>CM056094.1:16177666-16777666 GCA_002259235.3 Caenorhabditis latens
TTTGCATCTGAACAAGCATGTTTTGTTTAGTATTTGTGCAAAGTTTCAAGTCATTTGACCCAGGAATCTCTTTGATCGCAGTGATTGAAGTTTCAGACTAATTGGTAGAGGCCAAAACTGGGCATTTCCCATAACTTTTTTCTAGAAGAGCTATCTACAAACGCTAACGCGCATCTGAACAAGCATGTTTTGTTTAGTATTTGTACTAAAATTCAGGTTATTTGAACCAATAATCGCTGTGATCGCAGTGATTGAAGTTTCAGACTAATTGGTAGAGGCCAAAACTGGGCATTTCTCATAACTTTTTTTCTAGAAGAGCTATCTACAAACGCTAACGCGCATCTGAACAAGCATGTTTTGTTTAGTATTTGTACCAAAATTCAGGTCATTTGAACCAATAATCGCTGTGATCGCAGTGATTGAAGTTTCAGACTAATTGGTAGAGGCCAAAACTGGGCATTTCCCATAACTTTTTTCTAGAAGAGCTATCTACAAACGCTAACGCGCATCTGAACAAGCATGTTTTGTTTAGTATTTGTACCAAAATTCAGGTCATTTGACACAGTAATCTCTGTGATCGCAGTGATTGAAGTTTCAGACTAATTGGTAGAGGCCAAAACTGGGCATTTCCCATAACTTTTTTCTAGAAGAGCTATCTACAAACGCTAACGCGCATCTGAACAAGCATGTTTTGTTTAGTATTTGTACTAAAATTCAGGTTATTTGAACCAATAATCGCTGTGATCGCAGTGATTGAAGTTTCAGACTAATTGGTAGAGGCCAAAACTGGGCATTTCTCATAACTTTTTTTCTAGAAGAGCTATCTACAAACGCTAACGCGCATCTGAACAAGCATGTTTTGTTTAGTATTTGTACCAAAATTCAGGTCATTTGACCCAGGAATCTCTTTGATCGCAGTGATTGAAGTTTCAGACAAATTGGTAGAGGCCAAAACTGGGCATTTCCCATAACTTTTTTCTAGAAGAGCTATCTACAAACGCTAACGCGCATCTGAACAAGCATGTTTTGTTTAGTATTTGTACTAAAATTCAGGTTATTTGAACCAATAATCGCTGTGATCGCAGTGATTGAAGTTTCAGACTAATTGGTAGAGGCCAAAACTGGGCATTTCTCATAACTTTTTTTCTAGAAGAGCTATCTACAAACGCTAACGCGCATCTGAACAAGCATGTTTTGTTTAGTATTTGTACCAAAATTCAGGTCATTTGACACAGTAATCTCTGTGATCGCAGTGATTGAAGTTTCAGACTAATTGGTAGAGGCCAAAACTGGGCATTTCCCATAACTTTTTTCTAGAAGAGCTATCTACAAACGCTAACGCGCATCTGAACAAGCATGTTTTGTTTAGTATTTGTACTAAAATTCAGGTTATTTGAACCAATAATCGCTGTGATCGCAGTGATTGAAGTTTCAGACAAATTGGTAGAGGCCAAAACTGGGCATTTTCCATAACTTTTTTTCTAGAAGAGATATCGACAAACGCTAATTTGCATCTAAACAAGCGTGTTTTGTTTAGTATTTGTGCAAAGTTTCAAGTCATTTGACCCAGGAATCTCTTTGATCGCAGTGATTGAAGTTTCAGACTAATTGGTAGAGGCCAAAACTGGGCATTTCCCATAACTTTTTTCTAGAAGAGCTATCTACAAACGCTAACGCGCATCTGAACAAGCATGTTTTGTTTAGTATTTGTGCAAAAATTCAGGTCATTTGACACAGTAATCTCTGTGATCGCAGTGATTGAAGTTTCAGACTAATTGGTAGAGGCCAAAACTGGGCATTTCTCATAACTTTTTTTCTAGAAGAGCTATCTACAAACGCTAACGCGCATCTGAACAAGCATGTTTTGTTTAGTATTTGTACCAAAATTCAGGTTATTTGAACCAATAATCGCTGTGATCGCAGTGATTGAAGTTTCAGACTAATTGGTAGAGGCCAAAACTGGGCATTTCCCATAACTTTTTTCTAGAAGAGCTATCTACAAACGCTAACGCGCATCTGAACAAGCATGTTTTGTTTAGTATTTGTACTAAAATTCAGGTTATTTGAACCAATAATCGCTGTGATCGCAGTGATTGAAGTTTCAGACTAATTGGTAGAGGCCAAAACTGGGCATTTTCCATAACTTTTTTCTAGAAGAGCTATCGACAAACGCTAACGCGCATCTGAACAAGCATGTTTTGTTTAGTATTTGTGCAAAGTTTCAGGTCATTTGACCCAGGAATCTCTGTGATCGCAGTGATTGAAGTTTCAGACTAATTGGTAGAGGCCAAAACTGGGCATTTCCCATAACTTTTTTCTAGAAGAGCTATCTACAAACGCTAACGCGCATCTGAACAAGCATGTTTTGTTTAGTATTTGTACTAAAATTCAGGTTATTTGAACCAATAATCGCTGTGATCGCAGTGATTGAAGTTTCAGACTAATTGGTAGAGGCCAAAACTGGGCATTTCTCATAACTTTTTTTCTAGAAGAGCTATCTACAAACGCTAACGCGCATCTGAACAAGCATGTTTTGTTTAGTATTTGTACCAAAATTCAGGTCATTTGACACCAGTAATCTCTGTGATCGCAGTGATTGAAGTTTCAGACTAATTGGTAGAGGCCAAAACTGGGCATTTCCCATAACTTTTTTCTAGAAGAGCTATCTACAAACGCTAACGCGCATCTGAACAAGCATGTTTTGTTTAGTATTTGTACTAAAATTCAGGTTATTTGAACCAATAATCGCTGTGATCGCAGTGATTGAAGTTTCAGACTAATTGGTAGAGGCCAAAACTGGGCATTTCTCATAACTTTTTTTCTAGAAGAGCTATCTACAAACGCTAACGCGCATCTGAACAAGCATGTTTTGTTTAGTATTTGTACTAAAATTCAGGTTATTTGAACCAATAATCGCTGTGATCGCAGTGATTGAAGTTTCAGACTAATTGGTAGAGGCCAAAACTGGGCATTTCTCATAACTTTTTTTCTAGAAGAGCTATCTACAAACGCTAACGCGCATCTGAACAAGCATGTTTTGTTTAGTATTTGTACTAAAATTCAGGTTATTTGAACCAATAATCGCTGTGATCGCAGTGATTGAAGTTTCAGACTAATTGGTAGAGGCCAAAACTGGGCATTTTCCATAACTTTTTTTCTAGAAGAGATATCGACAAACGCTAACGCGCATCTGAACAAGCATGTTTTGTTTAGTATTTGTGCAAAGTTTCAAGTCATTTGACCCAGGAATCTCTTTGATCGCAGTGATTGAAGTTTCAGACTAATTGGTAGAGGCCAAAACTGGGCATTTCCCATAACTTTTTTCTAGAAGAGCTATCTACAAACGCTAACGCGCATCTGAACAAGCATGTTTTGTTTAGTATTTGTACTAAAATTCAGGTTATTTGAACCAATAATCGCTGTGATCGCAGTGATTGAAGTTTCAGACTAATTGGTAGAGGCCAAAACTGGGCATTTCTCATAACTTTTTTCTAGAAGAGCTATCTACAAACGCTAACGCGCATCTGAACAAGCATGTTTTGTTTAGTATTTGTACCAAAATTCAGGTCATTTGACACAGTAATCTCTGTGATCGCAGTGATTGAAGTTTCAGACTAATTGGTAGAGGCCAAAACTGGGCATTTCCCATAACTTTTTTCTAGAAGAGCTATCTACAAACGCTAACGCGCATCTGAACAAGCATGTTTTGTTTAGTATTTGTACTAAAATTCAGGTTATTTGAACCAATAATCGCTGTGATCGCAGTGATTGAAGTTTCAGACTAATTGGTAGAGGCCAAAACTGGGCATTTCTCATAACTTTTTTCTAGAAGAGCTATCTACAAACGCTAACGCGCATCTGAACAAGCATGTTTTGTTTAGTATTTGTACCAAAATTCAGGTCATTTGACACCAGTAATCTCTGTGATCGCAGTGATTGAAGTTTCAGACTAATTGGTAGAGGCCAAAACTGGGCATTTCCCATAACTTTTTTCTAGAAGAGCTATCTACAAACGCTAACGCGCATCTGAACAAGCATGTTTTGTTTAGTATTTGTACTAAAATTCAGGTTATTTGAACCAATAATCGCTGTGATCGCAGTGATTGAAGTTTCAGACTAATTGGTAGAGGCCAAAACTGGGCATTTCTCATAACTTTTTTTCTAGAAGAGCTATCTACAAACGCTAACGCGCATCTGAACAAGCATGTTTTGTTTAGTATTTGTACCAAAATTCAGGTTATTTGAACCAATAATCGCTGTGATCGCAGTGATTGAAGTTTCAGACTAATTGGTAGAGGCCAAAACTGGGCATTTCCCATAACTTTTTTCTAGAAGAGCTATCTACAAACGCTAACGCGCATCTGAACAAGCATGTTTTGTTTAGTATTTGTACTAAAATTCAGGTTATTTGAACCAATAATCGCTGTGATCGCAGTGATTGAAGTTTCAGACTAATTGGTAGAGGCCAAAACTGGGCATTTTCCATAACTTTTTTTCTAGAAGAGATATCGACAAACGCTAATTTGCATCTGAACAAGCGTGTTTTGTTTAGTATTTGTGCAAAGTTTCAAGTCATTTGACCCAGGAATCTCTTTGATCGCAGTGATTGAAGTTTCAGACTATTTGGTAGAGGCCAAAACTGGGCATTTCCCATAACTTTTTTCTAGAAGAGCTATCTACAAACGCTAACGCGCATCTGAACAAGCATGTTTTGTTTAGTATTTGTGCAAAAATTCAGGTCATTTGACACCAGTAATCTCTGTGATCGCAGTGATTGAAGTTTCAGACTAATTGGTAGAGGCCAAAACTGGGCATTTCTCATAACTTTTTTTCTAGAAGAGCTATCTACAAACGCTAACGCGCATCTGAACAAGCATGTTTTGTTTAGTATTTGTACCAAAATTCAGGTTATTTGAACCAATAATCGCTGTGATCGCAGTGATTGAAGTTTCAGACTAATTGGTAGAGGCCAAAACTGGGCATTTCCCATAACTTTTTTCTAGAAGAGCTATCTACAAACGCTAACGCGCATCTGAACAAGCATGTTTTGTTTAGTATTTGTACTAAAATTCAGGTTATTTGAACCAATAATCGCTGTGATCGCAGTGATTGAAGTTTCAGACTAATTGGTAGAGGCCAAAACTGGGCATTTTCCATAACTTTTTTTCTAGAAGAGATATCGACAAACGCTAATTTGCATCTGAACAAGCGTGTTTTGTTTAGTATTTGTGCAAAGTTTCAAGTCATTTGACCCAGGAATCTCTTTGATCGCAGTGATTGAAGTTTCAGACTATTTGGTAGAGGCCAAAACTGGGCATTTCCCATAACTTTTTTCTAGAAGAGCTATCTACAAACGCTAACGCGCATCTGAACAAGCATGTTTTGTTTAGTATTTGTGCAAAAATTCAGGTCATTTGACACCAGTAATCTCTGTGATCGCAGTGATTGAAGTTTCAGACTAATTGGTAGAGGCCAAAACTGGGCATTTCTCATAACTTTTTTTCTAGAAGAGCTATCTACAAACGCTAACGCGCATCTGAACAAGCATGTTTTGTTTAGTATTTGTACCAAAATTCAGGTTATTTGAACCAATAATCGCTGTGATCGCAGTGATTGAAGTTTCAGACTAATTGGTAGAGGCCAAAACTGGGCATTTCCCATAACTTTTTTCTAGAAGAGCTATCTACAAACGCTAACGCGCATCTGAACAAGCATGTTTTGTTTAGTATTTGTACTAAAATTCAGGTTATTTGAACCAATAATCGCTGTGATCGCAGTGATTGAAGTTTCAGACAAATTGGTAGAGGCCAAAACTGGGCATTTTCCATAACTTTTTTTCTAGAAGAGATATCGACAAACGCTAATTCGCATCTAAACAAGCGTGTTTTGTTTAGTATTTGTGCAAAGTTTCAAGTCATTTGACCCAGGAATCTCTTTGATCGCAGTGATTGAAGTTTCAGACTATTTGGTAGAGGCCAAAACTGGAAATTTCCCATAACTTTTTTCTAGAAGAGCTATCTACAAACGCTAACGCGCATCTGAACAAGCATGTTTTGTTTAGTATTTGTACTAAAATTCAGGTTATTTGAACCAATAATCGCTGTGATCGCAGTGATTGAAGTTTCAGACTAATTGGTAGAGGCCAAAACTGGGCATTTCTCATAACTTTTTTCTAGAAGAGCTATCTACAAACGCTAACGCGCATCTGAACAAGCATGTTTTGTTTAGTATTTGTACCAAAATTCAGGTCATTTGACACAGTAATCTCTGTGATCGCAGTGATTGAAGTTTCAGACTAATTGGTAGAGGCCAAAACTGGGCATTTCCCATAACTTTTTTCTAGAAGAGCTATCTACAAACGCTAACGCGCATCTGAACAAGCATGTTTTGTTTAGTATTTGTACTAAAATTCAGGTTATTTGAACCAATAATCGCTGTGATCGCAGTGATTGAAGTTTCAGACTAATTGGTAGAGGCCAAAACTGGGCATTTCTCATAACTTTTTTTCTAGAAGAGCTATCTACAAACGCTAACGCGCATCTGAACAAGCATGTTTTGTTTAGTATTTGTACTAAAATTCAGGTTATTTGAACCAATAATCGCTGTGATCGCAGTGATTGAAGTTTCAGACTAATTGGTAGAGGCCAAAACTGGGCATTTCTCATAACTTTTTTTCTAGAAGAGCTATCTACAAACGCTAACGCGCATCTGAACAAGCATGTTTTGTTTAGTATTTGTGCAAAGTTTCAAGTCATTTGACCCAGGAATCTCTCTGATCGCAGTGATTGAAGTTTCTAGCCTGACTATTTGGTAGAGGCCAAAACTGGGCATTTTCCATAACTTTTTTTCTAGAAGAGATATCGACAAACGCTAATTTGCATCTAAACAAGCGTGTTTTGTTTAGTATTTGTGCAAAGTTTCAAGTCATTTGACCCAGGAATCTCTTTGATCGCAGTGATTGAAGTTTCAGACTATTTGGTAGAGGCCAAAACTGAAAATTTCCCATAACTTTTTTCTAGAAGAGCTATCTACAAACGCTAACGCGCATCTGAACAAGCATGTTTTGTTTAGTATTTGTACTAAAATTCAGGTTATTTGAACCAATAATCGCTGTGATCGCAGTGATTGAAGTTTCAGACTAATTGGTAGAGGCCAAAACTGGGCATTTCTCATAACTTTTTTCTAGAAGAGCTATCCACAAACGCTAACGCGCATCTGAACAAGCATGTTTTGTTTAGTATTTGTAACAAAATTCAGGTCATTTGACACAGTAATCTCTGTGATCGCAGTGATTGAAGTTTCAGACTAATTGGTAGAGGCCAAAACTGGGCATTTCCCATAACTTTTTTCTAGAAGAGCTATCTACAAACGCTAACGCGCATCTGAACAAGCATGTTTTGTTTAGTATTTGTACCAAAATTCAGGTTATTTGAACCAATAATCGCTGTGATCGCAGTGATTGAAGTTTCAGACTAATTGGTAGAGGCCAAAACTGGGCATTTCTCATAACTTTTTTTCTAGAAGAGCTATCGACAAACGCTAACGCGCATCTGAACAAGCATGTTTTGTTTAGTATTTGTGCAAAGTTTCAAGTCATTTGACCCAGGAATCTCTCTGATCGCAGTGATTGAAGTTTCTAGCCTGACTATTTGGTAGAGGCCAAAACTGAAAATTTTCCATAACTTTTTTTCTAGAAGAGATATTGACAAACGCTAATTTGCATCGAAACAAGCGTGTTTTGTTTAGTATTTGTGCAAAGTTTCAAGTCATTTGACCCAGGAATCTCTTTGATCGCAGTGATTGAAGTTTCAGACTATTTGGTAGTTGCCAAAACTGAAAATTTCCCATAACTTTTTTTCTAGAAGAGCTATCTACAAACGCTAACGCGCATCTGAACAAGCATGTTTTGTTTAGTATTTGTGCAAAAATTCAGGCCATTTGACACAGTAATCTCTGTGATCGCAGTGATTGAAGTTTCAGACTAATTGGTAGAGGCCAAAACTGGGCATTTCTCATAACTTTTTTTCTAGAAGAGCTATCTACAAACGCTAACGCGCATCTGAACAAGCATGTTTTGTTTAGTATTTGTACCAAAATTCAGGTTATTTGAACCAATAATCGCTGTGATCGCAGTGATTGAAGTTTCAGACTAATTGGTAGAGGCCAAAACTGGGCATTTTCCATAACTTTTTTCTAGAAGAGCTATCTACAAACGCTAACGCGCATCTGAACAAGCATGTTTTGTTTAGTATTTGTGCAAAGTTTCAAGTCATTTGACCCAGGAATCTCTCTGATCGCAGTGATTGAAGTTTCTAGCCTGACTATTTGGTAGAGGCCAAAACTGAAAATTTTCCATAACTTTTTTTCTAGAAGAGATATCGACAAACGCTAATTTGCATCTAAACAAGCGTGTTTTGTTTAGTATTTGTGCAAAGTTTCAAGTCATTTGACCCAGGAATCTCTTTGATCGCAGTGATTGAAGTTTCAGACTATTTGGTAGTTGCCAAAACTGAAAATTTCCCATAACTTTTTTTCTAGAAGAGCTATCTACAAACGCTAACGCGCATCTGAACAAGCATGTTTTGTTTAGTATTTGTACTAAAATTCAGGTTATTTGAACCAATAATCGCTGTGATCGCAGTGATTGAAGTTTCAGACTAATTGGTAGAGGCCAAAACTGGGCATTTCTCATAACTTTTTTTCTAGAAGAGCTATCCACAAACGCTAACGCGCATCTGAACAAGCATGTTTTGTTTAGTATTTGTACCAAAATTCAGGTCATTAGACACAGTAATCTCTGTGATCGCAGTGATTGAAGTTTCAGACTAATTGGTAGAGGCCAAAACTGGGCATTTCCCATAACTTTTTTCTAGAAGAGCTATCTACAAACGCTAACGCGCATTTGAACAAGCATGTTTTGTTTAGTATTTGTACCAAAATTCAGGTTATTTGAACCAATAATCGCTGTGATCGCAGTGATTGAAGTTTCAGACTAATTGGTAGAGGCCAAACTGGGCATTTCTCATAACTTTTTTTCTAGAAGAGCTATCGACAAACGCAAACGCGCATCTGAACAAGCATTATTTGTTTAGTATTTGTATCAAAATTCAGGTCATTTGAACCATTAATCTCTGTGATCGCAGTGATTGAAGTTTCTGACTAATTGGTAGAGGCCAAAACTGGGCATTTCCCATAACTTTTTTTCTAGAAGAGATATCGTCAAACGCTAACGCGCATCTGAACAAGCATTATTTGTTTAGTATTTGTGCCAAAATTCAGGTCATTTGAATTATTAATCTCTGTGATCGCAGTGATTGAAGTTTCTGACTAATTGGTAGAGGCCAAAACTGGGCATTTCCCATATAGAAAATACGAATTCATTGGGTCAAACTTTTATTTATTTGTTTACTTATTTATTCATTCATTTATTCATTTATTACGATTTCGTGAATCGTGGAAGAAGAAGAAAAAAATACAAGTAAAAGCAAGACGTATAATAAAGAAAAGCACGTTCACAAGAATGGGAATATGCCCAGGTTAAAAATAGATATATCTGGACGATGAGAGGCTATTAGGATATATGATTAGGAGACAGGGGAGGTGAGAGTAGATGTGGTGGGAGTTCAAAAAGATAACTGCTACAGTAAAGTTATATACCGATCTGATCTTATCCAGTCATCTAATTCCTTCTGAGCATCCGTATTGATCGGCGGCAGCTGGAAATTTCAGAAGTACTACTTCTCTGGAATTAAAAAACTCACATTTGAGAGCAAAAGTCAGCCTCTTCTTCTCCTGCTCTTCGGTTTTTGGAGCCGCCATTTTCAGGAATCCTTTTCTCACAATTCCGAAGTTTCCTTTTCCTAACACTATACATTTCTCCAAGTTTTCATTAGCTATTTCGTATTGTTTTTTGTATGGAAGATACTCAAGTTTATCGTGAAGTGGAGAATCTTTCAGATCTTCAGGCATCGGTTCTCCAATATTCTTCAGGTCATCGTAGATTTTGGTTAGAGCTCTGAAAAATTCAAGATTTGAACAAATCATTTAAATAATTTTATTTCTCACAAGTTGTTCTTTTGTGTATGTAACTTCAATCTACGTTGTCTCCAGACTAAGAATCCAATAAGAGCCAGAAGAACCAAAACAACGGAGACAGAGGAGATTACAGTTGTTCGAGTTTTGAATGCTGATGAGTTCGTATTAGTTAGCAGGGTTTGGTTCAGATTATGTAGTTCCTGAAATTCAGCAATCATATTTAAATTAATGCAAAGCAATTCCAATAGTTTAAAAAATTTTGGCGCTTGCATCATACTAGAGTATTCAAATCGGGGAGCCGAGGACGTTCAGCCAGTTCCTTTTCCATTTGATTTTTTTCAGCTTGTCCCGACGAAACAGGGTTGTTACCCTCGTCAGAATATGGAAGCAAGAACAGAACAGTAGAAAGGGAAATAATAGTTTATTCAACAATAAATACTGACCAACGTTCGGCACCAGAGGTTTCACTTTCTTCTCAGCAGCCTTCGCAGGGATGGCTAAGGCGCAGGCTCAGCCTGCGCCATTTGGGCTGAGGGGAAAAACGAAAATCTCAGAATCGTCCGAAATTTTTACGGTCGATAGAGGACACTGACGTGAGTACAGCGCAAGCAAAATAAAATTTTCCAGACACGTCCGCGAAAAAAAACCGGCAAAAACTGAAAAAATTTTTTCATAAAATCCTTTATAACTTTTGACAAACGCAAATTGGCAAAACCAAATTTGGTCATAATCAATAACTCATGATTATCGGAATTTCCCGACCCAGTACCGTAACTCACTTTAAAATATTCGGCGTTTTCGGGAATTCGCAATAGTCAGAAATAACCGTAGTCTTCTTTTTTCTTCTCATAAAAACTAATTCATTTTTTCAAAAGGTCACGTTGGTGAATCTTCATTTTATTCAAAAAATCAACGAAATCAACAAATTACACAACAACCGTGTTGCACGGAATACACTTTTTCTTCATAACAGAAGATGACTCATTATTTTTCGAGACGGAATCGTAACTAGTATTTCGAGAAGGAAACTTCTAAATTCGACCTCCTCCTCTCGTATCGTTTCCTCTCCGCACGTCTTCTCAATTGATCTGATCGAATTGTGAGCACAGCAATCATCGAGATGGCATCAGTTATTATAACAAGTGTATTTGTTCCGAATACCACGCACATCAATGTCATTTTTATAGCTAAAATTTTATATGTTTCCTAAGCTAACTCGAACCTTTTAAAACTCACTGAAATATCCCATCAATGCTAAAGATGCCAAGTATCCAGCCGAAATTATATATAATGCCTGAAGAACTCAATCACTATTATTACGGTTACAAACGCTCCGTTTGTATACTTTTAGCGTAAACCTTCCCCGAGGTTACACGCATTTTTTTTTCCATTTTTCCATTGACTTTGCCTTTTTATCATGCCATGTCAATGTTATTCTGAACTTTCTCTAAAAGTTCAGTTCTGATTTACTCTCTCTTCACAATCATCGTTCTCTCAAATATACGATTACTGTAACTTCGTCTACCGCATGACATAAGGATGATGGACATAACAATCACCGTACTGTTAAATGTTTCCGACTCACTTGGAAACACAAGGCGACGACGAAAAACCATGCTTGATATTTAACACATGAGTAGATAAGTAGTGTGAAGAAACAGACCACTCCGATCGAGTAAATTATATATAAAGGAGCGAAGACACGTGGATCCAACACAAAAAAATTGCTGACGACTAGAACAAGATGAACTATTGACAGTGAGCGGAGGACGATCTGAAAGTCAGATTGGATAGTTATAGTAGAACCTGAAACATATGCACCAAGAGGTGTCTCTATCCTCCAATACCGTAAAACCTCTGATAGAGGTGCTCCCAGTAGCAAGAGTTTGGAGCACAATATCTCAACCGCCATGAGAGCTATCAAATTTTTTCCAACTAAAGAAATATTTTATAAATATTCAGCTATATTTCGTCTGTTGGCAACTTTTCGATATCTTCTTTAAGATAAAAGATAAACTGCGTTAAGAAGCTGGGGGCAACTATATTAGAGGTTTTGCGGTATACAGGTTCTCTAATAAAACTCAGAAATAATTAGGTAATCTAACTGATTACGGCAGTTCAATTTTTTTATAATTGTTTTATTATGAATTCATTTTTTTCTGTGCATGAGAAGTCCGCGCCGCACTCACGCGGCGGCCACGCCCACTCCGAATTTAACGCTGCGTTCAATTTTTGAACACTGCCGCAAGAAATGGGCGTGGCCGCCGCGTGAGTGCGGCGCGGACTTCTCATGCACAGAAAAATGAATTCATAATATATATTAATTTATTTTATGAATTTCAAAACCAATAAATAGGGAGCCCAGAATTGAAAACTTTCCGAAATTCGAGCGTTTTTACAAAAAAGAATGAAACAAACCTCATGTCGAATACCGCACCCGTTCGAAGTCATTATGAGAAGTAACTCCTTTTCGGTAAGCGAATAAGAGTCAAAAAGAGAATGACTGAAATTTCAGTCAATCAGTCATAAAAACGAGGAAAGTTTATGACGATCGAGGAGGAACAAACCGGAAAAGCCTCCACTCTCGGAGCATACACCAAAAAATCAAATGCGTGTTTCTTATCAGCTAGAAACTCTTCATCATTATTAAGAAAGAAGGTAAGAGAGAATGTGTCGAACATTTGAGATTTTCACACTTTATGCGAATGTCGATGTACTGTGAAAAAAAATAAAGTTTCGACAAGTAGTTTCAAAGTTTCGTCAGCTCGATGCCTCGTGTATCCATCGAGAGCGGGTCCTTCGACAACGACAGTCGAATTGATCATGAGCCGAGCGTTCGTATTTAATCCGTCTTCTTGTTTGTTTCGATGGTAACACCGTACTCGAAGAGGTTGTTCACTTCTTCAAATGCTCTAATCATTGTATTGAGTCGAAGCATTCCGAGTGTTTGAACGAACAGAATCACCAAAAGGAACACATTCCCATTCCAAGTGGATCGATCTTCAGTTTCCTCGAATTGACTATTACCCCCTCTGAAAGAATGAAATGAAAAATGGGATTTCAGAGGGGAAAAAATACTGGAATCAAAATGACACTTCACATTGTGAAACAATGTGTTTCGACCTTCTAATGCTAGACACAATAAACAAATTATCATAAAAATGAGTAAGGCGGAAGGTTAGGTCATCATCAGTAGCACCCTTCCGCCATAATGAGAAAAAACAACCAAAAATTCCAAAAAAAACAAAAAAAAACCAAAAAAATTAAAAACCGCACAATAAATTATATTTATCTTCGATCGATCTAGATTGCGATTTTGTCTAATTAGACTAGTATCGAGTTGTCTGAGTCTTTTTTCGAACTTTAAACATTCTCAGCTTGGGAGGTTGATCGAATTTTCATAGGTTCGGACAGTTAGCGAAGTAAAGAATCAAAAAAACTTTTAGAAAAACGGATAGCGAAACAAGTTCACTGCAAAATTTAATGTAAATTGCAACTGTGAATAACTGACTGAAAATTATCAAAATACGGTTACAATGCTACATTTTCGGCAATATTCAATTAAAACCATAATTTCATCGAATAACCAATCGACATCTCTCGATATATGAGCGAAAAAAATCTGAATGGCTGGAATGAGAATAAAGTGACGTGATACACAGATTGAATAGATACAGATGATATGGGGGGCTGCAAAAAACACGTCAAAGGCACACCAGGGGAGTGATAACAAGAAGAAAACGGGAATTTTAGAGATTTCTATTCCATTTTTGCTTTTCGGTCGGACATTCTGGCACTCGGAGGAAGGAGTTGATTCCAGTTGTTTTTTATACGATCAAGAAAACAACAAAACACTTGAGAAGTGGACAAATATTCTGTGATCTCATTTGTTTGGCTATTCATATATTTCCTTTACTCACAGAATGCTCTCTTTGTGTTAGAACTGTTAGAAATTCTCAGAAGAATACTGTCGCAGTTTGATGCCGAAATAGCAGGTGTTTGCGGACAGTGCAACTTACTCGACGCACAGGACGTTTTTCAATTTATTTCAGATTATTTATGCTTTTAAATAGTTTCTTCACTTCACGCGTCTCAATATTATAATAGTCAACTCATAAATTCCCTCTACATTTTTTCGCGAAACAGATAATCAAACGGAATGAATATAATAGAAGAGGAGGGCATAGAAACCTGTCTTCCTGATCCAAATCGATTCCAATCCTTACACTATTCATTCGTTTCTCTTCCATTTATTCTTCATCTCACGCAGCTTTGTCTTCACTCATTCTTCTTTCTTTCTTCATCGTAAAACAACCGATTGGACACTTGCCAGCTTTTTTCGCCCCGTTTAATATCTAATTAGGTGTCCGCATCTTCGGAGATTTTCCTCTGACTTGTTGCCATTCGTATTTATGTTCACCAACGCCTTTTCGCTTGTTTTATTTAAATTAATCTTCATTTCCGGCGGAAAATCCATTTTCCTTTAAACGGCTCGCTGTGCTCTCTCCCTCTCTGACTATATCTTCTCACCCAAAAAGCTAGTTTTTAATTTTCCTCTCTTTATAAAGATATCTTTATGAATATGCATTTCTCATTCGTTTCTCTCTTTCAGTGCTCACTCTGCTCCCAAATGGATTATAAAAAACTGACTCATTCAGCCACAATTTCTCTCATTTTATTTTTTTTCTCGAAAATAACAAAAATTCAGACACCCGTAGTCGACGCGCGCATATTGGTTGTTGCCTCCGTTGAAAAAATATTTTATTTTCGATTATTCGTTATTATTTCTTAATGAGTTTGTAACTTTATCCGACGGAGCTGAATTCAATTATAAGAAAAATTCATAGGGAGAGTCGTATGCGTAATCGACCCATATGATTCAGATCGTTATCTTATCAATCTCACGGTCGATGTTCCCATTCGGCCCTGTAGTCATTATGTATTAGTTTTACTTTCCTTACTTCTTCACAGAAAATCACCATTTTACCCAGAAATTTAGTGTACACATTACACGGCTCACATGAGAGATCAATGTTTGAACTGCTCATGGGAAAACAAGACTTTTCTCATTATCAACAACTGAAAACACTCCTAGTTTTTTTTTCCTTAGAATCATGATCTTACAAAAAAGAGTAGTTTCCTGTTATTCAATGCTCTCGCCGTCTCTTCCAAACACATCACTGTCCGGTGATATTTGTCTAACCTAAACCGGCTCTCTTTCCGAATCAAAAAGAAAAGAAAGCCTTGCATGTTTCCGGGAGGTTCCTTCATTGATTCATTTGAAGCGATTTTATGAGAATTGGAGAATTTTCGTTTAATTGACATCTATGTACTTTCTATCCACGCTTTCCATCCAGCTGGTCAAATGACCGTGACAAGTGTTGAAGAGAAATAAAGTGCGTTCTAACAGTTGTTCTCGTCATTAAAGCCTGCTGATCTTAGTTTTCTCTCATCCAAGCTCTTCTCTTCATTTTCTATTCTCATATTAGTTTTCCGTCAGATTCTTTTTGCTGGAGCTTTTAATATTACTTGATTCATTTCTTCAGACAAATACATTTTTTCGACAAAAAATATTTCGAAAAACTAGAAATAACAAAATTAAGATATTTTTCTCAGTCAGGTGCTCATCATAGAAGATTTCTGATATCTATACATTTATTGTAAACAAATCCAAACTTTTGTCGTCACACTCACTTGAATTGAGTAAATTTCATACAACTTCTATCATGCATCATCGTCATCATCATTGTGAATGGAAAAAAACGATGAAAAAAAGTGAAAAAAGTAAACGATGCGCATGTGTATGTGCACTAGCTCGAGACCGTATGACGACACACACAAAGTGTGTCTTCATCATCATCACTATGCCTGCGTTTCTTGATTTTATATGATCATCCCGTGTGCTGTCCCTTCTCTGTCCTCTTTTCTCGCTTTTCCGCCGTTTCCCGATGTCTGCCCGGGGGCCGGGCGCGCTATTTTATTGATTTTCGGGACGAAACGCCACAAAGAATACTAGTGGAATGGGGAGAAAAAAGGATGAAAAAGAAACGGCTACGTCTTCTTGCTGTTTTCGTCTTCTATCGACGTCGACGTCGTCGGCGGCGGCGGCGGCGGCGGCAACAGCGCCGACGTCTCCGTTGTCGTCAACTCCTAGTGCCCCACTTTTTTCCTCTCTCTCTACTCTTTTCTTCCCACTGCAGACTCTTTCCGTGAGCAACAACGTCGTCTGTGTCGCCCGAAGAAAAGAGGAGCGGTGAGGAGAGAGAGTGAATGCCTTCTACTTCAAATCGCCTTTTTTCTGTAGCTTCTGTTTCTGTTCGAAAAGCTTGAGAATTGTATTTTGATTTGTAACCAGAATCACATTATTTTCATCTTTATGCTCAAAGTAATACTCGAAAAAAAAAGTGTTCGATTCGCAACATTTTGGAGATAAGAGTTATCAAAACGTTTCGGGTTTAGTGCACATACACACGCATACACATACAATGTTTCTCATTATTTCTACTGCTTCAAAATTTTGAAACTCGTGACATGCTTGACGAGAATAACATCTGTAATTTACTTTCCTTATTTAAATGTTTGCGTCTATTTTTCGAAATCCATTTTGTCTGAAAATATGTTTGAAATAACTAATTTGTTCATTTCGAATTTTCCTACTATTTAGAAAGCTGTAAGAGATGTGCCAATGCGCTCCATCGAACAATTGCAGAGAAATGCACTGCCACGTCTTCAAACGTTTTGCCGACTATTTTCAACTCTTTCCACTGAATAGTTAATCTTTCCTCTTGTTTGTTCCATTCATTTTATCACCCAAAACCAGTCGGTCGGCCGTCAAAAATGTGGGCCAACTTGCACTTTTCTTTTCTCGTCCTTGAAATCTATCTCTTTCGGTTTTCTCTCTTTGTCTCTTCTCATCCCAATTGTTTTAGGGATTTATTCTTTCTATTGATTTTTTAAAAACAAAAACATTATTCATTTATAAATGTATTTTTGCAGGCGGAGAGTGAGGAATGTCGCACACTGCGGATATCCCCCTCGAAGCGCCGACGCTGATGAAACTTGCGTCCTCATCTGTACAGTCACAAATTAATAATGATGTAAGTTTATTCAATTGAATTTTCTAATATAAACACATATTTCTCCAGGAATATATGGAAACTGTGGTTCTCCCGGTTCCACTGAGTGAAGAACTTTTCGCAAGGTTTCGTTATAAATGGAATCTTCATCGCGTGAGTTGGTTTTCTTAGTTTTTTGTTGTGATCGAGAAGAAAAACCGAGATAAATTGCTTTTGATTTCGAAACAACGATTTTGAAACTTGAATTCGCTAGTATTTTAAGGAAAATGTTTAGAAAATCAAAAAATGTTCTACTTTTGCAATGAAGTGAGATAATTGTTCTTATCCCCCTATTCGCAATTATCCGGAATCACTAAATGCAGTGATTATATACATACTAAGTAACACTCGAACATGAAATTATCCTTCCTCTCCCGAAAACGGCTCCGGGACACTTCGCCACTAGACTTTCGCCACCGAAAAATGGAGAATTTCTAAAGCTTTATAGGGAAAAAAACATAACATTAGTACGCATTGATTATGCTAATTCAAGTGATGTTATTTTGTTCCTATAAAGCTTTGGAAATTCTCCATTTTTTGGTGGCGAAATGTAGCTCCGAAAACTACTTAATCTTTTTCAATTTCTCGCTGAACTTTTCATTTTTGCAGGGTCCCGACCTGCCCATACATTTTGGACCTATAGAAGATCGACCCGAGCGACCCGATCAGGGAAATGTAAATATGATAAAACAAGTATTCCGTATCTGGTCAGACTCCACACGTCTACCACTCGAAAAATTGGATTTGAGCGGTGCAACGGTAAGATTTTCGAAATGTAAGATAAAAAATACGGTTTTATTACAGATTGACGATCAAATATTCGTTGATCTACTCCATGCACATGCTCATTCGATCAAAGAATTGGATTTGACTAATGTAACCGGAGTAACGGATCTAGCAAATGCATATCTCTATGCTAGAAGTACAAATTTTCCAAATCTCACTTCCATTCGAATGACCTCAATGGATTTAGTGACCGGACATCAGCCAAGAAGGAAGAATGGCATTGCATCAACACAATTTCGGTCACTCTTCATGTTGGGAGAGGAAGCGTTAGCAGAAGCGAGAGGACACGTGGATCGAGATGGATTGAGATCACCGCTGTCACCAAGTTCTCAACCATCATCCATTCAATCAGATCAAATGGATGATCTGCTACCATGTGATCAGCCGGTCAATCCGCCATTGATAACAGCACGTGCACCCAATGTAACTCGTCTATTCCTTCCGAGAATACCCAATAAACGGAGTACAGTGGATGAGGAGGAACAGAATACTCATGTCATTTTAAGCAAAATTCTCTCGCCACTTCAGAAATTGGAGGTGTTGGATTTGTCATATTGGAGTAAAACCGACGATATGAGATGTCTTCAACCACTTTCGAATACACTTACTTGCCTAATTCTGTATGATGTTCCGGATCTGTATCATGCGATTTCAAACATCTGCCATATGACCGAAATAAGGTGGGCAGAGTAGTTATCAACAAAAAAAGTGTGTGTTCTGATAAAGAAAATGACTAAAATCACAATATTCTAATTAGTTTTGTGTTGAATATCGTTATGCTCTCAGTCAAAACTATCATAAGAATAATAGCAACGTATTATAAATGTTCTTCCAGAATTCTCGACATATCTCAATCGAATCGCGACACTGGAATGTATCCTCATCCGGTGACAACACTTAACAAAATGGTTGTAAGCCTTCCGCACATGACTCATCTCGACATCTCCTCCACCAACCTCGCAAGTCAACCATCGTCTCAAGACAACCCGGTACGCTATCGAGAATCAGTTCGTACCGATATTTGTGGTCTTCAATCTCTCGTTCGACCACTCAAATATCTGGGACTTTTCAATTGTGAAAGTGCGAGTCATGTACGTGAAATTCCCGCTGAACTTGTCTCGGGAGATGCGAACGAGGATCAAGTGATCACTTCACTGAAAATGTATAAAGATCGAGCAGGATTACTGCAGAATGTGTTGAATGAGAGCTATCAATTGTATCGATTTGGTAATAGTAATCCATTGGTGAGTTATTGAAATTATCAGACACCTCTCAAATAACCTCTTTGTTTTTAGACACGTCACACGGAGGCTCTTCATCTAGTACTGGAAGCGATGCACCGTCATCTGGCTGATAGCACTCTTCAAATTGCTGGCTCGGCTAGTCTATTCTATATAATAAGAAAAGTTGATATGAATAGAGACACGAAACGACGAGTTGTGTCCGCATTGTTAAGTGGGATGGAAGTTCACATGGAGGAACAAGTGATGGTTCGAAACTGTTGTCTCTCGTTGTGTCAGTTCGAAATTCCACAGGATATTCTTTTTGACTACAGGTAACTTTCGTTTTTGGGAAATGTCACTGTATCTCATATTGTTTCAGTCGTCTTGCTGTTCTTCTGGTATCTGTCCTTCAACATCACAATGCTGATAATCTAACACAAAGAATAGTTGTATTCTTGTTGAATTCTATGGCGTGTCACGTGGAAGGCGACCAGAAGGTACAAGTTGGAAGTTATGGAGCAATTGAGATGATTTTGGATCAAATCAATCGAAAACATACAGCCAACATTTGTGATGACGTCATGGAAGTTGGATGGAGTTTTCTATGGAATATCACAGACGAGACACCAGTGAACTGTGAATTGTTCCTCAATGCGAATGGTTTGGATTTGTTCCAAAAGTGTTACGAAGCGTTCAAATCGGAGAGAGAACTGGTTAGGAACATGATGGGATTGATAGGAAATATTGCGGAAGTCGACAGCTTGAGAAGTCAATTGATGAAAGATGACTATGTGAATATATTCTGTGCACTGCTGACATCGCAGGAGGAATCCATAGAAATAAGTTATAACTCGGCTGGTGTCCTGGCACATATGGTGAGCGATGGAGAGGAAGTTTGGAAGACGATGACGGTTTGCAGAGATGTGGTTATGCAGAAGATTGTTGAGGTATTTCAGAGAAGAGCCCTTTCAGCAGCAGAGAAATCATTGTTTTCAGGCAACATCCACATGGAAATTGGCTACTCGTCGATTCATCAACTACCGTTCATTCCGTCCAATACTCCGACTTCTTCCTCTTTATCATGCATATGCGAGTCAACATTGGGCAGTTTGGGCACTTGCCAACCTGACGACTACTGACGGAGAGAAGTAGCTGCAATCGAATCTTGCAAAACTTTAAAATCACATTTCAGATATTGCGCGTATGTACGAGACGAAGGAGGTCTCCCTTTATTGGAGGAGCTTGTATCGAATCCAATTACAACACCAGATATTCGGATACTGGCCAATACCGTTCTCAGTAACATCAGGAGCGTCGAGAACAAGTAAGTTGACTGAATATTGTCTGTGTGCACTTCTGAGACTCTTCTTTTCCTATCTCCTAAGCTCTCCCTACTCCGCATGACTTTGTTTCAAAAAAGACGCCGCGATACACTTAATGCCCCTTTTCTGTCTCTCTCTCGTGTAAAAAGAAAGGTGTTGTAGAGCTCGAAAAGCGGCGATTCGACCGCAAAAACGGTCGCGTGACCCCACTGATGATGGTGCCGACGAGTATTGATATTCAATACCACCTTCTTGCCAAACGTGTCTCTGTCCTTCTCTTGCAGTTCATCACCGAATAGCTCCCCATCATTTTGTGGGTGCCGTACATCGTATAGACAACTAACTTTGATCTTGATTTTCAGGCGACTTCCCAAATACTCTTCCGATTCATCCTCACCCAACTCGCCGGTTTTCGTTCCTAGCTACGTGTCAGATGTCGAAGAAATGGACGAAGACGACGAAGAAATGGCGGATTTTGTGAATGTCGATTTCGACGACGTCGAGATTCCTATGGAGTTTTAGATTTGATAACTATAATCATTTTAATAATCCAACTCTCTTTTTCTGTACCTTTCTGTCAGTTCTCATTGATTCTTTTTCTCAAAATTTCATTTCCGGGTCACACTCTTCAACTCTCTCATCAAACAATCACCTTTTCAATCTGTGTTAGCTGATAATTGAAATAATCAAATTTCTGCACAAATTCTATTGCCCTTCTTCATTCTAAATTGTACATTTTCCTGTTCCTCTCTTTCAAACCGATGGGTTACGGTTGTTTCCCTCTTTCTTCCTGTCCTATTCCCCGGTTCTCTCATTCACTCCCCGTCTATTCAGTTTCTTGTGCTCTTCTTTACTGTTTCTGTTTCGCTTTGTTGTTTCTCTTCTGTCATTTCCGTGCAATCTGTATTTCAATGTACACCTCTTCCTCTTCTTCGTGACACAGAATATGCAACATTGAAAGTTAGCAGGAAAGTCTGTTGTTGTTACAAGTTGTTTTATTGTATATCACAGTCACAAAAAATGGCAAATGCATTAACAAGAAAAAATACAAAATCAAATATAAACCAGTGGTTCCGAGTCATTACTCTTTGTGAAATGCGATAACGCCGTCAACCAACGACTCCTCTCATTCTCCTCTTTGAACGAAAAGCAGAATCCGGTGAATCGATTGGAATATCCATCTTTGGTGGATCGAATCATTGTTGTATTGAATGAATTGGGCGGTTTTCTGGAGGGTTCTGTACCTACATACCAAATTATTTCATCCATTGGCCATGCTTTCCAGAGTTTCTCATTTCGATAGGCGCCAATCTGAAATTGGAAAGAGATTATAATTGAAAAAAGCGACGAACTCAAATTTTATTTTATTTCATATTAAAATGTTTCAAACCGAAACGAAAACCATGGAATCGAGATGACTCTAGCGGTTACGAGAAAGGTGGAGCTTATTAAGTATATGTTGAATGAGGAGACTCAACTATTTTAGAATTAATATATTTCTATTAAAAGTTTTAAGTCTATTCAACTTACAGAGGTTCCTTTCTCAATCTTGACTTCATATGATTTGAAAGTTCTGGAACCCGGCTCGGCAACCTTCACCTTCCCAGTAAAACACGACATGTCCGATCCATCGAATCGGTATTTGTCATGGTCGAATAACAAATATCCATCTTTGCAGTTCCAATCGATCCATTGTAATACACACTTTGACATTTTCTGTGATGACGGAAGTCTTCTTATCAAATGACCATCCGATAGACATTCAAAAACTGCATAGGGCGAGTCGGGTGGTCCATCGAATCCTCGTTTTGCAATTGCTTCTCTACAAACCTCTTCTCCGGCTAGACTCATTTTAACATTGAATGGGCGGTTCTCTTTTTCCCATACATGAATCGCCACTATGAAATCTGGGCTTGGTTTTTTCTGAAACAAAACAAATTCCATCTTTCAACTTTGACTGAGTGTTACGGTATCCCTGATTGTCCCACAAAGTAAATTATGTATAAATCATACAGATCAAAAGTAGAACTTCATTTTTGTAGTTGACAACTTTTTTGTACGGATGCTCCCTAGAGTTATGGTCATTATAAGCTCAAAAATTGCACTATTGGTAGATTTGAGAGAGAAATTACTTTGTCGATGAGTAACTTAGTAGGAAGTGCCCGTTCAAAAAAGTCGTCAACTACAAAAGTGAAGCTCTACTTTTGATCTGTATGATTTATACATAATTTACTTTGTGGGACAATCACTGATACCGTAACAGCCTCTCAAAGTTGGTCATTATCAACTGAAAACGGCCAAATTGTATATCTTATGGCACGGTACGGTAGCTCGGTCTACTTACCGCATTCAACGATTTCTTCTCAGCATCGTTCACCATTTGACGAGAAAGTTCCTCTTCCATACTAATCTGAAATCAAAAATTTATGTAGAACAGGAGTAGTCAAGCCCACCTGAAAGATTGTATCGTATCCAGTGATCAAGTGAATCATAGTGTTGATCTGATGATTATAACTCTCACTAAACACTTTTTTCTCCATTGAATCCGTCAGGAATAGACTGGCTGCGAACACTTTCGCGAGATTCTCCACACTTGCTCGATTCTCTTGTGCATGCTCCGACATTATCTTGAGATGACCAACGAGCTTTTTGAGTGTTGCATGATGAACTCTAGGGAAGTGCTCGATGAGTTCTGCGTATCTTTTGTACAGTTCTTCGGAATGAGATTCGACGGCTGAAAAGATTGGAATTGGAAATTGAGTAGACAGTCATCTTTTTGAGTTACCCAAATCGAATAGTTCCGCTTGCACAGAGGATGGGAACAATGGTTCGTCGAGTTTTCGAAAGAATTGACGGAGCACATCAGCCACTGCATACACGGTCTCATCGTTTTCCTGCACTGGATAGAAGCCAACTGGATCTGAAAATTACAGTAATTCATCACGTGCTCTCCTCATTTTTTTTACTTTTTCTCGTAACAATTTATTCTCTCAAATGTTCATTTCTAGATGTTCCTACTCGCGGAAGCCTCTATTTCCATATGCTTTCTTCATTTTATTGTAATGTTTCTAACAACTTCACTACTCCTTTTTCTTTGCAAATCTGAAAAAATGAGTCGAGTGATGACATTTGGAGAAGGAGTCTACGAAACGAGAGACGCAGACACAGAAGGATGCAGAGTTGGAATCACAGTTACTGGAACTATTAGATCAATTGAGTGAATCGGATAAAAAGAAGAAGAGAAAGGGAAGGAAGAAAATTAAACAGAAAAGAGGGAAGTTGGAAAAGAATGATAGAAAAAGACGGAAGAGTAGAAGAGGAGACGGGCCGGAAGATGTGAGTTTGTTCTATTTTTATTGAGAATGGTTGTGTTTACTAACCTAGAACTCTACTTTTGTATTTCACAACTCTTCGGAGCAAATTAGTTCATTGAAGTGAACGCGACGCTTATACACTGCTGAGCAATAAGATATACAATTTGGCCTTTTTCAATTGAAAATGCCTAACTTTGAGAGGGTGTTACGGTATTACTGATTGTCCCACAATGTAAATTTTATATGGATCATACAGTTCAAATTTAGAACTTCATTTTTGTAGTTGACAACTTTTTTGTACGGGCGCTCCCTAGTTGTTTTAAAATGACCATAACTCTCTAGGGAGTGTCCGTACAAAAAAGTTGTCAACTACAAAAATGAAGTTTTTCATTTGAACTGTTTGATCCATATAAAATTAAAATTGTGGGACAATAAGTAATACCGTAACATTCTCTCAAAGTTTTGCATATTCAACTGAAAGAGGCCAAATATCTTACTACACGGTACTGTAATTATAAAAAATGTATTCCAGGCCCCGCGAAAAGTCCCGTTAAACGAAAAGGAGATGAGGATTGCGAAAGGACTAAAAGTCGCAAGTGGTGACTATCCGACAATGGATAACGTGAAGTCAGACTGGGATCCAGAATAATTGAACAAACATCTGTAATCATAATCTACCTTCTGCCAATTTCGTCAATATTGTTTTAGCCTCCGTCACTTTGCCATTCCTCCTGTAGATTCCCTCGGATTTCATTCCATACGCAGACACAAATCGAATGCATTTATCAACTATCTGTGAACATTTACTTCTTTGTGAACTGATATCAATGGCTACTCACCACTGGAATGTTATCCGCTGTAAGCCTCAAATTCTCCAACCGTGTTGCTGGTCTCTTCAAAAGACAATCGATAGCCTCATACCAATGGGTAGTGGTGGCATCATCACGAGAATCAATATAAAGAGTAACTCCGTGAAGTGTCATTGAGAATGGTCCTCTTTTATGTTTCACATGCGGACAATATTCGCTTTTGTCAATTTTGTCTCTCATCGTCATCACTTTTCGTAGGTCCACTTCAACCAGCTCATCTCCAGTTGACGATCCAAATGAGGATTCTGTTTCGTGACTATTCCTTTTGTATAGTCTATCCCTAGAATCAGTTAACATATAGTGCAACGTCATGTTATTAATTCCCGCGGAGCAGCACTTCCATTCTCCAGTCGCTCCATGTTTAATCCACGTCATTCCACAAATTGCCATCTCATCAGCATCTCGGAGCACAGCAGTAAGACCGTAATTCAAAGATAACCACGCCTCCGACAAGAAGAACATCCACAGATTCGGCGGGTCTTCTGGAGTGAACGAGATGACGTGTCGTTTCTCGCCAACGTGGATTAAAATTGAAGCGGATGAGGTAGTGGCGGGAAAAGAGCTTGTAGACGTGGATGGGACATCGTGTGTAGATGGAATTTGACGGAATAGATAGATGTCCTTGATATCGTATGGGCCATGAGCTGCTTCGGTGGATTCTTCATCCTCGTGGAGACTGAGCTGCATGTTTCGTAGTCGACAGTGAAGACGTTTCTCCTTCTTGGTCTAAAAGTGAGGATTTTGAGCACTCCATTCTAATCAAACTACTTACACTAGTCAAACACACAAATCCAACAAACATAATCGAACTTCCATCAATCTTCATTTTCCCTCCTCCTCCATCATTGCCTCCACAAACACTGTCAGATGCCTCCACATCATCAATATGTGGATACATGGGCGGTACATTGACATAAGTACGGGATGTTGGCAGGGGACTCGGCGTAGTGGCACACACTTCCACAACATTGTCATAATTATTCTCACTAATACTTGTATTGCTTTTCTCAAAATGTGCCGCCACGTAGAGATTTTGATTTTTTGATGACGTGGAGACACGGGACGGCGTGTTTGTATAGAAGCTATCATCAAAGGGGTCTAGGGTGGTGCCAACGAATTCTGTACTTGAGTAGTCACTTCTTCGTGGACAGGGAGTATACGGGTTCTCTTCGAGATTCTGAGATTGAGATCCTATGGATGGGCGGGATGGAGGTGGTGCAGGGATATTGGAGTTGAGATCCTCTGGACGAGACGCCGAACAAACTTCTGCTTCTTCTTCCTCGGTCAACCATTCTCGAAGATCTTCACAGTCCGGAGATGCGGTAGGGGCTGAAAATCGAAGCTGTTAGTCTTGAACCCTTGAAATGACTAACGATTCGATGGAGATGGTGTGATTCCTGATAAGGTACGGTATGCATCCAGAGATAAGTACAGTGGGTTCTCGACTGTCTGAGGATTGGTGTTGACATACGTGGAAGATGAGGAAGTAGAGGGACCGGAGTTGGCAGGTGTTAGCTCCACGTCTAAGGGTAGAGCAGGTAACGGACGGCTGGAAAAACAAAGAAGTTTCGTTTTTATACTATTCTGACAACTTGAACGGAAAATGAAACACGAAACTTTTGATATCTTAACAACTCGATTGAAATTCATAAGCCACAGTATCCTCCAAAACACATTCTCAAAGTTAGACTCTTTTAACTAACTTCCACTTTACTTCAAGACAAAATCTCACTTTGAATGCGACGAAATCCTATCTGGAATCAATGGTTGTGTAACTTCAGGTTTCCATCCGGGTGGTGGGGGTGGTCTCGGAGGCGGTGGAGCATGACGTTGTGGCGGACTCATTGACTTACTGGGATCCTTATTTACTCCATTATTCACTATCAAACCAGATTCCGGTGGTTTAGATTCTCCCAAGTTAAGTCTCAACTCTCCCAAAACATTCCCAAAGTTTTGAACTGCCGCCGAGTTCGCCATGGCACGTGGCGGTTTAGCAGGGGGTCTTGGTGGCACTTCAGGTGGCACTCGTTTTGGTGTATCCTCTGCTTCCATTGGTCGACGGAGTACTACAATGTCTTCTGATGGCTTAGAATGGTCACTGGGTCGAGGTGAAGATGTTGAAGAAGTTTCTGGAGTCTGGAAAGAAAGACGGACAATAAAAAAGGTCCATTTTCAAAAAGCAAAACTCACTCGATTCTGATTCTGATCACTTTCGTTCGGACTCAAACTATCACCACCAAATTTTGTACGTGGTTTTGGCACTGGAGTGGCCATCTGAACTTGTGAAATTATCAATAGAATGATCCAAGTTACGAAACATCTGAGACAAGAAAAGAAAAGAAAACCGTAAGTTTTGAGAGGATATGAGTCATCGTTTAAATACAAACATAATGAAAAAGAGGACAAACTCTAAAAGTACAAGAGAAGATTATAATTTTCTCAGTTCTTCTATTTAAGCATAGGAGATTGTATGAAACTTGAAACTGTCAAGTATAGAGGGAAAAACCAAAATAGTTGTAGTTATTTAACAAAAATGGAAAAAATGGGATGAAGGAACTTGTGGTAGAGCAAATATGTTCTTTTCAAGACAAACTTTAAACTCTATTCAACTATTATGGGTGACTTGAACTCCCATCTGACAGTACTCTCTGAATCTCCGAGAATAGAAACAGAACCGAAATAAAAACATCAGAGAGGAAAACAAAACAATGACGTGTCTCCTCCGGCTACCCTCCGATTGAAAATTCAATTGTCCTTTTCCTTTGAAAAAGGAACCGTCGAAGTCTATTTGAGGGTGAGAGAGAGGGAGAGACTTAATGTGGAAATCAAACAAATCGAGAAGAAGAACGAAACCATTATTTTTGGTTAAAATGAATCACAAGGTGGCGTTGAACTAATCAGATTTGCTATTCTTTTTTTTTATAAAACTTGTGATTTTTAAACTTAAAGTATTCTTACTCGATCCAACTAGGAAAAGTTCTTGATCTCGAGCAGTATCACAAAATTTCCATATGATATAACTTTTAGCTTTTAAGATGAATACATTCTGAAATTGCATAAAAAAGACGATTGAGAAAATATACAATTGATTTGTTTTGGTAATATATTGGAATCTAGACTTAATAACATTTGAACTGAAAAATGAGACTACATTCTTGCTAACTAACAAATGTGTGTACAAAGATTTGTATATAGGTATCTAAGCTTTTCGGGGGATTATGTATTTTGTGCTCGGAATCCTACTATAAATGTTATTTTGGTAACATACAAATATGAATACACAGGTGAGACTAGAAATCTAGAAATTTGATTGAAAATTTTGCTAAAAACCGCAACGATTTTCAAAAAAACTATTTCGGTCCAATAATTACAGACAGTATCATACAAATATCAGCAATTTGGGGGCACACTAAAACGTGTGGTGTTGTCGTCGCACTCATCGTTTTCTCCATCTCGAGAAATGTTGTTTGGGTTGGTGTGTGTGTGGTTATGATGAAATAGTTCCTGTGAGCCAGAGACGGAGAATAATGATACGAGAGAGTGTGGAGATCAGTCGAGACGCAGATGGAGACAGAAAATACCCCGGGAGGCAAGACGGGAAGAGGAAGGAGGGGAAGCAAGACAGAAGAGGGGTGCATGAGTCATCGGGTACACAGAGTGATTGACAAAATAGGATGATGTTGTTTTCATTGTCGCCGTTCTCATGTTATATGGTTCACTCTGAATGAAACCACTAAAAAAAATTTATTTTAAATCAAACGAAATATAATAAAGAATCACAGAATTTGATGAACAATTAAAGTTTCTTGATGGCTTTCCCACTGGCGTATTGTAATCCCGAATATACTGTAGTGACGGCGGTAGCACATCCGAGCGCGAAGATGGCGTCGTTTGCAGCCGGAACGAACTCAAAGACTGGGGAAGCAAGGGATAGAGCGACTAGTGAAAGTTGAAGGACTGTGTTGATCTGGAAGAGAATTTGGTATTTAAAAAAAGAAAAACGCGAAAAAGCTTACCTTGCTCATCATGGTGGGAACAACTTGCATTGACGAGACTTGCGGATTGAAGAAACGATTAAGTGAATACGGTGGATTCATTACTTGATAACGTTTATAGAAGCCGCCAGCAATTAGGCACACATCACGAAGAATGACGATCGTGGTGAGAGGTACTGGAAATGCGTATATTTCTCAACAGAAAATCAGTGTTTCAGAGGGAAATCCATGAAAATGTTGGAGAAATTCATTTTTTCGAGTGAAATGTTCGTTTCCTTTCCATATCACTTACGTGGAATGAGTCCGGCATGTGTCATCGTTATGAACATTGTCGAAATGAGAAGTTTATCGGCCACTGGATCAAGAACTGAACCGAGCAGCGACTTCTGCCCAGGAACATTACGAGCAATCCAGCCGTCAAGCTGAAAGTCGATTTATTTGTTTTTATTCAGCCTGAATCTTTTACCAAATCTGTTGCTCCAGCAATTGTAAAAAGAGCAAAAGCTGGTGTGAAGTGATGTTGTACAACTAGATATCCTATGAGGGGAGTAGCGGCAATTCTAGCCGCACAAATTGCATTTGGAATAGTTGCCACCTTGTAGCGCCCTCGTTCTTCTGGAGGTAATGAATCGAGTTTTGCGGGTTCCCTTTCTTGTTGTCTACTTCCTAGAGTTATCATCAACGATCGCCGCGACATCATCATCATCAGATGTTTGCGGGGTTGAAAAGTAAATCCACGTGTCATCGTCGTTGCTAACATTTTCGAGTCTTGAATCTATTTCCACCGTATCATTAGCAATTCAAATGAAGGCCTGGATGGTTTTCCATTTGAATCAAAGAGGGTACGAAAGGGGAAAGCGTTCAAATATCTGGAATGCGATGATAAAACCGATAAGAGATTTCGGTGGAGCATTGACAACAGTCAAAAGTAATTCATTAGCCAACGTACGGCGAACGGAATCACCTATTTAAACCACAGAGTTGTCACGACAAATCCGGCTACACTAAAAAAAATGGATGATAATACAATAGCGAAATAAATCGACAATCGAGAAAAATGGTAGAACATTTATTGACGGTTGCGGTAGCTCTGAGGTGGTCTGATGGCTTCCTCGAACGCGAAGAGATTGGTGTAGATGGCGGTGGCGAACTGAAAAATGAATATTTGAAATTTCATTTCAGAAGATTTTCTGGGAACTTTGCGCCGACAACATCATCGGCGCTTAGCTTGAAAATTTTACCGAACGGGGAGAAACGGAGAGCTAGAGAAACGAAAGCGGGAGAGACGAAACCGGGAGAAATGGCGGTTTTCGGATGGAACATGTGCAAAAACTGTCCGCAATGTTTAAGAATACTAATTTAAAAGTCAAATTCACAAATTTCATCATATTTAACGCCCGAAAATCGCTTGCCGCCATTTCCCCAGGTTTCGTTTCTCTCGCACTCGGTTTCTCCCCATTCGGTACGGCCTCATTAAAGTGGCTCTCTGGTACGCCGAACATGCTGTGAGTAACGGAAACTCAAACATTGATGTCCTCTATGAGTTGTTTTCAACATTGGATATAGTAGTCCACTTGTTAATGTGAAATCGAGTGTTTTCTACTCGAACAAGATTCACATAGACCATCACGAAGAGAAACGACGTGTCGTGAAAAAAAGCGTTTGTAAATTTGGCCAAGATACTTACCGATGAAGCGAAGAAGACGGCAGAGACGGCCAAGTAGGTGTTGAACTTGCCCTGGAGCTCTCCGTAGACCTTCTTGTAAGATTGGAATGGCACTGGCATCATGTCGAAGTTGCATGGTGGTCCTGGGTTGGCGACCTAGAAATATTGAGGCGTTTTCATTAGAAATTATGGTTTGGCTAGCTGTACAAATACATTTTGTTCTATATTAAGAGTTGCAACTTTGTGTGCTACACGATCAGGCTTTCGGGCGTTTTGTTTTTCACAATCTTAAATCGTAATCTTCTCTCCATAGTTTCAGCACTTATAATCGTCAAAGATATAAACATAGAGAGAAACCGAGTATCGTTCGCTAACTAGCAAAATACAGCGTAAAAAATTATTCTATTCGCAGCTTCATCCAACAGTTGTATTCCTCGTTCTCGGACAAAACTGCTCTCTCCTTTTCACTCAGCATTCGTATGTTCTTTTTTTCAGTTTTGATGCTTACGTGGTGTCCATGTCCGTGACGCTTTTGTGCGAAACGGCTGAGAGCCAAGAAGCGGTTGAAGGCGGTACGATTCATCCTGCAAATCAAAAAGTATGATACATTAAGCAGACTTCCAGCAAGAGAAAACGATAAAAGAATAAAGCGGTACTCGGATTTTTCTGGTAGTATTTAATAGCACTAAGAACACAAATGATCGTTCTCAGGCCTACAAAGCTCAAGAAAATGCAACATTTCAAAGTTTTAACAGTTTTCTTGGTATAAAATTTCTTCGTATAACATTTTTTAAACACGATTGGGCTATTATCGTTATCGCAAACAAAGGAAAATCGATAAACATTTCGAAAGTTTATTGAAGAATGAGCGGGCGGCCTTGAATCGATGACGCTAAACAACGCGCGCTGCGGGATGCCGGAGTGTCGTTGCACAAACATTCCCGCCAGTCGCCTACGGTAGGGTGTGCTATCATTCGCATTCAGACACAGTTTCTCGCTGAAACATCTGCGTTTTCTGCTTTTTCTTTGTTTCTCATGACTATATACTATCGATTCTCATATATTTCTCTCTAAAATTCTATATTATTCTCTTAAAACTCTCGAAAAATCATACCGTTACCGTAGTCAGCTGACTCTTTACAAATTATCGATTTTCTACCTGTAGGATCAAATTTTCAAAAACGTGGATTTTTTCCAGACACAAAGTGAATCACAATGGCCGAGAATCCCGGTCACGATGAAATGATGATGGATCAGCAGCAAGGGGCTCCGCAGCAAGCCGATATGAACTTATCACCAATCGAGAAGGAGCTCGACTCGTCGCTCGCCGAGCAGGGTCATCATGATGGAAACGTATGTTTTATATAGTTTTATTTTGCGAAAGGCTGTGGAATTCTTTCAAATATCCAAATTTAATTGATGCTTGTAGTTCAATTTGCACTTATTTCAGTATCACTTGGACGGCGTACACGTAAGCGAAGGAATGAAGCGAATGATCATCGATTTGCAACGTCACTGGCTCAACGAATATCACACTTCTCGAGAGAAATGTCTTGTTGAGCTCACCGAGAAACTCCATCAGGAATTCATGCAAGATCAGCAAAAGATTCGTGCGGATCTTTTGCAACAGTTCAAGGAGGAACTCGAGCAGACACGTATCGATTTGGATAATAAGCATCGAGAGAATCTGAAAATGGAGAGTGCCAAATTGATCGAAAAACACAAGAGAGAGCTGCTTGCGGCGAAGAAAAAGCAATGGTGCTGGTCGTGTGAAAATGAGGTTTGTAAACGACTGTCTCTGATGAAATTTCTAAATTTGAGCCGATTTGAATGCTCAGTTTATAGAATAATACATTTCCTATTTACAATTCTGTTTGAGACTTTGTAACTACGTCTAATATCAAAAACAGCAGATTCCAGGCAGATTTTAATAGCTTCGTTACTGTTTATCTATAAAAAAGACGGATTTGTTGCTAAGAATTGTAGAACACACCGAAATTATTCATGTTTAATGCAAAGTATCAAAAAATTACAAACGGTTTCGACGGTGTTAAAAATTCGGCTCAAAATGCAAATGTATTGTACAAACCACGTTCGAAATGTCAAACGAATTCTGTTTTCAGGCGATCTACCACTGCTGCTGGAACACCGCTTACTGCAGTGTCGAATGCCAACAAGGTCACTGGCAGACCCATCGCAAGTTCTGTCGGAGAAAGAAGGGAAACAATGCAGGTGGCCAAGGAGCGCCAGGAGCTAATGCAGCTCAACAAGCAATTGCTCAACAAGCTGCACAACAGCAACAATAAGATCCTCCAATAATCTCAAAAATCCATTAACTCCTTCGTTGAACTATTTACTTGTACTCTACCACACTTCTTTCTCTTATCCTGTTTAACACATACTAAGCTGACTCAATTTGAAACAAGACATTGCCCATCCCCCCAGATTTTCCCCTCAAAGATGTCGATCTCTTTCTCGTCTTGTTTCTCCGATGATCGGTTCAAATGTAAACTTGTCGAATTTTTCCTGAACTATGGACTGTATTTTTGTTGTTGAATAAACTGCCCGTTTTTATGTATACGGTATTATCGAAAAGGATGTTTCGGTATTTTTCAATTCGTCGCTCACAATCTTTTCGCGAATTCAATAGTTTGAAGAACCGCGTTGGCTCAGTTTATTTACATGAGAGCATTATTTCCGATTCTCGGATATTAGTGCACTTCGAGTCCATCTCCCATTTCGAACGCGGTTGGAGATTTCTGAATTTGAATTTTCAGTCATCTGTTTTTAGTTTTGCTACATTTTCCACAACTCTTGATATTGATCTTCTCGCCAGTATGAATTACGAAATGATCGGACACCGATGGGACCCGTTGTGCTCCGTTTACTCCTTTTTTTCGGTTCCTGTAGCAACAGCATTCCACCAAGTATTAGAAACTATTGTTTCATTTTGTTAGCTGACTATTTCATTGTTGTTTCGTTTATTTTTTGAATAAAATAAAGATTAATTTCAAACGGGGCCTGTTGGAAACACATCATATAAAATACGCGACGAAACTCCGCTAGAGTCTCATGCGCCTACCGTAACCTTAGCACATCGATAGACACGTGTGCTCCAAGTAGTAACAAGTGGATTCTTGAGATTTCGCTTATATTTTTGCTAAATTTTTGGATTTTGCTTAGTATTCAAATATAATTATCCTTTGTTTTACAGCTCACGAGAATGTCGAGTTTGTTGAATGATGATTCACAAATTCCTAAATCGGATTACTGTGGATTTGAAGAAGACGATACTCCACCGGCCAATCGTGCTCAATTGCCTTCCGAAACAAAATCCTCGAACATTTATGGAAAAGACGAGAATGAGAAAGCTATAAGCGAGGAGAAAAACGGTAAGTGAAAAATGATGGTTTTTGAGAGAATGTAACGGTGTCGAAAATGATAGTATTTATAGAGCATGTAGATCAAAACTTTTTTTACGGACGGCCTCTAGAGAGTTACAGCTTGAAAACTGAAAATGGTTCCATCCCAAATAAAAAACCCTCTAATTTCAGCTCCAAATGAGGCTCAATCGGTTGAATACCACGTTCCACGATTCTCTCCTCCACCACAAAACGATGGTGAAGAAGTTCAAAAAAGACTTGATTTCTCTGTAAGTTTGTGGTTACTGTAAGATTTTCCGCATATTGTGTGTGTTTTCCAGCTTCCAAAAGTTCAAGAAGTCGAAGCAACTGAACAAGTTCTTGATATCAAGGGAAAACATGAAGCATCTCAAACTGTTCTCATGAAAAACGAAGATCCGATTGAAGTCAAATCTTCGAAAAAGACAGAAATGGAAAGTCAGATCTCGTGCACTTCATCTGATGTCACTCCGTCGATTGCCACGTCGTCATATCTTCCAGATAAGGTATGTTTGAAAAAATTGCGATTAGTTTCTGATTTACCATTTTGAACCTTATTGAATTTTGACGATTTGGAGCTCGAAAAGTTGAAAAATGCTTGCAAATGGAATTTTTCCATTTTCAGGCAAACTCTAGTTTCATTCAGTATATGCTATAAATTTCAGCTTTTCTCGATCGGTTTTCATAAAGTTCTTTTTTTTTACCTATGAGCAGTTACCGTACTACAGTAACCCGGAGCTGGGTGCCCAAATTGCGTTTTAAAAACCCATTTCCGCTCAACTCTATTCCTTTCCTCATTACCTCAATTAGTTAAGTCCAATTTCAGCTATCTGTGAGAATAAAATATTTGTGAAACAGTGATGCATAGAAACTAATCATTTTTAACTGATGTGATGCATTGAACAACGGTTCTCCTTTGAGCAATTCAGCCATTACACATCAAGCAGAATGTCGTTGTCAAAAAGTTTCAATTTGCCCAGCGAAGAGCTGTTTCATCGAGCCTGTTATTCTCTTCTCATCAAGATCCTTCTTCTTTTTGTACCAACGTTCGCTTGATTTCGGATAACTGTCACAAATTACATATTTTCTGAATTGCTGGTCCTCGCCCTTGTTAATCGTGCTAACAGCATTTGGGTGGCAACTGACAGCATATGATATTTCTTCAAAGTCGTCCAATACTTCTATACACCACCGCCTGTAACGTTTAAACTATTAAATTTTTAAAATTAAACTATTAAAGTATTTGAATTTCGGAGAGAGAGAGAGAATAAAAAAATCAACATAAAATGATTTTAAAGAGGAAAAAAAGGAAAAAAAATCGAGACTATTATGATAGTCAACAGGAACAAGAGATACGTGTAGTTTATCATCTAACAAATCCGAAACGTGATTAATTATTACAGTGATCGTTGTTCTGCGAGTAGTTAATCCCGCCGCGTGCGTCCGTGTGACGTCTGAAAAAATGAAACTCTTTGATATATGTGTCAGTTTGTCTCACTAACCTTAGAACCTCGAGCCACTCTTCCACCTCTCAACGTGCAATTTCCGGCAGAGCTCGCGACTTTTTGACTCGAATGACTGCACAAATGATTGTGTCGCGCCTCTGACTCTTCTCGGCGACGAGCGTCTCCTCGGACCACTTCTGCTTCGATCACGACGATCACGACGAGGTGGCGATGGAGTGACACGACGGCGACGTGATGGAGATGGACGATCTCCGCCGCGATCCGTACGAGCACCGCGTGGTGGAGAACCGCCACGCCACGGCGGATTGGAGATCAAGCCCGCCGCGAACCCGACCATTTTCACGACGACGTAAAGAGCGAGAGCATTAGTGTGATGACGAAGACGGGCTTGAAGAGAGGGAGCCTGATGAGCTGCTTCTGAAATCGTTTGAAAAATTGAAAAATGAAAAGCAAATCAATAAAATTACCCCGAAGAAAATGATCCTGAACTGCTAGAAGAACTGCTCGACGAAGAACGTCCTCTCTTCTTGCTATCCCCCGATTTTTCGACCATTCTGTAAGAAAAACATTTGAATGAGAACACAGAATAATAAAATAAAGGTTGAAAGAGTAAAATAACACATTTCCGCAAAGAAAATACATATTTTCTACTACTCCTACTAGTCTAAGCGATTTTAGGTGATTTTCAGCGAAAATTGAAGACTTTGAGAGCAATTTAGTTTACTATTTGATAGTTTTCAACTATACAACACATAATTTGACTCAAAAACGCTGAAATATACAAGGAATCTATAAAATAGAAGATGTATTCGAAGAGACACGGGTGAAGTAATTGAGTTAAACAGCACGCGATGCGGGATAGCGGAGTGTCGTTGTCAAATTCGTATTACTGTTTTTCAAACATCGAAAAATGTCCTCTGAATTCCAAGAAGAAGAAGAAGAAGAGCCACCAGAAATCAAATATATTGATTCGGTGGAATTTCAGAATCTCAGCATTCCAAATGATGATGCGGAGATTGTTTTCCGGTGGACAGACTCGTTTGAAACAGAGCGTAAGGTTTCGAATATTTGAAAATTCTTAACTAAATAAATATTTTCGTAATTTTAGAGGAAAAATGGCATCGACTTCTAACAAAATTCATAACCCCACTGGCCGGTCGAAATGGATATTGCTTCCGAATCGTTGAAAAGTATGCGAAAGTACTTCATTATCAAGGAGCAGAGGTGATTCAAACGAAAGGTGGCCTCCGATTTCTATCAAACGCTGCACCGAGATCAGTCGGCACTTCTGGAAGTCTTCCGATAGTTTTAAAGAAATTTTCTGAAACAACGAGTGAAGTAAATCTTGCTCAATATCTCGTTTCGGCTCTCTCTGCTATTGGACAAGATACAAAGGAAGGTCATGTTATTCAGTGAGTTGTTTATAAGCTCACAATAAGCAATAAAGTACAAATTGCAGAAAAACCTTGTCACGAGAACGACTTGGCAGCGTCTACTTATTCCTTCATGGCTATCGACAAGGTCTAGAGAACCTCCTAGCTAATTATCGACTTTTAAGAAACTTCCGTTACGGAGCGAAGAAACGAAAGGATTATCTGACGGATCATGTGAGGAATATCTACTTAGAAAGAGATTCCTTCACACAAGTACCCGAAGCCAGCAGTCTCGCTCTACAAATGGTTCTAGAAGACTGGAATTGTCCTCTTCAAAACGAGAAAATCGTTCAGTTAGCTCATGCGAACACTTTTCAAATGAGATCTCTACAAGTGAAAGGAGATGGTTTCTACTTTCTAAACGAGGCACTTGTCTGTGCTCTCGCTTTGAATTATCCAGATTCACAAGAGGAAATGGAAGGATTCGATACGATTTTCACTCCACATTCTACGAATCCACGTGGCAAACAGCTATTCCAATTTTGGCGGATGATTTCGAAATATGAACGGAGTAGAGGTGCAAATCCACAAGGATTTCTAGTTACAGCTCAGAGGTTAGAGGAGGAGTGTAAATCAGATGACATTGGAGCTGGATGCGCGGTGATGATTGAGACGGCTTGCAAGATTCGGAAGCAGTGTGATCAACAACATGAGGAAATGTAAGAATAAATAAGAAAATTTTCATAAAAACTCAACTTTTTCAGTGCAAAAGTGATCAACGACACAGTTACCCGTCACCCATCCCTTGGTCCTCGTATGATGCATCTCGCCGAGAAGTGTGATGTTGGATATGAGAACGACGTGCTTCTACAACAAATGTGTGATCTTGAATCTCGTAAATGTCTTCATCCCAGTGAGCCGACATGGCTTCTTCATGTAGAACGACTCATTCAACACGTCGGACGATTCGGATCAGTAAGAAAAACGATGGAGAAGTCACTGAAAATCATGTTTGAATTTCTCGATTTCGATTCGAATCGATTCAACGAGAAGGCGTGGTTTCTAATGGAGAAAGTGCTGGAATTGTCGGATCCCTCGTTCGTGTTGCCGGAGTGGAGGATCAGATGTGATTGGTGGCTGAGATATCATCGAACAAGAGGAACAAGAGATAAGAGGAAAATGGGAGAAAATGCGGAAGAGACGAAGATGGAAGTTCTGAAAGCGTTGGAAGATATTGTATTGTGAATATTGATAATTGTTGTTTCATTTTGTTCACTGGCTATTTCGTTGTTGTCTGTTATAAATTCCAGTGTTTTTCTCATTCATTCTGTTGTTTGTCTTATTTCTGAAGAGGTCTCATGTGTTTCTCTATGCTTATTTCAGTTTTTTTCAGAAAAAATTCCATATTTTCTATCAAGTATATTTTAAAAAAAATCAGTGTGAAGCGAGTTATTCGAACTCAGAATATCAAAACTCGCTTCTCGTCATGCAGTTTTTCAGAAATTCTTCTCGTCTGTACGTGGAATGCATTCATTAATGTTCGTTGGCAGATACTCTTTTGCTTTGGAATCTTCTGCTATTGGGTCATCTGCTATTTCGTCTCTTATGCTATAGTGACTCTTCTGCTATTTTTGACTCATCTGCTATAACTCTTCTGCTATTTCCAAACTCTTCTGCTATTAACGTCTCTGCTGCTATTGATAGTCTCAGCTGCTATAAAATTACCTCAGCTGCTATTTTTCTTGCCCGTTCTCTCACAGGCACTAGCCCTCATTCTCAGATGGGACTTCAATGCTGAAAAGTCTGTTGACTTCTAGAAGAAGATGGGTTGTAAGCGTCTCAAGCGTCTCTTTATGAACCAGAAACAAGTTTCTTTACAGCTTATTTCAAGTTTTGTAACAAGATACGTTTATTTTATTTCATCATTATCATCACAAGAATGATTACTACAACTAGGATTAATTTGGATAGAACAATGGGACGGGATGGTGGTTGAATGAGTGAGATTGACAGGGAATATTCTGAACGGGGATCTTGATATAAAATTTATACATACATCTCAGCATAAAAATGAACTACTGAGAAAAGATGGAAACATGCTATCCAATTGCGATGAAAAATCCAGGAAATTTGACGAGTATTTTGTTAAAGCAGGTCATCCGACAGGTGGAAGTTTCATAAGTGAGTTGATAATCTTTTTCCCGATGAAAAACGTTCCAAAAGGGCAGAATGACGTTGGGCACGACTTCTTATTTTTACTCTGAAAAATGTTAAATTCTGCACTTCAACGGCTCAAAATGTCACAATAGAAACGAAAATGAAGGTAGCTGAGGAAACGATAGCAACAGAGAAAATAGCAGAGGAGGGGATAGCAACAGAGAAAATAGCAGAAGAGGCGGTAGCAACAGAGAAAATAGCAGAATCGACAGAAGAAGCTAGTAGGAATATGTCGAAAACTAGCTGAAAATACTGTGAAAATAGGTTTAAGGATCTACAAGTGATGGACTTATCACCTTATTCAGCAGAGAGGGAAGAAAAACAGCAAAACTGCAAATTCGAAAACAGCCAAAGTTCCTACCGAGAAGCGAATTTTTGGGAAAAACCTATGTATAAATGATGATCGTTGCACTAAATTAGTGAAAAACTTCACTAAAAACAGAAAATTACATAAAAATGGAATAATTTGACGAAAAAACAGGTAAAAAAATAAATTGCGAATTTTTAGGCGTGAGTTGCGAAATATTAATTCCGGGGGACTAGTTGCGGTGGAGACCGCGGCCTTCGTAGTAGCTAGTCCCCCGCAGCGCTATTGGCTGGCAGCGAAATCGTTGGCTGAGTATCATACTTTAATGCATTATGCCGGCCTTTCATTCACGATAATTGCAATTTTTGAAAGTATTCACCATTTTTCGATGTTTTTTCCGTCTTTTTTCACTGTTTTTGGTAGTTTTTCTAGCATTTTTATGTAATTCTATGTTTTTAGTGAAGTTATTCACTAATTTAGTGCAACGATTATCATTTATACATAGGTTTTTCCCAAAAATTCGCTTCTCGGTAGGAACTTTGGCTGTTTTCGAATTTGCAGTTTTGCTGTTTTTCTTCCCTCTCTGCTGAATAAGGTGATAAGTCCATCACTTGTAGATCCTTAAACCTATTTTCACAGTATTTTCAGCTAGTTTTCGACATATTCCTACTAGCTTCTTCTGTCGATTCTGCTATTTTCTCTGTTGCTACCGCCTCTTCTGCTATTTTCTCTGTTGCTATCCCTCCTCTGCTATTTTCTCTGTTGCTATCGTTTCCTCAGCTACCTTCATTTTCGTTTCTATTGTGACATTTTGAGCCGTTGAAGTGCAGAATGTAACATTTTTCAGAGTAAAAATAAGAAGTCGTGCCCAACGTCATTCTGCCCTTTTGGAACGTTTTTCATCGGGAAAAAGATTATCAACTCACTTATGAAACTTCCACCTGTCGGATGACCTGCTTTAACAAAATACTCGTCAAATTTCCTGGATTTTTCATCGCAATTGGATAGCATGTTTCCATCTTTTCTCAGTAGTTCATTTTTATGCTGAGATGTATGTATAAATTTTATATCAAGATCCCCGTTCAGAATATTCCCTGTCAATCTCACTCATTCAACCACCATCCCGTCCCATTGTTCTATCCAAATTAATCCTAGTTGTAGTAATCATTCTTGTGATGATAATGATGAAATAAAATAAACGTATCTTGTTACAAAACTTGAAATAAGCTGTAAAGAAACTTGTTTCTGGTTCATAAAGAGACGCTTGAGACGCTTACAACCCATCTTCTTCTAGAAGTCAACAGACTTTTCAGCATTGAAGTCCCATCTGAGAATGAGGGCTAGTGCCTGTGAGAGAACGGGCAAGAAAAATAGCAGCTGAGGTAATTTTATAGCAGCTGAGACTATCAATAGCAGCAGAGACGTTAATAGCAGAAGAGTTTGGAAATAGCAGAAGAGTTATAGCAGATGAGTCAAAAATAGCAGAAGAGTCACTATAGCATAAGAGACGAAATAGCAGATGACCCAATAGCAGAAGATTCCAAAGCAAAAGAGTATCTGCCATGTTCGTTTTTCGAATTTTTTCATGAAAATTTTCGAAAATATTCCATTCGTGAGCAAGGAGCAATTTTTGCTTTTTGACGTCTCATAGCTTGCTTCAGACTCATTTTCAGATATGATACCAAGAGAAATTTCTCTTTTCCTTGGCTTCCTGAATCGATTCATATAAAAAATCTTAACTTTAGGAAAAACATTCTAAGAATCGGAAAACTTTTTGTAACTTGGAAATTGCAGATCTCATGAGCGATGTGCTGCTATCCAAGTTGTCAGGGGAACTTGCCGATCTCGATGGACAAATCGGTCAAATCGATCAACAAATAAGTCAATTGAGAAGGAAGAAAGCAGAGTTAACACAGAAGAAACAAGCTGTGAGGAAATGAAAACATCAGCAAATCAATTTCTAATTATTCTTTTTCCAGATCGAAAGAAAAATCGAGTTAAAAACCAACGAAGACTCCGACGTCGTTCTTGACAGATGGGATCGCGATGGATTCTCGTGGTCACAAGAAGCCAATGATATTCTCAAAAACAAGTTCCATCTTGACACCTTCCGACCACTCCAACGTGCCGCAATCAACGCAGTGATGAGTAAAGAGGACGCTGTTGTGATTCTAAGCACCGGTGGTGGCAAAAGTCTGTGTTATCAGTTACCGGCACTTCTAGCCAAGGGTCTGACTCTTGTAGTGTCTCCATTAGTCTCTCTGGTCGAGGATCAGATTCTACAACTCAGAAAGTTGGGAATCGATGCGTCGAGTTTGAATGCAAACACTTCGAAGGAGGAGGCGAAACGAGTGGAAGAGGCGATCACTAGTAATGATTCAGAATTCCGTTTGTTGTATGTCACACCTGAGAAACTGGCGAAAAGTAAACGAATGATGAATAAATTGGAGAAATCGTTGGCTGTTGGATTCTTGAAATTGATTGCGATCGACTAGGTGCACTGTTGCTCGCAGTGGGGACACGATTTCAGAACTGATTATGGATTTCTGAATGTGTTGAAGAGACAGTTCAAGTGAGTAGGCTCCCATTCATACTTTTCAGTTTTCCCACGTTTTTAGAGGTGTCCCAACCCTTGGTCTCACCGCAACAGCCACCAGTAATGTGCTTGATGACGTCAAGGATATGACTGTCACAGAAATGACTGTGAGAAGGTGGCGAAGTCACTTAAAGCACAAGGAATACGTGCAAAACACTATCACGCTTACATGGAATCCAGCGATCGGAGCGCTTGTCACCAGAGTTGGATCTCCGGAATCTCTACAATATAGTTAGATATGCATACTAGTCGAGAATATGTAGACGGGTGAAACTGGCGGAGCACTTCGAAGAAGCTTGGGAACCATCGTGGTGTCAGAAGCAGTGTGATGTGTGTGAGAAGGCAACGAACGGGGAAACGCAGAGTATAGATGTCAGTGAAGAAGCCAAGGTGGCTGTGAAGATAATCGAAGGTAGGTTAAAGGGAGAAACTTATGAAACTACTAAGCATCATTTTCCAGAGAATCTGAACTCTGCAAAAGACGGAAGTGGCCGAATCACTGGCAACAAACTCTTCGAGCTTCTAGCCAAAAGGTTGAAAGAGAAACGATCACGAGAGTTTTGTGAGCGACTAATCGTCTTTCTTCTCCTCGAATCATATCTTCAAGAAGACTTTCATTATACTGTATACTCTGTTATCAGTTATGTAGTCGTTGGATCCAAGTGGAGAGTGTATAATGGACGGGATGAGATCCTAATGACAGTGGATGATGAGAAAGGATCGGTTTCTGCTGTTTCAAGTACAAAGAGTCGAAAGAGGAAAACTGTGGTCAGCTCAGACGAAGATGATGACATCACGGTGCTAGATGATTAGTTTTAATTTCATAATTTTAATAAACCTTTAACGTTTTCTCATTGTTTTTATGAAAATAACGGTTCTTTCCGCCCGGTTTTATATCTTTCTTTTCTTCTTTTTGTTATCGTTTCCACCCTTTTTGTTTCCAGAATGCCTACAATCCGTTCGAATCTCAGCATCCCTCTAACCCATCTGAATCGAATCGACGATGTCCGAATGGAGACAGACGACGTCGAGAAGAGAAGTGCGACGACGTTCCGCCCACTATGCGTTAAATGTGGCGTTTTTGGAGCACAAGATGGATCAGGATATGCCGAATTTGGAAACACTAGAGTCTTGGCACAAATGTATGAAAAAGAACATCTCACTTCAGTTAACAAATCTATAATTTCAGTACGGGTCCCGAAGGAGACGGCAAATGGGAAGAGGCGCATGCAAAAGTGACGATTACACTGAAAGGAGTTGAAAATGAGACGAAAGTCGCCGAATTGCGTGCTGACTTGACATCTTCTCTGTCTGCAGTCATCTTCATCAACAAATATCCTGGAAAAGTGATTGATATCGAAGTGACCGTTCTTTCGGACGATGGAGGTGTCCTGTCAACAGCTCTCACCGCTGTCACTCTCGCTTTGGCTCATTCTGGAATAGAACATATGGGACTGACAGCTAGCGCTCATGTGGCATTAAGGTAGCTGAATTTACTAAATTGTTCTTTTCAAAAAATGGCATTATATAGACAAAACGGTGATTATATAACCGACCCAAGCACATCTGAAGCAGAGGACGCCATCGGCGGAGTCACTTTCGCGTTCGTCCCGAATCTTGGGCAGACAACATGTGTAAATCTATACGGACGGATTCCTCTGAAAGCCACGTCACCACTTTTGGAATTCGCGAGACAACGAGCGATTGCACTGGTTCCGGCGATTCACAAAGCGGTGGTGAACAGTGTGAAGGAGAGGGAATAATGGGAAGAGTGGAAGCGCGCCCCAGTGAACAATCTCGTCTCGACTGAGTAAATAAGTGTCTTATTCATTCCGCTGTTGATTTTATGCCTTTTTCTTCTTCTCGTTGTGTTATTTGTTACCTCCATTTCTACTATATTTTTGATAAATTTATTTCTGTCCCTCGTTGAATCGTTTTCTTTGTGTTATTCCGTTCAAAATTGTCGTCTAATACCTTTTTAATTACTCTCTAATTTCTTACCTTTTACTATTCAATCTTCAGTCATCTTCTACTTCATTTCTCTTCGAAGATGATCATCTTGGAACAGAACAACAGAATCATCATCGAGCTTCTCGAGCAGAAGTTCGCAAATGCGAAAGAAGGGTGAGTCCGCATTTAAAGTGTTCTGAAAATTGAAACGATGATTTCAGTGCGAAACCAGAACAGTCAACGTCACATTCGCCGATTTCGACGGTGTTCTGTACAAAATGTCGAATCCGGATGGTGTGAAGACGAAAATCATTGTAAGAGAATTCAAAATAAAAGGAGAATTACGAAATGCAATGAAGTTCTCATTTTCATATTTTCAGCTCAGCATTGTACTCAAGTTCTACGCAGAACTTCAGCACAGCAACACGGAGCCGATGATGTAAGTAGTCGTTCTCCACCAATTCCAATCTTTTTTTTTTTAATATTTCCAGCTTCTTCGAAAAATCTACGGTGGACACATGCGCTCGACACCCGAACCCGGATTCAACGTGACGCTGGAATACGATTTGAGCGCTCTGCCTGACAATTCGTCAGAATTGTTGCAAAAGGCGTCGGCATTGAAGCGAAACTGTTTCGCATCGGTCTTCGAGAAGTATTTCGAATTCCAGGAGGCTGGACAAGAAGGACACAAAAGGGCTGTGATAAACTATCGAGAGGATGAAACAATGTGAGTTGGCACAATCACTTTTTCACAACGAATTCATAATTTTTAAGGTATATTGAAGCGAAGGCGGATCGTGTCACCGTTATCTTCAGTACAGTTTTCAAAGATGCCGATGATGTGATCATTGGAAAAGTGTTCCTTCAGGAATTCCGTGAAGGACGTAAAGCGAGTCAAACGGCGCCAGCGGTGCTCTATTCACTCGGAGAACCCACGTTGGAGTTGAAGGATTTGCCAGGAGCACGAGTTGGTGACAATGTTGGATACATAACATTTGTACTGTTCCCGAGACACACCAACAAGAAGACCCGAGACAATACGATCGATTTGATTCATTCATTCCGTGACTACCTTCACTATCATATCAAGTGCTCGAAAGTCTATCTCCACACCAGGATGCGTGCGAAGACTACCGACTTCTTGAAGGTGTTGAATCGGGCTCGTCCAGAAGTGAAAGGAGAGAAGAAGACGTTCCACGGAAGAACATTCCAGACTCAGTAAATACTCTATTTTCCCCGTTTTTATCGCTTTAAACTCCCCATATATTTATTGTATCCTACATTTTTCCTAATCTGTGAGGTTCGTGATCTATATCCCACATAATTCATGAATTTGTGTTTAGAAACATTTTATTATTACCCGATTAAGGAAAAAGTTGTGCAATGGGTTCAAAAGAATCGGGAGAAAAAGGGATATTTAAATGCAAACATCGCCAATCACTGGCTCCATTGAGAGATCAAATTATTGAGCTGCTTGACACGATTCTGGAGAATGTCCGCCGGCAAATTGGAATCATGCAACATTCGAGAAGCCGATCCAATGATCGCATCGATTTCAGATTTCGGAATTGGTGACAACGAAGTGGATTCAGAAGGTCCGCGTGGATGAATCATCTGATGGAAAGCACTGTTCTCGTGTGCTCTGAGCGCAATCGGACGAACTGCTTCCATCGAATGAAACACTTTTGGCGCCTCATTCTCGTCGACAGTTGAAGAGACTGGTGATGCTTGAGAAGAGGATTCAGATGCAGATGGGCGTGGTGGAATCGGGTTGGCAGACCAGTTGGCAGTGGCGAACGGAGAGTATGGAATCGGCGACATGTTCGCAATTGCAGACATTTGCATTTGATGACTGAGAGCCTGGAAATTGGAAGGAAATTAACGAAATTGAATATTAGGCTCCGCATCTCAAACACTTTTCGCATTTGAGAGGTTTCGTGTGTACCATATCTGCAACATGAGGCGTAACTCGCTTCAAACTCAATATTATGACCTGAAAAATGTACCAAACTGTAATTCTTCGCGAGATCTACATTTTGGTATACAATCAGGTCGTAATATTGAGTTTGAAGAGGGCTCACACCTATTCTGTGGCGGAGGCAATATTAAAGAAACATAAAAGCTTACAAATTGACTCTGAAGTCTTTGATATTGTTGCATTGCCAAGAAATGGTGTTGAGCTGTGACGGCAGGAGCCATCGGTTCGACTTTCGGAGTTAACCCGTGACCAACCATTGGCGGTGGAGGGATACTGTAGAGATTCGGCATAGTTTGGTTCATCGTTACATTCGATGTATTTGAAACAATCGACTCATCAAAATCCACTGGGCTCTGACTCTGACTTTGTGTGTGCTCCGAGTCGGCGCCCTCATCTGAAGACGTGACTGGCTCCTGCTTCACTCTGACAGTCCCTCCAACTGTACGTCTTCTCGGTGTCGCCATCTTCTTCTTCTCCTCTTTCACAACCATCCTCTCGTAGAGATCCTTGGCAAGAGTGTGATTCGAGTGACGTGTCTCGATACAAGTGATTCGAAGACACTGGTCGCTGTAGCTGAAGTTGAGGCGAATCATTGCTGTGCAGTTGCATGGAAGATAGTGTTGATTTGGGCGTTTTCCTTCTCCTGTAAGTTTTACAAAATGAACATTCAATTTTCTTATCCTGGCATTGTGTCAACTCGCGCATCTACAAGTCGGAATCCCATTAGACCTTCTAAAACAGATGCTTGTGCATTGCATACTGTAAAGACCCCCATTCTACGCAGCAACCGAAACCACAAACCATCTGTTGCCTAAGCCCAAAATTAAAAATTCCGGCGGTATGTCTCGGGAGCCACGGTCACATCCGAACATCTGGACAGGACCCCCTGTCGATCACTCAATTATATGGTTAAATCTGTATATATCCACCTGTTTGTCAGGATTTGTTACTGACATAATGACGAGCGGCGAGAGGGGGAGTGAGGGAAAGTGACCTTGAGAATATTTTGTGGATTGGAGAGGGAAAGCTTCGTAAATATCTAGCTGGGAAATGTTACCGGCTTTTCAAATTGACTCATTAGATACTTCTGAACATGCTATTGCGTAATCCAATTTTGCAGAACGCTTCATTGGACCGAGATATATGCATTTTAAATATTTTCCAACTCTGGCTCTAGAAATTACATAAGATGTAAATATCTCGGTTCAGTAAAGCTTTCTGCAAAAATAAATCACATATCCGGAATCAGTGTGTTCCGAAGTACCAAAATGACAGGAATCTGAATCTCAAATCAGAAGCTCATTGGCACTCGGCGGGACACTCTTTGAAGAAAAGAAAAACGACTCTCATCAACTACAGTACCTCTCATGTGAGCAAACAACGCATTTATCTACATCATCTTGAGATAACACGCGACTACTGCCCCCTACTATCGTAATCCACAACTCACCTCTCATTCTCGGTGCTCCGTATCTGGCACAATGAAAGACCACATATCGATATTTGAATTTCCCGCTCACTTCTCCTTTCTCCGTTCTCAACGCTTCTGAAGAGGCGACACGGAACGGATGAAGATGTTTCGTCTTCCACGCATTGTATTTCTGCTCAAATTCCTCGTAACTTTGGAACGTGGCATCCGGTCGAATGTCATCATCGTACGTGGCTTCTGTCATAAACTTGGATTCTGGAGTCTCTTTGTGATGGACGAATGATTCGACTGGCGTCACTGGAAGAGGATTCTTCTCAGTAGGATCGCTACTCGATTTCAATGGTTTTCCACTGGATTTCCTCTTTTTAGCAGATGGCTCGCCGGGCGATTCTTTCATCGTAGACGCAGGTTCTGGATTAAATAAAGTATAGGAATAATAATTCAAAAACAAAAAAGAATGGAAGATGACTGGTATGAGTAATGCAATAAGAGAGAAAGAGACAGACGACTGACCCCCCAGTCTATTGGAATGACGGGGGGCCAACCTCATCTGTGTGCGTTCGGGGCAGATGGGAGGAGCATACAGTGCGAGTGACGTCATCTCTATTGTGGGGGGAAGGGGGTCCCCGAAGATATATTGATTGGAAAACGGCAGACAGACAGGCAGTTGTTAGTTAACCCAACACATATTGGTGCGGTCTAACCAGGGAGTCCAAATCTCAATGGTCTTTTATGGATTCAAGTCTAGAAGGATCATCTGTAAAATTGAGCAAAAATGAACAAGGATTTTTCAACTAGGAGTTTGCTTGCGCAGTCTGTCGGGAATCCCTTTGAGGAATTGAGACTCTTTCCCATGGCAACGGAGACAGAAGGTGACAATTAGGTTGACTAACACCTAGGTGAGATTCTAGAATATATTTAGGACCGTATTACCAATTTTAATAAGTAGTGCTCAATAGGAAATGAACTTTGCCCGTTTTCAGTTGAAATTGTCCAGTTTTGAGAGTGTGTCATGGTAATTCTAATTGTCACTCCTAGTAGGTTTTTATTGGATCATACAGATCAAAAGTAGAGCTTCATTTTTGTAATTGACGACTTTTTCGTACGGGCACTTACTAAAGAGTTATGGTCATTTTAAGACAACATCACTATTCTGCACTGAAAATGATTGAATTAATGGAGAAATTACTTTTCGATACGTAACTCTCTGGAGAGAGTCCGTGTCCGTACAAAAAAAGTTGTCAACTACAAAAATGTAGTTCCATTTTTGATCTGCTTGATCCCCTATGACACCCTCTCAAAGTTAGGTAGTTTCAACTGAAAACGGTCAAAGTTCATATCTCAGTGTACTGTATAACATTTCTTGTTTTGTAACCACTAGCCCCAGACATAGTCACAACATTTTCCTTTTTTCTCTGGCCAGCAAAAACATAATTCAACACATGGCCTCATTAAATATTCTTCGTGTGTCTACCGTACCAAGTGACGTCACCTCTTCATCGACAATCTCTTGTTGTTTACTGGTCCCGTCATAGCACACACACTTTGAAATAGTGTGCATAAGCACGGAGACTCCAGACACTCTTCTCTTGCTATCTGACCTGTGTTACATCATCAGTAACCCCAAGAAACGTCTGGGGGAAAAGAGAAAGAGAGAATGGTCCCGCACGTGAACGAGAGCAGACAGCGGTGAGAGACAAAAAGATAGCTGGTTGGATAGGAATTAGGTGACAGGTGGCTGGGATTAGAGTTGTTACGAAGAATATATAGTTAGAGAGGAGGAGAGAGGTCCTATGGGAATGTACGGGGAGTGTTATTATAACACTAGCCTGCCAAAAATAAGAAATCTAAATGATTTTCACTTGTAAACAACAATTATATATAAGAAATCTGAAATTACCTGAAATCTCCGATAGTCTCAAAAGGGGGAAAAAGTATGTTAGTTTCAATAGAAAAAAAGCAAATTAAAATTGAAGACCAAAAATCACTGAGAAAAACATATTTTGAAAATTTTTTATATATTCAAAGTATAGTTCTCAAACAATGACTAAGGAGCAAATCTACTTTTCATAAAAACTCAAAATGAAAGCTACCGTCACTCGGTTATCATTGAGCATTATGAGCTGAAAAATATACCAAAATGTAGATCTCGGGGGAATTCTATATCACACAATGATTTAATTTTTTGTGATTTTCAGGGAAAAAATTAACGAAATCCAACATTTTTGTCATATTTTAACTAAACATTTGAAAAAATCTATCTTGCAGATTTCAATGGCGAAAAACGAAGCTGGTCTTGATACGAGAAGGATTGCTTCTACTTACCGGAGAGCTGCTACCCGGTGATTACGGCTCCTCGGCATTGATCGCTTTCGACCCGGTGGACGTGACCGCCACGTGGCAATGGAAACGAATCGAAACGATCGGAAGATGGTGGCGACCGAAGGATTGGCGAGATCCACGTCATCCACTTCACGGATATTTACCACAAGAAAGAGAGCTAATGAATGCGGTGGAGAACTGCTCACTGCCGAATTACGATTTTCATCAAATCGCAGAAGTCCGAAATTCGAGAATTGTACGATTGGTTTCATTGGGAAGTGTCGAAAAGACTTCTCAAATGCTTCGCACATCAGGCCGCAAGGATTATGACAACCTTCAAACCCACTACACTGAATTCTGTCGTCAGCTGAATCGACATCTGGAGCAGGAATTCGAGAATAGAATGGTTCTGCATGCGATGTCGCCGGATTCTGAACAATTGAAGAAGACGACTGCGATATTCGAATATCAGAATATAAAGTGTCGAATCGATGGATGTTTCCTGGCTAAACAAGAGTGAGTTGTAAAGAAAAACGGTGAAAAAACTGCGAGAAAATTCTTTTTTTGAGTGAAAAATCGCTAGCAGACCAATCTAAAATCGCTAGCAGACCAGCGAAAATCGCTAGCAGACCAACGTTGGTCTGCTAGCTCTGTTGGTCTGCTAATTCCATTGGTCTGCTAGCTCCATTGGTCTGCTAATTCCATTGGTCTGCTAGCTCCATTGGTCTGCTAGTGTTTTTTCCCTCAAAACAAAAATTTTCAACCAAAAAATGATTTTTTTTCAGATTTTCAGCAGTTTTCCGCCACATAGCCCCGTCATTCAAAGTACGAGTTCGAATCGATGAAATTGAGAAAAATCCGAAAATTTTGAACTCGGACGATTTTGACAAATGGGAACTACGCCAACGTATAGAAACGACTGTAAATCAGCTACGTGAGTTAAGAAAATTTACGACTAAGCAGACTCCGCCTCTTTTTCAGATTCCAAGTTCTACCAATCGGGTCGTATGGAGCAACTCGCGCCACGTGTCCCCACGCGGAATAGCTTGTTGAAACGTCTTTCGCTCTACGTGACAGAAATCGATTGCAACGTGGCAATCGAAGATTTCGATGTGTTACGGTAAGCAGATCAGCTAAGTAGATCATAATATATTTATTTTTCAGTTGGAAAGTTCAGCCCATGCAATACCCGTCTCCTGTGGAAACTCGCGATTTCTCGCTTGTCGGAGCACATCATGACGTCATCATGCACGCCGGACTCGTCAAATTCAACGTGACAATGAAACGGATGGGACAGTCCATTCTAATGACACCCATCTCCAGAATCCCGACGTCACCGAGAAATTCGAGGAAGAAGGAGAAAGAAGCCATTGAAAGATTATTGTATACGTCGAATAAACAATAAATTTTTGTTCTTTTTTGAAAACTTTTTATTCTTAAATAACTGAAAATTAATTAACTGCTTCCAGCGGTTATTTGTCATATATTTTGTATTTTTCCTTTCTCCCCAAGCGGAAGCGCCTCACAATCAGAAAAATCGCCGATTTCAAACGATTTTTCGTTGATTTTCTGGAATTTTGTACTCCAATACATTTTTAAAGCCCTAGTTTCAATTTTCAGCTCAAAAATACTGCAAAAATCCATCAATTTTCAGCTTTAATCGCTGATAAATGTTGTCTGAAATGACAATGTCTCTGTCGTCATTTCTTAGGCATTGTCCGCAAACACCGTCACGTCAGAATGCGTACTCGTGAAAAAGCGGTGCATTTGAAAAAAGTTGGCTAGAAAATGTTTTTTTCTTCTAAAAATGTGGTTTCTCGACGATTTTTTGAGGCCCTACTGTTTGGGGAGAAAGCAAAAAACGGGAACTACGAAAACGGGAGAAACGAAAACGGGAGAAAGTGAGTAGCACGAATTTTTGTGCGGTAAGTTGCGAAATTGTTGTGCTATACTTGTAAAATAGATTAAAACATTTTTTTCTGGTTTATGCGAGTATCCGTGGTTGCAAAAAAAACCACGAATGAGCAGTTCTAAATGAAATTTGTAGGTCTAAAATTCTTTTTATTATTTAGGACTACGGTAATTATTTGTAAGCACGGACACCCGGATAATCAAGACAACACATTTTCACTATTTCAACTATTTTACAAGTATAGCACAACAATTTCGCAACTTTCTCGCACAAAAATTTGTGCTACTTACTTTCTCCCGTTTTCGTTTCTCCCCTTTTGGTAGTTCCCGTTTTCGTTTCTCCCGTTTTCGTAGTTCCCTTTTTTTGCTTTCTCCCCAAACAGTAGGGCCTCGATTTCCTCTCAAAAAATTAATTACAGTACCGCTCGTAAATCTACATTGAAGGCGCACGGTTCAATATTGTCAGTGAGGTCTCGCCACGATTACAGCTTTTATTGAAATTTTTACTATTTTTTGAGCAAAATTGCTTTTTTCAGCTCGAAATCTATGATAAAACAGAATTTTTTATTATTCAAAAATGAGAATAGTGTTTTTGAATACTTTTTTCAAAATAATTAAGCAATAATATAAAAATTTGAAGGCGAATAATGAATTTTCGGTGGAAAACACAAAAATTAATTACAGTACCCTCTCGTAAATCTACATTAAAGGCGCACGGCTCAATATTGTCAATAAGGTTTCGACACGATCACAGCTTTAATTGTATATTTGTCATTGTTTTTGAGCAAAATCGAGCTTTCAGCTCAAAATCTACGATAGAACAGCATTTTTTGTTATTTAAAAATTTAAAAAACTTTTTAAATTAATTTTTTAAAAACAAATTGATAATATGTAAAATTGAAACTGAAAAATAAGTTTTCAGTGTGAATCATCGACTGGAAACTTAAAAATTAATTACAGTACCTTCCTCGTAAATCTACACTGCAATCTTTACCCTGCCACAAAATTGACCTACTTGGCGGCAATTTCGTCATTTTGAAAAATTCTCTTGGATTTCCCTGGTTTTTATCGATTTTTAATTAAAATTTTTGCTTTCTATCGATTTTTGTGCTGGAAAATACGTTGCTTTATTGATTTTTTGTGTTTTTTCGAAGCTGAAATTGAGGAAATCAAATCTTAACGGATAAATTTGCCGGAAAACGTCAGAAATTTGTGTATTTTTCAAAGTTAAACGTAAATATCCGATACTAACTGGGGACACATAGGGAGCTACCGCACCCTACTTGTTCAGTGCCTCGGTGGCTCAGTGGATGAGGGTGCGGCTGGTAGTCAGTAGGTGTTGGGTTCGAACCCATGCTACCGAAACTTTTTTTGTTGATATTTTTAAACATTTATTCTCAGTTTTTTCAGAAAATTAAGAACTTTTTTCTGTTTTTAAGGCCTGCCGGATGTCTTTAGAATTTACAGTTTTTACTTTGTGGCTTAATTGGAGTTTCTTCTAAAATTTTTGATATTTTCTTGATGTTTTTTCCATACTTATCAAGGGCCGGGCATTTTTTCAAAACGCCAGGCCCGGCCCGTCAGGCCCGTCTTTTTGGAGGGAATTTTTTTTCAAATTTGATTAAAAGTGTACTAAGGTCAACTCTCAGTCAATGTTTCCAGAAATTTACTAAAAAATGATGAAAAAGGTATGAAAAAACGAGTAAATTTGAAAATTTTTTCGAATGAAAAAGTGAAAATTGAAAAAAATTTGAAAAATTTTCTCACAAATCCCATACGGCCTGACGGGCCGGGCCCGGGCCGAAGCTTTTCAGGCCGGGCCGGGCCGGGCTTTTTACGCGTCGGGCCAGGCCGGGCCGGCCCGTCATTTGACAAGTATGGTTTTTTTCTATAAAATGCAATAGAGCGTATTTGCATAACCCCCAGTTAGTGTCGGATATTTACGTTTGACTATTTTTCAATTATTTTCTGTCATGAATTCAGTGTTTTTTTAATATTTTTTCGCTAAAAATTGCTTCGATTTTCGTCCAAATTTTTAATTTTTTTTCTTATTTTAAGATGCTCCACTCTATCGAATGATGCCAAGACGACGTAGATGAAGAAAGCGAAGAGCGGAAGCGAGTAAAGGATCGATGCCGAGGTACTTGAATCACTGAAAACGTTTGATTTTTGACAAAAATCATTAAGAAATGACTGAAAACCCAGTTTTTCGGTATCTAATTGAAGAAAAAAATAAGATTTATTTTGGATTTTCAACTGAAAATCGACTTTTGCAGCACATTTTTGCCTGAAAACCAATTTCTCGAGAAACAGAGATCAAATTTCCAACCACTCTGGCCACTCAAAATCAGTCGAATCCTACAACCGCATCAATCTAATCGCAGTCTCATTAGATTAGTGGATTTCGCTTGCGCAAACTTCATTCGCGGCAGGATTCACGAATAAGTCAGTACAAAACGCTCAAAATTTCTTTCAATTTTTATTTTTATGTTTTTTTTCTAAGTTTTATTTCTCTTTTTATAGTTCGGAAATTTGAAACCGTTGCGAACTAATTTCGATTACGGTTTTACCGACTTTTTCATTATTTTTCACTATTGAAAATTGTATTTTTCGGTTTCTATGGCTCCTCAAGTCTTCAACTGCACTCTTCAGTCTTCTTCAACTGCACTCTTCAGTCTTAGTAAATAAATTCTTTGGTAAGCGAATTGTTTCTCTTACAATTAACAGTGAATAATAATTCTTTGCTCAGGTGTAATCGTCTACTTCTTCAACATCAGCGCTCTCCATATAAGCTTCGAACGAAGATTTTTTGTGAGTTCAGAATTATTAGACGCGGCACTAATCTAATCATGCCAATATTCAAGCTAATCTGACTGATGCGGTAGTAGGATTATATTAAAATTGAGTTGCCTGAGAACAAAATGATACCTTTCTAGAAACAACCGAATGTTTACTAAAAAGCTTGCTTCGCGAAAAATTCTTGACGCTAAAATATTTTTTGAAAAATTGAATTAAAATTTTTTTTAATTCGAATATTTCATTTTTCAGTGCGGTCAATCAGACGACGAAGACTTGATCGCTCGCAGTTGGTGGCCAGAAAAAGAAGACTTGATGGGTTGGGTGTATTCACACCCAACTCACTCGTAGAATAAAGAAGACTTGATGGGTTGGATGCATAGAGCATCCAACTCACTCGTAGTTGGTGGCCAGGAATAAAAAGAAGACTTGATGGGTTGGGTGTATTCACACCCAACTCACTCGTAGAATAAAGAAGACTTGATGGGTTGGATGCATAGAGCATCCAACTCACTCGTAGTTGGTGGCCAGGAATAAAACTAAGACTTGATGGGTTGGGTGTATTCACACCCAACTCACTCGTAGATTAAAGAAGACTTGATTGGTTGGATGCATAGAGCATCCAACTTGCTCGTAGTTGGTGGCCAGAAAAAAGAAGACTTGATGGGTTGGGTGTATTCACACCCAACTCACTCGTAGATTAAAGAAGACTTGATTGGTTGGATGCATAGAGCATCCAACTTGCTCGTAGTTGGTGGCCAGGAATAAAAAGAAGACTTGATGGGTTGGGTGTATTCACACCCAACTCACTCGTAGAATAAAGAAGACTTGATGGGTTGGATGCATAGAGCATCCAACTTGCTCGTAGTTGGTGGCCAGGAATAAAAAGAAGACTTGATGGGTTGGGTGTATTCACACCCAACTCACTCGTAGATTAAAGAAGACTTGATTGGTTGGATGCATAGAGCATCCAACTCGCTCGTAGTTGGTGGCCAGAAAAAAGAAGACTTGATGGGTTGGGTGTATTCACACCCAACTCACTCGTAGATTAAAGAAGACTTGATTGGTTGGATGCATAGAGCATCCAACTTGCTCGTAGTTGGTGGCCAGAAAAAAGAAGACTTGATGGGTTGGGTGTATTCACACCCAACTCACTCGTAGATTAAAGAAGACTTGATTGGTTGGATGCATAGAGCATCCAACTCACTCGTAGTTGGTGGCCAGGAATAAAAAGAAGACTTGATGGGTTGGGTGTATTCACACCCAACTCACTCGTAGAATAAAGAAGACTTGATGGGTTGGATGCATAGAGCATCCAACTCGCTCGTAGTTGGTGGCCAGAAAAAAGAAGACTTGATGGGTTGGGTGTATTCACACCCAACTCACTCGTAGATTAAAGAAGACTTGATTGGTTGGATGCATAGAGCATCCAACTTGCTCGTAGTTGGTGGCCAGAAAAAAGAAGACTTGATGGGTTGGGTGTATTCACACCCAACTCACTCGTAGATTAAAGAAGACTTGATTGGTTGGATGCATAGAGCATCCAACTCACTCGTAGTTGGTGGCCAGGAATAAAAAGAAGACTTGATGGGTTGGGTGTATTCACACCCAACTCACTCGTAGAATAAAGAAGACTTGATGGGTTGGATGCATAGAGCATCCAACTCGCTCGTAGTTCGTGGCCAGAAAAAAGAAGACTTGATGGGTTGGGTGTATTCACACCCAACTCACTCGTAGAATAAAGAAGACTTGATTGGTTGGATGCATAGAGCATCCAACTCGCTCGTAGTTGGTGGCCAGAAAAAAGAAGACTTGATGGGTTGGGTGTATTCACACCCAACTCACTCGTAGATTAAAGAAGACTTGATTGGTTGGATGCATAGAGCATCCAACTCACTCGTAGTTGGTGGCCAGGAATAAAAAGAAGACTTGATGGGTTGGGTGTATTCACACCCAACTCACTCGTAGAATAAAGAAGACTTGATGGGTTGGATGCATAGAGCATCCAACTCGCTCGTAGTTGGTGGCCAGAAAAAAGAAGACTTGATGGGTTGGGTGTATTCACACCCAACTCACTCGTAGATTAAAGAAGACTTGATTGGTTGGATGCATAGAGCATCCAACTCACTCGTAGTTGGTGGCCAGGAATAAAAAGAAGACTTGATGGGTTGGGTGTATTCACACCCAACTCACTCGTAGATTAAAGAAGACTTGATTGGTTGGATGCATAGAGCATCCAACTCGCTCGTAGTTGGTGGCCAGGAATAAAAAGAAGACTTGATGGGTTGGGTGTATTCACACCCAACTCACTCGTAGAATAAAGAAGACTTGATGGGTTGGATGCATAGAGCATCCAACTCACTCGTAGTTGGTGGCCAGGAATAAAACTAAGACTTGATGGGTTGGGTGTATTCACACCCAACTCACTCGTAGATTAAAGAAGACTTGATTGGTTGGATGCATAGAGCATCCAACTCGCTCGTAGTTGGTGGCCAGGAATAAAAGAAGACTTGATGGGTTGGGTGTATTCACACCCAACTCACTCGTAGAATAAAGAAGACTTGATGGGTTGGATGCATAGAGCATCCAACTCACTCGTAGTTGGTGGCCAGGAATAAAAAGAAGACTTGATGGGTTGGGTGTATTCACACCCAACTCACTCGTAGATTAAAGAAGACTTGATTGGTTGGATGCATAGAGCATCCAACTCGCTCGTAGTTGGTGGCCAGGAATAAAAAGAAGACTTGATGGGTTGGGTGTATGTTATATCCGTGAAGATATATAAACCTGGCATAGCACCCTAGTTCACGTGCTCTACTTATTGAACTTGTTATTTCTTATAGAAATCAGTTTGTAAATAAATCTGTTCCTAATAACTCGCTTACGGCTCGATCGCACAAACGCAACAGTGGCGATCAGGATCACTAAAGAACAACTAGAGACTCAAGAAGAGAACCACCAACTGACCACTAGAGAAACCAAAGGATAAGACAATGGTAGAAGAAGCTCAAGGTATGAATGTAAACATTTCGATGGATGAGTTGCTGAAGGCGTTGGCCGACGGACGATTGAAATTGACAACAAAGACAACCGAAGGAGCAGGAGCTGGACTCGTGGATTCGATTTCGAGAAGAATCGCAAATTTTGAGTATGAACCAGAAGAAGGTCAGGCATTTGAGGATTGGTACTTGAGATATGGAGACACCATAACGGGTGAAGGCGCTGATTTATCAGATGAAGCCAAGAGAAGAATCATTTTGAGCAAACTAAACCAAAGAGACTACAACTATTTTACAAATAGAATCCTACCAGATAAGACGAGTGAGTTCAAATTTGAGGAAATTGTGAACAAACTGAAAGAATGTTTTCCATCGACAAGATCAACATTTGCAAGAAGAATGGAATTTTTGAAAATCATAGACGAAGGCGGCGATTTAGGAGAGTACACCGGAAGAGTGAAGAAAGCTTATGATGATGCCAAATTCAATGAGATGAGTTCTGAACAAGTGCAGTGTTTGATGTGGATAAAGGGTCTAAGAACCAACGGAACAGTTGATATAAGAGCTCGGGCTATGCAGATCATGGAGACAAGACCGACAACGACACTTATTCAATTGGAGCATGAGATCATGAAGTTACTAGAGTTCAGAGAAGACGCCAAAAACATCGGAGGATGTAGAAGGAGTGAAGAGGTATTTGCCGTGAGAAAGATGAGAACTGAGAAAGCGAAAGAACAGAAAAGATCGAGCCAGAGACACTTGCGAAGTAAAGAGAAGCAACGTGAGAACAAAGAAAGTTCTACAGATGAAAAAGATGATTCGGACGAAGAGAAGCCGACGAGAAATCAGAACCAGAAAAAGAAGAAATGCCATCGATGTGGAGGTGAGCATAACGCAATGAATTGTTGGGCCAAGAACAAGGAATGTTTTGACTGTGGACGCAGAGGACACATATCCAAGAAGTGCCGAGAACATCAAGACGATGATGAGAAGTCAGACCGTTCGGGTCACAGAGTTAATCATGTAGTTGCGAAGACACCGAAAAGAAGAAGAGACGTCTACAAAGTCAATGGTATATACGTGAAGGAATCGAAGCCGAGAAAAGGATCGACAGAGGTCGTGAAGAACGGATCGATGAAGAGACACATGAGACGTTGGCCAGATGAGAAGTTTGAGAAGATTCAGAAGAATCGTGAAGAGACTGGAAAGGAGAGATGCAAGAGTTTCGTGACAAGAAGTCCAAATCCTGGTCGGAAGGAGAAAGTTGGAGCCTTTGAGAGACACGATCGTTGGGAAAAGAAGAATCCTAAAGAGAACTCGAGATTGCAACCTGAACTAAAAGTTAGTTTTCCAGAGACGTTGGGGCAGCATTCACAGTGGAATCGTGGCTGGAATCAACAAGGAAGTAGCACACCATCGTTGCCAATCCCACCACAACCCACCTTTGCAATGTACCCATGGAGAAACAATTTTGGATGCTCGGAGATGACCGGACGTTACGTGTGGATTCGAAATTGTTACGAGATGAGAATGATGAGTGGACCAGATGCCAATTGGAGAGGATTCCATCAGAATGACGTGGCACCCGTGGACTTTCGCTATTAGAAGGAGAGATGTTATATCCGTGAAGATATATAAACCTGGCATAGCACCCTAGTTCACGTGCTCTACTTATTGAACTTGTTATTTCTTATAGAAATCAGTTTGTAAATAAATCTGTTCCTAATAACTCGCTTACGGCTCGATCGCACAAACGCAACAGTGTATTCACACCCAACTCACTCGTAGAATAAAGAAGACTTGATGGGTTGGATGCATAGAGCATCCAACTCACTCGTAGTTGGTGGCCAGGAATAAAAAGAAGACTTGATGGGTTGGGTGTATTCACACCCAACTCACTCGTAGATTAAAGAAGACTTGATGGGTTGGATGCATAGAGCATCCAACTCACTCGTAGTTGGTGGCCAGGAATAAAAAGAAGACTTGATGGGTTGGGTGTATTCACACCCAACTCACTCGTAGAATAAAGAAGACTTGATGGGTTGGATGCATAGAGCATCCAACTCACTCGTAGTTGGTGGCCAGGAATAAAAAGAAGACTTGATGGGTTGGGTGTATTCACACCCAACTCACTCGTAGATTAAAGAAGACTTGATTGGTTGGATGCATAGAGCATCCAACTCGCTCGTAGTTGGTGGCCAGGAATAAAAAGAAGACTTGATGGGTTGGGTGTATTCACACCCAACTCACTCGTAGAATAAAGAAGACTTGATGGGTTGGATGCATAGAGCATCCAACTCACTCGTAGTTGGTGGCCAGGAAAAAAAGAAGACTTGATGGGTTGGGTGTATTCACACCCAACTCACTCGTAGATTAAAGAAGACTTGATGGGTTGGATGCATAGAGCATCCAACTCACTCGTAGTTGGTGGCCAGGAATAAAAAGAAGACTTGATGGGTTGGGTGTATTCACACCCAACTCACTCGTAGAATAAAGAAGACTTGATGGGTTGGATGCATAGAGCATCCAACTCGCTCGTAGTTGGTGGCCAGGAATAAAAAGAAGACTTGATGGGTTGGGTGTATTCACAACCAACTCACTCGTAGATTAAAGAAGACTTGATTGGTTGGATGCATAGAGCATCCAACTCGCTCGTAGTTGGTGGCCAGAAAAAAGAAGACTTGATGGGTTGGGTGTATTCACACCCAACTCACTCATAGATTAAAGAAGACTTGATTGGTTGGATGCATAGAGCATCCAACTCGCTCGTAGTTGGTGGCCAGGAATAAAAAGAAGACTTGATGGGTTGGGTGTAAAAGTGGTTAAATTATGATACATATTCACCATTCGATTGAATTTTACATTTTTAGTTGAAAACTACATGCATATACTTTTTTTGCGAAAAAATGTCAAAAAGTAAAATTTTCAAGATTTGTTCAAAACATGTTTCAAAACGGGGAGAACATTTTTCCGATACTATTTTTGATTTTGCCCCGGCCAGTCCCGTGAGAAATTTGTCAGAGAAATAGATCTCGCCGAGATCTACAATTTGGTATATTTCTCAACTCATAAATTAATTTTGAAGCGAGTAACGTGCGGGGCGAGTTTGCAAGTACGTACCGGACTGTTCCAATATTCTAAATCAGTCTACCAAGTGTCTGTATATTGTTAGTCCGCTAAGCCCTCTAACCGTATGGCAACATAGATTAGGTGTCACACATCTCTACATCTACATCTCTAAATCTACATCTCTTCAACCAAATCTTCATTGTGTCTACTATGATGACGTGGCAAAACGATGCAGCTGCCACACACCACACGTTCTCTTTCAAATGATTTATTACATGAAATTACGGTAATCCCAGCTGCTGTCTCTGTCCAGTTATTCAGACCACACACATCCTGACAACTTGCAAGAGTAGGGTAGCAGATGTCGGCATGCTTTCAGAAATTGATCAATGTAGATTACTGTAAATCCAGATTTCGGTGGCTCCACATCTCTTGCCTCTATTCGAACGTTGTATAGGTGTAGCTCTCGTTCATGAGGTCTGGAAAATCATAAAGTAGAAATGCTAAACGACCACTCCTCATACCGTAATACATCAGTTGCCCACCACCTTCCTTCACCATCTAATCCTCTTCCTGGTATTTTTTCCTCGACGTTTTGAGGTATGTAGGTCATCTGGAATAGAGATTTTGAAAAAAATTGAGTATCGATGCTCACCGATTCAATTTTCTCCCATGGAATTTCGAATGCCAGCAGAGACGGAATAAAGTATTTTTTGATCACAAGACAATCCGGACGAATCTGAAAATTTTCTGGAATACTCTAACAAGATTTCCAGGCTGAAAGTTCAAGTTTTTCAAATTTTTCGTAGTTATTAGCTCGAAAATGCTCAAAAGTGATAATTAGTCGCCGAAATTATAATTCTAGGTCACCACTGACTGTAAAATGGCAATAAAACTGTTGTAAAATGATTAGAAACCGGCGTTACAAACACAACGATTGAGTAAATGGAACTCTGGACATCCGAGCACTCAGACACACAGACTGACATTCATAACAATTCTTAGAGCTCATAAATACCCGAAAACGGTCGAACAATTTCTGAAAAACGCTGAAAACGTTTAAAAACAGTTGTTCGGCACTCGGACATAGAGTAAGCAGAAAAAAAACAACTAACCGAAACAAAATGATCCTGATAGAAGGCTCTTGGATCATTCAGCAATTCCGTCTTCCTCTCCTGTTTCTCTTGAACCTCTTTTCCTTGTTTCGTCATCAGAAACATTCGCATCTCGTTGGCCATAGCTAAGAAATGAAAGGGAAAACTAAAAAACCACACCTGGCAGGTGAAAAATTCTGGAAAAATCGAATAATTTTGGCTCCACACAAAATTTTTCATGAACGGAAAAAAATATATGAATGTGAAAATTGTGATATTATTATTATTATGAAGACCTTGTTATGCCTTTCGATTTCTGGATAATCCTTTGGTACGACTTCTTCTTCTTCTTCGAAAAGAAATCCGGATTAGGAGGAAGTGTGAATAGACATCAGATTGCTTTCTTTGGAAATATTGAGGACCGATGTGTTGCAGGTACTAGGTGCCAGGTGACTAATTAATATACTTCAGTGCAAAGTACTGCGAATTTTCAGCTGTCCCCGTAAAATAACAAGATAGAATTTTTCCCGTTGATAGAAGTGTCGTTCTAATAGAGGTTGCATTATACGTTTAGTAAACTTTTACTGAAGTTAAGTTATAGCTTACTAATTAGAAAGAAAAAAAAATTGTGTTTTGACCTCTGTTAGAAATATGCTGCTCTCTCGAGTTAGTTATTGAACTATTCATAACCTTTTCTTACATTTTCTTATCAATCTTGCCTTTGATCAGTGTCTTAGAATGACAAAGAAGATGATATTGTGGAGAATGTCAAATGATTGAAAACTTGCGTACTCCACCTCATTCTTTCAAGTGATTCATGGAAAAAAACCAAACGAAGAACACGAAGAAACTGACGTATGTATATGTCATAATGTAAATAAACTTTTTCTTTTTCTGATAACAGAATAAATAAAAATGGAGGAAGACGAGGTTCGACAGGTCACTTTTTTTGGAAATCTATTTCTCTTTCAATCAAGTTTCCACTTCTTCCAAAATGTCTCGCCCAAAGGTCGGTGCTATTGGAGCTCTTATTCTTGTTGGATTTATTCTCACAACAGTTGCAACATTCACAAAAAATTGGATCGTTTGGAATGTCGCTGGACTTTTCAGAGGAAGTGTTGGTATCGTACCATATAGTTCGGTAAGGTTTGAAATTTTTTATTCGATTTCAATGTTATTAACTTCAGAATGAAGCCACCTGGTTTGCCGCTGCAAGTTGGATGATGTTCATCGCATTCGGGCTTTTCTTCCCTCTTTTCCTGGTCTATTTACACGCCTCGTAAGTTACAAAAGTCTAAAATTACAACCCTAAATGTTTTTTCCAGATACAAAGTTCACCATCATGGATGCTGCCATGACATCCGTCACAATTTCAACGGAATCTCTTTGCTGTGCTCGTTGATTGTAGTTCTGCAAGCAGTCGCCTTCATTCTGATGGCCGTCAATGCTTCATATTACTCAACGTACCTCGGTCACAGTGTCAGCCAAGGGGTAAGTTATTTTATAATTGTTATGCATATACTTGCAATTTATTTCGAAACATAGCTGAAACATAGCTAAAATCATAGCTGAAATCGAATATTTTGAAATATTTCATCAATTTACGTTTTCAGATCGGAAGTTCTGCATACCTCGCATTGTCTTCTGCAATTATTACAACCGTAACCATGGCTCTTGCTGGACATGTCTCCCGACACGATTGCCATTAATTAGTTCATTAATTGATATTTATCCTATTTTCAAGTTTTAATCTAATATTCCAATATCTTTCAATAAACGGGTTATGACTTAAAAGCTTATTTTTAATATGTTTCTGGAAAAACTACGTTAAGTCCTTATAACTATAAAATTATTCATGCATTGGAACAACTCAGTATTGAATATAGTCTGGCAAACATTCTCTATCAAAGTTCAAATATTCTATTTGAAAATAAAAGTGTTGCACTTTGTTTCCTAAGATGAAGAAATCATATGTTTAGGCAGACAATATTAGAATGGAAAAACCACCGAGAAAATATTAGATCGAATTATAATTTCGTTGAGTAGTACGTTTACAATACCGGTCAAAAATGTATAGATTTGGCTGTTTTCAGTTGAAATTGTTCAACTTTGAAAGTGTGTCATGGTAATCCTGATTGTTTCATCAAGCAAATTTTTATGGATCGTACAGATCACAAGTAGAGCTCCATTTTTGTAGTTGACAACTTTTTTGTACGGGAGCTCCCTAGAGAGTTATGGTCATATTAAGACGACAGCGAAAAAAAATCGGTCAATTTCGCACTGAAATTGCACCAGAAATTAGTTTGTCGATACGTAACTTGCTAGGAAGTGTCCGTACAAAGAAGTTATCTACTACAAAAAAAAGATCTACTTTTGATCTGCTCGATCCCATATAAAGTTAGTTTGTGGGACAGTGGACAGACAGTTAGTACACACTCTCAAAGTTGGTATTTTTCAACTGAAAAAAGCAAAATGTAACATATTTTTGGCAGGTACTGTAAATTTATAGGGTAGTTCATGACATTTAAAAATGTATTTTTAATACACTTTTTCCTTATTCAAAAGTTTTTTCGAGTTTTCTAAACTTTCCTCTGGAATAGAATGAGTATGACGTGTGAAAATGCCATAATACAAATAAAACATCGTTTTCCGCTGATAAGGAAACTAGGGTAGACCAGGTCATTTTAATCTTCCTTTTTCCCTTGTCTACCCCTCTATAGGAAACATATTGATTCTCCAAAATGTCTCGTCCAAAGGTCGGTGCTATTGGAGCTCTTATTCTTGTTTCTTTTATTCTGACAGCAGTTGCAACATTCACAAAGAATTGGATCGTTTGGAATACTGTGTTTTTTAGTTTTAGCGTTGGAGTCGTTCCTTATAATCAGGTAGCTAGTTTCACAGGGAAAAAGACTCAAAAAAAGTTTTCATTCAGAATCGACCATCATGGTTCCTAGCATCTGCCATAATGATGTATATCTCCTTTGCTCTTTTCTTCCCACTGTTTCTCATTTATTTCCATGCCTCGTAAGTGTTAATTTTCCGGATTTTTTAGTAAAGCATTATTCCAGATACAAAATTCACCACCATGGATGTTGTCACAGTATCCGTCACAACTTCAATGGAATCTCTTTGCTGTGCTCGTTGATTGTAGTTCTGCAAGCAGTCGCCTTCATTCTGATGGCTGTTAACTCTTCCAGTTATATGAACGCTTTTTATCCGGATGTGAGCAGAGCTACCATTTAAAAAAACTAATAATTTTCTATCTTTTTACAGCTAGGGAGCTCCGCTTACATCGCATTATCCTCCGCAGTAGTTGCAACAATCGCAATGTCTCTTTCTGGACATGTCGCTCGTCATCACTGTCATTAATTCATTCAGTTCCTCTTTCAATAAGTTCAATTTTATTTTACTTTTTTCCAAAAAAAGAAAATGTTGCAGACGGAGCAAACAAAATGACACTGATCACTGATACCTCTTCTATTTTTGGGCATGAACAAATAATATTTTGTTCAAGAATACAAACAACTAAAAGTGTTGCAAAAACATTATTCAATATGATTTCAGACAGTAGATCCAACTGTTAAAGTAGTTTTTTCTAAACTTGAGAAAAATTGGTCCCGTTTTTTCGAACAATTTTCAGGGAAGATGTTGGAAAATATATTTCGTCATATTTTGTTATTCACAAATCCACACTCTAGAGAATTCAAGTTTTGACGTAAATAGGGAATAATGTACTTTTTGTCATTATCAACATGCACTTTGCCATAAAACTATAGTTGAGTTTCTTCCATTCCCTTATCGAAACATGTTTTGTGTTATAATCTACCACTGAAAAGTGCAAATAGATGTTTACGGCGAAAGTAAAATAAGTATTTATTTGTTACAACAAACTAATAGTTAGGAAATAAATTTTTTGCAAACGAAAGGTCTCATAATAATACAAAGTTTATCATTCCAATATCCGTTATGATCCACTTCCACACAATTCTCGTTGTGCTCCTCGTTGTTTGGCTGTTCTGGAAATACAACAAGTTTCAGCGTTGTTCGTTTCAGTTTAAAGCGAGTCGAGATTTCACGCTTTAAAATTTTGCTAGTGGGTACTCCCCAATATCAACAACTCACTCTGTGCCCATCTAAAAAAGTCAACTGGCGTTCCATCCGTGTTTCTGAAGACGTTCTCCTTCTGAATATCATTTACACCAATCCAAACTGTCTCGTTGGCTGGAATCAACTTTGCCAGTAAACCATTATCCAAACGAGAGTGTACAGACGCCAGATGGGCTCCGTATCCGATGCATTTCTCCGATGCGGTGTACCAACTTTCTTCCCGCTGAAAATTTGAACATTTACCCGAAAAAAGGACCGACAAGCGAACCTGAATAAGAAAATACTCCACATCGTTGTTCATCACTCTCGGAGCCTGCATGTAATCCAGTGTTCTCTGAAATTTTTTAAAATTCAGATCCCTAATCCAAAAATATTATTTTTTCAAAAAATCCACCCTCACAAATTGTTTGTTTACTCGACCTTTTCCGTTTCATAATATTTGAAATATTTGACCGGATGCAACTCTTTTTTTGATTTTTCATTATGCTTGAACAACTTTCTGACATTTAAAGGAAAAAAAAACGAAATTCCAAGGATTGGATTTCGAGGCGGAAACAAAATTGTTTGCGTGGTGATTCTAGGCAGATGCGTGTGCACTTTGATCATTAATTTGTAGTCATCTTGTTATAGGATGCAATATTTTTATCTTTTAACTTTTTTTCAAACCTGCTAACCCATACTAACCAGAATTCAATCTAGACTGACACAGCGAATGTTACGTTTCAAAATGTTTGGATACCTGGGTACATAACATTAAAAAACCCTCTAATAGAGGTGCCCCCTATTTAACGCGGTATATCTTTTTTCTCAGAGGAGATATCAAAAAGATGTCAACAAACAAAATATAGTTGAATATTTATGAAATATTTCTCCTTTTGAAAAAAATTGATTGCTCTTAAGGTAGTTGAGATATTGTGCTTCAAACTCTGGCGCACCTCTATTAGAGGTTTTACAGAATCAAAAACTAGTGATTCTCCCGAATAACAAACCTTTATCTCTACCACATCCTTTGTTGTTATCCTTTCATAACTTCTGAGATCTTGTTCAAATTGTTTTCTCAACTGCCCCACCGCCGTCTCCGTTTCATACGCTGCTTTCATTTTCACTTCGTACAATTTCTTCTCGAATTTAGCTTCCAACTTCTCCAATTCTTGATGACAACTACATTCTCCTGCTGGTTTAGCAGTAGTGATTAGTTGGGGGATGGGCGGTCTAATTGGACTGATCGAGTGACGATAATATGTTCGACTGTAGGGACGTGGGTACGAGTAAGGGTTACCATAGTCTGTTGTTGGGCCTTCTGTTGGGTAGTTGTTGGAATACGGGTCTTGCAGTGATCGACCGCCTCGACTTTTCTCTTCTCCATCCTCACATTTATTAATGATATCTCGAAGACAACGGATTTCAGCTGCCCAATTAAATCTGAAGTTTTATTGGTTTTTAAAAGTGCTGTTAAAGTGTTATTAAACCTAACAACTTCTTTCTTTTTCCGAACCACATGTTGAGAGCAAAGAATTCTTGATTTTGGGGAAAAATGTTTTAGAAATATAACTAACCCAAATCTTTCACAAGGATTTTTGTTGTTTGGTGGAAATGTTGGTAGGAAGGATGAAACGGGTGTGCATAGTAGACAGAGTAGAACGAATAATACTGTCAGCATCTGAAAAATAGATAAGGATGTAGAGATTCTTTTTGTACCAAACATTATATTTTCATCACGAGAGATGTTCTCGAAGTGCCCTCTTTCAAACAACTCAAGTATTTGGCTTCTAATATTATCAAGTTCGAAGATTCAGAATATGAAATAAATTCTGATCAATCCTTCTGTGAGCCAAGTTATGAGCCGTCAAACTATTACTATGGTTAAGCTTATCTCAACTGTCACCAAAAAAATTTGAGGGGTCATAACTTGGCTCACAGAAGGAATTATCAAAATTTTATTTTAGATTCAGAATTTTCGTACTCGAAAGTATGAGGGCCAAAATTTTTGAGAGAGGACCTTGCGAAGACTTCCCTTCTAAGTGTGTTCAAGGAAAAGTCAGCAAACTTGCAAAAAAGTTTAAAATAACAAAAGCCTATCAGCAAAAAAAAAAGAGCATTAAAGTTTATTGGGTGATATATAACCATGAGGAAGCACTGAAACGCACTACACGTTTCCCATCATCCCATAAATCAGGTCAATGGGACGTTAACTGGGAGAGGATGGACACCGGGAGCAAATGAGAATGAAAGAATTGCGAAGGGATGGGAGACAAGAAACTGATGAAAAAGAAATTGGATGGGGAGTAGATTTGGTAGGAGAGGAGGAAAAAAGCAGTTGGCTCCTCTCGCCTCTCTTGTGTCCTCCTGAGATCTCATCCACTTTTTGATATCTTTTGTAAAAGATCAAACGATACGAATCAGTTTTTTGTAAAGAAGGGAAGGAGCAAAAATTGGATGGGAACTAGCGAAGGTTTCTCAGTTCTGGTCATTTTTGGTCTTAAGCTTTAGTAACTGAAAAAATTATGTATATTCAGTTTTTGCCCTTGAGGTCTGGTATTCTAGAGAAACGAGTATGAAAAAAACCAGAGATATGTTACCTTTTTAACACGATAAAAATGCAAAAAAATTCCAATTTTTCGCGTCTCAGAAATGTAATAATTTGTCATTTTTCAAAACTTTGACCTCATTTTTTTCGAATACCAGGCCTCGAGAGCAAAAGTTTATTATGTATTTGGAATCAGCGTTTTCCCAGCTTCCCAAGGCCTTCCCTAGTTAAATATGTTAGTTCCAACATTCTCGCTTCTCCCTCCAACATTTCCATTTCCTACCTCTCATTATTTTTCCCAAAAGTAATCCGATTATCGGGTACAAACAAAATAATAAATGGAATACATATCAAAATATTTTCTGATTATCCTTCTAAACCTCTCACCCACCCGGATTGAGAAATTTTCGAAATAAATTCCTTTTCTTTTTTGAGGTTTTGCGGGTGGATCCGTGTGAGCTTTTGAGAGTGAGTGCCACGAATGAATGATGGATTATAAAAGAAAAGTTAGGGGAAGATAGATGACACAAAACAACTGATTTGAAAAAAAGAGAGGAAAAACTGGATAAGAAGTTATGAGAAGGGAGAATGGAGGGATTCATCATCTTTGTTGTGTTAGGATGGGTACCGGAAGATGGATCACGGGTGAGTGGAATGGAAGGGGATAGGTTTTTTAAGAATTGTCCAATGGTTTTGAGATTCTTGAGTGACGTTCCCGTGAACGTTGGCTTCTTTCTTGATCGGACTCGGGAAATCAGAGAACATTACACTCCTAGCATCAATTAACTTATGGAATATGAGTATACATAATATCTCAAACTTTTTAAAAATCTTTATTTGCAATTACACTGTGAAAAATTTCATTAGAAAAAAAATTGAGCAAGTTTTTTTTAGCAATACTAGTTTGTAGGTTGACCATTACTAGAATGACCATCTTTTTCTTTATATCTCCGTAGTTCTGCATTCACCAATAGCAATTGACGATTCACATACTTGTAACGTTTTTCGAATGCAGCACACTTTTTTGTTTGTGAGTCCAATTTTTTCCTCAAGTCACGTTCCTCTTGAACAATTTTGTGGAAACTTTCTCGGAGGATTTGAATTTCATCTGGAATTCAAAAGTGAATTAAGGAAATCTATTCAACACGAAGTCCTATAACTCACTCCTCTCCTTCCACAATTCTTCTCTTTCATGTTTGAACTGCTGACTTGCAATCTCAATAAGAGACAACACTTTATTCATCATATTCCCATCTTCATTCTTCCCGCTACTACTACTTCCACCTTCCATTGACATTGACAACGAGTTCGAGTTTGATCCCCCACGATCGCTATCCGAGTTGTTGGGTGAGGACTGAAATTGAATTACTCAAATTGAATAAGAATGTTGAAAAGCAAATTCTTACATCTTCCTTTCGCATATTTTCAAGCGAATCCGAATCGTTTTCCGAGTTTCCTGAACTTTTGCTTAAATTTAATGGTGTTCCGTCGTTACAAGACCTCTGGTTCTGTTCGTCGTCTTCACCTCTGGAAAAAAAAGTTCAAAAGATAAATCAAAAAGAAAAATTTTCAGCACAATGCGGGGCCCGGACCCGCGACAACCAGATTAAGAGTGAAATTACAACTAACCCATCGAAAGTGTTCTTCTGAGTCAGTGCCACGAAGTGTTGCATCAGAATTTGTTGAGGTGTCATCTGTGGTTGCATTAATTGATTAAATACTGGTCCACTACTGTTCACGGGTTCTGAAATAGACATAATCACTAACTTCATCATTGAAAAAAAAAAAACGATTACCTGAATCGGGTTTATCCTTTTTGATGATTACAGTTGTCCCACTCCAATCTTCGAAATTTCGTTTTGACGGGCGTCCGGGACGGGTGCTGAAAAGCGGATTATAGGAAATACCACAGAAGGTTACTTATGAAATTTTGAGGTAAATATGCCGAGGATTTTCTTTGTGACGTTGTATCTAATGCTCTAATGAAGATTTCAAAAAAATCTTTCCGCTTTTTATAGGCTATCAACAAACATCAATGTTCCAGAACTTACCACGTGCTTGTACAATCATCATAGAGTTTCTCGAAATCTTGAGTCTCTAATAGTTTACATCTATTGACTCCGGGTTGAATTGCTCCAAGTGATCGAAGTGCGCGAACCGGAAATAAGGAAAAATAGATAAATTCATTTCGGGCGGGGTCTTGTTAGAGAAAGAGGCATTCTTGTTAGAAAAAGGAGATTATAAAGTGTCAGAGACCACTTTTTCGTTAGCTCAGAAGAGAAAGAGATCTTCTTATCCACCCTCTCAGTTATTTGTCCTATTTTCGAATATATTTACCTGTTCTACATTGCACACCATCGGATTAATATAGAGACGTTTCAGTTTAGTGTATACCGTATGAAGTCCTCCTACCATATTTTTAAGGAATATTTCGTACACCTAAAATTCGATTCAGCGTCATACTACTAGGTATAGTTACCGTACCTGTGGTAGACATATCATTTCCTTTCCATCTATATCGAATGCTGCTACACTGTGCCCACGGAATGGGACTAGTTTAACTGGCGGTGAAGATCCATTCAGGGAAGATGATGATGTGGAGGATGACAATGAAGATTCTCCAGAAGACTCTGTGGTGTCACGTGGTGATGTGGATGATTCTTGATATTCATTTGGAGTCAAGAAGTTGTTGGATGAAGATGATGATAGTGACGATGAGTTGGAAGATGAAGATGAAGAAGAGGTCACAAATCCACCTGGAATTTCGAAATTTCATTTTTCTCTGAGCTGAGAATGTTTTGGAAATATAGTAACTTTCCGTTGCTAAAAATGAAGTCAGTTTGAAATTATGGGACGTAACCTACATCATTGGACAGCTGAAAATCGCCGATTCCAAATATGTGTTCAGTTTTCTCAGCTTTCCAATGATACATGTCATGCTTCATAACTCCAAACTGACTCTATAACCTTCCCTAGTAACCAGACAGCTTACTAGTCAGTAAAAACTGTAAATCAGAATCTAGAAACTAAATGAATCTGAATAATTGTTGATTAGGACCACGTGTACATCTACCTGTTTCATCGATATCCATATTGATGGACTTCCATCGAGAATTTGAATAGTATGCGAATATTTGACAAGTGTTGGGAATTCAGCGCAGAATTCAAAAAGTAAAAATAAATCTGACTTTCTGTGCGGGGCGGCAATAAGAGAAATGGGAAAAAAAATGGAAGGGTATAGTATGGATATAGAGAGAGCGAAGGAGAGGGCCAACCCCGTTATCCCGAAAAATCCGGTGGAAATCCGTGCGCGCGCGGATTACCACACGCGTTATCCTCACAGGTAATAGACATAAATGCACATACGGGTGATTTTGTAATATTACTAAGTGCTCTCTCTCCTATTTACCGCTTAAAAGAGAAATAGAGAAAATATGAAGATTTGATATATAAACATGTGTTTGATGACGTTGATCGAATGAAACTCAATCATCAAAATGGTCATATCGGAACACGAGGACATACACACCCACTCAATATACGCTTATATAACTGACTGATAGGGTTTAGTCCAGGTATTTACAAACACGAAATCCAGAAACTTCTGTTGGTTTTGACGTCTATGGAGAGAAGTAGTTCATTACATTACAAATAAATATTTTTCTGTTCGTCATTTGATAATTTGGCTAAAGTTTTGGCAAAAACTCATTGACTACACCTCTCATTGACTACATTATCTCATTGACTACACATTCTCAATGACTACAAAGTCTCATTGACTTCATTTTTCTCAATGACTACACTTCTCTCATTGACTACACCACTCATTGACTACAAAATTCGAGAAATTCTCTCATTGACTACATCTACAAAAAGAACGCGATACTCGCAATTTTAAGTTAAAATTAGTCATCTTTGAGTATGTGCCACACCCTCACTGATTGCCTCAAATTCCTTTTGGCCAGTACAGTACCCAAAATGACACCGAAAAAACATTTCGAGGATTCCGAATCAGTGTGCTGAAAGTGAAACAAAGTTTATCCAATCTGTGTGATTCTTGTGGGGGGCCAGTTTTCACCATTCTCTTAGGCTTAGGTTTCTTAGAAATTCGGAAAAAAAACTTGACAAAAACGGTAATTAATCGTTTTTCGTTTTTTTCAATTCTTTTCCGAATTTCTAAGAAACCTAAGCCTAAGAGAATGGTGAAAACTCGTTCCTATTTTGGTCTTTTTCTGGTCCTGCTTGGAAGATAAGGCTTCTGAGATATATTATAAATTCAGATGGTCTAGTGGACTGCCTCTCAGAAATATGTAGTCAATGAGAGAATTTCTCGAATTTTGTAGTCATTGAGTGGTGTAGTCAATGAGAGAAGTGTAGTCATTGAGAAAAATGAAGTCAATGAGACTTTGTAGTCATTGAGAATGTGTAGTCAATGAGATAATGTAGTCAATGAGAGGTGTAGTCAATGAATTTTTGCCTAAAGTTTTTTGTGTTTCCAAATATAGGGTTCCACTCAAAATCAAAAAATTCTACCGTTTTTTTTCTGAAAACTACTGTAGAACGAATTGAACATTTTATTTACCGTGAAACTTTTGATAGAGGTTAGAGGTCTTACGGTAAGCAAAAATTGAATGACAGAAAAACATCATGTTTTCCTTTGGAAACTCTCAAAAGACAATCTGCAACCCATATTCTTCTCAAAACCTAAGTTTATAAACTTATCGTGATCTGAATTAGGTTTCATTTAGCGTGACTAAGCTAGTCGGATCTAAGATCGCACTAAATTCAAAGAAATAGATAACACATAAAATATACCAACCTTCGGCTAAGCTCTGGAAATATCCTTTGAATTGATACAACTCGGCCATCGCTGTCAACGAATCCATATTTATTCCAGTTTCATTTAAAAGGAAAATCAAAGAAACTTCGAAGGGACAGTACGCAACTGAATGAGAAATGTGGTTGCCATCATTTTGAGATAAGAATCAGTTAGCAGGTGAAGAAGAAAAAGAGGAAGAGAACCGAATAGAAGTTCTTCTTCATTACATTAAGAGGACATTCCACCTTGAGACTGTTTGAGTTTATTGCCATTCACATAATGTTGGGGAGAAAGAAAAGAGTGGAAGAGAGGATACTTTAAAAAAACAATTTAAGCACGTATTGATATACATTATTTACCAACGAATGTCATTTCAGATTAGAATTTTTTAAACAAATTTATTGAACTTAACAATATCAAACCATACTTTCAGATATGCACATATGCTGAAGTCAAAACATATCGTACTGTGTTTCCTTTTTTTCTTTCAGTATTGAAATACTGTACCCCCAGTAATCTGTGAATCCCTCCCAACACCAAGAACAAAACTCATGATTCTCCTACTTGTTCCATTTCACCCATCTAATTCAAATTGATGTTCAATTCTCTTCATTCCATCAGGTAAAACGAATAACGAACTGAACGAACTACTAAAGATTGCAATCTTCGTTTTACATTCGATTTCTTCTCTTTGAATGAAACTTCAAAAACTTGTGATGCAACCAACTTCAATTCAATCCCTGGAAAATGTAAAACTGTTGATTGTCTCAGAAATTCGTATGCTGTAGTCCCGTGATCCGGGGACCCAAGGGGACAAATTATAATCAAAACGCGTGCGTCAATAGACGAGTATAGTGATGATTATGTGGAAAGCGCTAATGAGATAAGTTAGAAATAGAAATGTCAGTTCAATAGAACAAAGGGACGAATGAGGTAAAAGTGGAAGAATAGATTTAGTTGATTATGATGATATGAGTTATGGTCAAAGTGAGTCATAACGATTTGTCCCAGTCCTGGAGACTCTCCAGTAGAGAGCCTAGAACAATTAGGCTAACCCGGCTGAAAAAAGTGGTGAAAAAATCCTGCAAGTGTGCAAATAAAAAAATATACTGGTGAAAGGGTACCAAGGAATAAAGTTTCTTAATTCCTGCTAAAGGTAGCAATACTACTGCCTTTTGTGCTGAACTGACCAAAAAGTTTGCGATCTTCAGAGTATTCAGATTATGTTATCTGTGGTTTGAAAAAAAAAACGATAAAAGAATTATATGATCAGACTGAGCCCAGCTTTCGATTCATATGTAAATATAGACTGCTGAAACCCGTTCTCAATTGAAAAGTCACAGGTGAACAGTTCTTACTTGATGAATACCCGAGGAATTCGAACTCCTCTCCCCAGTCTTTTATCGTCGTACTTCTATGGAATGTAAGCTTGGAAAATATTAACATTGAAACTTACTGGAAGCCTCATTGAGCAGATATCAGATCATCTCGAGTATTGTGACTGTGATTCAACTTCAATTCCATCCCTGGAAAATGGGAAATGAAAACGTAAAATTGTTGATTATATCAGAAATTCGTATGCTAAAGTCCAGTGATCCGGGGACCCAAGGGGACAAATTATAATCAAAACGCGTGCGTCTATAGACGAGTATAGTGATGATTATGTGGAAAGAGCTAATGAGAAAAGTTAGAAATAGAAATGTCAGTTCAATAGAACAAAGTGACGAATGAGGTAAAGTGGAAGAATAGATTTCGTTGATTGTGACAATATGAATTATTGTAAGAGTGAGTCATATTGATTTGTCTAAAATTGGGCCGGTTCTGGAGATACGATTATATTTTAGAGCTTAGAATAATTAGGCCAATCCGGCTTGTAAAAAGTGGAGTCATTAGAACCTGAAAGTTTTTAAATCAAAAAATATACTAGTGGAAGTGAACCACTGTCAAAATAGTGTTTTTTTCTGCTAAAAAGTTTTCCTTTTTCCTGCTAAAAAGTAGCAACACTAATGCCTCTTGTACTGAACTGACCAAAAAATTTGTGTGTCACTGTGCTTTCGCGTTGATCTACCCCGGCGCTATGTTTTTTTTCGAAAATTCTAATCGTGTAGTTGAAAAAAAAAAGAAAAATTCATTGATTTAAAGTTGAGTGTTATTTTTCGTTTCGTAGATGTTTCTTTGTTGTCTTAGCTAGTACGGCCTCCAGCGGAGGCCCTCTCAATGCTGAATTAGTTATATCTAATCCTGACCAACTTTACATTTTCCAACCTTTGAAAATTCATTTCTGCAACCACTAGCTCAAGCTACAGCGTCTCAGAGTCCCATTTGCTGTGCCAGCTTTCCTGTTCAAAGCTTTCTTTCGAGGTTTTTCATTCATAATTTATTTTAACAGCAAATATAAAACTCTAAAAACACATACAGGAGGTCTGATGATTGGTGATGAGGTAGTGTTTTCAGAGATTTGGGCTGTGCTTTGGTATACTGCAAAATAAAATACAAATGGAGAGGGCGAAATTGTGCGATCTACATACATAAGTAGATGTAACATGGGAGTATATATTTGAAAAGATAGGAATTGGGAGAGAAAGGAGGGCAATTGGGAAGGATTGAAAGGATCTATGAACACGCACAGCGGCGGGCAACCATTCCATCGATGCGTTTTACAACAGCTTTTCCATCGCGATTCATATAGACGATTGGGATATAATCAAATTCGACCGGGTGGCAGCAGAATCCAAGATGACGGAGATCTTCTTCGTAGGTTTTCTTACTGAACTCACGCATGACCTGTGAGTGTGAGGTGCCGCTGAGAAACTGTAAAAAGAGGAAGTAAGCATAACTACTTTCAGTATCTGTTTTTGCAACTTACGTGGTGAGCGTTCATCTTGCAGTTTCCTTTGCACATGAAGGCATCGTAGCGGTGCGGAGCAAGAACCCATCCCCATCCGACCTTATCGAAAGTGATTTCCAGGTTATAGAGGCAGCATCCTTCCGATGGGTCGGATTCGGAGCAAACTGGGGTGGCAGAGCGACGATTACGAGATGGTTTGGTTGGTCCATATCGTGGGTCACGGGTCACGACTTGAAGAATCATGTTGTCCACTTTATTGACTCCTTGTTGAGGGTGAATGGCGACGTTGTGATCCTTGAACATGGCAGAAACGAAAAGTCCTCCGATTTTTCCGTCAGTGTACCAACTGAAAATTGGAATTCGTTAGAATCAAATTCAACTCGTTAGTTTAGATTTTTAAAATTACCTTTTGACAGCATCTCCTGGAAGTTGAATGGAAATTCTCTGACTTCCTTTGATTGAGAAGGTATCAGTGGTGACCAAATCTCCGATGCTCATATCAGTTTTCTTTTCATAAACTTGAACATGGACTTTATGGACGGAGTGTTGTTCAAACGAGGGGAGACTGATTGCAACATGGAGAAGGGCTTCAGCGATCTGCATGTTCTTGATATCTTTATTCAACTTGAACGCAGCGACAAGTTGAGATGGATCTCCTCCAGAAAATGGATCTTCGGCATCAGCGAATAAAATCTCAACACTGGTGTCTCCGCGGTATTTCTCCGCGATGTCTTCCTGACGGTCTTGATAGAATTTTTTTAATTGCGGATCCATGAGTTGACGAGGAGATGTGGCACCAGAACCAACGTCGGGAAGTTGATCGAGGATAGAGAGCTGAAGTAGGGGAAGGATGGATGTAAACGTCTTTGAACATTCTAATGAACTACTACTACTTCTATAATCTCAATTAAATATTTAACCTACCATGATTTGCTCGGTTTGATACGCTTTCAAGGTTTCATCGCAAGCTCCATCCTTGGCACAGGTGGCGGAGTGGGTTCCGATCCAAAGGGCACTCAGGCCCAGGAGTAAACGCCAGTTCATCTTCAAGAGAAGAAGGAAGAAGGTTAAAGGAAAAACTAGAGCTTTAAAAACGCTCACCGGTGAAAAGATATTCGAAAACCTCGAATGCGCTTAAACTACTCAAAACCTTGCCTTATATAGGGTTCTGAAGCTCTTGCTCTTGACTCCGCCCATGCTTTTGGTATCTATTGGGCGGAGTTATCCATCGGCTGGCTGATAGAACACAAGATCAGAGAAAGAGGCGGAGCAGTGGAGAAAGAGTATGAATAATCAACTGTCAAGGGAATCTTTTGAGGCAAGAAATACGTCAACACGGAGAGATGGTAGTTCTGTTAATTTGAACTGGACAGGAGTCAACACTACGAAACTGACGAATTCGTTGTGCCCGCGTTGTTATTCATAAACCTTTGAACGACAACCATTATGACCCTGTTCTCGGGCAGCGAAAACCATTTTTCGCTGGATTTTTTTCGATTCATGAAACCAGAAAATCACCGCAAATCTCTTATTGGAGTTTTCTCTTTCATTTTGCAAATGTTAGGCCGATCACTTTGTTTCACTCAGTGATCCTTTATTTGTCGATTTCACTGAAAACTACAGCGTATTCACTCCCTTTTCTCGTACCAGTAATCCCTGTTTAAAGCTTTGCGGTTTTTTACTCATAATTTATTTTAACACCAAATATAAAACTCTAAAAACACATACAGAAGAGGTCTGATTATTGATTTGAGGTAGTGTTTTCAGAGAAACATTGTGTTTCGATACATTACAAAATAAAATATTAATGGGAAGGGGTGAAATTCTGCGATCTACAAAGGTAGATGGTTACATTTGAATATAGAGACGATTATCACAAGTAAAAGAAAGAAAGAGAAAGAAAGCGTTTAGGCGCATCCGCAGCGACGAGCAACCATTCCATTGACGTTGGCCAGAGTCACTTTGCCATCACGATTGACATAAATGAGCTTGATGTAGTCGTACTCGGTTGGGTGACAGCAGAAGCCAAGCTTGTTGAGTTCTTCATCGTGTTGAAGAAATTTGAGACTATACGAGCGCATGATCTTCGAGTGTCCGTAATCGTTGAGGTACTGAAATATGAAGGAATTTAGAAGATACGCGTTGAGATACTTTTGTTTAGCAACCTACATGGTGGGAGTTCAATTTGCAGTTTCCTTTGCACACAAAGGCATCGTAGCGGTGTGGAGCGACAACCCATCCCCATCCGACTTTCTCGAAAGAGATTTGCATGTCGTAGAGGCAGCATCCTTGCGATGGATTGTTTTCTGTGCAGACTGGGGTGGCAGAGCGACGAGTACGAGATGGTTTGGTTAGTCCATAACGTGGGTCACGAGTCACGACTTGAAGAATCATGGTTTCCGCTTTGCTATTAGACTGTTGCGGGTGAACCACTATATTTTGATCCTTGACCATGGCAGAAACGAAAAGTCCTCCGATTTTTCCGTCAGTGAACCATCTGAAAATTGGAATGCGTTAGAATAAAGTTCAACTCGTTAGTTCAGTTTTTGAAAATTACCTTTTGACGGCATCTACAGGAAGTTGAATAGAAATTCTCTGACTTCCTTTGATCAAAAACGTGGCAGTGGTAACAAGTTCTCCAAGGGTCATATCAGTTTTCTTCTCGAACACCTGCACATTTACTTCATGAACGGAGTGTTGTTCAAACGATGGGAGACTGGTTGCAACATGAAGAAGGGCTTCAACGACAACCATGTCCTTTATATCAGCAGTTATATTGAAAGCAGCCACGAATTGAGAACGATCTTCTCCAGCTGATGGATCTTCGGCATCCAAGAATAAAAACTCCGCATTTTTGTCTTGACTATACTTCTCGGAGATGTCGGCCTGAATCTCTTGGTAGAATTTCTTCAGCTCCGGATCCATGATTTGATCAGGAGATGTCGCACCCATACCGACGTCTGGGAGTTGATCGAGGATTTTGAGCTGAAGTAGAGACGGTTTAGAAGTGAAAATACGGACAAAATCTTTCTAATAAATTATAAGTTTGAGAATGTAGCTTACCTTGATATGTTCCGTTTGCCATGCTTGGAGAGTTGCATCGCAAGCACCATCCTTTGCACAGGTAGCGGAGTAGGTTCCACTCCAAAGAGTACTGAGACCCAGAATAAGAACCGGGAGTGACCACCACTTCATCTTAGAAGAGATGGGAGAAAAGGGGAAAAACCGGGGTTGGAGCTTTGAGAGGGGGGCGCACGGGTAAAGTTGGGGTTATTCGAAATATTCGAAGGTAGTTTAAGCTAAATAACACCTTCCTTTATAGGCGAATCTTGGCCACGCCTCATTTTTAGAATTCATTTCCTGATGTGGGCGGAGTTATCCCTCGAGCTCTGTTGTGTTCGCTGAGCTCAAGATGGACGAAATGGAGGGGCGTGGCTTGACTTGCTTGTGTGGTTGAGAAGGAAGAAGCATGGGTAATTAGGAAACTACGGTAGGAATTTTCAGGAAGAAGAGAAGAGAGATACATGTTTGAACGGAGAGAGATTCGTGTTGCTTTGGAAATTTTGCATGACTGGAAGCGCGGTGTTCAGATTGGGTGTTCACTATAAGCGGATGTTATAGCTCTGTTATTTGACTCAACTTGCAGCTGTTGAAATCCAATACCGTAATGAATTAGGTCTCCGAAGCCAAAAAAAGGATCCTTTCTTGATATGAAAAAACGAGGTAAAATTTGATTTCAAGAAACTGGAGGATCTCTTTTCTTTGGAAAAGTTAGCACCTGGTATTTTTTTACAATCAGAAATTTCCCGTTTCTGGGATTTTTAGTTGAGTAACATTTTGAAGAATGTGGTAGGTATCCGCCATCCAATGACCGCCTTTGGTCGACCGTTTCATCCGCCCACCACCATCACCACCACCACAATCTGCTTCACCAACGAATTCCTTCATTCTTTGAATTTCGCTCGTTTTATTAACCAGTTTTCTTCGAATTCAGGAGCATATCGTGAATCTCCCAGAATTCTTCACAAAACTTCTTTTTATTAGCCTTAGAAGACAAGGTACATCGAGTTCCTCGTATTCCGTCACAAATTTTCTATATCATCTAGGGATATGCAGCTGACGTGCATAAGCTAATTGAAGTCTACGCATGTTTGTTTTCTCCTCTATTTTACTCAGAATTGATGATTAGTACTGATTACGTAAACCACTAATCATCACCCACTGCTATGAATTCACAAGTTTTCGTTTTGAGTATGATCATGGCGAAGAGTCAGAAGATTAAAGGAGCTGGGGAGCAGTTGGCATTGTTCAGAAGTGACTTTTTAACCAAATTTATTGGAAACGCGAAGAAATTACACATTGTAAAAATAATAGTAAACATATAATACATCGACGAGAAGAAAAAAGAAATAAATAAATAAGAAATTTTACAAGTAGACAAAAAAACTCAGTGCCTCATCCAGAATTCATCCCGACGTATCCTACGATTGTTGTGCAAATTCCTTTGATTTGGGCTGGAAGCAGAAGTCAATGTGGTTTCATTCAAGATTACTAGTTTTTTTACACCGGAAACTTGAACTTTGTTGGGGTTTTCCAAGTATCGACTTGACCGGAAAAAACAATTTTCGTAAAACCAGGAAAAACATACATATAAATATTTCCTAACCGTTTCAAGATGTGCTAGAAAGTTCGGTGATGTGATTAATAGCAACTAAAAAAATGCGAATTAGCAACTTGAGCGGTTTCAAAACTTTAATATCATTCTATGACGGGGAAAAGATCAACGAATTCGAAAAACGTTCATTTGTTGAATTCCAAAAACGTAGAATGCAAATGCACTCGATTTCCGGTGTGAGAGTGGACTAGATTCTTCTTATTTCTTTCTCTCTTATTTAAAGTGTTTTCTTTCCCAACAAAAAGTAGCCAAAGGCTAATGCTCAGTGGCCACACAGAGGTTCTATGAATCACATACATTATAATAACGTCCGGTGTGGTTTCCGAATCAAAAACCTTTTCAAGCCCCTAAATTTTTATCCGCTTTAAACACCCTGAATTTCCCGGAAGTTTTCCGTGTTTCAGAGTGTCATGAGATCTAACTTGTTTGACATTTGACCATTAGAATGAGGAAGTTTCTGGAAACATCGGGGAACTAGGATTAGTTAAACTAACCAAAACGAAAATGGTAGCTGGAAGGGTTCGCAGTGATTGTTGAAGAATTTGATCCGTAACTTGTGCAGATCTAAACGCATATATCATTATATGATAAATAGTAATGAAACTTACTTTAGTGAAATCTTCGGGAAATTGAGACGTCCGGCACTCAACGCCATCACGACAACGGTCACTCGTCGAGTCGCTCCAGGGAGTACAGTCAGTGTGATCTGAAATTGAATTTGAAAAGTCATTTCTTTTTTCATTTTCCAAGCTTTCGCATGATGTCAACAAGTTGCTATTAATTGCTTCTCTTTCACTAGCTATTTGGTCTTTTAGAGCTGTCTCATCCTGTTGTCTCCCCATGTGTACCACCTGGTCCACAGCACTCATGCCAAAACTGATTGGTCTTTGAACTCTTGTTTTTGTTATGAGTGTTTAGAATGGTCCTAGTATTCTTCTTTCCCGCAAACGATTCATTTCTCGCGTTTTCCGCATAGGGCCAGACAGCTTAATCCGCTTATGTGCTCGTAGTCCCTCCAATGTCCTACCCATACCTCGGCGGCGATTCAGGGGACAGTAATTAATAGGTGACCAAGGGGACAAAGCTTGAAATTCAATTCAAGTACAAAATCTAAAAACTTATCATAAAGTTAAGGATGTCTTTCAAACAAAAGAGCCAGATACAGGATCCCAAGAGTTTTTTTTCACAATTCATGTTGTTTTCAAGTGACTACAACGCAATCATCTCAAAATTCTCCTATATTGACTTCCAATCCAGAGCTCTCTCAATTGATTGAAGAAATGTAAGGACAATTGCAAAGTTTTTTGTTCAAATTTCAGCTTAAAACGCAACTTCCTCCGCTAATGTTTCTTTTCTGTGTCTTCAGGCGCAGACAGCCTAATCCTATCTCACGTAACCGCGCAGCTGCAGCGGTGAGGTGAACGTGCTGCCAACAAACACCAAAAATAATTAGGAAGAGGGGTCTGTCTGAGCCATCAAATTAATTACCAAACAGTGTAGAGATGAACGATTCGACACATTTGTAAGAAACACGACTCTTGTTCAAGAGTTAAAAAAAGAAGATTATGATCTAGTTCGGTCGTCTAGAATACATCAAAGAAGAGCACCGCGGTCCCGAAGAAAGTGTTGGACCCAAGAAAAACTAAAAGTTCTGAAGATCGTTCCGAAAAAACAAAACAAATTTTTCCTCGGCCTTTTCTCTTCCCGTGCCATTTCGAACTCTCTTCCAAAACTCTCACACACTTCGTTAATGTTCCGTGAGAGCCACCAAATACCTTTCTTTCTCCACTGAACATGAAGACATCGTTGAGGTCGAAGTTGGTTGATATCTCGATGACCTGAAATTAAGAAATCTACTTCCTTATAGCAACGTTGCTCGTTCCGTCACTTGTTTTGTGCGCTCCGAACCTCTGCTAATACTACCCGTGGGATTGCTACGTCGGCAGTGTACAAGGAAACGAGAAATTGTGTGTGGGGAAGTGTTGTTACTACGTAACACTTATCATAGTCGAAAACATAATAAATTGGGGGGGTGGGTTGTGAAGGTATAATAACAACCATACCTAAACCGAATAATCTTCGTACAGAGTAACTGATATAGGAACATTTCCTGTTCTCATGTTATGAGGAGACCGGGGGAAAAGTTGAAAACAAACCTCTTTGGAATGGTTCGTCAGTTCGAAGCAGATGTCGATCGGTTGTCGGACAACTGCTGGGTTCGATTTGATGCATGAAACGATCGAGATGGGACACGGGAAGACCGGGATTCGGCAGAGTGGCACCACTGATCGCACTGGGCAAGAGTTTGGAGTTGCTCTGAAAATTGAAAGTCCCGAGTTTGGTTGACATGAATTTTTCACGAAAATCGTATCGATTTGATGTTGTACGGATTTCTATACAGTGGCTCTGTGCTTTCCCAAGCAGATTTTGCAAATACTAATTCTTCGTGATCATCTTCTTTTCTTCTGACACCGGAAACAGATGTTTATCAGCCAAGTCTCTACAAGTTTTTGTGTTTTTGACGACTACAATCATTTCATTTACTAAAATTTGTAGATCAGAATTAATCCGGCAACAACTTTCTCTTCTCGATCTTTCTTCTAGAACTTTTTTAGTTTATTACAGAATGACTTTTGATCACGTGGGATGTTGTTGATTTCCTATTGCCTTGATTACTCATTCAACAACCGTCGATCAGAATAAACCACTTGTTGTAGTTGCGAAACCGCTACCGTAGTAGCATTCTCGTGCGGAAATTGTGCGAGTAACTACAAACACAGTAGGTAATAACTTGTTAACAAATAACAAGAATCTTCTGTTGTGCCAAACAGGAAATCATGAGACTGGCTCGAGTAGTACCGAAAAATATACGAAATTAGATTCAGATGAGTCAACGCATAGTGAGGAATCATATGTATATCTGTGAGTCAGACGAGGGCATCGAAAATCAATGATTTTCCCGTAGAGCGTCTTGTGAGCGGGGAATTTCTCAGACTATTGTGTTGCAAAACATCATATAGTTTCAAACAATTCACTGACATTAGTGATAACTTCAAATGCAAAACAGTCGTGGATTTCTTTCGTTCGGATTGATTAACGTTCCGGACAGATTACTGCGCAGAACAATTGGAACACTTTGAGACAAAAAGGTTCTGAGCAGTACGAAGATATCCTTTGTGAGTCTGAAGAAGACCCAGAAGATAATTTTGCATCGTTTAGACAAATGGTGTCTTCTTCACAGTATAACCGCAGTTTGGAATAACACATGCATCCGTAGAACATGGTATTCAAAGGAGAAATAAAGTAACAATAGAGGAGGTTAAGAACTCAAAAAAAGTAACATGTTTTGAAAAAAATCAGGGCAAACAATGGAAACGAACTAGTGTTCTTGACCAGATTCACTCATTTATATACTTGGCTGCTCTTGCCTAGACTATGTAAACGAAAGACGTCTAGACATATTCAAATTCGACTAACTCCAATTTCAGAAGTTCTTGGTATTTACTAAACAGAAAATAATTTTCAGATAAAAATTGATGAGGAGATCCCGGTCAGAATCTTAACAGTTTCCGCGTTCATTCTGAGATTGTACAGTTCCTCAAAGCTTGGCATCCAAACTATATCCAATATCTATTTATTCCTGTCTTCTCCTTCTCCGTTGACATCATCATTATCCATACTATCACATCATTTTGGAAACTTTACTTTTTCACAATCATCACAAGAACTCCATGTTCTATTTCAGACGGTGATATCAAACAACTAGAAATGTAGTTTCGATATATACCGTAGTGCCCAACTACATCAAAGAAGAAAAACCAATTTCCTGTCACCCTGGTTTCCAGAAGGTGAAGGAGTTCTGGATCGAATTTCTATTGAATTGTTAAACGGAAGTGTCACCGGATATTAGAGGAGTTTAGTTTTTTGATAAACTGCAGATGGATGGCAACTTCTAGAATTTTGAAGAAAATGTACTATGTAGGGAACCAGAAACGAAGTTCATTGATTCAACACAGGCGTGAAGCTATCAATGTGATTAACGGCATTTATAACTGACATTACCTAGTGGAAATCTTAACGGTTTCCTCAAGTCTTCGCTGCAACTTTCCGATGTTTCTGCTAATCATCTTTAGAACTGTGAACTCTTCATAACTCTTCATAGATTCTTTCACATTTTTCAAGCATTAATGATCAATCAGAGAACCATTAAACCTGGTGCCTGGCACCGAACCAACAACACACCTTCCTACTCACACCCTTCTCCAAAAATGTATCTTTATCCTTTTCTTCTTGGAAAAAGTAATTACTTTTTCACTCACGCCTTTAAAACTACAATTCAGAGGTATGAAAAAAAGCGATTATTTACTTTCGATCAACAAGCGATTTCATATAGAGTTGAGACCTGACTAATCCGAAAATTGCCGGTTTCTTGTGATATCTCTCTTGCAAACTGTGGTCAGATCAGAACTAACGCAGAAAACTACCAAATCAGAACCTTCTTGGAGAAAGAGTAATTCTGAGAAAGTTAAGAATGGAAATGAGAAGAACGAGAAGGAGAAGTGGGTATGTCCACTCTAAGTGATCTGAAACATTGTTATTACCTCCGCCACTCCACCGACATCCTTCCCAACGGTGTCTCCGATTCATCCTCCTTCACCAAAACTTTGATGACTGCCGAGTAGCAAATGGTTTCTTCGGCATTCACTGCATCTGAAATCCAATTAATATGTTTTCAAAAGAACTTATGAACCGTCCTACCATTCAAGATTTTCCCTGATCCTCCACAAGCTGTGTCACAGAGTGTCACCACATCAGCCATCAGAAATTCAATCGAGTTTATAATAATTGGCGCGGCCGATTCGATACTGACACTCAGAACATGTTCACAGTTATTCAAGATGGATGACATCGGGATTCCATTCATATTCATCACATTACTAGTAACCGAGAATGGCTCATTTGCAACAACTCCGACTTCCAGAATTGTCGATTTCGCCACGTGTTGATTATCTTTGTAGTTCAGTTCCAGTTGAAGTACGTAGTCACCAATGAGTTGAGCAGAAAACATCAGTGGAATTGTGATCTGAAAACAAGGGGCTTAGAGTTTCAAATCACATTTAAATTCAATTTCAAGCTCATTAAAAATTGAAAATGGCAGACGATGTAGTCACGCTTCTAAATAGAATTCTGGTATGATTTTTCAACGATCTGATCAGCTGAGCTATGATTTGAGTGGTTCTTTCTATATTCATAGTGTTCGGATACGTTTACGATATTCCATTCTTTCAAACCGTTTATATGGCCTTCTGATCACTCAATCCCATCTACTCTCTTTCTCTCTCTCTCAATGAGTCACATTACTCAATAGCCAAGCCAAAAAACCAGATCATAGAATCCATAACATCAGTGCCAACTTCGAGAAACCGTCACGTCACCGCGTCATCTGACATTTCCCATTCGCTTACTTGATCTTAAGCTTTTATTCTATTTTAACACTCATTTGCTCTCTTCTCACATCATCTCAACATCTCATTGACGCACGCTCTGATTAGAAGCGTCCCTTGGGAACGGTTCACCTGACGTGCACCAACTGATACCGCGAGTTGTTTACGACATATAGTCAAATCTAACGAATCTAACGAATGAGGGAAAAATAGAATCACACGATACCGATAACAACACACGTATGCATCCCTAGAGAAAAAATGGATGGAAGAATGAGCTTGCGGAGCGAACAAAATTGGAAATTAGTTGAAAATAAAGAAAGGGGTTGATGAAATGGAGGAAGAAAGGTACTGAAGTAAAATATGACGAAGAGATTCTTATTGAACAGGGATTCTGATGAAGAATATAGACATGAAGGATCAAGGGAGGATGGAAGATAAAGAACGAATTAAAGTTCGATCAAAACAGGGGAAAAGTGAAAAACCCGGACAAAAGTTTCAATATCTTGTATAGTAAAATACATTGATCTAGCCTAACTCGCGACGCATTCCAAACACGAAACATGCTTCTAATTAAAAATTCAGATAGCAGATAGCCAGACTTTATTCAAGGATATTCTCTCTTCATTTCTATGTAACTTACCATTTCCCCAGCACCTAATTGATCGCATATCTTCATAGAGAACTCAGACTTTAACTCATTTCCTTCTCTCTCCACAAACAAAACAGCTGCGGCTTCGGTATGCTTTTGATCTTGTCTTTTGAAGTCTAATTGAAGATTTTGGAAGGGATGTTTAGAATTGTTACGAAGAGTCAACTCAGTGCTTGTAACTTCTCCGATTAGACAGTTAACGTTCACATTGTTCTCCAACGTTATACTTGTCTTCTCTCCGCCAATCCTAAAAAAATAGAAGTGCTCAGAAATCCTATTCCCTTTCCGCTCACTTCAAAAACTCCAATCCAACAATATTCTCCACGTGGCAATTACGATTCAACGCATTCTCATCGAACTCAATTTGTCCACAAATCAAGCCACCAATATCCAATACCACTTTTGTAACAGTCACAATCCAATTCTGCTTTGCGTCCTTCAAATCCAGCATGATAACACGTTTCATCGGATGATCACCACTGATTTCAACACTTCCCAATGAAATCGGATCGTATAATAGTGAGTCGGTGGCTTCAGTGGCAGGTGTTTGATTCGGCTCTGGCGGGAATTTTTTCGATTTGAGATAGACGGTCACATTATTCAATCTGAAACAGGCTAGCGTGTTATATTTCACTTGCAGTATATTCTCTAGTTTGAACCGAGTTCAAATCGGACTTAGTCATCAAAAAACTAGATTTTAAAATCAGAAGGTGAGAATATAAAACTTCTGATTTTTCGTACCAGGTACACAATTTGTTGCAGGTTTTTTGTATTTTGACTTTCCAATAACAATAATTTTCAAATTTCGGTTGAAAGTAATACAAATTTCTATACCCACTTGATTCATCGGAAGAATCACAAGATCAGAATTCTCATAAGATGTCAACCGCAAAAACGACTTTTGCAGAAGTTTCTTTTGATCATAATTTTCGGTCACTAAGCACCTCGTATTTTGGTCAATCTTTGACAACAGCTCGATCCTCACAGCCACCTTCGTTCCCTGCTCAACGGTTTGCTCATCCAGGAAACTGACACGTGTATCCAAGAACAACTCCGCAATTTTCGATGCATGCACAGTGAATGTTGGTCGCTCTTGGATCACTTGTTGCCATTGTGCTTGATAGGCTTGCAGCTGCAAAATTTGCTCTATTTTCCATTTTTCGAGTCTGTTATTGATGTAGTCAACGGAAATTGAAATTTGTCTACTAGCGGATATTGGATTTTATTTATATGCATTGGACATTGTTGATACAACTATCACATTACAAAAAAAAGTGAAAAATGCAATTTTCAAGTAGCATCCGCTTTGATGCTGAAGCACAAACTACATTCTTACGCATCCTTACCTGTTCTTTCGACACATCATCATTGGGAAACGGTGACCCAGGCGCTCGTCCTTCCAACATGCTCATTAATCCAGTAACGCAGTCCGATGGCAGCACTTCTGAGTACGCAGGGCACATCAGTTGCATGCAGCACACCGCGAAGTCTTGAACACTCGCGATAGCATAGGCGGCCCACGTGGCTCGATGCATCATGTCTTTGCGAATTGTGTACGGTAGTGCACCGTCTTTGATCACCATTCCCCAGAAGCGGAGAGCTCGCTGTATTTCGTTGTTGGCATAGCAAGTGTTCGCCATCTGGAATATTTGACATTCTATGGTGGAAACAAGGACTAAAACTAACTAACCTCCATCATGACCTTCTTCTTCATTCTCATGCAGCCATACTTCTGGTATTGTGCCAATGCGGCGGACAAGAGGGATATGACTCCCTCATGATTGACCACCAACCGTTGGGTGATGGCGTTCACCGCGGCTGCTTCAGTTTCAGCACTCGCCAGTCCGTCCTGCTGAATCCTCCATGGCCGCTGACCGAAGAAGATGGTACTCGATGCGTTGGCGAGAGGGTCGGGGTTTGGGTAGGGGACGTTTTGAGGTGCATCTAGAAGGATTGGACGTTATTGATCCAAATCAACGTTTAAAACATGGCAATTAACAATAGAAAATTTTAATTAGTTTTCCAAAGGGTGTGTCTATTGTGAATAAATTATCGTAGGCTGCAAGATTGAAACAAACCAGCTAATTACGGTTAAAATGTTTTCGCTGCGAGACCCAATCAAAAAAAATTTAATTTGAAAATGAGATTGAATATCTGAGCCAAGAAATTAGTGTAGCTAATCGTAAAAAAAGGGACTGACGATTCCTAACAGTTTTTACGAATACAGTTGCTTTCAAATGCATATCACTCACTTCTTTTCAACGCAGAAATCTCCGTGTTTGCTGTTGCATAGATACTAGCCGCCTGATCTAAGTGTGTACCCGGATTCAATGTGGCAAGTGCAGAAAGACCGCTTGCAACAGATCGTTCGAAAAGTTGAGCAAATTGATAGCATTGTTTAGATTTCCAGAGAAGAAGTTCAATAGAGGCAAGATGTGGAGTTGGATAGATGCCAGGCGCTGACAAGAAGAAGACGGAGGTGTGACGACGCATTTGATTGATCGCTTCGAGGGCAGTACTGTGAAGGAAGTAGAGTTCACAGATCTGGAATGAGTGTGGGGAATGGGTGGAAATAATTAGTATGATTATATAATCGTTAGTCTAATTATGATGCGCTGTGAAAGACCATAAAGAATTCGACACTTATAGTACGACATCTTTTTTCTGTAATGTGAGATGTCTTCAACTGAATCTGTAGCATTCAAGAACGAATTCCAAAATTTTCTTGAATTACTGAAATAAGGAATACATTACACAGATTAAGGAAACTCAAACAAACTACAATATGAATGATACACTTATAGTCTTTAGTAGAAAATTGTCAAGATTGGGAGTGTGATACGGCCTTCCTTATGGTATTACAATATTAATTGTTTATGAGGTGTATAGATCACAAGTAGAGCTTCATTTTTGTAGTTGACAACTTTTCTGTACGAGCTCATCCTAAGAAGTAATCAATCGCTAAAGAAAAAAAAATGTTATCTACTACAAAAGAGAAGCTCTACTTGTGATCTATACACTCCATAAATAATTGGTGTTGTGATAATATCAGGAAGGCCGTCTAACACTCCCAAAGTTGACCATTTTCAACTGAAAACTATAAGTGTAGCATTCATACTGTAGTTTGTATAAGTATCCATAATTTGTGTAGTGTATTCCTTATTCCCGTAATTGAAGAAAAATTGGAAAAGCTACAGATTCAGGTAGATATTACGAAAAAAAAGCACAAAAAATTATAAATTAACTTCTTGGAAAACGTCTTATTATCGACTTTCAAACGAACTGGGGTCAAGAAGAGCACACAATTTCGACACCGTTGTAATCTGTACTTTCCAAATTACTTTCGATATGTTTTGCCTTACAAGAATATGCAAAACCGGGTTAGCCATCATCTCTCATGATTTAGATTGCTAGGAACTATTTTTTACATTTTAAAAACCCAAATTGATCCTATTTTAGGAATTCCAGTGTTCTCTATCTGTCTGTAAATCCTACTGTCCAGATGTCTAGTCAGGATTTTTCTAAAAAGCCTCAATCTATTCAAGTGTGTTTCAACCCACTTTATAATTCAGCAGTCCCACAACACTCCTCCATTCGAACACATCAATTCCATCCCACTGTTCAACAGTATCTTTACACTGATCATAAGCCAATCGATAATTTCTGAGAGCAGTGTGTGTGTCCTGTCTCAACTCAGACATGAATGCCAATTTGAATTGTTGTCTGACGACAAGAGCCGGCGAGTTATTCGGAATACTTCTCGAACGAATCGTTTTGAGACGTTGCTGATAGAATGCTTGACACAATTCATGAAAAGCCGATTCCAATTTCAGAACGAAGCTTTGAAGATTGGTATTCGGTTGGGTGGTGAGAAGATTATCGGCGGGAAGTATGAATAGTTGTTTGGAAGAAAGAGCACACGCTTGGCATAGTTCATGGGCTCTGTCAGCTGCCAAATTGTCACTGACTGATGTGGATCTGCAAGAACAATTGGAAATAGAATTTGATGAAAATGTCTGGCAACGTTTTGAAAAGTAGAACCTTTTTGAGATTAAAACGCGCTTCAGGCGCCCCAGACGACACCTATGTGAGTTTCTGATGAGAATTTCACACCATTCTTTCTAAAATTCGTAAAATAAACCTATTTTTGCTATTTTTCATCGAAAACGTGAAAACTTCTGATGATATTTCAGAATTTCTTCTAATTTTGAATTGCAGTCGAAATCTTGACTTTTTCGCGAAAAAACTGGAAAAAAAATAAAAATGTTGAAATTTCAACTTTTTTTGAGATTAAAACGCGCTTCAGGCGCCCCAGATGACACCTATGTGAGCTTTTAATGATAATTTCACACCATTTTTTTTCTAAAATCAAGCTAGAATTATTATTATTTGTATGATTCTTATTTTAGTGCAATCTCGGAACGAAAATCGATCAAAAATATCCTTTTTTGGGTGTTTCATTTGAATTTCTAACAAAAATTATCGTTCTGCTCTCATTTCCAGCTTTTCAGGCTATTTTCAATATATATTCCGTTGATTTTATTTTAACATCGAGCTAATTTTGGTTGACTTTGTAATTTCCGTGCTCAGGAATCGATTATTTTTATATTTTCACTCGTATTCAAGAATTTCTTATTTCAAAACAGCCTGCTCACTTTTGTTGAATCAAAACCAGTGCCACTTTCGTTCCGTGTCTCAACGAAGCCCGAATACTGGCCACTTTACTCTCAGCTTCAGTCTTTTTCTCGTCCCACGACGGGTGATTCCATTCCAAATCGATGAAAACCACGATGAGAGCCGGGACTTTATCCAGATACTTCAGTGGCCATTCTCGTCGAAGAATCCCTTTATCGAACCCTTTCTCTTCTCGTTTCGGAGGAATATCCAACTCCCCCGAAACGACACGAATTTGAAGTGGTGGCTTTTCGGTAGTTCGGTTTCGGAAGACACCGACGACGGCATTGTGATGCGGTTTGTTAGCCGGGTCCAGCCCGGAGAGGAACACAAGTTGAAGGGGACGACCAGCTATCCAATCACCAGCCTCTATTGGATCCATCTGTCTATTAACTGTTCACGATTTGCTTGCGACCCTCTAGAGTAAGTAAAAGTCTGCCCTCCAGAGTTAAACCGTTTGTTTTATTTTTGATACAAATTCATAACATGTACATTATGCCAACAAAATATTTATTGCAGACAAGTTAACAGTAACAAGACGACGAGATTGATGGAACCATTGTCGACGCGGACGTTGATTGCTCAGTCAAGCTGAAAATTATTTGATTGAGTGGGAAATTGGTTCAGTGTGTCTGAATTAGATGGGGATACTAGGGATTGTCTGCCAATCTTGAACAGGAGCTCTACAAGAACGATACGCCTGTCTTCGAGATGTCAGTTTCATCTCGCAAGCTAAACTAAACGTCATGAGGCACAAGCCTCCGCGTAATGGACACTTGCATACGGGTTGTGAAATCTTCGGAAAGATATTAAACATCTCCACACTATGATGTGATTCTTTGAAGATTTCCAGCTTTCAAATTTACCTTCTTGAATCCGATGTCCTTGGCCTGCTCGCGGAAGCATCGACGGCAGAGATCGAGGCCGTACTTGCGGATGAGTCCGTGGTGTCCAGCGCAGACGCGGCTGTAACAATGTTTTTAACAGGGGTAATGACGTCTATGTATGATATTTCATCCAAACCGCTCCAACTTTTCTTCCCGACACGCTCGCAACTTTCAGAAATGATCTCTTTTGGTCTCGTTTCACATCGCTTGCCGAAGTCTTATTTCTATAACCCAGAAAACAAAAACTCTCATTATACAATCCCTTCACGCTGAGAGGCGAGACAACCGATAGAAATACCACCGCCCCGGCTCTCTTTAAGCGTGAAAAGTTGTACTTAGAAAGTCTCGCATTTCAAAGGTTATAGGATCCTCAGTTCGCAATACAAAAGTAGAAAAACGACAACCTTAAAGAGTAACGAGCGAGTCCGGTCGAAAAGTTATATTTTCGAAATCACGACGAGAATCGGAGCTCCCGCTTCGATCTAGCGGAAGCCATTAGACTGAATCTTGAGGGAAGTCAGCATTCTCGACTCCGCACCAATTCCAGAAGAACCTTGTGAGAAGCGAAAAACTTACCAGGAGCGGGATCCTGGTCCGAACTTGCGTGGGTGAGAGAACCACAAATTTTGGAAGCCCATGTCTGAAAAAAACAATTGATTATAAAATAAAGTGAAAAAGGGAAACGGAAAATGTGAGAAAAATAAGACGGGAAATACAAAATGGATAGAGCGCCTCAAAAATCGATAAATCGGAAAGTAAATGTTGTGAACTAGTTTTGCGGGTAGTTAATAGCTGAATTGGCATGATGATACTAGAAAATGTGCTATGAAAACATTTCGAAAAGGTCAAACAGAGAAAATACGAGAAACGGCAACGAATTTTTCGAAATAAACAAAAATTGGATATTACGAGGGTTTTTCCGGAAATTCTTGCGTTTTCTGGTGAGGAATAAGCTGAAAATTAATTCTAAAACAATATTTGCACTATTTTCGAATTATTTCGACGAAAAAAACGCGAAAATCCGAGCGAAAAATAGGCCAAAAGCGAAAAAGAGGGAAACAGCGGAGCGTCGAGTGGCCGATAGGTACGGTCGCACTCGTTTCGCGTGTGTCGCTTCGTTGCGAGACCCACGCCGCGCCGCAAATCCCGCCCCTTTCGTGTCGTTTAGGAGGGAGGAGCCGAGCTTTTGAATGGGGATGGGAAAACGAAGGAAAACGAAGAAAAAAGAAGGCATTCGGTGCTCCAGAATTGTTTTTTGAATCGAAAAATACAATTTCTACAGTTTTCTTCACCTGAAACGATCTGAAAACCCACTGAAACCCCCCTATATTATGTAGAGAGTCACCTGAACGAAATTTTTTTCAATACTTTCCATATTCACTGATAACAAATCAAACTCTTTCTTCCTCTCCCCGCAATCTAATCAATTATTCGACCATGTGGGCGACCGGAGCGATCGTTTGTTCACCGGTCTTCCGAATTCTGACGACGTGCTGTCCGATTCGCCGGGTACCGACGTCGAACGGGGTGAGTCTGCACTGAAAAACGACGCAAAAATGCGAGTAAAAAGTGGAAAAAGCGAATTAACTTGTTCTTCACTTCTTTTTTTACTGCCGGGTCGTTAAACATTGGGGGCACCACACACTAGTTGAGTGTTGTAATAGGAAAGGCTCATCAAAAATTCATTTGTTGTCATTCGCCCCTTCTCTTCAGATCTTTTAGATGCTCTAGATGACGTGGCATCCAACTAGGGTCTCCTAAAACCTTCCCATCTAGAACTTCCTTGACATAAAGAAAATGATAAATGACGTGGCAATACGGAGTTTTTTTTTTCGTTTTCCACACAAAAAATAAAGATATAAGCTGCTGAAATCCCTCATCCCATCGCTTATGTGTGCGTCGTCCGTCCGATTTGTCTGAAAAACAACCGTGGAAGCCTCCTGGAATGACTTCTTCTCCAAAAAAAAGAAAAAAACGACATCGGAAACAATTCATAAAATACAACATGTCGATGTCGTTGTCGTTTCTTCCCCTACTTCACATAACGTCTTCGTCGTCTTCTTTTTCAACTAAAAAAGAACATGACACGCCAACGAAGACGATGATGAGATGTATGTGTATGTATGCTTGTGCTCCGTGTCATTTTTATTGGAATGAGCGGAAAAAGAAGAAGCATCTCATCCCCTCTACCAAAAAAAACGAAGAATTCTATCGGAAGACAAAACGACAGGTCTTTGGGTGAAGAATGGGCATATAAAAAATTTAAAATTCCAATTTTCAATTTTTTCGCGTCGTTGGTCGATGCGAGACGAGCGGAGGCGAAACGACAGTTTAGTCATGAGAAACCGAGAAACGGGGCACAATAAAGTGCGGGAATTGCAAATTTTCCCAATTTTCGAGAGAAGGGTGACGTGGCAATGTGCAGGATGCTTCAGTTTTGATGGATGACGTTTCGAATTGGGTCAGCTTGACACCTTGACAGAATTTTCGTAGTCGCGTCATAACATATACGACGTGTCATAACTTAATACTTTCGGGAACGCATGGCGCAGTAGGAAACATGGTGGTGCAGTGAAAAACAGTTTTTGGTTCGATTCCACCCAATAGAATTTTCTTTTTTCTTCATTTTTTTCATGAACTTTTTCCTGGAAAACAAATATTTTCCGGGAAAAAGATTCTCGCAGAAAGATTCATGGAAACGGTTTTTCTCAAAAAACGATTTTCTTTCCAAGCGCAATTTCAGGTTTCAGCTTTTCGAGTTGATTGGCTAGAATTGTTTTTCAAAATAAAAACGTTTTTTTTTCAATTCTTTTTCAAAAAACCAACTTCTTCCAATTAACTCGCGGTGTCTGAAAAACAATATTCTATCCGCATATGGGGTGAGAAAAAAAACTTGAACCAATTCTCTCTTTCTCTCTGTTTTAATTCCACCTGCTCCTACACACTCACAAAAAACCGGGGGTTTCTCTTCTCTCTTGGAGAAATTGGAATGCATTCAATGACGTCAGGTGTCTTGTTAGAGGCAACCTTTTGGATTGTGACTCTTGTGTGTGTGTGCATGTTTGGTGTCAATGAGAGATAACAAGAGAAGACTCCTCTTGCCTTCAAATCCTTACTAATCCCTCTCCTTTCTGATCACCTTTTTCCTCTCACATAAAATTGATAGAATATGATAATCCGGCTCTCCTTCTTTTCGGGGCAGAATATGAAAAATATGAGGACGCAGCAGCACTAGAGGAAGAAGAAAAAGATAAATCTAATCTATGCTGCTCAAGGAATTTTTTGGGAGGGGACCACTCTGAGAAAAAAAACATGGATGTATAAAAAGGGATAAATGATTGGAAGGCATGCGAATGGGAACACTTGAATACAGTACTCCAATCTCTGGAATTGCTTTTGGAATTATATTTTCTCTAGTATACAAACCTACATCTTCATTTTTGTACTTGACAACATTATTGCATTCTGCTTAGACAACTATAGTCGGTTTATGATGGGCTCGTACAAGAAAGTGTTCAACTACAAAAATGAATAGCTAGTTTGAACAGTATATTAATTTTAAATTGAACCTATTTCTGGCTATGTTCTAGAACTTTCAAATACATATTACCCCGAGACTAAGTTATAGTTCCAGTTTAGTTTCCCCTGATTCCAAATCCCTACAATTTCAGTATGCCGCTCGCCCAAAGAATGTCGACATTGGAAACGGCACAATGCCGATTCTCTCCTCGAAAGCAGTGACAGTGCAACCATCGAATGGTGACTACTATGAACCAGTGAATGGAGGTACGATACCCCTCTCGGCAAGTGGTGCTCCAGTCAAACACTATGGAAATGTCCACTTCCGTGTGGAATATGACTTCGAGCAGTCGAAGGTAAGACGAGCTAAGCGAACCGTGACGCTTCTTGCATTTAGATCCGAATGACTAACAAAATTTTTCTTCAAGTCTAATCTTCTAAGTCGTTGCACTTGGTCTCACCGACTTATCTCTTCTTAGAAGAATTTTTTTTGGTTGGAAAAAATATTCTAAGAAAATCTCGTGAAGTCACATTAACTCACATAAATGCGCGGCGAATGGTACATATTTGATGCATAAGGTCAGAAAAAAAGAAGACGCGTCGTACCTGGTTGGAATAGGGAAAAAAGGGGATTAGAAACTAGACAATGGTATTAGGATTCATGAAGGTTGCTTCTCAGGAATAGTGATCACACAGTTGTTGGCAAAGATTAGTATTGGAAATTCATTTACTGATTAGAGCGCATCTGACCAGCTGCTAATTGCAGTACAATAGTGCAACTGAGCGTGATTGCCAGTAACTCAGAAAAACTATTCCCTTCCAGCTCTCCGTGACAATAGTCAGTGCATCTGACCTACCCGCAATGGACCGAAACGGAATGTCAGATCCGTATGTGAAAGTGTACGTCCTGCCAGAGAGAAAACAAAAGTTCGAGACAAGGATAATCAGGAACACACTGAATCCCACGTACAGTGAGACTTTCCAGTTTTCAGTGAGCTTTTAAAAGTTTTTGAATTCCCGCTTGAATTTTAAATTCAGATCCCGTTCAACGAGTTGCACTCGAAGACGTTGATGCTTGTGGTTTATGACTATGACCGATTATCGAAAGACGATAAGATGGGTCAGTTGTCAGTTCCCCTGGAATCGATTGATTTCGGCATCACCACTGATATCCAAAGAGCACTGCAGAAACCAGAAAAGGATGATGAGGTGGGTAACAACTAACTGACCACAAATCTTTTTTTTCAATTTCCTATTTTTGTTCAAAAAACTCTAATTCTCTAGACAAACTGATTCGATCATCTTCATCTTCTTATCCCCTTCAAAAAATAAATAAAACCAAATTTACGTATGTCTGTGACAGGAGAGAGCGCGTTTTAATTTGTATCCCCCTCTCCTAAGAACATGCCAAAATCCATCTTCGTTTTTCCCATTTTTCAAATATCCGCTTTGACAGGCTCTCCTTTTTTGGAAAGAAGGAAAAGTGAACACGACGAAAAATTGGATAGAAGAAGGAAAAAGAAGATGTGAAGATATAAAAAGGGGTGTTTTGGTGTTGGGGGGTGAATCTGGAGAGTGATGTGATGGAGAGGAAATTGGGGAAAAATGATAGAGAAGATAGGAAAGGAAGGGGTTTCCCAATGCAAGTTTAAGCAGACCCATATGATAAGTATATTCCAGAAAGAATGTCGACTGGGGGATATCTGCTTCTCAACACGATATCGTCCGGCGACGGGTACAGTAACCCTTACAATTATGGAGGCAAGGAATTTGAAGAAGATGGATGTTGGTGGTTCTTCAGGTATGTGTGTTATAAGTGAAATACGATTTAGGATTTTTTCCAAATCTTTTCAACACTTTGTATTTGATATGCCATAGTTACAGTACTTCTAAATTAAAACAGATTTTGAAAATTGAAGAAAAAAAATTAAAGCACACGCTAGCAAGAGTTTGGAGCATTTTATCTCAGCTGTCTTTAAAGATAGGAAAATTGTTTCAACTGAAGAAATATTCTACAAATATTAAGCTATATTTTGTCAGTTACCAGTTTTTTAATATTTCCTCTGGGAACCGAGATATACCGCTGCGAAGGTCCTCCATCAGGGTTTCACAGTATGTCAGTCAATTGTTATTTGTTTAATGTATTACGTCAGTCGATTCCAAAAAAAGTAACACCATTGACAACCGTAACCACGTTCTTTCGATTTCCACGCTCTCCTTCACCAAAAAAACCTCTCAGTTCTGCTCCAAATTGATTCTCAAATTCTCCCTTCTCTTTTTCACTTACTCAAATTCAATTCATGTCTTCCTGTTTCTTGACTTCACCCTATTTCGTCCTCTTTCTTCTTCCTTTTTTCTTTTTTTACTCTACTATTACTACAACATGAAGAAGAAGACAGATACAAACAAAAAACAATTAGGGAGCACTCTAAACTCAAAAATCCTCTCTACCACGTTTCTTTTTCGTCTTCCATGTGATGTGACACATCTTTTTTGGAATAGACCAGAAAATTGGGTAGTGCGGAGAGAAAGAAACTTTGGGTTGCAGAGTAAACAGATAGAAAGAAGAGCAAAGAAGAAGAGGGGGATTCTCGAATTTCATAGATTTTTGCATTAGATAGTTGAACCCAAAGTTTTTATGCAATTTCGAGAACGACAACATAAAAAAAGAAGAGAAAAAAGAGGGGTCTAGTTGGATGAAGGAGTAAATAATATCGAAATGTCCCACCAAGAAAATTTTGTATGCACTATACAAATCAAAAATATAGCTCCATTTTCGTAGTTGACGACTTTTTTCTACGGGCTCTCACTTGCAAGTAACGTTTCGACAAAGTAATTCCTCTCTGAAATCGACCAACAGTGCGATTTTTGAGCTATCGTCTTAAAATGATCATAACCCTCAAGTGAGTGCCCGTAAAAAAAAGTTGTCAACCACAAAAATGAAGATCTACTTTTCATCTGTTTGATCCATCAAAAATTTTCTTGGTGGGACACTCAGCGATACCATGATATCCTCTGAAAGTTGAAGACTTTCACCTGAATATGGTCAAAGTTGTTAGAATTATGGTCATTACTGTATCTAGAAGGTCTTGATTTCACATGTTTTACCAAAAACGGTGTTTACCCATAACGACGAACATATTTAAAATCAGCCTGCTCACAGAAGAAAAATTCAAAAACTTCCAGATCCCTACGTGAAAATCTATCTGCACCACGGACGCAAATTGCTGAGTAAGAAGAAGACGTCAAGGAAGTATAAGACTCTGAATCCTTATTATAATGAGAGTTTTCAGTTCAAGATTGAGCCACATATGATTGAGGTAAGCTGTATTATCTTACTATCAGGAAAGCTTATCAATCCTGAGAATCTTCCAGAAAGTGCATATCATCGTGTCAGTCTGGGACTATGATAAGATGAGCAAAAATGATTTCATTGGAGAGGTCACACTGGGATCCAAACATTTGAATTTACCGCAGGTAAATAGACTAGCAGAATCTAAACAGCAGAGAATTGAGTTATTTCCGTTTCCAGATAACACATGCATGCAGCGAACAATGGGCTGAAATGATGACGTCACGACGGCCAGTTGTACAATGGCATACATTACAAGAGAGGATGGAGAAGGAGAAGAAGAAGGATGATGACTAAAAGGAACTGAAATTGAAGAACATGAGACAAATAACAAATCAGTAATAGAAATATCGAGCATATATGAAATCATATCTCCCTCTTGTTAGCATTTCTCGACTAGTGGCTCTTGCACTTTATTTGTTACATTCCCTTTCCTCCTCCTCAAAACGATTTCTATATTATTGTTGGTGTATTTACTATGTATATACATTGCCCTGATACGTGTCCTCCTTAACAACTCGACTCGAATGTTGCTATTAAAATATTTTTTGTTTCAAAAAATGAAAGAGATTTCAATAAATGGTGTGTCATTTCGGATTCTCTAGGAAGGTAACAGACATAGATCATGTAGAGATTAAAAAACGTACTGTATGAAAATTAGAATTGTGCCTCTGAAAGTTTGCCACAACTAGGAAACGAATAGACGTCAGTAGCGTCAGTAACCATGACAATAAATTTTAAAGAAAATTCCAGTCAAATGTTTGATTTCGTGTGAAATTCTATTCATTTCTGCTAAAAAACATTATTTATAATTTGCTGAGAATTATCGAAACTACGTGTGTTCTCCACGTAAAACATTAAAAAAACCACTAAAACACCGAAAACTCCTCATTTCACAATCTTCTAGAAGGAAACGATTTGATCAAAACGAAAAATGGCTTCGGTTATGGTTATTGAGGTGATTCCCCTCCTCCCCCACAAAACGATCTCACTCCTAAATATTTACTTCCCAGAAATCTCCAAAAATCAATCATGACGATGAGGTGTTCGCTCTACTGTACAAAATACTCTCCTCTAAACTGGCACCAACAATCGGTGAGGATCTCGAGAAGATCTATCAACTCAGCGTCGAAATAACTCCATCGGAGATAGCGAAGCTCACCGAGAAGATGAAGAAGTCATTTCTCGAGCAACCATCTCTTCTGGTCATCGGAAATGAGCCGATCACAGTGGTCGCCGATATGCACGGCCAATCGATTCATCTTCTTCGGATTCTGATGACATGCGATGTGCCGCCCGCTCAGAAATTCCTATTCTTGGGTGATTACGTGGATCGAGGCACACAAAGTGTTGCCGTGATTTGTCTGTTGTTCTGTCTGAAGCATCGCTATCCGAACCACGTGTACTTGCTACGTGGCAATCATGAAGATGTGAATACCACGCTGAATTATGGGTTAGTAGGAGAGAAGTTTCAACTGATTCTTCAAAAGATTCAGATTCTACGACGAGTGTCTTGAGCAATGGAAATCCGAGGAAATCGGAGAGACTGTCTGGAGACAATTCGTAGAAACATTCAATTGTATGCCTCTAGCAGCTGTAATTGGTGGAAAAGTGTTCTGCTCTCATGGAGGTATTTCACCGTCAATGGAGACCATCGAGGATATAAACTCAGTTAGTTCTGGTTACCTCATAAGCACTCCCAAAAACTTTCAGATTGAACGCCCTAATATTGTGCCTCCGTATGGCTTGGCTTGTGATCTTCTCTGGTCAGATCCAGCGCAACCGGGAAGAAATGGTTGGGGGCTTAGTCATCGTGGAATCTCCTTCACTTATGGAAAAAGTGTCGTTGATGAGTTTTGCTATAAGAATGAGATTTCCTTGGTGATCCGAGGACATCAACTGTTCAAGGAGATGTATCCTCAAGGGTGTGTGCTTCGTTTCGGTGGACGCCTCATCTCACTGTTCTCCGCATTGAATTACGAGGGACATCGGAATAATAGTTCGGTGCTGAAACTAGAATTTGTTGGGCAGAAAGTGAGGGTGAAGCAAGTACAATACAGATGTCGGCATTATGTTCAGTTGAAAAATGTGAGTGGTTTAGAGAGAGGTCTAACCTAAACAGGACGAATTTCAGCATGAAATTTTGGCGTGCCAAGACATGAAACAAGCTCAGAAACAATCCAGGAAGAATGCATCGACAATGGGAAGTGTGATGGGAAGAATTTGAGGGAAAACAAATTAAAACCGTGAATTCATCGACACATTGAGCAGAGTTATTAGACAAAAAAAGGCATTAAAATAAAACAGAAACCGATTACTTGGCAAAGAAAACAACGGAGTATTTTTTGAATGATTTCGGGTTGGTTTAAAACATATAAAAACAGAACAGGTGGAGAAATGAAATGTGATGATGAGGATCAAATGAATCGGAAAAAGTAACGGGGATAGGGAAGGAAGGCATGGAATTGAAACAGCTCGAAAAAAATTATATAAAAATGATATATTGAGAATAAACATATATGCTGTCAATTCAAAAGATCGAATTTGGCGAACGATCATTTGAATTAACAGTAGTATACTCGTAGATAACTATAAGGTCTAGAAATCTAGTGTTTGAAAATGGTACAGATAACAGTCATATTGTCACATCCGGTTCCATCTCCCTCGGTCGAGTCGGCCAAGCAGTGGTCACATAGAGCATCGCAGATCTCGGCACAAGTCTTTCCTTTGGTGATAAGATCACGGACGAAATCGACGACTTGTTGAGATTCCATGGAGTTCCAGATTCCATCGCAAGCGACGACGAGGAACTCGTCTTCGGCGGTGAGATCTTCGATTTTGATATCCGGGAAAGCACTGAAAATGATATATTTGAATGGTATATAACAAGTGGCAACATTATGTTACATACGTGATCATTTGATCCTTGAGCTCCATTTTGTGGTTCTTCTTGTAAGCATGGTCTCCAAGAGCACGCGACAAATTGAGTCCACCGTTGACACGTCCATCCTCGATAGCTCCTCCGGCGGCGTGGATTCTAGCAGTCTCAACCTCATCCTCTGGTTTGTGATCAACCGAAAGATCGATCGCCTTTCCAGCACGACAAAGAATCGCGCGAGAATCTCCAGCGTTCGCAACGATAACCTTCTTGTTTCCAACAAGAACGACGCACGCAGTGGTTCCCGAGTCCTCTCCTGGAACTTCGCCACCTCCACCAAGCATCAGCGGTCCGATATCACCCTCATCCATATCCTCGTCGGATTCCTCATCCTCCACTTCTTCCTCATCGGCAACGAAATCTTGGTCAGACTCGTCGTCTTCTTCGGTAGCGACATCGGCTGCGGGACCACTGAAAGAATTTTTGTTCATTTTGCTTGAAATAGTTTGATTGGGCATAACGATGAGTTTCCAAACAAAATAAGAAAGTACCTTGACGAAGATGGCGCAGCAGCTTCAGCCGAGGAATCAGCGTCATCAGACTTTGACTTCTTCGCTTCGGATTGAATTGGGGACTTGCTGCATCTCTTATGGACCTTCTTCTTCAGAGTTTCCTTCTTCTCTCCTTCCTTCTGAGTGTCTTCTGCCTTCTCCTCATCTTTCTGTGAATCTCCAGCTTCTTCGTCTTCCTTCTTCACTTCTCCATCACCTTCTTGCGATTTGTCTGCTTCCGCTTCTTCTTCATCCTCATCCTCTTGCTCCTCCTCATCTTCATCTGAATCAGAACCGATTTCTGTATCTCCTTTAGCCAAGAACGCGGAAAGCAGTGATTTTCCCAATCCAGCACCACCGTATTTTTTAAGCAGCTCAGCAATTGGAATTGATGCTTCCTCTATAGTATCAATGCGATCGGCTTCGTCCTCGCCATCTTCTCCTGGCGTTCTCTTCGGTGCTTCTCCATCGCCGGACAACTCTTTCAGCTCTTTCATCGAGTCTTCCGCACGAATGAAGTCGTCGAAATCGACGAACGCCGTTTGAAGGCAGCTTCCGATATCGTCTGCCTCCCAGAATTTTCGCTCTTTCAAAAAGTCTGGCAGTTTTGCGGAGGTGAATTTCGAGACTTCGGTTCCACCGTGGCCATCGTAGACAGCGAACATGTGCCAGCCGGTGTGAAGATCGACGACGCAGTTGTGGGCGTCCTAAATCATTAATTTAGAGAAAAATTGCTTCGAAAATACAAAAATACCTCCTGATTGGCTCTCCAGCCTTGCATTGTGGTGCAGGCATAGCTGAACCCATCACCGGAACCCTCCTCCTTCTCCTTGTCGACAACTGGTCTATTCAGATAGGCACCCATTTTGCATAACCTGGAAAATAGAGCGTGTAATTGGAATGTGGGTTATGAAAAGACAAAAATAACAAATTTTTAGTGAGATGTTGAATTTCAGAAGTTTCGAACAACAACGAAGAGGGTATGATCTACTTAAGAGCAATATTCTCGAAGTTAGAGTACTTTAAGACATAGATTTTATTTGAAAAATGCGAGTTATTTAAGTATTTTTACAATCTTGATTGAGAAAAACAACAAAAAGAAGCTTCGAAACTTGAAAATTAAAGTTTAGGCCTAATTTCGACGGTATTATTTATAGAAACAAGAATTTTTTGAAAATTATCGATTGAATAGTGACCTCTGAAAATTCTAGAATTTTTATAAAACGAAAAAGTCCAAAAAACCAGTTAAAAAATTCGGATAAACCGGCGAAATCCCGGTTTGAATTTTAAAACGCGCTGAAAATTTTATAGGCCACGGCATCGAAAAACTAGTCCCCCAGCCATGAGGAGAAAGTGTGCTCAAATGGAAAAGTCAATTATTTTCCTTTTATTTTTCCTTATTTTTTGACTAGAAAATTTCGCAATTTTTTAATGACTCACCCGTTTAATTTACCAATTAATTTGTCAGGGGTGTGTCAAACATTTCAAAAAGTGAATTATTTCCTTTTCAGACAATGCCATGCCCTCGCTAGTCGCATTCAATCGGCAATGGAACATCGGCAGCGACGATTTTGTGTTTCCGGAGATTACGGAGGCGTTGGTGAGGATATCATGGTAAGTTTCAAGCTTAAAATAAAAGACTTTATCGTTTTAAAACTTGAAAAGTTGAAATTTCTCTCAGAAATCACTATTATTTTTGCAGGGTCGCCTTCGGAGTGTCCGTCTTTGTCTTCCACTTCCCACTCGCTTGTTCCACTCACAATTTGACTCTCCAATTTCTAGGTCTCCTAGTTATTAATGTGATAACTATATTTTTAGGTAATTTTATATTAGAATAAGAAGAAAAACTAATGAAAACTCATTTTTCAGCCATATTAACCGCTGTCATATCCGCTAGAGGCACTATAATGGATTCAGAGCCGAGGAGGCTGGTACCAAGGCTTTTGTACATACGACTACCTATTTTTATCGCAGAAATTGCACTCACTATACTCGCCACGGTACACGCATTCAGTAAGCTGGCGATTTCTTTCATTATTATCGTAAAATATTGTGTTAAGGATCCACAAACGGAGGCGAAGGATGTGATTTTGCGACGATTGCGCGAGTAACGATAATTTTGGAGTGGTTTCTGATTGTAACAGCTGTCGTTGGCCTCTTCATTGTATTCCATTTGACAGAAAACGATGTGGAGGACGGAGCGACGATCGCGCAGAGATCTTGGAGTCGGAGAATGAGAATCGTAAGGATTTCAGTAGTTTTTAGGGATCTAATGGATCAAAATTGAATTTCCAGTTTAAAATAGGTCAAGACACCTCAATGAGAGCTGCGCTCGACGATCTTGCCACCCTGATCTCCTCATTCTTCGTCGATTCTGATCTGGTGCCGAGTGATGTGGTAGCTGGTTTACTTCTGGCTTATCACTCGCCAAACAACCAATATCCACCGGTCAAGGAGAAAGAAAATGGTATAATTTTTTTTAGTTTTTGTCTGTTTTTTCATTTAATAACTATTATTTATTCATTTTTTTAGCGTCCCGCCCGAAATGGATGAATCTGAAAGACGCTGAGTACTTTCTACACCATGCCTCGTGTGTCTACGGTTGGCCAACATATATTCTATACAACTGTGGGCTGAAATCGATTTTCCGGCTATTCAGAAAGCTACAATGTTGTGGAAGAATGCGTTGTGCTCAGGTAATAATAATAATAATTAGTCTGAAAATTGAAGAATTAACTCCGCTAACTCATCGGGGTCTTTTCTATTATATCTGATAGCTTTTCTCTACTACCCCTAACTTTTTTTCTTTGCGTCGTGTAGAATTCTGAAGGCACTATCGATTCCATGACGACGACGCAACGTATCGAACTGAAGGAAGTTGGGAAATTAGTCAAAAAGGTACGGGATAGAGTGGTTTTGGCAGAAGCTATTAGAACGGCACACGTCTTACAACCGCGCTCTACCGAAACCAAACAAAATAGCGTGCGAAATTGAGAGACTCAGAGAAGAAGTGACATTTTTCAAGGGAATTTCAACGGAGCGCAGTTGTAAGAATTGTTCCGAGCTGATATCTAACTGAGGCATTTTCTCAGTGGAACTTCTGTCAGAATCCCCCAAAAAAAATTCGGTGTGACGTTCATTGGTTGGTTTCCAATTAGATCGGTGATGGTTGCACGCTCACTCACACTTTTTTAGCACGTTCTATTTTCTTTCTAGAAATTTAATTTCTGAAATTATTAGTATTTTTCAATTCTCAAATTTCCAGGGTCAATCAATGGTGGTCGAGGACAATTGCTGCTACTGTAACACTGCGGCAGTGGTTCTTGCCAACGAGGCGCGCAACATCGACCTTCAGTTCATGTCTTTCCGAAATCGTCTCTACGAAGTTCCATTCGCTGTGATTGCTGACCACGACCGGAAATCTATAGTGATTACTATACGAGGGTCTTGCTCATTAATAGATCTTGTCACTGATCTGAGTCTAGAAGACGAGTTGATGACAGTAGACGTTGATCAGGATGCCACTTTGAGTCAGGATTCAGAAATCGATAGACGAGGAGAGGTGAGAGTGCATCGAGGAATGTTTAGAAGTGCTCGATGTGTATTCGATATTTTGAACAAGAACAAGATTCTCAACGACCTCTTCATCAGTAATCCCACCTACCAACTAGTCGTCTGTGGTCACTCATTGGGTGCCGGTGTTGGCTCTCTTCTCACTATGCTTCTGAAACAAGAGTACCCATCGGTGAGATGCTACGCGTTCGCACCGCCAGGATGTGTGATCAGTGAGTTCGGACAAGACGAAATGGAGAAGTATGTGATGAGTGTGGTCAGTGGAGACGATATCGTGTCCCGAATGTCATTCCAGTCGTTGCATCGACTGCGAGAGCGAGTTTTCCAGGAGTTGACTGCGTGCCAGCGAGCGAAACACGAGATTCTGATTCGAGGGGTCTATCAGTTGTTTTTCAAGTATCCATGGCAAGATGAGCTTTCAGGTAACATATTTCGGCAAACGGCTTTTCCCAATTTCTTATTTTCCAGGTATTCCTCGCCCCTCATCTGACTCTCCCACCGCTGACTTGGAATCCGCTCTTCTTACTCGCCGAAACTCTTATGGATCTAACACAAACGACGCTACCAACGATCCTCCTCCATCCCGGAATCCAGAACACAACAAGCGTCTTCAGCTATATGTACCTGGCCGGACGGTCTACTTATCATCTCAAGACGGTGTCACCAATGAGACATGGATCGACCCGAAATGCTTGAGTGATGTGAAACTATCGGTCTCCGTACTATCCGATCATCTTCCCGCCGCCGTTCAAAAGCTGCTCAGTAGCGCTTCCTCGTCGGAATCTGAGCCGAATCCAGATAATGTAGAAGTTGTAGTGACAAGTCAACCGGTTTAACACATCTCATGTATTTATTCTCAGTTTCAGCTCGGTTCAGTGTCATTCCCCTCCCTTTGATTGTAGTCACTTCGCATTTCCATTCATAACAAAACTGGTGTTACTAGTCATAATTTCACTCGGAGACGTTTTGAAAGTCTCTTTTCCCGAAGCATTCTGTCTCCCTGGTAAATTTCTATTGCATAATCACCACCCGATCAAATCAAATTTGTCCTTGAACGAGGCGCCCCGCCACATCATTGATCACACTTTTCTTCTGTAAGATAAGAATTTTTGTTTATTTGTATCATTCTTTTTCTCTCTTTTTTTTTCTTTTCTCTTTTTCCAGTCCCATTGTTATTCGTAATCTTCTCTCCGAAATTTCTCGCGAAATAAAACAAAAAACAATAGAAATTTATGTAACTTCCTTCCTAACACCCGGTTTCCACTAACCCGTTCATATCTTTCAGAATTCATGCTTTCCCCCGGTGACGTGGTGTTCTATTCACGTGGCACTTCTGATTTCTGTGATGCCGTCGAGCAAGTCGTCGCCAACAACACGTTGTTCCACGTGGCACTGGTTTCCGTGACCGGGACGGTGATTGAAGCCACGACAGATGGCGTCAAAGAGACCACTCTCCGAGAAAGTATTCTGGAGAATGAGCCTGGCGTCGTGGAGATTCTGAAGTTAGACGGGATTCCGGAGATTGAGATTCAGAAGGCTGCCACGTGGTGTCGTTCGAAAATTGGATTACCTTATAATGACTTGTTCTCTGCGGATTTATTGAATTCTGAGGGAAAGGAGTCGTATTACTGTAGCCAACTAATCACAGAAGCGTTCCGTGGCGTTGAGACGCATTGGCCAAAGCATACTCTGAATTTCTTGGATTCTGAAGGGAATCCAATTGAATTCTGGACGGAATATTATAAAAAGAGAGGGAAGCGTCAAGTACCACAAGGCGGTGAAGGCTCTCATCCGGCTCAATTGAGGAAAAGTCCAGTGCTAAGGGTTGGTCAATGATGTCATTCTGCAATTTCTCACGATGTTTTTCCAGTTTCGTTAGATCGCATTTGTAAAAATTCGATTTTCGAAAATGTGTTTCTCTGCGAATTGAAACTAATCCAGTGTTATCGAAGTTTGAATAGAAGAGAAAAATTTGGCTCAGCGCCAAATTCAAATTTGCCAAGAATTCTTACGTTTATGCAATACACACGTGCCTACAACGCGATTCGGAAAAAATAGAAATTAAAAAGTCTCGCTCTGCTGTGACGTCACTGTTTCTTTTCTCACGTCTCCTCCGTTTCCTCTTCCATGCATGTATTCCCAAATCTCTTTTATGTATTCAACCATTCCCAATTACAAATATTCCAGCTAAAAATGCGAATCTTGCCGAATATGATGAATCTCAACACATTAAAAGACTCGAAACTCCTCGAGTTATCTTCCCATTTTGTCGACGGAAACCACGTCGAATTCCTATCGGATCGCCAATTTCCGGTTACTGAACCGAGAAGTGGTGAGTGGCATTCTTTCAGTGTCTAGTGAAACGAATTCCTTCAGGAAAAACACTTGCCACGTGGCACTTCGCAACTCGAGATCAAGTGAATACTACTGTAAAAACTGCAAAAAGTGCACAAAAGAAATGGGCGGCCTCGTCGTGGATGGAAAGGAATGAGGTGTTGAAGAAGACGGCGGATTTGCTGAAAACACACTGTAACGATATCGCTTATTGGGAATGTGTCAGTAATGGGAAACCGATTGCCGAGGCGAAAGCGGATGTACTTTCTTGTGTCGACACTTTCAATTTCTACTCGGGAATCGGTCACGATCTCCTCGGCCGTCACGTTCCTCTCGACGCCTCTCGTTACGCCTACACTCGTCGCCTTCCCGTCGGTGTGGTGGCTGCCATCGGCGCATGGAACTACCCGATTCAGACATGCACATGGAAAACTGCTCCAGCGCTCGCTTGTGGCAATTCTGTGATCTATAAGCCTAGTCCATTATCACCTGTTACTGCATTGATTCTGGCTGAAATTCTGAAGTCCGCTGGTCTACCAGATGGAGTGTTCAATGTGATACAAGGAGACGCGGAGACAGCGCAAGACCTGATTCTACATGATGATGTATCGAAAGTGTCGTTTACTGGAAGTATTCCGACTGGAAAGAAGATAATGAAGGCGTGTGCGGAGAGAAATATCAAGCCAGTCACACTCGAGTTAGGCGGCAAATCTTCACTCATAATATTTGAAGATGCCGACGTGGATTCTGGTGTGTCTTGTGCAATGATGGCCAACTTCTACAGTCAGGGACAAGTTTGCTCAAACGCTTCGAAAGTGTTGGTGCATAGAAGTGTGTTGAAAGAGTTCACCGAGAAGTTGGTCGAGTTGACGAAGGCGATGAAAGTGGGCGATCCGTTGCAGGAGGACACTAAAGTTGGAGCACACATTTCAGCGGAGCACCGGAATAAAGTCGAAGGATATATAAGTTGTAAGTATATCTACTGTACCGGTCAAAAGGTTATCAACTTTCGCTGTTTTCAGTGGAAAATGTCTAACTTTGACAGATCATTTCTGTGTCATCTGATTGTCCAAGGTTTTTTATTTTGTATGGATTGGACAGAGCAAAAATATCACATATTTTTTTTAGTTTACCTTTTTTGTTGGACACTATCTTGAAAGTTACCGGTTGTAAAAGTGAAAGCCTCCTAAATTTTGCTAATTCAAGGAGAAATGACTTTTCTGTAAGACAACCTGTAACTTTCAAGATGATCTTCCTACAAAAAAAGTCGATTACAAAAATGATGTGCTATGTTATCTTCCTTCAGTCCATACAAAATTGAGTTTATCGGACAATCAGATGACACTGAAATACACTTTCAAAATAGGTCATTTTCCACCGAAAACAGCGAAATTTGATAACCTTTTGAGCGGTACTGTATCTATCAGAAGAAGAAAAACGAATAATTTTCAAAACGTTTCTGCAGCCGCCACCGCCGAGGGAGCCACCAAGATATTCGGTGGAGATCGAGTGACTGTTCATGGACTCGAAGGTGGATACTATCTGTCTCCTTGTATTCTCACTGATATCACACCAAAGATGACAGTCTATCGAGAAGAAATATTCGGTGCCGTTTTGTTAATTATTCCATTTGAAACTGAGGAAGAGGCTATCAGAATAGCGAATGATACGAATATGGGATTGGCAGCTGGTTTAGTGACAAAGTGAGTTATTTAGTGAGAAAAGAGGAAGTTATTTTTTAAAATTTGATGACTTTTAGAGATTTGGCAAGATCGTATCGAGTGTCGGAACAACTCAATGCTGGAAATGTATATGTTAATACATATAATGATGTTTGTAAGTTTTGATATAGTATTTTAAAAAAAAATTTATTCAAAAAATATTTAATTCCAGCTCCACTAGTCCCATTCGGTGGTGTCGGCGAGTCAGGATTCGGTCGTGAAAATGGAATCGCCGTGCTGGAACACTACACTCATCTCAAATCGGTCTTTGTGAACACTGGCTCCTGTCCCAACCCGTTCTAATTAAAGGGTTTTTAATATTATTTACAGATAGAGATATACAAATTTTATTTGAATGTATTAAGAAAAAAACTAGACGAAATGAAAATTTGAAAATAAATGCGTATATGCAAAATTATAGAAAACGGAAGGCAGTTTCTGAGCATTAGTCACAAATTTGTTGTTTAGATGAAGAGTAGAAAAGAAAAGATTAGAAAAAGGAGGATTATCTATATGTTGAAAAATTGGCACTGGAAGCAAAGAGAGACGAAAAAGTAACTGAAAATGTATTGGGAATCAGAAAAAGGGGCGGGGCTTACATATTCAGAATTATGGAGAATTGAAAAGAAAAAGGAAAATCATGAAGCGGAAAATGGGGGGAAAGTGAGCACCGAAAGGAAGTGAATGAATAGGGCAGGAAGCGAGCGGATCTTCTTTTTTGAATTTTTGAATTTTTTTTCAGTGGAAATTTATCAATATCTCAGTAGAGCGCAGTTTCTGGCACACCGGGGCACAAAATGGCAATGACGTGTGAAAGTGGGTGATTAGAGAACTGCTTAACGACGACGTCTATCATCATTCAGGGTTTGCTCACGTTTGTAGTTGTACTCTTGGGAAGCCTCGCTGGAAGAAAAATAGATAATTATGGATTGTAGGTCCTAATTATAGAAGCAACTTTTTTGTATGGATCAAATCTAGAAATCTGGTTTCTCGATAAAAAATAGAAAGAACCTAGATCTACTTGTCCTTTTTTGTGTTTTATTTGTTGTTTTTTTTTTTTTTTTTTTTTCTTTTTTGTTGTTTTAACTGATACTGTGGTTCCTTGCTGGAATCATATCAAACTACAACCATTTTCAGTAGTGTGATACTAGATCAGCGCTGTTCTTACAACTGCGCTCCACCGAAATCCCCCGAGTCTCTCAGTTTCGTACGCAATTTTCTCTGTTTTCGATAGAGCGCGGTTGTAAGACGTGTGCCGAGCTGATACAATAGCTTTTATAGAAAGACAATCAATCCCAAATATTTTGAATACAAAACTTACGAGAAATCAACTGGCTTTCCATCTCTGCCCGAACGTCTTCCACTGTTGGCATGTCTGTTCTTGTCGAATGTCTCGTATCCTCCTGGAAGTTGCTCGGTTCTGTGGTCACGCTCGTTCCTGGAATTGTTTCAGTCCTGTGTATTTCATATTGGTCACTGATCAACTAATAATCAATGATCACCAAAAGAACTTACATGTTTCCAGCTGGCATTGGCATCAAAAGAGAGTCACGGAACTCGGCCTCAAGTCTGCTCATATCATCGTCATAGCGACGAACCTCACGTCCCATACCGGCACGTCCCGCATCGTCCCAGTCAGCGTAGCTGCGAGACTTGCTCACCGGACGGAAGTATGGATCCTCCTCACGACGGTAGTCTCCACCACGTCTTGGAAGAGTTGGTGGGAACTCGACGAACGGCGAGACCTGTTGTTGAGATCCGCGACGGAACGAGGAGACCGAACGACGATCGTCGTGAGCAGCGTCACCGGTGAAGACGTCGCGAGTCGAGTAGCTCTTGTGCATTCGCTGACCGCCTCCATTCGCTCCCTCACGGTAGAACGATTGACGAACGTCTCCGTTTGGCACGTATTGAAGCTCACCACGTCGCAACGAATCCGACAACGAACCGTAACGCGCATGCGCTATTCCGCGGTTGAAGTTGTCGTCCTGAATGAACTATTTTAATTAGGATGACAATTAGAAGAGACAGTTACTCACGTAATTGTTATGTTGCTGACGACGAGTGGTTTCTTGGCGGTAATAGGTTTCTTGACCTCCTGGAACATATCCGCCACGGCTCAATGAGCTACTACGGTGACCTGAAAGTTTTGTTGTTAGTGATGTTAAAAGACAAAATAATCTGCTCATTAGCTATTGTTAAACCAAAAACATTCAAGAAACCCAAAGAATCAGAAGAAGTAAAGAAACCCGTACGACTATCTCTGCGTGCTTCATCAGCAGCTGCATAGGCCTCTCGAACCACTTTGTTCATCTCTTCTTCAGTCATCGCCCGGTCAGCTTCACGAACTATCTGACGACGTGGCAGCGACGAAGTGATGGCTCCGACGCGGTGCTCTGGAAATGGACATGGACGGTAAGAGGATGGACAAGACACGGAACCCAATAAAAGTGAATTTCTTGTTAGTGACAGAAAAAAAGAATAGAAAAAGAAAGAAACAGATGGATAGAAATTGAATAATACCTTGGTATCCACCAGTATGTCCCTCCCATCCAGATTGATGACGAGAGGAGGAATGATGACGACTACGACGTTCTTTCTTCTCACGACGTTGCACACGGCGTTCAACCTATAAACCATGAATAGTTGAAAACCTCAACTTGTCTCTTTCAGTACCTCTTCAGTACGGCGAGTCTCCTCGAAACGTTGAACGGTCTCCGTGACAGTTGGCTTTCTGACAAACGACTTGACAACCTGGGTGTCGACAGTTGGGAAGAGCAATTGCTCACGACTTTCAAGCTCACGTCTCTTCATAATGCTACGCGGCTTGTCATCCTGAAAATGGATTTTGTTTTCACCCGGAAAACGTTTAAAAATGATGGAATAAGAAGTGCACAGCGTACAACAACCACCACAGTAAGAACACATGCTAGATATAAGAGAGTGAGATAGAACTGAGGAGAAACATAGGAGACTTAGAACAATCTGAAAATGTTGTATAGATATGAAACCTGAATACGAATGACGGCCGATTGAAGATTTGGAGCTGAAGTGTAACGTTCGTGCTGTTCATAAATCTCGTGGCGACGAACGGGCGGTGGTGGTGGGGGCGGAGTCTTGGTGCGAAGAGGTGGGACCGTCTGTACGAGCAATTCAGATAGAAAAGAAAGAAATTGAAAGATAGATAGAGAAAAAGACTCGGTCGTACGGTAGAAAATAGAAAATATTTAGTAGTTTTAGTAATAATATTAGTCACTCGATGATAATATTAGTACCCAACGTGCGGTGGTGATGCAGAAATAATAGAAAGAAGAAGAAATGAAAAAAAGTTTGAAACCTTGAGAATATCATATCTCGCTCCATTCATACTGACCACAGAGCGAGGCGAATAGTCGAGCGTCGAGAAATTCCACGTGGCAGTCGAGACATCCTGTTAGAATAAAAACTGGAGATGCTAAAGAAGTTAGATAGGAAAATAGAGGGGAGATTTTGCAAAGGGTGTAATTATTGGAAGTTGAAAGGAAATTTATGGGGGTTTTCTTGGGACAAAAAAATAATAAATATCTATTACTTTTATTTTTTTTTCTCTTGCGAGTGCTCGCTTCACTGCACACTTGAATTCTATTGGTTAAAAATAGTGGAACAAATGACACGTGGCAATAACAGTTTGTAAAAAATATGATAGGTATGAACTAAAAATTTTGATGTCCTAAGTTTTCAGTTTAAACAGAAAAATTACAATTTTCAGATGAATTTTTTGAATACTAGTTGAAATGTTTCAGAAACACATTGGCTATGCCAGAAATTAGAGATAAACTACTTAACATATCGATGCTTGTTTTATTTGTCCAAGCTTTCAAATATCTATTAGTTCGGAAGAGTTCTTACAATTGCGCTCCACCGAAATTCTCTTGAAAAATGTATATTTTCCTCAGAGACTCTCAATTTCGCACAAAATTTTACTTTGGTCTCGGTAGAGCGCGGTTGCGAGAAGCATGCTAGTCTTATAAATACACCTATGAATATCTATTCTAGAACTATGAAATCTACCACATGTCATTTTTACACTTCAAAAAAACAGGTGAAGGGGGTAAGTGGCAATCAAACGGAAGAAACTAAAAACTAACCGTCACATATCCCGACTTGTCTTGATCCCTCTGCGTAGTCGTCGTCTCCACCGAGTTTCTTGACTCCAACAACTCACGTACTTGATCCTGAAGAGCGCCTAATGTGTTAAAAAGGAAAAAGAGAAGAGAAAGCGATGGTTTTTAATGCAACACCTTAAGATTGGAGGGCATCGGATCGGGATCCGTTTTGTAGATGTCCGACTCGACTAGCTTGTACTTGGATCGTCCATCTCGTTTTCGTAGCTCCTCGCCTCGCTTCGATATTTCGTCTAGTTCCGCGTTCTAATATAATTATAGTAATAGTAGTGTTAATTCTAGGCGGGGGTAGTTATTAACTTAGGGTTACGTTATTTTGGTCACACGTTTTCCTACAACTACCGTACTCCCTCCTAAAGTATAGAATTAAAAAAGTAAAACTCACTGCTGGTGGCTTGTTGGCTTCCTGAAAAAATTAGAAAAATTAATAATTGGGATTTTTGAGGGAACAATTTGAAACATATATTAGGACTAGACATAGAGCAATGACAGGCTAGTAGAATTTAACTTTCTAGGCCGTACCTGTCATTGCTCTAAAACATTTATGAGCACTTTGAAACGACACTAGACAAATATAAACACACATGCACACATAAAACGATTTCCCTGGCTTGGAATTTTTGGAAAAGACTTAAACCATCTGAAATTGGTATCTATATGTATAGATAGCTAAATAGAATTTTGTTATCTTACCTTTACATTCATCACACACATCCAATCGACACTTCCATTTTCCATTTTTTGATATTTGAGCAATGAGGGTGAGAGGGGAAACAGGGGCAGTTAAGTTACATTATATAAGTAAAAAAGGTTTTCTTGATGAGCAAAAAGCAGAAAGAGTTTTGGTTTAGATGTTGAATTCAATATTGAGAAAAAGATTATGATTTTTTAGATATGAAAAACATACAAGCGACTACTATATCCTATATTAAGAGAAAGAGATGAAGGAGGAGGCATTATAGAAATCGGGGATTAGGGCTCTGGCGATGAGAATGACGCGATGGAGCTCGAGAGGTTTGAGGTGTGGAGCCTGATGGCTGTTGGAGGCGTTGAGCCGATTCAGACACGTTTCGGATTAGTTTTCGAGTATGTCCTGGAGATGGGGAGAGAGCACGTTGATCAGGTAGAGGATCGGCTAGCTGAAATGTTTAGGAATGTTTAATTCAAGATATCCAAAAACTGATCAACTCACCCTATAACCAGGTGGAAGCGCCGGTGGCACATAGGCTCTTGCTCGATCATAGGAGTACGGCGTTGGACTCGGCGCAGTCGCTCTTGCGATATAGTTTCGAGCTCTCGTCGCTCCTGGAGTCGTTGGTCTCTGCGAGTGATGATGATGATGGTGTTGTGGAGTTGGTTGTGGTGACAAAGGGATCGACGAGGCCGCCCGTGACATTTGCGGTGGACCTCTGGAGTCAGATCGAGATTGTCTTTGATGATGATGTGGAATCATAAGAGATGGAGAATCGATTCGTGTAGACGCGACAGAGTTTCGGCGGGACATCTGAACAAATTGTTTTCTTCAACTACATTTAATTTGATAACCTTACTTCTCTCGGTTGTTGATTATGGAGCGACATTGACATCGGAGGTGGCGGTGGTGGTGGAGGCCCCCCACCACGATAGTTTCCACCTCCAGACGACTCGGTACGTCGTCTCTGATGATGTGGCTGTGGTGGCTCATAGTCTGGCATCGGGAAGTGCAACTGTTGCATCTGAAACGGTCAAATGCACACCAAAAACTGCACAGCAAACTTGGGGAAGAGAGTATGCGTGAATAAGAGCTTAGCAAAGGGCGATGGGAAGATATATGTAGCTACCAAACATAATCAGTTGGGTTTCCCAGAAAAAGTTAGAGTCCCGATTCAAGAGCCTGTGGTGGTTGTGGTCCCGTACGCTATGACTTTTTGTTAAATGATAAGAGAATGACCTCCCTCCTAGAAACTTACGCTGTCCAGATGTTGTGTGCTTGACGCTGCACGAAGGTTTTGGATGGAACCTTCGAATTTCGATAGTCTGCGTTGCACGTCCACGTGTCGCGGCATATCCTGGAAAATGAAAAAGTTAAGATAGGATCAGTTTTTTTTTTCAGTTTTCTCAAACCCACTTTCTGTACAATCTGCGAACTATGTGGAGGCAGTTCATAAATCTTCTCCCAATCCGGCAAGTCTTGAGTTCTCCTTAAATCAATCTCACTTCCTCCATGCTGATGGTTCCTACGCAGTTTTTGGCCGTGGTGTCCGTTTTGCTCCAAGTCTAACCGATGATAGTTTCGTTGATGGATGATTTCCACGTTGTCAGTAGGTGACAGTAGCCCTTGAACCGACTGAGCCCTCTTTTTGACAACTTTGATAGCATTCGGAGCATGTGGATAGAAACCACCGCTTGGCGTATGTCTTTCCTTTCGGAAAACCGCTTTCGGGCGGTGGCTACCATCAGTACTTGGTTGAATCACATACTTCGCTTGTCGTTTTGCTGGCTCATCCAGTGGCCCAACTCCATGACCTCTTCTTGGCGACGCTGGTGGACTACTAACCGGTGTGAAGTTCTTGTCCTCTTTTTTGTATCCAGGATCGTTTACGACTGGCTCCCATTTGTATTCCTCATTATCATCGTAGTTTTGAGGTACTCCTGGCGCGAAATCAATCGGTCTTGCGTTTGGCTCAACTGACATGGCTCTTCGAAGAGTTGGCCACACGTACGGCTTTTCTGGCGGTGGCTGCCACCTCTTCCCCAATCGGTTTATCCGTGGTGGCTCATCTGGTTTCTCAACGAAAGTCTCTCGTCGTTTCAGTAAATCCACATCATACGATTCTTTCTCGAGAAGCTCTTCTGATGTCAGAATCTCATTCTTCGCCACATCTCTCGGTCTTTCCACTATATAAGTTCTCTTCCAACTTGTCGGTGGTTGTTGTGGCTGATCCATTTGATCGGATAATGCCGAGATAGGTCTTGTCTCGAACACTTGGACAGGGTATGATTGAGGTTCTGGATCTTTGTATTGTTGAGGTTGAGGTGGTGGGTAGTATTGTTGCAGAGGAGGTGGTGGTGGTGGCTGATGGTGATGTTGCTGTTGAGGTGGATAATGAGAATGAGGCTGAGGAGAAATCGACTCCATGATTGGCACTGGAGACGTCACTCCATGAGACTGCTCATAAAGTCTTTGTTGCTGAATCTCCATCGCTCTGATCTGCTTACTCATGCTAATCATTTGTTGTTCTTCATGCCTATGAATCGCTTCTTGTTCTAATCTTTTCTGCCTATGATACTCATCAATTTTATCTGGATCCTGGAAGTTATTAGCAAGCACCGAGTTCGGACGCTTCCTCTCTTTCTCCGATATCGGTGGCCACACCACAACAGACGGTTCCACATTTCGAGAGTAGTTGTGTAGCTCTATCTCGGACGCGGAAATCTCACGGGTTTGCTGGAGAAGCCGGTGGTTTCCAAGACCATCTCCTGACGGATCCACCGACTGGCTACGTGGATGTTGTTGGTACTGTTGCTGAGGTTGTTGAGGTTGTCCTGGACTGACTTGCTCTAGTCGGAAAAATGGACCGTTGAAATTAGTGACCACTGGACGTGGACCATTTGGCCCACTTCTCATATTTCGATGCTTCTGCAGATTTTCATGCATAATCCTCGTCTTCTCATCTTCACTGAGATCCTCGAAATGTGTCGGTGTCCGACGATCTGACGGTCTTGGATGCATTTGTTGAGGATTTAAAGTGGTATGCTGCTCTTGATGAGACTGTTGATGATGGTGATGAGATTCCGATAGATTCGTCTGAGAATAGTATTGCTGAGAAGAAGAATATCCTTTGAGAATCGATCTAGGTTGATGAGTTGGTGGTGGGCTCATTAACCGTTCAGGATAGTCGAAATCAGATGGAGCCGCCTGAGGTGGCGGAGGAGGTGGTGGTCCTTGTGGCGGGGCACGTTTCACTTGCACATTTAACTCCGATGGCGCAATAGGGTTGTTTTCGTAGACTGTCTGAAAAAGATTTAGGCTTATTTCGGAAAATATCCATTTTTAATCTCAATACCTTCTCTGGTGGCCTGATCGCTGGCTTGTGCTCACTTGCAATATTTTCTGTACTCCCCGGAGGGTATAGCAATTGAGATTTGGACAGAGGTCTGTTTAAAACAGGTTGTACAGTCGGAGGTGGATGATGTGATGGATGGGTTTGATGATGTAGTACTGCTGGAACTGGAGGTGGTGATGGAGGTGGTGGATGATGGTTGTGTTGTGATGGCTGGTGTGGTGGTCCTTGACTGCTGCTATGACTATGTATATATGATGATGATTCTACGTGGTAGGAGGCACGGCGTTCCTGAAAATAATGTAAATAGTGAAGAGAATTAAAGGAACTGAAATTTCACAACTGGCTCTCAAGCTGACCCTAGATCTCACTAAACCCAACCCAATCCTATTAACCTCTTCAACTTCTGGAATGTATGGCAAACTGATAGTTGGCTTTGTCCCAAACACAGTCCCCCTTCTCGGTGGACGAGATGACGACGCAGATCTTGAAGACGTCGAGGAGGACGCGACCCTCGCTAGATATTCGGCTCGTAACTGACGAACTGTTGAATACGGTGGATCGTTGTCGTCGTCGTTAGATGAGGACATTTGAGGGGAGAGGTGGAGGGAAGAGCCTAATTATTGAATGTCAATAGAGATAGATGGTTTTTTGTTGCTCGAATCTCTACACTCTCTCGAGATAGACAAACGGGCGAGATACTCTTAGAGCTCTCAAAAAAGAGATTAGAGAAAGAGATGAAGACGAAAAGGTAAAAATGGAGATTTTAGAGAATGCGATGGCTAGAACGCTTATAAAACTTGTAGCAGTTTGTGAAAGAATGATATATTTTATGTTTGTGACTGGAAAATTTCAAAAGTCATTCTCAAGACTAGATCGGCTCCACGTCTAGACCCATTTTTCAAAAGATAATCTTGTACCGAAAACAGAATCCCAAATATTCAATAAATCCCTCAAAAATTCCCAATTTTTTCACTGATTTCTGAATTTGCAGAAAAATCGAAAACTCTCGAGGGCAACAAAAAGATGAAGTGTTGAGCAGACGAGAGAGCCGACCACTACGGTATGTACTCGAATAAACAGAGAGAAGGTAAGAGAGAGAGAGAGAGAGATGGAAAAAAGGTTTTGAGATGGTTTGGGGAGAGAGAAAGAGTGAAAAAGTTATGAGGTGGTTTTAAGGAGGAAGAGAGAGGAGAAAATACAACACAATGTTGGACATTTTTCTCACCCCAACAATACACAACACCGCCCCATTGGGAAGCAAAAGAGGGGGGGGGGTAAATAGTAAATACACAGAAGCAAGAAACTAATGATTAGAGGAAAAAAAATGAGGACGCTCAAAGTTCTAATGACCACAAAAAATGAAACAATCAGTTGTGAACAAAAAAATGGAAAAGTAAATATGCCTAACTAGGAAAAGCCACCGAGTGACCTGGGAGTTATAGGACGTACCCTATATCCTTAAGAAAGCTGAGAAAGCGCCTATTCCAAATGTTTACCTACTTTTTTCGAACACCAGGCATCGAGGGGAAAAACTGAATATATATTTGGAATCAACATACTCTCAACTTTCCAATGATATTGGTCACTCCACGGTCACTCAGCAGCTTTTTTCTAGTGAGAGGTGCTCGTGGTTTCCAAAATCACGTTTGCTCTAGAGTATTCAGAAAAAGCTGATTTGTTATCTACTATTTGAAACATCTAACAAACGCATAACTCTGAAATTTAAAGAAATTCTGCTAATCTAAGAAATTTCATTTAAAAATCTTTAGATCTTCACTTTTGTAGTTGACCATAAAAATACACTTTCGGTTAATCTATGGTTCAATAGTTTGTAACTTTTTAGAAAGAGCATATACAAACATACAACTTGTCAACTGCAAAAATAGAGATCTTGATTATGTTTGGCACCAGAACTCTATTTCTAAACTAATATTTTCGATTGCCTGCTGTTTGGGCTATTCTATTGACCATTCAAAACGGTATATACTCTAGAAGTTTGAAACATTTTTCCAAAAACCGCAAAAACATGAAGATTGAGTCAAAAAGTGGATAATACGAGAGACCTGCGGGAGGAGAGTGCTCTCGGCCCGGGAACTCCTAGGATTTCGACGAATGTGTTTGTCTTTCTTGTTTCGTATGTTAAAAACGAAAAGAGCGACTAGGAGGAAAAGAGAAAGCAAAAAGAAAATTTGGGGGCAAAAGGACAGAGGTTGTAGAAATTTTGGTGGAGGCAGTTGTGATCGGAGAAGGAAAGGAAGGAGAGCGCACGCACACGGAGCATGAACACTTATCACCATGAGCAAGCACTATTACGAGGAGGGGGTCGAAATGCGTGTTTCCATGATGGTAGAACACATAAGAACATAAGAATAGTTTGGGATTATGGTCACTAGCCGAGGATCTTGACAGATAAGAGATAAGCAAGTAAGGTAGATAAGAAAGAGTATCCAAGATAGCTGAGGGGATGTAAATGTAGATCCCGGCTAGTTCTATATCAAAAATGTTTCTATATTGGGCCGGATGGTAGTCGTTAACAAGAAAAAGCGCCAAAAAACCATTGTAGCCCGGTCCGAGGGACATTAACGAATAACTATCCAGCCAGTAGTAAGTCACTGATATAGAACTCTGCGAGTTTTTCATTTTGGTATACTGTTGAGCTCGTAATATTCAGATTAAAGCAAGGCTGTCGTACGGAAGGCCGCGGATTAACTAAATGTGCTGAATTTTTGCGCATCGACTAATCTTTTGGTTCTCTATAAGGCCGCCTGAAGAAGAAAAAAATTTCCACTTCTGATATAAAATTGTCCCACGGTTTTTTTGGCAGTCCTAATTTGAAGCGAGTTACGCCCCGGCCTGTTTCAGTCCTGTTGAAAGTATGTTGTGAATGAAGATATCTCAGAGAGTCGAAAATAATTGTTTTCTAAACATCATTAAAATACAGAAGTTTAGATTATGTAGAGGTATTTTTCAAGTTTTTGAGAATCTCATTTAGCTGAATAGTGAAGTCCTTAGGGTAGATTTATGTAGACCATATCCATTTATTCCCAATTTCCATGCAAATCCCGATTCGAAACTAACCGAATACTTAGCGAGATGAAACTCCTTCCGCAGTTGCCAGTGCAACGGATCCGATCCTTCCGACTTCTCGTTGTCGTCAGGAGCGACACCAACCTGAAATGAGTTCCATTTCACATTTCATTCCATTTCTCAAAGTTCAATGCGTCATTCCACAATGTTTTCTCAATTTACAAAAAGAGCAATCACTACCACGCGTTGTTTTTGTTTCGGATTACTGATTCAACACAGAGTGAGGAAGCACTCACACACAATAATTGTGGGGAGGAGGGAACTCTTTTCTCTTAGTGCGCGGCGGCGGCGCTGGCTTCGAACAAACTTTGAAACAAAACGTGAATTGTGATGATTGCGGTAGATTTTTAGGGATTGAGAAAATGAAGGAGAGATAAAGAAATGAAGAAAGCGCGGGGGTTCGAAGTCAATAGGTGTTTATGAACTTCGATTATTATGTGTGATTTGATGAGACTGCAAGAGTTATTGACTGGAAGATGGTGATATTAGCTATTTTGAAAGATAAAAAAATCTAGGAGACTAGCAAATTTCAAATTCACAAAAAAAATTAGAAAGAATTCAGATCTAATAGCTTATCTAGAAAAAACTTCAAACTACAAAAAAACAACTTTTTTATTTTAAATTGCTCTCTGATCACTTGAAAATAATTTTGATTTGATAATATGGACTTCTATTAATCATTTTAAGAATCTGGTCAAAAAAAGCAATGCTGATTTGTGTAAGAAAATCAGAAAGTTTCACTTTGTCTAGACCTAAAAATTTAAAAACCAACATAAGCAGGTTTGCGACTATGTTCATCCATAATGATTTAAAAACGATCTTGTTGATCTTAAAATAAAGTTCAGTGATTCTAAGAAGCTAACTAGAACAATGTTAAAATTTATGGAAATTGAAGTGTCTCAAATTTCATATCAAACTTGGTTAGAGCTAGTTCTAAAAGAATGCCTGATTTCCGGTAATTGAAATAAACAAGTTCTACACGAAGAAGCAATAATTTAGCCTAGCATCAAAGAAGCTTGAACATTGTATTTTTATAAATCAATTACTAATTGTTTGTCTATAAAATAACACAACGATACTAAACTCTTCGGGATTATCAAAAAAATAAGAGTAAAAAGAAGGAACTAAAAGAAAAGTATGGAAGAGAGTTTCGATTCCTATCCGTCAAGCTTCCCTTCTCTCACTCCTCTTTCTGGCGTATCTTTCCTGCTCCTCCGCCTCACATACAGTTTGTGTGTGTGCGTCGGCGGAAGTTTCAAGAGGTGGCTTCTCCTCGTTTCGATCGAGAAATAGGTAGAAGAATAGGGATAATGTCAGATAGAGAGACGAAGATGCCATTAGAGCAAGAAAGAGTCTATTCGATGCGGTGTAGAGCGCAGAACGAAACTTTTACTGGGATCTCATTAGGATCTCATATGAAATACTGAATGGGGGGTTAGCAAGGTTCTTACCTTTCCGGTGGGAAGTTGATCCATTGAACGGTATTTTTTGGGTTCGTTCAGTTTGGATGTGTGGTCGAGATAGCGATTCTTGCGCATTTTTATAAGCCATCCAGAGTCTCCAGGAGATATTGGGGATGCTTGTGGTTGCTGAATGAAAATCTTTGCCTTATCAAGTAAAAGTCTTTTTATTAAAAATGTTTCATGTATTCCAAATTCTAAAGTCTCTAGCAATCTAGTGTTATAACTTTTCTAGTTTTATCTAAAATTTAAAATAAAATATCCAAGAATATTCCCCAAAAACAACTGAAAATTTTTAAAACTAACCGGATTCAATTGCTCAAATTGACTTGGCGTCGGCAATACAGACAAATCGCTCATCGACTGTGAAGTTTTCTGAATTCGGGCAGACGGCACATTACGGCACACCAGATCATATCACACACCAGAAGGGGGAAGGAGGAAAATGAAATGGTCAGTAGAGGTGATTTGTTGGTGAGTTGAATAGTCCATCTTCTCGCCGTTTCCAAGCCAGGGATATCTTCTTTTTTTTTTGAAATGGGACGGACAACACAATAACATGCAAACAGGGAGACAACAAACAGACAAACAAACACACATGCAGGGTGGGGAAGGATTGACTTACTCTTTTCAGTGTCTCGACTCTCTAGAAAAAATTAAATTAGCATTTGATGTAAGAATTAAGAAAAATAAAAAGTCGAATTTGTGCTACGAATACAAGAAATTGGAACACGGCTAAATAGAACTGATACATATTTTTGTATATCACGTACACTTGCGGACGTAAATAAATTATTATTATTATGTTTGAATTAATTATTAAAACATTTTTGACTATGGAAGACTATGATTCTGAGTCTCAAAAGGCAATTCAAAATTCATACAAAAAATCGCTAATGGAAAAAATTGAAGTGAACACATACCTTAAAACATGTAATAGAGCCATACCTAGTGGTGCCTGTTCACAGCGGTATCTCGGGTCCCAATAGAAATGTCAAAAAGTTGCTAACTGACAAAATATAGCTTAATATTCATAAAATATTTCTTCAGTTGAAACAATTTTGTTATCTTTAAAGACAACCGAGATAGGATGCTCCAAACTCTTTGTTCCTCTATTTCAGGTTTTACGGTATGTAGGGCAACTTCCTTCCATCATTAAGGCGTTTGTTGATACAGTAAGCATACCTGCTTGATAGTTTCAAGTTCACGAAGACTTTCATCATTTGGCCCTTTCTTTGGTCCTGGCCATCCTGGCTTGTTCCATGGTTGATTGGCATCACCCTCTTTAGCCTAGAATTATTTAGATGCTCCAGGTGTTTCAGATAAAAAACTCACTCTCAAGTACTCCTTCAGACGAGAAGCTTCCATGTCACGATGACGCTCGACACTTTCAGTCAAATAGTTGCTAGTCGAGATTGGACGAGATTCAGTACTCTGAAAATGTTCAAGTTACTTTAAAGATGTCCTATTTCAACTGTTCAGTTGTTCAACTCACTCTAAATCTACGTTGCTCCAACGGCTCAAGTTTGATTTGGCTCCTCTTACTGTGCTCACTTGGGAAGTCACCGGCTACGTTACGCCGGGCATCCGGAATACGAGTGGAGAGATATGGCATGTTGGCATTGGAGATGACCTGAAAAAGTACGGATGTCAGATTTAAGATTCGAAAATATTAGGGGGCGTTGGTGGTGGCGCTGATGTATTATATTGTTGAAAATTGCACTTTCAAAAGTCTTAGACCCCTCTCACTAATTGTATTTACACGATTTTTGACAAAAAGTCTAAATTTCTTACGCCAGAATGATGCGGATCTCTAATGCGGAAGAAGGAAGAGCTCGTCGAGTATTTGTTGTCTTTTTCGCATTACCTGTGTGACCCTCTACGAATGCTCCACTATTTCAACAAAACGTTAGTGACCCCATGATCCGCTTTCTTTTAGGTAACTGTTTTTCTCTCGCGTGCTCTGGGCGCGCAAGCACAGAAGTTTACTTATAGCAAAAAATGACCGTGTGTGCTGAGAACACACACATCTCGATCATACAGACTAGGTAAGTAGTATTTAAGGAGGCGGATGGAAACTCGGAAAAGCACATCACTTCATATTTGGTCTTCTTTATTTTCCCATTTTAGGGTTTCGATCTTATCTTTTTCAACTTCTTCATTTAAAGTTGTTTCCATGTTTCAAATCCATCAATTTCCAGACAACAATGAGAATGCTCATTGTGCTCACCGCACTTCTCGTCCCCTATTCCCTCCATGCACAGCTCTCCGAAGACTCTTCTGAATTAGAGTTTGGAGGACAACCACCTCGTCCATCACCAGATGGACCTCCATTCCCCCGTTTCTTGATGCATGTGCCGAGATTTGCGAGAAAAGAGTTTTTCGATATTGTGAGCAATGAGCAACTCTCCCAAGATCAACAAAACGAGCAGCTAACCATTTGGGCAAAAGCATTCAATGTTACTGTAAGTCGTAGTCTTCTGATTTTGCAAATATTAATTTTATAATTTTCAGGACGAATTCAACACTTGGGCAAAACAAGTGCAAGAGCAGAAAGAGGCAGTGAGTCAGAATGTGCAAGCAGTTGTTGCCAACATCTCCACAGTTTACAACCAACTGGAGGAGATTCTCTCAAACACTAATTTAACCCGTCGTGACCAGCACGATCAGATTCGTAAACTTGGAGTCACTTTCCCAAGAGTGAGTTTTTTTTTTTAAATCACTCAGACTTAAAGAAGAGTTTTATCATTTTTCAGGAAGTTCGTGCCCTGTTCTTTATTGCTCGCAATTATCGTCCGGAAAGCAAGACTCCAGTTTTTGGTCTAGAACAAGGAGTGCGCGGAGGAATAGGAATGAAGCCACAGAACCCATTCCGATTCCAACAGAACCAACCATCTCAGTCAATGATGATGTTTGCACCTCCGCCGCCATTCATGTTCGGTAAAATGAATCAATTTAATCGACAAGGTAACCAGATGGGTCCTGGATTTGGATCCCAAAGTGATTTTTTCGGTAGACAAGGACCACAAGGTTATCGTGGAGGACAGAAACCAGATTTTGGACCACAATCACAACAAGGAGGCCTTGGTGGACAAGGCCAAAACCCTGAGAATGATTTCTCAGGAGTAGAAGGTCGCGGAAGACAAAATCAACAAGGAGAAGGTTTCGAATCTCAAGACTTCCAGAACATAGGATCGCTGTTTGCCAAAAAACAGTTTCCACGTGGTCCAACAAGGGATATGAACTCTGATTCTACTGAAAACTCAAATAACAACAACAACTTCGACTCTCAAAATAGTTTGAGCAGAAGAGGGCCAGGATCTCAAGGTGGACGTGGAGGACAAGGACCAGACTTCGGATCATCCAATGACTTCCCAGACCGCAGAGGGCCAGGAGGACCAGGAGGACCGCCAGGAGGACGTGGAGGACAGGGACCAAACTTCGGACCACAAGACGATTTCCCCGACCGTAGAGGACCACCAGGAGGCCGCGGAGGACGTGGACAACAAGGTCCAGACTTCGGACCATCCAATGACTTCCCAGACCGCAGAGGACCAAAAGGACCAGGAGGACCACCGGGAGGGCGAGGAGGAAACGGACCAAACTTCGGACCACAAGACGATTTTCCAGACCGTAGAGGACCACCAGGAGGCCGCGGAGGACGTGGAGAACTAGGTCCAGACTTCGGACCATCCAATGACTTCCCAGACCGCAGAGGGCCAGGAGGACCGGGAGGACCGCCAGGAGGACGTGGAGGACGTGGAGGACAAGGACCAGATTTCGGACCATCTGATGAGTTCCCAGACCGAAGAGGGCCAGGAGGACCGGGAGGACCGCCAGGAGGACGTGGAGGACGTGGAGGACAAGGACCATCCGACGATTTCCCAGATCGTAGAGGACCAGGTGGACCATCAGGAGGACGTGCAGGACAAGGATCAGACTTCGGACCATCTGATGACTTCCCAGATCGCAGAGGACCAGGAGGACCAGGAGGACCACCAAGAGGCCGCGGTGGACGTGGAGGACAAGGACCAGATTTCGGACCATCTGATGAGTTCCCAGACCGAAGAGGGCCAGGAGGACCGGGAGGACCGCTAGGAGGACGTGGAGGACGTGGAGGACAAGGACCATCCGACGATTTCCCAGATCGTAGAGGACCAGGTGGACCATCAGGAGGACGTGCAGGACAAGGATCAGACTTCGGACCATCTGATGACTTCCCAGATCGCAGAGGACCAGGAGGACCAGGAGGACCACCAAGAGGCCGCGGTGGACGTGGAGGACAAGGACCAGATTTCGGACCATCTGATGAGTTCCCAGACCGAAGAGGGCCAGGAGGACCGGGAGGACCGCTAGGAGGACGTGGAGGACGTGGAGGACAAGGACCATCCGACGATTTCCCAGATCGTAGAGGACCAGGTGGACCATCAGGAGGACGTGCAGGACAAGGATCAGACTTCGGACCATCTGATGACTTCCCAGATCGCAGAGGACCAGGAGGACCAGGAGGACCACCAAGAGGCCGCGGTGGACGTGGAGGGCAAGGTCCAGATTTCGGACCATCTGATGAGTTCCCAGACCGCAGAGGACCGGGAGGACCACCAAGAGGCCGCGAACAAGGGCCAGATTTTGGGCCAGGATCTCAAAGAGGTCAAAACGGTCGTCAATTCGATGAATCCGCCCCATCTCAGAAATATTTCGAACGTCAAATAAACTCAGGAATGCGATTTGATCAGTCATCAGGATTTGGAATGCGCAGACAATCGTCTCAACAGGAGAACGAAGTCGCCAACGATTAATAAATTTAAAACATCGGGTATTTTTTAATCAGTTATTTTCTTGTTTCCTTCATCCATTAATTTCCCACAAATGCTCGCTCAGCGATTTCTTTTTTATGATTGAAATAAATCTCATAAAAACTTTTACTTTTCGAAACCAGTAAAACAGAACTAACCTTTGGATCAATCAATGTTTGTTTGTATGTCTCTTGCAAAGAAGTCATTTTATAATCGCCTTGTCCATTTGGCAAATATCCAGTCTTTCCGAGGTTGAACTCAGAGTTTGGTTGTCCTTCTCCAATTTTATAGTTTGGAGTTATGCCAATAACTCTTCCTTCTTGTTCTCTCCCTTGTTTGGTTGATGGGAAGTCTTCCTGAAAGTTGATATTTTACTTCAGTAATATTTCAATAACTTTAAAATCAGTTCTTTTCTCAGTGCTCTAGATATAATTTAAATGTGTATTTATCCTTACAAACAACTGCAACTTTTGCATTAATTGTGTAGAAATCCGTTTCGTCGGTGGTTTATAGATTTCTACCATTGTGAGAAGTACAGAAAACTTAAACACAAGTTTTCGCCTGTACCTACAATTATTGAGAACTGGTTATCGTGTTCGGAAGGATAGTAACAGAAATGAAAATTGAAAAGATTCTGAACGAGAAGGGTGTGGTTGTTCAAACTTGAGATTTTATTCAGAGTGAAATTTTAATTTTAGAAAAGAAGTTTTTGATGAAAAGAAAGATGAAGATAGTTTTCGAATGGTTTGAGACAAGAAAAAGGAAAAAACATGCATTTTGCGTTTTTAAGACCGAACACGTACCTTTTGTTCCAAAAAAATTGAGTTTGAATCAAGAAGACTTTTATTGGAAAACAAATTTCTGATAAGTTGAAGAAATCTTTAAAAAGTCCCATTAATTCCCTAATAAAAGTTTCCCCATTAACGCGCTATACTTTTTTCTCAAAGGAGATATCAAAAAATTGCTAACAGGCAAAATACACATGAATATTTATACATTATTTTATCAGTTGGAACAAACTTTATAGCTCTCAAGGCAGTTGAGATATTGGGCTCCAAACTTTCGATAATATTAAAAGTTTTATCTATTAGAATTTCGAAGCGTTTGAGAGTCGGGTGGCAATGTAAGAATTTGAATTATCTTAACGCTTAAAAAACATCAAGACTGTTTATAAAAATTGGTGACGAAGTCAAAAAATCAATCAGCTATTAACCCAAATAAAGCCCTGAAAAAACACGGCCAGGTGCTAATCAAGATCTCGGATCAAGAGAAAATAAGCAAATCTAGCCGAAAAAATCTATAAATGAATTGTTTTGCCTGTGTGTTGCAGGCAACATTTCACTTCTTTTTCGGGATAATCGTCGCATTTTTCGTATACCTACAGATGAGGAAAAGAGAAAGAGACAGAGTGAGGGAAAACTGTGTGAACAAAACAAAACAAAAAAGTTGAGAGAGAGGGGTGAAAGTGGGTCGGAAAAGAAGGGAATAGTAGATTTACTAGTATCCTCTCTCCGCACTCTACCCATAATTCAAAAAGGACACATGCTTGTCATCCCAATAGCTGAAATCGAAACATTTCCTCCTCCTAACCCATGCTTGATTGAATGTGTGTATGTATCTGACGCATTCTTTTCTTCCTTACATTTTCTTCCTTTTCACCGATTTCTAGTTTTTTTATTGTATGTGTCATGTATTATGCGTGAGGCAAAAAGAAATAGGTGGAGTAAGGGGGATTACATGTATCATTGTCAAAGAGAGAGAGAGAGAGAGTGAAAAGTTAGATTATCTGGAAGTGAATGAACTATTATTCTTTTTGTACTAGATCGTGAGGTGAGTGTGTCTTTCTTACTGTAGTTTGATTAGAAAAACGAGGGACTATGCTTGCTAAAAATAAAAGCGTCGTCAAGGTTTGAAACGTGTTTTTGAAATTCCCGAGTCCGGAAAAATAATTTAGTAAGGTTTGTGAAAATTGAGAACATTTTGGCAAACATTTACCGTAAAACCTGAAAAAGAGGTGTTGTTCGTTCAAATCGGTATATCTTGGTTCCCATAAGAGATATAGAAAAGTTATCAACTAACAAAAAATAGTTCAGTATTTATAAAATATCATTTTAGTTTGAAAAAATGTTGTATCTTTATAGCGAGTAGAGATCTTATGCTTTAAACTTCTGGTAGTGGGTTAACCTCTATCACAGATATTTCTACTCTACTGTTTAAAAAAATCGAAAACTAGAAAGACCGATACATAGAAAACTCAAAAATTGATGTGTTTCCTATTTCTGAGTTCCGTCAGTTTTCTTTGGACAACCTATAATTTATCTCACATGAATTTTAGCTCTCCACAAAGAAATCCTCCCAAGTTTGTCAACCAATTACCAGCATAATTATATCACAAACTTTTTGTTTCTCTCTTCTAATAATGAATCAAAAACCAAAGCGGAAAGGGTAAAAAAGTAAAGGAATCTGGGTGTGTCTCCTCTTCTCATCGTTTCTCCCTTCCTCCATGTCACCCCGAGACAAACCGAAGACGTGCTATTCCATCATTCAATTCAAATTTTATGGGTAACAACACAAAACGAGGGAGAGAGGTTGGAATGGCACCAGTGATACAGGGGCACACCCAACTAACCACACAATCATGACCTTTCACTAGTCAGGAATAGTTCTTTCAATTGGCAAATGAATATATTTGAAAAAGGAAAGGGAAATGAGAAAGAGAAGTGTTCTGGAATCAAATCTTTGAGGAAAACTTTTCGATCTTACAGCTTAAGATGTGCCCTTTAATATGAACAACTCCTGATGAAGTTCAGGGAAATCAGTGAATATTATTAAAAATTTTAGGATAGTTATATATGCACATTAAATAGAATCTGGGTTCATATATTTAAGGAAAGAAATATTTCAACAATCTTCTATTCAGTTTTGTATTTACCGTAAAACCTGTATATCTCGGTTCCCAAAGGAAATATCAAAAACTGTTAACAAAAAAAATGTAGCTTAATATTCATAGAATATTTCTTCGGTTGAAAACATTTTCATATCTTTAAAGATAGCCGAGATAGAATGCTACAAACTCTTGCGCCTCTATTACAGGCTTTACGGTATTTTCGATTATTCTAGAGTTTGAGATACTATAAAATGTTTTTTTTCTATCAAAATAAGTTTTTATCTCAAAAATATAAGTATTCGCATGTTGAAAAAAAGCAACACTCACGGGTCCCGGTGGTTTTCCCTCCTCTTTCACAACTTCTGGAATCGACCATCTTTTGATGGATGTTTCGGTGGCTATGTGAGATGTCATTGTTGACCAGTAGGTTTTTGGAGGCTCTTCTAAAAACTCTTTTCTTGTTTTTTTTACAAAAGTGTCTCACCTGGCTTGTGGAATAAGTAGTCAGCTGGAACTGTGACCTCTAACGGGCGGATGAAGACTTTTACTGAGGGCTCTGGAAAATGATAAGATTTGAAAAAAGTTTTAAAAAGTATTCTCAAAAAATACTTAACTGTACAATTTTTTGGTACATGTCAAAATAAATGAAAATGATAACAAGTGATTGAAAAGATGAAGAAGAAGAAGACGAGAAGTAAACAAGAAGAAGAAAACCAAAGGGAGGCGACGGATGGAGAATCACTAGAGACGAGAAAAAAAGGCAAGAAGAAAGAAGACGTTGTCTTCTTCTTCTTCTTCTAAATTAATGCGAATGATTAGTGATAATTCTGGTTTCTAGTTTTACAGATGATTGCAAAACGAAATAAATAAGGAGAGATGGAATGATAAGAGAAAAGTAATAAATAAACAAAACGGAGGGGTCAAATTGTTTTAGAATATACTTTTTCATTAGATGGAATGAGCCGAACTTTTTGAAAACAATTTGATGGGAAAATCGAAATAAAGAGTTGACAAAAAGGTTTCAGGTCCGAAACTCAAAATAATGAGGAATTCTAATTTAATGATGAATCTGTGTGTAAGATAATGTAGATAACCTAATTAGATTGTCAGCTTGACCAGACTTTGTGGAAGGTTCCAGAAAAATTTCACAAAGCCGAAACTCCTCAAAAATTGTCTGATAAAAACTTCTCCCCATATCCATAAATGGTCATTCAAACGGCCACTAAACATGAAGCATGAGAACATAAAGGGGGGAACGTGTGTGCTAGTTTGAGAGTGTTTCAAGTATGTTCACTTGTTTAGAGGAAATCGAAGAAAAGGAATGTTTGATTTGTAATCGAGGAGGCGGCATTGAGGGAAAATGTAGAAAATGGAGGGAAGACAGGAAATCGGAACAACTCTCGAACTTTTGTCGGCTTATCATTGTGTAAACTGAATTCCAATTTCCTCCGAAAAAAGAGGTTAACACCAATGGGGGTTAAAGGTCTTCAAAGAGGACAGAAAAAGCTAAAAGGTTACAACAAGTAGACAAAAGATATGGTCACTAACAGTTGTTGATGGTGTTTCTGTTTGAGATGGCAAGGAAGAAAAGGGGCGTGGCTCCTTTTGGGAAAACGAATAAAAAGAATGAAACAATGAAATATGAGGTGAGGAGAAGAGAGAAGGCGTAGGCGTCTTTTCAGTTGTGATAGCGGCGGCAGAAGGGCGTGGCGCCGTTGGGGAGATGTTGAAGAAGACGTTGGCGACGCCCAACTTCTCTCTTCAACTTATTTTTCGTGTGTCCGTTTTTCGCCGAGATTCTCGACTTGGACATTGGTGGGAAGGTGAGAAGGTAGAGGAAATTATTGATAATGATAACAATCAAAAAATTAATGCAACCGGATTCAGTGCGTGAGCGTTGGAAACGGATTTCAAGACTGGGTTAAATGAAAGGTTGAGGATTGAAAAGTCACAAAACTACTGAAAATATTTTATGTTCAATGAGCATTGCCAACTTTAATCATACTTTCAAACATAGACAAACATGCCATCACGGGCCGGAGCGTAATTCGTTTGAAACGCAAAGTTATGAGCTGAAAAATATATCAAAATGGAGATCTCAGCAAGATCTACATATGTGGAAAAAAAACCATTCCCGCCCGGCCCGAGGCACTACGGGTTGGATGGCTACTCGTTAATGTACTGTAAGCCGGTAGAATAGCTCTTTTGGTAATTTTTGCGTTTTTGGCACTTTATCTCGGCCTTTGTTTGCACTACACCTGAGCAATAGTAGGTCACAAACATAGAACTCGTCGCGATCTACATTATGGTAATTTTTTAGCTCAAAGTGTTTCGTTTAAGCGAGTTACCCGCAAGAACCGGCAAGTATGATTTTGATACCACTATTTTTCTGTTAACCCTATTATCAGATTTATAAGTTTAAATCAGAAATCACACCTAGATTTTCTCACTGACTCAAAAATCATTTCTATAAACACATGACCCAAAATAGCAAGTCAGAAAGCGTACTGCCTGCTCATGCCATCAGAAACATCAAGTATATTTCCAATCTCAACTCTAGAAGCCTAAAAAGCCTTCAACGATTACGATTACGCTATTGATATATTGTTGTTGAAGGGGGTGTGTTGTGTTGTTAAAAGAGGAGGGGGCGCCATATTAGACAAGTCGCGGGAGAAGATATGCGATTGCGCACTACCGGGGTGATTAGGTGAGATGAGATGAAGAAAAACGAGAGAAGACGGAAAGGCAAACCGATTTGAGTATGAAAAGGGGAGGGAGAGAAGAATTTCAAAAGGTAATCGGGGGGAAGAAAAGAAATCGAACATTGACCGAAATTGAGAAGAGGGGATGAATTACGGGTTGGAAACAAGAATCAAGTGTGGGAACCAGGGAGGGAAACCAATCTACTGACCAGAAATAGATTATGTAACGAGTACGAAGAGATAGAAGTATCTGATATGAACGTCGTTGAAAGCATCAATGAGTAATTAGAAAAAATCTCTCTGAAGTTATCAATTTCAAAAGGTTCACTACCACATTGTAGACACTTGAATGAATTTCTTGAATAGAGAGGGCTCCTTCAATGAGTCTCACCTCACATAAAATATTGAGGTTACATGTTGTCAGCTGAACGCAGTCAGAATGGAAGACCTAATTAGGAAGATTATCAGCTGATCAAATGCTAATTCTCCGGTAACAATAACGAAAACAAGCTAATAAGGTTTTTCATTTAATTTGAAGACTGTACAAAACAGTTTAATATAATTAATTGGGCGGTGAATAGTAAAACCAAGTCTCTTTCGATATCTTGATGTTCGGGAATCATTGCATCCACAACAAAGTCAGTTAATTCCCCCCTTCTTCCGTACTCTCAGTCGTTCGCCTTTTTCCCGGTGTCCGTACCGGCAGAGAAGAGATGGGAGGACCTTGAAACAGTACGAGAGACGAAGAAGTAACGAGAAAATTGTTTTGATTGTTTGGAAAAGGAGATGAAGAGAAACAGAGAAGAAGAAGAATTGTGGTATTGAAAGGGAAAGAAGAAGAAGAAATGGTCGGGGAGGGAGGAGACGTCCGAGTGGTACACAGTGAAACCACTGGATAAATATGATGATGATGATGACAGTGAAATTGAGAATGATTCATCCTAACAAATTGTTCTCGAATTTCGAAATTTTTTTCGGATTTTTTTAAACGTTGAAGAGTACTTTCGAATTAATTTCAAAATTTAATATGTTACATTCTAATTTTTCAAAAACCATGAATTCTAGAAAAATTGAAAGGAAAATCATATTTTCAGACAAAATTACAAAAATAGAATAATGATTTTCTGGATCAATGATTGATCTGGGTTTGAAGAAATTTTTAAAATAATTTTTCAGAAAGTAACATCTGAAATACAATGGCAAAAAACAATCTTCGGAATAATCTATTAGGAAAATTTGAACTAATAATAATCATGGCCTAGGGTGCATCATAGTGATATCTCGTCACGAAAAAAACGTCATTCAGCTGAAAACTAGTGAAAAATAAGTTGTGTCCGAATGACGTCATTTTTGTGGCAAGATATAACAATGACCGAGTTGAAGCATCCTAGGTCAAGACTGTTTTTATCTCGATTGACATAATATTTAAAATAATTACTTAGGTAAGAATAAATTCAGAACTTAAAACACTAAAAATTTCCAGAGAACTCACCTTCTACATCTTTTTTTTCGTCCAATTTTCCATCCTTGTCACTGTCTTCCTTTCCTTTTTCCATATGGTTTCGAATCGAGTTTTTCGGATGTTTTCTGAAAAATTTCATTCAAAATTGAATTGTTCATTCCAAGAAATTCCAAGAAAAAAAAAGAGAAACGTAAAATACGGAAAGTTTCCCAAGACACCGAAAAGACGTCCTTCTCCAGACATAAGGCCTAAATTGAGGTGTCATCCCCTCCCATCTTCATGCGTACGTTTTCTCTTCACATAGCCTCTATTTGAAATGGAAAATTATTCCTTCTCTTCAGGTCTTCTAGCAACTTAAGAACAAAAAAACAAGTTGACAGTAAAACCATGTGCGCGGAAGAGTGGCGTATGGTGTGCGCGCACGCGGCAAAACGAAATACCAAACACAGAGACATTTTTCTCTATTTGCTCTTTGTATGCTCATAGAGAGACACACTCTCGAATTACTATTCAATAAACATATATAACAAAGCGTCAAAAAGAGGGGAGGGGGCAAAAAACCAACGAAGACACTCTGTGATTTTTGGCACATTTGAGATATGACGTGGAGTGACGGTAGAACGTTTTGTAATAATTGATGATTCACTTAGGTAGATGAAAAGGAAACATTGTTTGAGTATTGAAATGGGAAAGAAACGGTGAAAAAAGCGTCAATTTGGACATTTTTTCTCACTTATTGTTCCACAAAGTGAATTTTATATGAATTAAACAGATTAAGGAAATCTTTTCATTTTTGTGAATAGTTGACAACTTTTTTGTACGATATGTTTTTGACAATTTGCAGACTCGCTTTTACAGCAAAATTGAGATTTTTGCTGCGCATTTTCCATGGCTATAACATAAAACTCACAGCAAAAATTTATATAAAAAAGTAACAAAACGGTATAGATAAAAATAGAAAGCAAAATATTAAAGGAATGGAGTTGTAGACCTGTATGTTTCTCAAAAGTTTTGTTTTGTCAGGAGGATATGTCAAAGCGTGAGAAAATTGCAGGTCTACAACTTCATTTTTTTTTCCAGTTTTATAATAATTCAGAGTGCATGATCCACCACTGCAAGGTTCAGGACGCACTTTGATTGATTATAAAATTGAAAAAGAACAAAAGAAGCTGTATGCTAAAAATAGAAAATATATATTTGTAGACCTGCATATTTCTCAAAATGTTTTTTCATTGTTAGTGAGAGTGGATCAATAAGTTTATTGCAGCTCTTTTTCGGAGATTAGGGAGATAAGAAGACCGTTCAATTAGGCTTCTGTCCCGAAGTATATCAGTTAAGATGTTCGCAAAATGTTAATTTTTAAAACTTTCTGACTTTTAAAAACTCCAGTTAACAAGTAAGGAAGAATCGCGCAAAAGGTAACTGACACAGCTGGTACATCTCAGGATGAACAAGTAAGTGTCTCCAAAAAGTTTGACAAAAAAGAAACCCAAGTCACAAAAAATTCCGCTGAGGAGAAAATGAAGTTTCTTTGACAAAAAAGTGTGTGTGGCATTCTGCTAGCTGCTGCTGCTCTGCCAGCTGCCTTCCTGACAACGCAACCGGACCGCTGAGCAGAACGGCAAACATAGTCATAGGTGGTGAGGAAGGGTTGGCGGGGAAGCATGAGCAACGAGCATGGAATTTGCACTAAGATGTTGTCGAATGGAAAATGGGGAAATGAAATATTTTATTTTCTAGTCGAAACGATAATAAATTAGGTCAGTAAAGAGATTGCAATGTTGAGATATATACATACAATTATGGACACAATAATTGTTTTGAGAAGAATAATAAATTAAGATTTTGTCGAGAAGTCTCAGTTTCCAAACAGCTTCCGACGGCCACCACGTTCTACTGAAATATTGAATTTAATTTTTTTTTTTCAAAAAGCTTACATTACTTACCCAATGAGATATATGCGTTTTCTGATATTTTCTGAAGAATTTTGTTGATATCCCCAGTGTGCTCTAAGCGTCGACGGTAGTCTGACGCAAGACGCTCGAAATCTGTTCTTTCGTGCTAGAAATTTGATATCTTATATTTTTATCCGATTCAAGTCAAACTTACGTAGTTGAGTCTTGGCGGTGCTACAGGTCTGCTTGTCATTGGAATTGGAGGCAATGTAGAATAGACTGGTGCTGTTACTGCTGACCTCGATTTTGTCACTTCTGGCTCTGTCAGGTCTAAAGGCGCTCCTGTAGCGAAATCCACCAACAAATCTCTATCATTCTCCTTCTCTCGATCTTGTGAAGCAATCAGAATTCGCTTATGAAGTGAAGTCTTCTGATTTTGAGTAGCAACATCTTCCTCTTCATTTGCAACGAAAATCGGCAGATGGGTGAGTGAAGTTTTGATAGATCCTTGCGAGACTTCCTCAGATTCTAGCGGCTCTTGAATCTTCTTCTCCTGTAGTTTGATAGGGTGATGCTTGAGATTGTTTCGTTGGAGAAGTACCAAGTTGTTTTCTTCGCTTCGAATGTGCATTTGAGGTCTGAGATTTGAAAAGATGTTGCAACAACTATCTAGAAACAATGAAATAAGAAACAACTCACGGTGCAGAAGTAGTTGCTTGTGAATAATCTTCTTCCTCCTCTTCTAAAAACTCTTCTGTAACCAGATCGGTCGTTGTTGAAGTCTCTGTTGTAGTTTGTGGCGTAGTCGTTGTTAATACAACTGTAGTCAATTCAGTAGTTGTAGTAGACGCTTTTGTAGTTGTCGTTGTCTCTTCTAACTTCTTACTCATCAATTTCTCTCTCACAACTTGCTCCACTCTCTCCACAATATTTTTTGTCTCTTCCTTGCTCAAATTCAACTTTTTGAACAGTTGGACCACCTCCAAATCTTCTGGAGATATAGTGGTAGTAGTGGGAGGAATCGGGTAAATTTCACTTTCCACTATACCCACGATTGCATCAGCTGCCACATTTCCTTTCTTTTGGATCGACACCGTTTTCACTCCTGCTAACGTCTTTTTTACAATATCTGTTCGTGCTGGCGCCTCTACAGTTCCATCTTTTTCTCTTGGGATTTCGTCTTTTTCACTTTCAGGAGCAGCCACTTCGTCTGGTTTCTTCTCGACTTCCTCGTCTTTTCCGTATGTTCCAAGCTTGCTGGTTGAGCCTTCTGGAAATTTTGACACATGAAAATATGTAAGACCAACGAAAAGTTTTACGGTTTGCGGTTTGTGGAGCAAATGGATTGAAGAGTGATGGGGCGGGAGGAAGTAAGGGTTCCGTTGGATTTGTTGGGATATGGAGTGGAGGAAGTGGATGGGGGTGGAGTAAAGCGTTGTTTAGAAGTAAGGCATCATTGATTTGCTGCTGTCTTCGGAGCATTTCTAAGAAGTGTCGCCGGTGAGCATCCACAAGGAGGTCGTTTGTCTGAAAATGAAGAATTTAGTTTGATGTCTCTAGCGTTTTGAATTTCGAAACATCGTTTTATCGTTCTAAACCGGCTTGTTGTAAAAGATAGTTTCGCAATTGTGACAAAACATGAACACATTGACCTTTTTCTCCATAGCTTTTAATTTAAGAAGAATGACGTCACTCACCAAGACTTGTGCGGATGGAGCGGGATTCTGAGGTGGAGGTACTACTCGTTGGGCTAGGACGAGATCGATAAGCCAGGGAATCATGAACAGTTTTGCTTGCATTTTTCTAAAAAAAAATGGAGCGAATGGTTTAGTTAGGTATAACAAGCAGAACGGAGAAATAGAGAATTGGAAAAAATCAGAGTTTTTCTTTTTTCGACAGTATTAACACACTAGGTCTTAACCCTAGCTTTATATCATCTTCACACGATTTCTGAACTCTCTGTATAAACTGAAAACATCTAGAAGAAGGGATCAATCGTGTGACCGATTGAGAAGCATGTGATAGTAAATGAGGTACTTTAGCCGATTATCTTTTCTTTTCTCCCCCGGGTGTGTTAGTTGTGAATTGAATAAAAAATGATGATGATGATGATGAAGGGAAAACGATAAGTGTAATGATGATGATGATGATCAAAGGGCACGAAATAAAGTACTGTAATGTTTATTTAAAATAAAATATTTTCACTTTCTCGTAGGAATGAGGAAGTTGTACCCTTCTAGCTTGTGCTTGTTAGATATGTAACAGAAATGCTCCACGAAGTTAAAAGGAATACTATCATTAAAACAGAATAATACTATCATGAACACATTTTTTTGAGGAAATTCTCTCAGATCAAGGCCAATGTCTCACTGAATCTTGGAATCCGAAAAAAATGGTATGAGAAAAGGGCAAGAGAGAAAAAGATGGGAGGCGATACGGTTTCATTCGAAAAACCATCGAAGAAGCTGAGGAAGTGAGAGAAAAAGAGAAAGAGAACTGGTTGGTATGGAAATGTGAGAAGAGGAAAAAGATGTGACCAGCTGACGATTTGCCTCTAAAAGAAAAGAAATGGAGAAAACAGAAAGAAGCGAAGGAAAAATGGAAAAATATGTAAGGGGAGATTGACGGATGATTGCGTAAGAGGCGCGGAGAATTAAGGAAAGGAATTAAAGGAATGAATCAAGAAAACTAATGGATGGTTTTATCATTAAAACCGTAATGTATGTAAGTTAGAGTAGTCACAGGTTCTCATGACAAAACTTAATCTTTTATTTTTACTGCTTCAGAAATTGCTAACCATCCAGTAACAACTAAGTCATCTACTGCAGAAATAATATTAGTTTTTCCTATCATCGTCAACCGTATTCCCTAAATTGTTGTAGTCTATCAATTTTCTGGTTGCCAGGTGTCCCCGTTACTTGCTACAGACCCTCAGTCTGGCTAGGAAAGATCATGGAGTCAGTTTGGAGTTATGGGGCGTGACCTATGTATATCATTGGATAGCTGAGAAAACGCTGATTCCAAATATATGTTTAGTTTTTGTCCTAGACGTTCGGAATTTGAGAAAAACAAGATCAAAATTACGAAAAGTGTCAAATTACACAAAAATAATAATTTTTTTGTGTTAAAAAACGTTATAATGGTTTATTTTACCGAACTTTACATTGTTTTTCTCGAATACCAGGTCTCGAGAGAAAAAACTGAGTACGCATTTGAAATCAGCGTTTTATCTGTTTTCCATTGCTATAGGTCACGTTCAATGATTTCAACCTGACTCCATGATCCTCTTTAGTTAGATATCCAGTCTAAAAATCATCGTTTTTAATCTTGCAAGCCAAAAAAGGTATTTCTTTAAAGATGCTCAGACAAAGTGAACATTGTGTAAGGGAAATGTTAATTTAAAACAAATATAGGTGGATGAAGTCACCAATGTGTATAGGCGCAGTGATTGTTCAAAAAATAGTAAATATGCGACCAATACAAAAAACCTTCACATACCAGAAAAAATATATCACCCGTACAAACACGGACAACATATGCTTCTCAATCTGAAACTGGAATAAAATGGTCAGTCAGAGGAGACAGTTGGGAGACACGCTAAAGTACTTAAAGAAACATGTGGAGGACGGGCGGCCCGCATTGTGTAGCGCCCCGCGCGCGCATATCCTAATTGCGTAATACTGTTGAGAAGCGGGCAATTGCAAAAAAGGAAATAAAGGGGAGAGGGTGCGAACGAGTTTCATTCGAGGACTTAATCCTCTCATCTTTAGGACACGAACATCATGTTCATTTCCGAGATCACTGGTGTAAGAAGAAGCAAAAATGGATTCACGTGGTATTGATGTTTTGAAACCACTGACAAGAAACATCACAACGCTATAGTTAAACTTTGAGGTGAAAGAATCAGGACAGTTTAAAATGTTTTGACAATCAGACAGAGAAAAACTGATTAACTGCATACCAGAGTTGCATGGAATTCTAACTTCCGATTTCCCGGATTTTTCCGGTAATTTTACTTTCGGCTGCCAGCTTCCGATTTCCGGATAATGAAAATTGCATCTAACTTCTGATTTCTGGAGCAGGGATTGTCACTTCCATGGAACTCTGCTACATACTCCCATTCTCCAAACTATGTATTCTAATTGCTCCTCATCGTTCTATTATGTGTATATCCAGCCTGGTCAACCACCATTCTTGTGTAGGTGTCATTTTTTCTTATTTGCCTTTTTTATATTTGTATGTTTTCATATTTTTCCACGGTTCATGAAATCGTAACATTCAATTTAAATTAAATTAAATACTGCTGTTTTCTGTAGTTTGAGACCAGAAAAGTGTTTCTGAAAATTCTATTAATAATGACGTCTGCAAATCTTCAGATCAGGTAACATCACTGGTGCAATGAAAGAACCTATATTTTTTTCTCTGATATTTGTTTACTCCTGAAACTTCTAATTTCATGTAGACACATCTTGCTTTAGATTTTCTCAATATGTAGTAAAATATTAAATTGTGCAGCTTAAATTGTCAGGCTAGTTTTTTAATTATGTAAATTAAATTAAATTTCTATTTACCGGAAATATTAAAATTTGTATGACTAATATCTGTCTGTCTCCTAGCTTATTTAGAATAACACCAGCATAAAATTCTACCATTTATGCATTATATTTTTTGTTTTTTTTTTCCATTGTTATCTTCCTTTGTTTTTATACTTTTTCTTTCCATTTTTCATCAATTTTCGATTACAAAAAATACTTCTCGGTTGGGAGTGTGTTATGTATAAAAGGATTGTCAGGTCTTCTTTTTTGAGAACCTTACTTTTTGGTTAACGTAAAAAATATTCAGAGAGAATCAGGTTATGCTAAAATTGTGTTTTTTTCATCTTTAGTCAAGTATTTTTGTCTGGTTCCTTACCAAAAAGCTTAGAGAAACGTCATGTGTTAGGTGAACTGAGCATTTGTTATCTGAAAACTCTATCTAGAATGTTGCTTTGATTGATTATTTTTTTTCAATTTTCAGTTTTGCTGGCCATAAAAATTGAATCAACCGTAGAACTTTTCTAACTTTTTTGGAATTTTTCGTATGATTCAAAAGGTCAACATGTTTTTTAACTGTCGGAGTCAGGAACTGGAAATTTTCATTTCATTTATTAGCCAGGGTCAATAAATGGTGAATATGAAGTAAGTTCTATCAGTTCCTTTTTTGCTGGAGTCGTGGTTCCATAGAAACCGTTTCCTTTGATCCTTTCCTTAATATCGTTTTCCCATTCTTGGAGTGGTCGGGCACCAACTCGTTTAAAATCTAGTGGACATCATTCTGAAATTTTACGTGACATTGTTGACCTGTCTACTTTCGGTTCTATAGTGGAGCACAAGGGCTATGAACCCCCACGTCTTGTCTAGTACCAAGTAAAAAGATCACAGGTTACAAACCAAATCAAGCTAACCTAAAAACGTCCTCCACCCACATTTCACACGTCTTCCTTCCTTCACCCCACCCATTTTTTCTTTCATCGTGACAAAAACTCATCGAAGTGTGATGAAATCATTTTTCAAAAAAAAAAACTCGAGAGAGGAGAGCAACCAACTTCAGTGAAGTGTACTGGTATTTGAATCTTTCCTTCACACTCCGCCCTTTTCTTCTGAATCCTTTTAGAGATTAGTTTGGGGACTGCGTGCGCTTTTCTATAGTTTTTTTTCCTCAAAACTCAAAGTTCTTTTTCATATTTTCTATTTCTGGAGTTTACAGAGTTCTACAGTCTTCAGAATGCTTCGTGGTTTCTTGCTCTGCTTCTTCTTGTTTGCAACACTGGCCAGTGTCTCAAATGCGTATGTCTTGGACTATGAGGTTCCAGAGAGAGTAAGTAGTAGTTTTGTTGGAGTTAGTTACCCAGTATTGTATTGAAATCTCAAAGCGAAATCAAATTCGAAAACAATGAATCCATCATCATTTCCAGCAAGTCCGTGGAGACGTCCCGTCGGTCTTCTTCTCTCCATTCCGTATGGTTGGAAAACGATCCCAATTCTATGGGTTATACAAGTGAGTTTCACCCAGAATTAGTGTCAACTCAATCTTTCTGACTTCAGACAACTTAACAACAACAAGAGAGAGTCCACGTACGAATAATTTAATATACTTTTTGATCTTGCTGATAATATTTAACATTGCCTATTTCTCGCAATAAATACTTGTTGTATAAAATTGGAGTCTTTTGTGGGTAACCTGAAAGTTGAAGTTTGGTCTCAAAGCTCCTCCTCAACATGATTCATGGATTCCATACCAAACATTTCTCCGCGCCAGCCAAAAAACACTTTAAGGGACCATCATCATCATCATCATCGACAAGGCTCAAAAAATTAGAAATGGATGAGAATGAAGATAGGCGGGCGGGAAAAAAGTAGCGAAACACATGCAAAGATAATGAGATATGCATGTATTCTGGGATGAGACACATTTCCGTGTGTTTTTTGGTAGAAGGATGTCTCGGTTTTTTTATTTCTGCTTTGGTATATTGACACTGAAAATATAAATTCTAGAACCCGAGAAGACTACAAAACATTTTTTAAAGGAAACTGTATATTTTTATTCTCGCAACATTTTGCATTCATATGGCAAAACGCTAGCAATCAAATTGCCAGAGACATTTTCAGAAAATAAAAACTCGTCATCGTCACTTTTTCATCAATTCTGTTGTGTTTATTTTGCATCTTAAAACTTCTCTCACACCTTTTCCCTCCGTGTTTCCCTCTTTTACTATGCCGCATTGAGAAAAGACCGATGGGTGTGTCTTCTCTTCTCGTTTTGTACCCATCCATCATAATTCCGAGTTACGAAATAGAACGACTTTCTATCAGAATAGTAATCTAACTATTAGCTTGGGTCTTCAAATTATGAACGTTTTTAAGTGGTTAGGAAATAATTAGGAAAGAAAAAAAAGGAATTTTGACCTGACAATGAAATAATATCTGAAACTCTTATTTTTGCACTCCGAATAATTTGTTTAAATTAAAATTTCAAGTGTTTCATACTTCAGCTCTGTAGACCTGCAATTTTCTCAAAATTTTCGGTTTTTTGAAGGTAGATCAAAAATTTTCTTGCGGTTCTTTTTTGGAGACTCGGAGAAGCATGAAAGTTCTAAACTTTGTCCTTGTTTTTCTTGAATGCTAGACTTCGAGAACAAAAACTAAATATATATTTGGAATTATTTTCCCAGCTTTTTAATGGTATAGGTCACGTTTCATATCTCCACGGACTCCATGACCTTCCCTAGTTAGTTTTATGGATTCCCTGTGCAAAAACTGAACTTAGACTTAGAAAAATTTGTTACAAATAGAACAGGCCTGCAATCAAAATTCTCTCATAAAATGATTTTCCAACCACAATATTTCCAAAACTTGACACAACCCAGCCAACTGGAACTTTTGCGTGCGTTCCCAATGTTCAAGAGTCCCACTCAATCCTTACTCATTTCCTATTCTCTTTCTTCTTTCTTCTCTCTCCGCTCACGTCAACTCATTTGTATTTCACAAAGGTACCTTGTGGGGACCCTTTTGCTCTTCCTTCTATACATTTCCCCTTCTTCTCCCATGTATAAGCATATATTCCGTGTGCCTTTTGAGAGATAGAGAGTAAGGGAAAAAAGAAAAAGTGAAAAGAGCCAGAAGTAGTATGCCGCTCGCGCTTTCACTCATTGATTTGTGCATATTTTTAGTGTGTCTCCTCTTCTTTTTTGCTAGAAAGTAAGTGAGAGAGAGCAGAAAAACGAGACCGCCCATGACTAGATCATCGAAAAAAGCTTGACGTCTTCTTCTGATGAAGAGTGAGAGTGAGACGACAAAAAACTCTATTTTTTCTTTGAAAGGGGGAATTTTCCTATCTGAGAGCAAGAAAGCGAGAAAGCCTTGAATTTTTGATGTTCTGGCTCGTGAATTCTGGATTCCTTTGGTTTCTAGTTTCTCCTTTCTTTCTTTTTTTATTTTCTTTTCTCCGGAAATTCTGGAAATTCTTACTGTCAAAAAATTATCTAATTTCAACTCTGTGAAGGATTATAACATCCATTAGCAAATATTTGATTTTTTTTAATGAATACCGATCACTTACGCACATTGTTTGCGTACCTATCTGCCATGCATCCTCTTAAGAGGCGGTACAGAGGAAAATCGGATCTAGTTTATGATTGATTGGTGATAGGGTAATTCTTGACCTTCACTCATACTTTTCAGACCTATGAAGGGAGCTGTCTGCGAGGGAAAATACAGGACGACATAGATTCAAGATTTTTATTTTTAATTTATGTAGTCTGTTTTCAGTGCCCAATTGAGGGGGGAAGTTACTATCTCATTTTCAGAAGAATCAGTTTCCTTCGTTTTATTAGAATTCGATTGCTTACAGTAACCCGGCGCAGTGTTTTCAGTTCTTCTTTTTTTGACCCTGCAAGTCTTTCCTCCTCTTAAAATATATCTTCCAGATTTCCCGAGATGTCAACTCCGCAATCGGAATCTTCTCCTACCAATCCCTCATCTGATTGTGAAAACGAGAATGAAACGCCAGATGAATTCCTGGTTGAAACGGTATGCTCAGCTGCAAAGTGGAGTACGTGTGAGCCAACACAAACACAAATGCTTTTGATGCTTTCTCTGGTCAAAATGGAAAAGACAAATATTTCAATTTCCATTTTCCCGTTCATCTCATTAAATCTCTCTTCTTTTATTTTCCTCCTCCCTCCCCTTTCATCTCCGCTTCTCATTTGTCACTCTTTGTGGAAATTGGCAATCTGCCAAATGCACATTCATCTGTCATATGTTCTAGTTAGACATATGCGATTTCAAATTTTTTGAATTATCCTAAGCTCAAAGATTATATCTCAGTGTCGCAGTTATTCATATTTCCCCACCAAAAAAAATCTGGGCGTGGTCGCGTCCTTGAACCGGAAGACGGCTTTCTTCTCATCTTGCTTTAATTCTTCTTTGATTAGTGAAGAAATCCATGAGAACGTCCAAACGGAACGAACGAGAGATGTCTAATGGGCGGTCTAGAAGGCCGGCGAAAAACAAAATTAGTTGTTGTTTGTGTGTGTATCTCTTCTTATCTCATGGAGACTTTGTTCGAGATTGAATCCTGCTAGTTTTGTTCGGTTTTTAAAAGTTCTTATTTCAAAAATGTCGAAAAAATTCTCCATGTCGGCCTGGAAGTTCAGTACTGAAAAAATCCAACTTTTTCGAAATGACTGATTTTTTGTAGGTTTCGAAGGTTTTTGAGAAATTTACTAGAGAAAAATATATATACCCATTTCACTAAAGCTCACCGGGACAAACCGCAGCTTTTTTGGTTAGGCCTGGAATTTTGCAATTCTGGTATTTTGATAATTAACGATTTTTCCCAAAACTGCCGAAAAAGTGGCAAACTAAGTTCTCACACCAATTTTCACCAACTTGACCTAACACATAGTTTACCCAACTTAACTCTTTACCTCAATCATCTGACTCGAATCAAATCAGAGACAACAAGCAAAGTTGTTTGTGGTGTCCGCCTCTCTTCCTCTTTGTCCCTTGATCTACCTCCCGCAGTGATATTAGTTTTTTGTCTATCTCTCCCACCACAACCAATTTTCTTCCTCAATTCTCTCACTCGCTTCTTGATTTATTGACATAACGAGAAAAGAGAAAAGAAAAGACAGCAGCCAAAAAAAATCAGATCATCGGTTTTTTTTCTCGCTCTGTTTGAATTGTTTGAATTTGCGTTTGAGTTTCTTCGCATCTAGTCTCTGCTCCCTTCCTCCACACACACCTTGATCCTCTCAGAGACTCCTTTTGTAGTTAGTTCAACACACTTTTTCTACCTCTTGTCCCCTCCTCTTCTCATTCTTATTCTTCACATTTGAATTAGAGGCAACGAATTGAGTGGGTATTTCCCCCTTAACGAAAATAGTGAGGAGCGTTATGGAGGCTTAGACATAAATAGTGTCGCGCCCTCAGAGACCTTCGTCTTCTTCTTCCGACAGTAATCATCTACACATCCACCGGAATGAGAATCCTTCCGACGTCTGTTTAAACATGAGGTTATTCAATCTCCCTTTTTTGGTCAGTGTAGTGAACCTCTAGGGTTTTGAACCGATTTATTAGTAATACAAACTGAAAGCATTGTAACTCAGTGAGTTTTGTTCGCATTAATTAGAGTTTAATAACGCTAGAAGTCGAAATTTTTCTCTCGGTATAAGGTAAAATATTATTATTCATTATGAAAATAATTTTAAAATCATCAATAGATACATTTCCTTCAAGAGTGTTTAGCTGAAACTTTTTCCCGAGTATCCCAGTCAGTTTTGATCAGTTTAGGCAAAAATCACTGCTGCTCTATTTCCAAACATTTACACAATGTTTTCCAGAGAATCTATTATACTACCTTATTGACAACCACACTCTAATCAAGCAGCCATGATCTGGTTCTTTTTTGTAATTATACGTTAAACGCTTGATTAGACTAGGCGAAATAGAAATATGAACGACGTTGGGAGTCACTCTAACGCTTCAAACGCTTCAAATACGCTTCAAACTATCTTTGGCGTGATTTTTTATTCATTTTTCCTTACCTAAAACGGTAACAGTCCAAAAAATAATAAATATAAAAGGAAAACCACTTTCCGCAATAAAAATATTTACATTTGTTGTGCTATTCTACCTGCTCGCTCTTTATTCAAAAATGTTTCTTTAGCTTATTGTCATGGTCTCTGTGTGTTTTGTCAATTTTCGCAACAAAATACAAATACACACTTCTATTTTTTTTCGCTCTCCAGTCAAAATAGAGAAAAAAAGCTGTTGAGGGCGACGAGAAAAAACGCTAAATTTTTTATGGATACTTACTCTTGGTCTTCTGGAAGCCAGTTTTTTTCTCAGCTAGCTAGGTTGCTGGTGGTCTCTGTTTCTTATTTGTTCCTGACCAACAAGTCACATGAGTTATTTTTATAATTAGTAAGTGGAAAACTTCGAAAAACAGAATTTTTAAAGACTATTTCGATTTTTGAAGGGTAAAAATGCTCTTATTTAGTTGAATTAAACCGTCGAGAATACAACATTATGATTTTTATTAATTAAAATTTTTTTTGCAATAACAACACTTTCAAATAGAATATGTTTTCAGTCACAAACAGTTAAGAAAATTAGTCAATTTAGAACATATTTTTAAACATTTCTTAAAAATTTTTTATTGGGAAACCTTAAGAACAGTGAAGGTCTATCATGTCACCAAGCTAATAATGGTCCATATCATGACTTCTAAGAGTTTTTCCATGTTCTATGTTTCGCCTCATTCTCAGTTACCAAAAACCCCAACTGTACTATTTTCCGAAATGAGTTCATCTATAATGTCTCCATTAGTAAAGAAACAAAACACGTAAATCCCCCCATCCTTTCCTATCCCCCCAAAAGAGACCACCAAAAGAAGAAGTATTCAATTTCACATCGTGTGTATGTATCTGTCTGTTTGTACATTATTCACTATTTCTTCTCTCATCTATTCTACACGTGGTATATATATATATATATATACCAAGAAGAAAAACAGAGTTCCCCTTTCTCACATACCGCCACTCATTATTTGCGGCTTGGCGGTTTTCTGTGTATAGGTGTGAATTGTAAAATCCAAGGACACATTTATGGCACATTTACCATTGATCCCCCTCTCCTCCTTCTACATGACTAAGCACCTCTTCATACGATTTTGTCACTTTGTTCAGTGGACTTGCTATATTGACATTACATGTTTTGATCGTGGCTTCTTTTCTTTTATTTTTTGTTACATCGCTTATTCTTGCTTTAAACCCATTGAAATCGTCAAAATAGTTTACTTCTGTTCAGCGAGAGGAGCCTTTGAATAACCAGGACGAGGATCCAGAGTGTGAACCGGAGCCTGAGATAGAGTCAGAAGTTCCGGAAACACCAGAACCAGAACCAGAACCAGAAGTTGTGGAGCCGGAGCCGGAGCCAGAAGCTGAGCCACAAAAAGAAGTTGAAGATCATAAGGAAGAAGTAAAGCAAGAAACAGTTGGTAAGGTTATTTTCAAAATAAATGTTTGAAATCAAATTTTGAAAAAAGGATTCAACGAAAAAAACCAATTAATTTTTCAGAGCCACCCCTTCCAGCAGAATATCCACTGATTGAGGAGCGCAAGCCAGAATCCCCTCGTCCGGAACCCCAAAACACCCCAATAACCCCAGAAGAATCGCAAAGTCCTATTCCCGATCCTCCAACTATGGACGAAATCGCTTCTAGCGAGCTGGAATCTCTCAAATTTTCTGAAGCCGATGCATCACCACTTGAGCATCACGACCACCGAGTGATGCAAAACAATGAGAATGAAACGGTGGAAGTGAAGAAACAAATCAGCCCGACTCCATTGAATAGAGCACCTGCTAGATCAGGCATCCGACCGCCAAGTGCAATACTACGCACGCCGAAAGTTCCAGCGCCGGCGGCTAGTGTTCCAAGGTAAGGTTTTCAACAAAATGTTTTCGAAAAGTTCAGTCAGTCTTTTGTGTTTTTATTCAAACTCTAAACACATCTCCTAGTGACCACTCATTTGAAATTCAGCACGTTATTTTTCTTAGACCCTCCACCACTGCTACACCGTCGGCGCCACGTACTATTAGTACACCACGACAATCTGCGTCAACCGCTCCATCACCTAGACCCATTTCGTGAGTTTTTTAACGGATTTTTTGTCATGATAAAATATGAAAGAGTATCCCATAACATTCCGAACCCCTCCTTTATAGCAATCCCTTTATAAAATAGGTGCAATTGTATCAGAAGGTGTGGCTAGTCCTCTTCTCTATAATTGCTTCCTCTATTGTCCAACCAAACCTTTTATTCATTTTCCTTCTTCCTTCTCCCTCTCAAAACTCTCACATTTCTACCCAAACAAAAATATTTCAAATTGTCTTTCCTATTGTCCTTTTTTCAGAAAAATGTCGCGAGAACGTTCAGATGTTCAAAAGTCAACATCTACTCGAAGTATTGATAATGTTGGGAAATTCACGCCAAAAGTGAATGCTAAATTTGTGAATGTGAAGAGTAAAGTGGGAAGTGTTACGAATCATCGACCAGGTGGCGGAAATGTCGAGATTTTTTCGGAGAAGAAGGTAAGATTATTTTTGGTAGAAGAGTTTATCCGAGCGGCCGTGTAGTCCTCTCGAACGAGACATCTGCTCAATTTTTTTTTGCTCAATTCCAATTTACATCGCGAAAAAATAGGAAACACACGAACTTTTGTTGTGAAAAGTGAGAAAATGAGAAATTGAACAAAAAATCCAAAGCAAAAATAATATTTTCAGCAATACCAAGCCCAATCAAAAGTTGGCTCCCTCAAAAACGCGACGCATGTGCCAGGAGGTGGCAATGTTCAAATCGAGTCAAGAAAACTCGATTTCTCGTACGCCTCACCGAAAGTCGGCTCAAAAACTGACTATCAACCTGCGCGATCTGATGTCAAAATTGTGTCGGAGAAGCTGACATGGCAAGCAAAGTCGAAAGTCGGGTCGATGGATAATGCTGCTCACAAGCCTACTGGGGGAAATGTTCAGGTAAATTTCACATTTTTCAAAAAAAAATCACACTTTTTCCACGTATTGAAGTGTGTGGCACTTGGCTATTTTTTTTGTGAGTCATTCTGAGCTTTTCTCATTTTCAGATATTGAGTCAAAAATTGAATTGGAAGGCGGAGAGTAAAGTCGGATCGAAGGATAATATGAATCATCGACCAGGAGGTGGAAATGTTAAAGTTCGTTGGTTTTTTCTTGGCAAAATTGCACACTACTCAATATTTTGACGATCGCGATCTACAAAGATTGAATTAATCTCGGTAGAGCGCGTTTGTTAAATCTACTATTCTAAAGTTTCCTCACGCTTCTACATTTCCAGATATTTGACGAAAAAATCCGCTACGTGTCATCCGATTCCAGCAGAAATCACTCCGCCCTGGACATCAGCTCTTTATGATCCACATATATATTTTTTTCACTTCTTCGCGCCACCCACATCCACTGATCTATTGAGGTCTTTTTAATATATTCTCAACCACAAACACACCGCTGATGATGACCTCTTTTTTTTTTTGTAATAATTGTGAATATTTGGTTTTTTTTTTGAAAATTGGAAAGATACATTACAATAAGAGTAATTTTGTAATTAATATATTATGATAAACTTTTTTGAACTTTTATTAATAATCATTGGGTTTGAAGCAAAATTTTTATATTTCTTGTTATAACATAGCTTTTGATTTAAATAGGGAAGGTTATGGAGTCAGGTTGGAGATCCGGGTCGAGATTAATACCATTAGAAAGCCAAGAACATGCTGATTCCAAATACACTCAGTTTTTGCCATCGAGACCTGGTATTTGAGAAAAAAGAGGTCAAAGTTCAAAAAATGACAGATTGGTACCATTCAGAAAAAAATTCAATTTTTTTGTCTAATAATTCTCCAGTTTTTCAAACATTCGTTTTTCTCGAACACCAGGTCTCGAAGGCAAAAACTGGACAAATATATTGAATCAGCGTTTTCTAAGCTTTCCAATAATATAGGTCATATCTCATAAATCCAAACCTTTCCCCAGTAAGCTTTAAGATTTTCTGAGTGTTCATAATTTGATGGCATAAAAAAATAAATTATTAGAGCAGTTACAAGATAGTTAGTCAAAATTCAGGCAGAACATGTCTTACTAAAATGGCATTGAGCGTCCCATACTCACCTTCACATCTCATAGAATGAGTTTTCTTATTTCTTTTTTTTGTTTCCTTTCTTTGTTCTCACATGATTTTCAGGTAATTTCCAGCGAGGTGGCAATAAGTCGTCCGACAGTCATCCAAGTGGCAGTTCGACCCAAAATGGCGGCAACAATAATTGACAAGAAGACACTGATGAAACGACGAAGTATCTCTCAACGATCTTCTAGCAGTTCTCTTCTACAGTCTCGACAATACCCAGGAGCTATTTATCCCCTTTCTCCTGATTTTATATTTAACCGTTGACGCTTTTCTGGCTTATTGCTGCAGTGTTAAAACAAACATTTATTTTTGAGGGAAACTGAATATTTTTGAATTTATAATTAACTTTCGTTCATATACGTTCTGTATACTCTTCAATGAATTCAAAAATGCTAAATCGTAGAGTCTACTACCAGAATTTCAGCTTTCTAATTTACTGCTTCATTTTCTGCTTTGTCAGTTTTCTTTTGATTTTTTCCACAATAAAATGGTAAATAATTCTTAGAATTTTCGTTGTTTTTTGAAAAAGAAGTTTACAGTAACCAACTCGAGAAACAACTGGAAAATTTGAGTTTATCACGAGAAGTATTACATTTTGATGAGGAAAAAGATGCTCGTCACTCTAGACATATTCTTTCAAATTTGGAGCAACTCATATTTGTGGGCGGGGTTCCAAGATCTGGGACAACGCTGATGAGAGCGATTTTAGATGCACATCCAGATGTGAGGTGGTGAGTGGACATGAACACATTTCAACAATTATATCTCTCAATCTATTGCCTCCGAAGCGGTATTGGCGGAATTTATCTAGATTTAGCATTTTTTATTTGTCTGACCAGGAAGTTTGAAAAAAAATCTGATTTCCAGCGGTGGTGAAACCATGCTCCTTCCAAGTTTCCTGCAGTGGCAAGCTGGATGGCGTACCGATTGGGTTAACAACTCGGGAATCACTAGAGATGTCTTCGATGATGCTGTATCTGCTTTTATAACGGAGGTTATCAGAATTGATGACAAGTCAAAACATTTAAATTTAAAATACTCCAGATAATTGCAAAACATGGTGAACTTGCTCCTCGCCTTTGCAATAAAGATCCCTATACTGCTCTCTGGCTGCCAACTATTCAAAGGTTGTTCCCCAATTCCAAGTTCATACTGATGATCCGTGATGCTCGAGCTGTGATTCACTCGATGATTGATAGAAAAGTTCCAGTGGCTGGATATAACACTTCTGATGAAAATGTAAAATTTCTTATTGTAATCTTTCCTAGAAAAAAATTGCAGTCCATGTTCACACAGTGGAACCAAGAGATCCGGAAAATGTTGTTTCAATGCAACAATTCTCCTGGACAGTGTATCAAAGTGTATTATGAGCGTCTTATTCAAAAACCAGCGGAGGAAATTCAACGGATCACTGATTTTCTAGACCTCCCATATTCTACACAAATGCTCAAACATCATGAGTTAATAGGTGCAGAGGTGGACCTCAATGAGTGAGTTCCACTCAATTTCTCCAAAAACTCAGCAAAGCTTGTTCATTTTTATTTAATTTTCAGTCAAGAATTCTCAGCATCCCAAGTGAAGCACTCCATCAACACAGACGCTTTGACCTCTTGGTTCGACTGTTTCAGTGAGGAGACTCTTCAGAAATTAGACAATTTGGCACCATTTTTGAGTATATTGGGATATGATACGTCTGCGGCGAATCCTGACTATTCAATGTTTGCAGATGATAATTTTTATCAATTCAGAAATGCATATTCCTAAATTGTAAAAATAATTTAAAAAAAATATGATATCATATTGGTATCCAGTTATAAAAAGTCCACCGAAACTGATATGTTCCAATGTTCCAGCACCTATTCTCAAAATAAATCTAATCATTGATTGATTTACTTTTATCATTAACCTACATCATCGTTTCCTATCACATCTCCCTACTTTCTTTCACTGTTTTTAATATACAGGTCAAGGTTGTTTTTGATACGGCCCCCACCCCTCCTTCTGCACACACATATGAAAGACAAGTATAAAAAAGAATGTGTGCGGCCAACGTATGTCGTGTGTCTCCTCCGGAGAACGGGAGAAGGCTTCTATTGATTTTTCTTCGCAGCAACATTTATGTTTACTTTTTGACCCGTTTAAACCTTTGACCGATCACTTTTTGAATTACTTTTTTTGAATTTTGACTAAAGTTAATTTGAAGTGTTTCAGATGACAAGCTTTTTTCTCTTGGCTGCAGCATTAGCTGTATTTGTCGTTTCCACAGAGGCACGTGGACCACGTGTCACTGACAAGGTTTTCTTTGACATGGAAGTTGGAGGAAGGCCAGTTGGAAAGATTGTTATTGGACTATTCGGAGAAGTGGTGCCGAAGACTGTGAAGAACTTTGTAGAGTTGGCACAAAGACCCGAGGTAAGCTTATATTAATGAATCTGGGAACGTTTGTACATTGAACATCAGAATAACACGATTTTCCGCGTTTTCCTTTAACGAGATCTAACAAAGTTATTATCTAAGACGATCAAGAACAAAACATTTTTATAACAAGTGAAATCTCCAGTTTATAAAAAATGTCAAATCCGGGTTTTTCGAATTCTTAGCTAGTGAAAAAAACTAAATTCTTGTGACTGATGAGAAAAATAGAAATAGAAATCCTCTTAAGAAACCTTTTGAAACTCGATTCAGCATTTTTCAGGGCGAAGGCTACGTTGGAAGCAAATTCCACCGCGTCATCGAGAACTTTATGATCCAAGGAGGAGATTTCACTCGCGGCGACGGAACCGGCGGTCGTTCAATCTACGGAGAAAGATTCGAAGACGAGAACTTCAAACTTCAACACTACGGCGCCGGATGGTTATCGATGGCTAACGCCGGAGAGGACACCAACGGATCTCAATTTTTCATCACCACTGCCAAGACGTCGTGGCTCGATGGAAAGCATGTTGTGTTTGGAAAGATTTTGGAGGGAATGGATGTGGTTAGAGAGATTGAGGCAACACCAAAAGGAGCAGGCGACCGACCAATCGAAGATGTGGTCATTGCTAATGCAGGTCATATTCCAGTCGAGACACCATTCACTGTTGCTAGACAAGGAGTCAACTAAACTGTTCGGGTCTTTATCAAATTTTGTATATTATTTACAACTTAATAACAACAAGTATAATAAAAATGTAAGAAACTGTACTAATTTAAAGCTTATGAGAAGAACTTGGCCAGACACTCTCTATCTACCGTATTGATGAAAAACATTCTATGTACACCTTTTTCAGTGTGCAGAGATTTCGTGAAGATGTATTTTTGGTCTTCAAGGACTTTGAAAATGAAATCGTGGAATACTTCTGCTCCATCTTCTGGTCGGAACTTCATGTGCATCTCAACGTTGAATTGACAGATAGTAACATCTTTGTGGAGTTGATCAAGGAATTCAAATTCTCCACCTTCAATATCGATCCAGGCAAAGTCGATTCTCTGAAAACGTGTGATTGACAAGAAGCGCCTTCTGAATCCCTCATACCTTAAATTTCAAAATATCGTTGACAAAGTACAAGAAAGGAATCGTTGTCACATCTTGGAACACGTACGCTCTGGTCTTCTGATTTTGATTTGGCAAAACTCTGAACTTTGTGAATCCTGGCTGTTTTCCTATGGCGAATGGGAAAAATTTTCCAAATGCAGAATACATTTGACGATTTGGCTCAATGATTGGGTCGGCTCCGTAGAACTTTGTGTTTGGAACAGTTCTATTGAACCTCTCCTCTGCGATTGTGTCATGACCTATTCCAAGAGTGAGAAGAGTGTTCTCTTCTTTCTGAAAAACGTTTTTGTTTAAGTTTTCTGACCGACCAAACACCTGTGCCTTAAATCTAGATAAAGGTAAGAAGGATTCGGGATGATGCGATCAGCAAAAGGACAATGGAAAGCGGATGGCTTACGGTAGTCACGGTAGTCAGGTTTTTCTTTGGATGTTGAAAATGACAATTGCGATGAGTTTGGAAAACTTGAAACTAGTTTTAACTAGGTCTTTCACAAAAAATGTTCTTTAACTTACACATTTCGGAAGAACCGCCCATTTTGTCTCATGCAAATTATCAAAAGGTACTACTCCAAGACTCTCGAATGCTTTCAATTGATCACACTGCTCTGCTTTGGGTACCCAATCCAGGAACATCTGGAACCAAGTTGAAGATTGCTTTGGTACTGTCGAAAGTGACTTGCCTCCTTAGGTTTCCCTTTATAGTTATTGACTATTGGGTTGATACAGTTCAAAAACTCATTTTTAACATTAGCAATTTTGTCGAAAACCTCTTGCTTGATCTCCACTGTAGCTAAATTTTTACATGGAGCTAAGTTGTTGAGCTGCTCGAATCTTGGGTCAAGGACTACTGGTGTGGTCTGTAATTTCAAAACTATATAGCTTCGACTTTAAAAAAATCTTACCTCTATTTCAAACTGATATCCTTCTCCATCCATAGTATCCCAAACTCGTGGTTTAGCTGTAGTGGTAGTAGGTGTGGTGGTGGCAGGAGTCGTCGAATTTTCAGAATTTCCATTAGGACTCCCTGTGGGCATTTCAGCATATGCTGGGCATTGCATAACAATCTTAGTGCTCTCCAGATAGTGATAAAATAATGCAAATAATATTAGCATCATAACAAAAGAGAATAAAAATCCTTTACGAAACCGGTTTTCATTTTGGCTACCGCTACCACCTAACAGTTCATATCGGTGAGTACTCATGCTGAGAAATGAGAATCGAATAACTTCTTGTTTCCAATATTTATAGAGAAGTGTTTCGTTGCGATTCTGGATCTTATCTTCCGGAATCTCGATTCTCGATAGGATCAAGATCATGAAGACACGAAATTGCCTATTTTAGGGAACAATTGAATTTTTTGTTTCTTCTGAGAAGACAGAATTTTCTAATCGACCAGACAAGCGCGCTAGATAAGTATCATAGGATGCATTTCTATGCATTGCCTGAAAGGACAATAAGAAATCGAAATCTACACGCGGTAGAGTCAGAAAGAGAGAACATATTTCCGAAATTTGAGACAAAGAATTTGAAGCGTTAGAATAGTTGGAACCCGGAACCATTTTAAGATTTGGGCCAACAGAATCTGGCCGGTCCAAATGAAGTTTTTTAGGCCCACCTCCATACTGGTCAACCTATTTACCTTTGTTTATGGACCTATGCGCGGGTGGTAAAAAACCTCGAAAAACCATAAAAACCTTTATGCAAAATTTGTCCGAACATTTCAAACTATCGTAGTAAAAACAGCCTTCACGTTGACTCAAACAAATACAGTTTTTTTTTAAATTTGAGTCTAATCAAACTCAAATTTGATCTCTCGCTGTATATATGCGTTCATAAACCTACATTTCAATTTCAACCTGAAAATTATTTTAGTTTTTCAGACGATACTGCCGTTCCATGAAAAAATTCAACCCGCCAAGAAACATCTCATACAATCTAGATAAATGTGACTCTTCTTATCTTCGAAATCGCGATGCATTAAATTCAGAAACATAGGAAAAAGAGAATTCATTCTATTAGAAATATTTGTTCTAATGATGAGATTGAACGTCTTGAAATACTTCAGAGTTTTTAAAATTTAAATTAAATTTTTTCCACAATTTTATCTAACTTTGCTTCTGTTTTACTCCGAGTTCCGTCCCATTGACCACATAATCACCCCTACAAGTTTACTTCCATCTCATAAAGTTCATCTCTTAAGTATTCCCCATTAAAAAAACATCAACAAAACACATTGTTTAACACACACAAAACTGTTTTATTTGTCGGGTTGTCGCGCATCATAGAAAGAGAGAGAATTTTCAGAATTTGTAGAAAAGAAAAAAGAGAAGAAAAAAGAAGATCGAAGTGTCAATTTGTCAACATTTGGAATTGGAGAAGAGAGAGCTTATAATAAATGAATCATCTATGGATGGTTTCGTGTGATTGGAGAGGAGACGAGAGATTTCAAACGCTTCGTTTTCCGAATCGAACCATCATGTCGCCGGCGGATGGAACACGTTTGTGTGGGATTTCTCCCCATTGGGCATAACGGAATGCGGCCTCTGGTGTGATCTCGTCAATGTCTGGAAAAATAGTCTTGAGGAGATGTCTCTAAATCGGACTATCACTTGGAACTGTCTCGGTGGACAAACTATTCTTCCTAATGAATAAATGAATTTATTGTAACGTAAAACAACATAAAACTAGAGTTAAAGATAGTTTGAAGTTGGGTAGCCTGCGAAAACTTCTTAAACCTCCTAGTATTTCTTGGACAATTCTAGAACAAGCTACATTTCCGATGAAAACCTTAACATGAAGTTTTCATGAGAAAATTGTCTATCCCTTACCGTATTGGATGTTCCTGCATTGAGCGACGGCCATAATGGCGACGAGGATGGCGAAGATCAAGACGATGGATGTGCGCGACGACAACATTTTCAAAAAATTGAAAATAGGGGGGACAAGTTTCTGAAACAACGTTTTTGTTGAGCCAGTGAGAGCATCAATAAATGTGAGAAAAATACGCGAGATGAGAAAGAAAGAAGAACAGAAATCCCCAATGAAGGAATGCTGAGGAGGCGTGGCTTAGATCTAGCCGTCTTCTCTCCTTTTTATACTAAAATTTTTTGAGTCGAGTGATGTGATCCATTGCACTAAAATAAATGAGAAACAGTGGAATGTATGTTAAATGTCTCCATCCCATTCACTAAAATTTGATTAATTTTTCATTTTTCAAAGTGCCCTCGAGAAAAGAGCACACGTCGCTAAAATCGCTAAATTGAGTAAATTGAGAGAAAAAACCATAGAATTTGGTCTTTGATATTTTATTTGTATGTTTTTAGTAAGATTACCCAATCTCCTAGCACGAATGATTTGTGATCAATTTCACATTTTAGCCAAAAATCTTCAAGTGATTATTCCGCCCGTCCAAGAATTTTAAATTTGAGATTTTAAATTTGACTGGCACGCAATGAGGAACTTTTTGAGAAAATACGTGACGATTCGGGCGCTATTTAGAGAACAGGTCTAGAGAAGTGAAATCATTTTTATGAAACTAGGAGAAGGTGTTCCTGTAATTCTGATTTTACGCTGATTCCAAATATATAATCAAGTGTATTTTCAATGCGTAGTATTCGAGAAAAACTAGGATTGATGTTCGGTAAAATAGATAATTATTTCTTTTTAAACACTCGAAAATTGCAAAAAAAAATCAAAAAATGTTTCGCTGTTTTCCGAACTTTGATCTTGCCTTTCTCGAATACCAGACCTCAAGAACTAAAGTTGAGTATATATTTGAAATCAGCGTTTTCTCAGCTTTACAATGGTACAAATAACGTCTCCTATCTCCAAACTGACTCCATGATTTTCCCTAGTTAACCCAGCAAAACCAAAAAGTTGTTGCTTCTAGAAAAAAGAAGCGTCCATGCAATTACCCTTTTTCAGGAGACTACTTTTATTGATGTTACAAGCGGAACTTTGAAAAAAAAACGGAAATTGAAATTGAAACTTTATATCTGCTTTGTCTAGAGGGGTGTCATTCCGCCTACCTTTTCAACATGACGCGAGAAAATGATGATATTGCACGTGTTGAAATGAAGAAGGTAAATAAGAAGAGGTGGGAATTTCGGAATCTGGACTTTTTGGACTCTATAGAACCTCACGAAAAGCTACAGTACCCAGAAAATGAATCCCTTTAAACTTCCTAACCAAGCAGGAAGACGTTTACATCTAAATCGCTCCTCTTTTTTCAAAATTCCTTAAGCTCAATGAGCACACCCCGGGGAGTCCTTTCAACGCCGCGGCGCAAATCATTTTTTGGCTGGTTTAAAGTGTCTCTCTTCCTCTTTTTGAAACAAATGATGTGAAGAGCAATTAAATGTTTTTGTGCTGGCCTTCAAAGTACGCATTTTGTGCTTTAGTAGAGAAGGGGGATAATTCTTTGTTCCATCTGATAACACGGAGGAGAGAAGGGATTTTTGCAGTTAATAGCAAAAAAGGAAAAGAAGGAAGTGAAATGAGCTTGAGATTTGAAATATGAATATTGTAAATTCTAGAGGTAACAAGACTTGGATGTAGAGTATTTAACAGCTACTGAAATGGATTTCTAGATTTCACCTGACACTCACTATGGAAAGTCATGGAGACAGTTTGAAGATATGGGACATGACCTAAATCATTGGATCACGCCGATTTCAACTACATATTGAGATTTTGCCCTTGGGGTCTCGTATTCGAAAAAAACAAGGTCAAAGTTCGGACCATTAACACCGCCTCACTACCACTCTGCCAATATTTTTAAGAAATTATAAAAATAGAATTTCAAGGTTGGAAAATACTATTTGAAAAGGTTCAACTAATAAAAATGTTCCTGACACTATGCTAAGTAGCCAGACCTGACAAAATTGAATTCTGGTTTTCTGCAACATCAATGACTATGGAATTTCGAGTTTGTGCTAGGTCTTTCATGTTGTTTGTCCAATTCTGGATACAATTCTGATTCCCAATCAACATGGGCCATTTCAAACCATCCAACTCTCCAAAAAGCACAAAACTCTCATGTACTCTTTGACCGCGATCCGATCTTTCCGATATCTCTCTCGTCAGAAGCGCCGATGGGGCACACAGGAAATGGGACGGAACAAAAAAGAGCGGGGGGAAATAAAAGAAAATGTGTGTTTAATAGAGTAGACAGAATGGCAAATGAGTCATGTGAATTTGTAAAGCAAATGGGCAAAGGGAGGAGGGAAGATATATATGTAGAGGTACGTGTGAAAATCACAATTCTGGGTTCCCAGGAAATATGGAATCAAGATTTCTAAAAACTAGCGTATTTCTTAAAGTCTAGAAACCCTAAAACGCTGAAGTCCCATGACAATATTTCAAGTGCTCCAAAATTCTCAGAATTTACTAAAATTTCTGAAGCCTCCTCTTCTGACTTGTTTGAAAACTTTGGAATAACATGCATAAGGATGTGTAAAGAGGCGGGGACCATCTCAGCAGAAATCATTTAATTTCCGTCTTGGAAGTCTGGAAAAACAACGTTCGCGCAGATTTTCAGAAGATATAGATGACGTAGCTGAAAAATAACAAAGATTTCATCTACCAAAGACTATAGTATATCTCAGTACTGATCTGGAATTTAATTTCGATAGACTAAAGCGCTATATAATTATTCAACTTGGAATTGTTTTTTACAACTAGCCTAGGATTACTGTATATTTCACTTAGTGACAAATTTGCGCTTCCTAACTAAACTTTCAAACTTCAACAAGCACTTTGATGTTTCCTGGCTATATTTGTCCGTTGAAATGTATGTGTCAAGAAATAAAGTTTCTTGGGTGACGTACGTAAAGTGTGAAATTGAAACGGAAAAGTGTCATGCGTGTATCGGCGGTGCAACCTAAAATTATTGGACTCTCGTGTTGCAACATGAGTCCAATTACAAAGTCCAGTTGTTTCTGCGGAAGGGAATTTGAAAAGTTGGCGATCTAATTACGAGACAAAAGTCGAAATGTTTAGGTACAGTATAACCCGTACTTTTTGTTTTTCTTCTATCTAACATTACATTGCACTTCTGACATTACATTACAATCTATTATTGGAATAAAAAAATTCCTGGTAGCAGAAAACATGATTTACAGTTCCTTTCAGACCTCCAAAACTTAAAAACGCAGCATTTGATCTTTTTCAACTACGAGACCATTCCATTAACCCTCCCCGGCGCGAGTTCGTGAATCGATAATAGTTTAGTCACGGTTTCAGTTCTCATAGCAGTGTTTCCGCGGGTTAAAAATTTTGTAGATCATAGGGCGCGATTTTTTGGACCGATAACAATTTAGGTCTGTTTCACAAAAATTCAAAATGCAAAAAAGTAATGCAAACCTTAAAAGATTTATTTCAAAAGCCTACCCAATATGACGTTTGGAATATATGTATACTGCTTTTGCAGAATGCCATTTTTGATTAGCTTCAAAGTGCGCATAAATCGTAAATTCTCAGAAATGTTTCCAACATTTTCTACAGTGGACAAAATTATCCTTTTCAAACAGTAGTGACCAAGATTATAACAACTTTTTATGCTTACAAAATTAAAAAACTATGGAACATTCTAGTCTGAAGTCAGTATAGAACACACACGAAGATTTCTTCTGTGTCAAACCAACACAAGACTCTCAAACATTTACAAGACGTTCAGACATCTTCTGACAGATCTGGAGAAGCAAAGAAGACGTGTGAACGGATAATTGAAAACATCGGAAAGTTGAAAACATGGATGATGATGGGAGGAAATGAAAACGGAATAATAGTTGCAAAACAATACGCATAATTGAATTTTTATGTTTGTTATGTCATCCATCCTTTGTTCATTCTGTTGAATACAAAAACTCGTCTGAAAAAATAAGAAGGAGCAGACATTTTTTATCAGGTATTTTTGCTTGTTTTCATAAAAGAAGTATAAAACATATGATTCATTGTTTGGGGTTTTTTTTCGAAGAGATTGATTTTAGGCTATCTCTTGATATGTTCTAAAAAACAGAATGATCAAAAGCTCAACTTTAGAATTTTGTACTAAAAAATACTCTTTCTCTCTTCTTCCTATTCTTCCAAATCCATTATTCATGCAAAACATTTAGCGGAAAAATACGTCATTTTTCGGCACAAAAGGATTAACATAGGCCCCTTTCGTTATGAAATAAAAGCGTTCGCTTTTGCGTAGAGCGGAGAAGGTTAAGAAAAATAGTATATGGGTTTAACTGGAATAAGGAGGGAGATTAGAATAGGACTACGGTAATGAGGTTTTTGGTTTCTGAGGGAGAAAAAGTATTTTAAATTCAATAGAGTTAACTAGCATACTTGAATACATAGAGGGCGTTCAGGTTCCACTCGGAGACTCATGACAAAACGTGAGACCCTAAACTATGATCTCTAATTGAAATTGAAATTTATCCTCCTGGAATTCATCAAAGAATTTAAAGAAGAAAACAGTTTTATTTCAAAGAGAGTGTAAATAAATTGTTATTCTTTAGGAAAAGTGGGAAAAAATGTTTATAAGAATTTATTAAACAGTTTTTTTCCCCGTTGGCATGCACTTTTTTGTTGAACGCTGCCTCGTTATCTATATATTCTATTTTTAACAAAACTTCACAACCAGGTCAGATTAAATCAAATTGGTTATTTGTGCACACACGCTAAACTCGAACAAATGTGGGACCTTTACAAACACATAAGCTAAAAAGGAATGTCAAAAATAAGAAAATAAAGTGAATCAAATTTGTCATTTCGCACTTTTTCAAAACTTCTGAACGCACCTGAAAAATACTCAAAACAAAATTCGTAAGTTCTATAAATAAAATTATGGGAGGGCGAAGAAAAGGTTAGAAAACCACAACTGACCCCTTCTTCTTATCTTCCATCTCCCTGCTCACAAGACTCCGCCCCTTTTCTCCGGGAAGAGTACTAGGCCCCGCCCAAATTCGTAAGAATAAAATCTTCTCATCAATCATTGGGTGTTTATGGGGTTAAGCGATGGAGGAAAACAAGGAAAACGCCGTTCAAGGAAATTGAGCTTTTCCGTTTTGGGAAAATTCAAACGTCAATTTTCGGAGAAAATTTGAGATAAATCGAGATGAAGAAGATTGATGGAATAATTGGAACACATTTTTATAGAGATTACGATTTTTTGAATGATGTCATGATGACTTTCAGATAACAATATCTTAGGAGATGACTCAAGTTTTTTTTTAGTTTTTCAGCACCCCGAGATTCATTTATTGTTTTTCGTCTCTCCCAGCTTTCTCATCTTCGTCACTTTTATTGTTTCCATTCCTTTGAAAATCTAAGAAGCGGGCGGTCTGGAAAAATAAAACCGATATCTTATTTATTTTCGCACATTCGTACAAAAACTGGTCAGAGAAAAACAATACAAGGAAATTTTTAAGATGACGGTCATTTATAGACAGGATTAAGGTGTTTGGGAGAACTTATGAAATGAGCTGAACGACATCAATACGACTAGATGAACAGGCTCAGGGACATTTAGCAACCAGACGTTCTGCCACCAGTTATAGAAAAAACTTCATAGGTAAAAAAATATCTTCAGTACGCACAAAGTTTTAGATGAATGTGGGGCTTCTTTGACCCGTTTTTGGGTATTTGCTGACTTTACTGTAACTACAGACTAACAGACGCGCATTTGGTGTGTTAAGGGCTTGTTCAGGCATCAGAATACTACATTTTTAGAATACTCAAGATGAAACAAATGTAGCTTGAAAATTTTGTTCAAACACTGAAGTTGTCTCCTAGAAACAGTGCCCATAGGATTTTATCTACACACTTTATGAAACACCGCTGAACGACTATATGATATAAGTATCGTAAACCCTGTAATAGAGGCGCACATAGTGGTGACTGTTCGCTTGGTTCCCAAAGGAAATATCAAAAAGCTGCTAAGTGACAAAAATAGCTTGATAATCATAGAATATTTCTTCTGTTGAAGCAATTTTCATATCTTTGAAGAGAGCCAAGATATGATGTTCTAAACGTTTTTGTGCGCCTCTATTAAAGGTTTTACGGTATCCGAAAAGTTTAACTCGTTCACATCAAAAAGGCGGTGTGATAAATAATCAAATTTCGTGATCTATGAAACCATGTGGAAAAATTGTTGGTAGGATAGAATTCTTCTGCATTTAATAGACAAATATCCTTTTAAAAAGATATCCTTTTAATATAAGCGTTTTATTAGGATACCTCTGTTCTTCTCAAATATAAAATCTTTTCATTATATAATATTATTTTTTGATTTATTTTTGTTATCACCACCTTCCATGTAGACTTCTGCCGTACTCAAGGTCGGATTATGTATCCATTTTTATTTGTAAGTTTCAACATGTGATCGAAGATTTCTCTCATCTCTCACTTTTGTATCAATTTTTTCTTCGATCACTGATTTTCAATCACAAAATTGAATTGGAACATTTTCTCCTTCTGACTGATTCTACTTACTTCCGCTTCCTCTTTTTTTCGATCAATCCTATTTCTATTTGCTTGTTTTTGTAGTTTCTGCATTTTGAAACGGTTTTTGCTGTGAGAAAGGTGAGATTCGTAATCTGGAATTGTTAAACAAGTTTACATAAAATACAAATACCAACAGAAGACGTAAATTAACCGTTTATTCCAATCGATATGGTCTTCTGTCTTTGTCCTCTTTATTAGACCCGCAGATTTTAAATTTTATTTCCTCCTTTCTCCAAAAAAAGTATTTCTGCGAAATTTATAACAAATTTTATCTAAAAGGAAGATTGCGTAAAAATCAACAGTGCTGTTGCCAAAGTGAGAGGAGCAAACTCAGCCCATCTAACAGATGATAGGCCACGCCCATTTTCAAAATAGGAGGGGATTCTAAAAATCATCATGATCTTGAGCACTGGAAAAATTGTGCAACCCGAGCAGTATTTTTTTAAACTTTAGCTCTCCTGAATTTCGTTATCCACTCCCCTTCTCTTTTTGTCGCCTATTACGATTTGGATAGCCACTCTCTCTATCTCTCCTTCTACTTTCCCCTGTCGGACAGGAAAACGGAAAACGGCTAGTACTAAGTAAACAATATCCGCTCGTCGCAGGAAAAGATGTGGAGGGACAGTTTCGAGTGCGCCCTCGCGGAAAGGTCGCCGCGCCCCGCCCCATGCGGAACATTTGGGGGCGGAGTCCATAGAGAAACGGAAAGAAACGATGCGCCAGCGCGCCCCGCGGAACAGTAACACGAACACACACTTTCGCCCTTTTCCGCGATCCCTCTTAAACTGTAGAAACCTTAAAATTTTGTAGTTTTACCTCTCTTCTATTGCTATTATGATCCAAATACAAGGACAGCGCGCTGAACCATTATTACTCGTTCTCAACCCAAATATTCTGAATTCTACTTCTACAAACACTACTTCGAATGATACTAGCAAAATTTCGAATAATAACAATAATAATGACAATGAAATGAACAGTAATGAAAATGAAGATGATGAAGACGATGTGGGTGGGCATACGGTATGTATTCTCTTTTTTCTAAGTAGCTTTGAAAAATTTTAGAATCTGACGTTTATTCTGGAACTAAAATTAACAGAGATACAGTAGATTTAAGCACCAGTAAAAAAATTGCATAATTTCTATCAAATTATCTCCAGAATCTAGCTTCTTCTGACTTGAAAAAAAGGAACCAAATAGGATTTTTTCACCGATTTCTAAGACAAAAAATGCAAAAAATACAATTCAATCCCAAACCTAAAATAAATTTATCCTCACCATTCCAGGATGTCGAAATGAAAACTGAACCCGAAGAGATCGGTCAATGGCCTCGCATCGAACGTCCTACTCCGAAGTATGCCGATGGTCGGCGGATCTCTGCTCCAGCCGTCTTAGCACATGGCCTGTTTGAGATAGTGAGTCTGGAAACATGCGAAAAGTCTAGTTTTCTAGTTTTCCCCACTCTTGTTACGTCAAACCGACCTTAGGACTCTGACTCTGCCTCGGTGCCCTTATCAGTTGTCGGAGTACGGAAAAAGGGCGGAAGATGGAGACATGGACTTCCTGAGTTTTACTTCTTCCTGAATTGCAAAAAGAATACACTTTTTAAATAAAAAAGAAGCGACCTCCTAAAAATGTTATCAATTGTTCATATTCCACTACAACATATTCCACAAGTTCAGCCAACGTCGTGTTCCGTGCAGATTACTGTACTTCAACAGCTTTTGGATCAAAGTTCCACACTGAGTTTGGAACCAACGAATAGCCCAGATTCTGGAGTTGGTGAGTTAGATTATTTGTTTTTTGGGGATTCAAAACGTTTCATTTGAAACGTTATACTGTATGATTTTCACAGTATCTAAGCTCATCCATTCTGGTTTGTTTCTCCATCTTAGTGGGACCGTTTCTAGATATTCCAATCATTTGAACTTGAAAGAAACTCCCAAATAACCAAACCCCAAGAGTTCGAAAAAGTCCAAAGGTCTCCTCACCCTCTTATCACAATGTGGCTGTTTCCGCGTTTTCTATTAATAATAGTGTTTTAATATAAATTTTTCATCAAGAATCACTTTCAGGCAACGACTCAACACCCGAAACATCACCATCTAGTTCAACAACTCACCGTCGTCACGCATTCGCTCCACCACCGCCCAGAGCCACAGTGATATCATCTACAGTACCATCACAACCAGTGTCGTGGCAACCGTCAAGCATTTGGCCCTGGATTCAGCAGGCACAGGCGGCTAATAATGCAGGTGAGAATTTTGATTTCTATCTGTGTGTCGATACGTCCAGTATTATGAAAACCTAAAAAATCAGTTGAAAACATGCTCTCTCATCCCCCTATAATATATATCAATTAGTTTCTGTGGAATTTCGGCCGGTCTCTCTCCCCCCATTTTCTTGCGCAACCCATATTTACACACACTTTATTTATTTTGGTGTTCGCCCTCCCACTTCTCTCAATTTTTTCCATTAGAGTGTACTAGAGGAGGTTTCGTTTGATGCCTAGTTGGTTAGAAGTTCAAAAAGTCTGGAGTTTGATTAGAATGATTAAAGAAAAGTGCGGAATATGTAGAAGAAAAGTGTGATGATAAGGAGTGTAGAGTTTGAACAGGAATTTTTAGAGAGGTTTGCAGAAATTAGAGAAAAATAGAGTCACATGGCTGAAAATGAAGAACTGAGATTCGGGTTCAAGAGGCAATCTTATAATTACCGCGAAACGTTTGATAGAGGCGCACACGTTAGCAAAAGCTTGGAGCATCCTATCTCGGATGTCTTTAAAGATATAAAAAAATGTCAACAAAAAACATATTCTATCAACAATCAGCTATATTTTGTCAGTTAGCAACTTTTTGATATTTCTTTTGGGAACCAAGCCATCAGTCACCACTAGGTGCGCCTTTATTTCAGGCTTTACGGTATATCTCGAAGAACTGCCATTCTTCAATTCTATCACACTTAATTTTTTGACCTCCTCCCGCTGTCTCCAGTGGTTTCTGCAGACCTGGACAGTTCACGCTTCCCACACCGAGAGCTGAAACGTTTTCAAAATGCAAACAACGTGATGAACTGCGCTGCGCGGTGCGTGTGCGGAAGAGGACGCGGAAAATTGTGTTTATGTGCAAATAAGACGGGTCACGCAGGAACGAAATATGAGATGAGATAGAGGGAGAGAGACAGGAGGTGATGGAAAATGATGGGTGGTGGTGGAATGCACCAAAGTTAGAAAAAAGTGGTGATGACTTTGAAACGTCTGAGTGTCTTGAGACGTCTGAAAGTCCGATTTCAAAGCTGCTCTATTCAGCTCTCATGTTTAAGCAAATCTGTGTTTTGAATCACACGTTTGTTCCACATGACCCATACCAGATTTTCCCATGTTCATTCTGTAGAAGTGGTGTCAATTATTTGATCTTCATGTCCAAAAAGGAGGAAATACGGATGCGCGTACTTTCTTTCCCTTCTCAACACCTCTCGAGACGCAGACGTGCTTATTAGCCGTAAGAAGCTCTGGTCACTTTGCGAGGAGGAGAAAGCGAGGCTTTGACGCTTCGACGCTTTCTTTTGAAACGATTTGTTGGCTAGCAGATGTCGCTTCCATCCAACAATTCCGGGACAAGAAACTAGTAAAGAAAGATCAGAGAGGGGGCCAACTGGATGGATTATGAATTGTGGTTGAGGGATGACATTAAAAGTTAGAAGTTCTTGGGAGGCTTGGAGGGAATTGACATGAACTGTAAGCTAAGAGGGATGCAAGAAGCCCAGTTTTGAGAAGAAAATATTACCGTTAAAACAAAAATTACCATGCCCAGTGTGAGGTGTAAGGTCCGCAACACACATAGTGGCGATGCGTGCACGTCGCGGTTTATATTGAAATATACGACAAATAAACTTAAAATCCTTGGCAAGTCTTTTTTAGCGCCGTGCCAACCGTTGTGCGACGGAGCGCGTTTCAGCGATCTTATTACATTTTGTAATGTCTTACAGAACTCTAGCTTAACTAGGTAAGCTATGAACCCTGAATGCCAATAATTTCCAAACAAGAACTATCATAACTGTACCATTAGCCTCAAAATCGTTTTGCCTATTTGCTCTATACAGGTTCGTCACTTTCGCCTATCCGATTCCTTTCGTTTTCTGATCCACTCTCAATTCTCGTACGGCAAAACGGAAGCAGTAAAAGTGGTTTTGGCGCCGTCCATCCTTCTCCCTCGTCCAGTCGCACTTTTTTCTACCTTCTGAATGCGCTCTCGTTCGGAGAGAGAAAAAAAGAGAGAGAGAGAGATCGAGGCGCCACTACACGAAAAACCGGGAGGATTGAAGATCAGAGAGGAGGAAGCAGAAGTGAGAGGAGCGAAAGTTATATGGTCGAGCGCCCCGCTTGTATTATTATATTTTGATTGTTATTGGTGTTATGTTCCGTGTACGGAACATTACAGGAACAGCAGACACACACATCCTTATACTTTATGTGATGGGCCGTTGAGGGCGGAGCGGGGGATCATGAAACCGGGTTGGTGTGACGATAGTTGATCACTAATCAGTAGAGACAGCTTGTTAGCTTAACTGTAGAGGAGGTTATTATATCAGAAATATTTATGTTCCAGATGCTACACACCGTTGGCTCCAATCTGCTCTTCTCTGCCCAACAACCTCTTCATCTCATCCAAACCTCTTGACTATCCCTCAACTTTCTTCAACGCATCATCCTCCACAAAACCTTCTCACTGCTGCTCCATTCATTTCTTCTACAGTATTCACACCAACCTGTGGTGATCTATTGACAACATGCGCTCCATCAAACCCATCACTCTTGCATCCGTATCTCCTGGAACCGCGTCGATTCTCCGAACCCAATCCTCTCCCACCAAACCACTTGGCTCAACGAACACCTGGAAAAAAGCAAAAAGACGGACAAGTGACCTATCTCTGGGAGTTTCTCCTCAGACTACTACAAGATGATCAGTACTCACCAAAGTTTATAAAATGGATTGATCAAGCGAAAGGAGTTTTCAAATTGGTAGACTCCAAAGCGGTTAGCAGATTATGGGGAATGCATAAAAATAAGCCAGGGATGAATTACGAGACAATGGGAAGAGCACTGAGATACTACTACCAGCGTGGCATTTTACAAAAAGTGGATGGTCAACGATTGGTTTATCGATTTGTGCATTTACCCAGTGACATTGCTAGTGTGAGTTTTTTAAATCATCCTAGCCGGGACGTAACTCGTTCCAAATTCATCACGGCCGGTGGTACATACACGACTAGAAATTTCGCCCATAGAAGGTCGCGGACATAGATCTCGCTGAGATCTACATTTTAGTATATTTATGAACTCAAAATATTACGTTTCAAGCGAGTTGCGTACCGGCCAGTGTCCGGATGACAAGTATGGCTTAATGATTTCTGTTTGAAACAAAAACCGGTAATCTGTTTCAGGAATGCGATTCCTCTTGTGAAAGTGCCGACTCATGCCAAAGTGAATCACCGAAAATCAGTCCCATCTCTCCTTCTCCAAAAATTATTATTCAACCGTCTAGTGATGAAGCCTAATGGACTTTCGTGTAAATAGTATAAATTTTTTCGTACAAAATTATTATTTCTATTTTCGTGTTTCCTATAATAATTATATACATTCTGGCTTTAAAGTCTTTCATCCCGTTTTTCATAATTTCTTCTTCTCTCTATTGCACACTGCCTATCTTTTTACGTTCTAATTAATTTTTTTCAAAGAAAATCACTTAGTTTTATAATTATGATCTAATTTATTTACCAAAGCTAAAATAATAATAATAAACGTTTTAATAATATCAACTAAGAAACTCTTTGTCATGTTACACCACACAAACACACATTACACTCTATTCTCTTAGACGCAGCATTCAAAAGACACCGGAAGAATAATAGTGCAGTACCTGCAGAGTTTTAGAGAAACAGAAAGTTCCCGGGGAGAGCATTTCCTCTTTTTTCCCGCAAACAACTTTTTGTGCTATTCTATTGATTACTATTAGTATCCGGTTAGCTTATTATGTAATTTATTTTCGCAGTATGGGAAATTATAAATCGAGGCCACTCACTTCTTGTTCAGGTAAAGTTGAAATATGTTTTGATGATTTGAAATCTGAAGTGTTACGAAATATGTGTTGAATAATGAAAATTAGTTATTTTGATTGATGAATAACAGTTTTTAAAAAATTGATATTTCTTGTAGTTCTAGACAGCAAATTCACAAAAAAAATTAGACACAACAAGTTTTCGACTGTTTTTTGTTTATTTTTTACTCAACATTTTTTTAACGTTAGTATCGACAGTCTAAAGATAAAAATTCCAACATTTCCATTTTCTCTCAAAAAAATTGTTTATTCAGACGAACTAAAAAAGAAAATCTCTGAAGGCTACTCTGTAGTCAGAAGCCGTCTGAGTGATGACGTCAGATCCCGCTCTAATCTCGGATGGATTGATGTTCAAATTGCTGCTTTGTGAGTTGAAACTACACATTTTTCCTTTTGACAAAAAAAAACGTTCAGTGAGAAGTCTCTTGATGAGTTTCAACAACTTCTCAACTCTGAAAATGCGGAATTAAAGTCCAACCAACATCTATCGTTATTCCATATTATTTGTGCTGGTCACTCGGACTCTCAACCGGAGAAACTTCAACATTTGATCAAGAATTTGACTCCAGACCTATCAAAAACTCTTATTTCATCTCAATCTGCAAATGGATTCACACCACTACATATTGCGATATATAGAGGAGATGCTTCAATTCTCAAAGCATTAATAAGCTCCGAAATGGTAGACTTGGATCAGTCGGGACGGCATTTGCTACCTCCATTACACTTAGCTGCAATGATTGGAGATTCTGAAATGTTGAAAATATTATTGGAAGGCGGAGCCAACATTCATGTTGTCGATTTTGTGCATTTTACTGCTTTACATTGTGCAACATATTTTGCGCAGGAGAATGTAGATTTTCTTATTTTAGAAATTTCGAGAGGCTTTCAAAACCCATATTTCAGGCTGTTCGCACACTACTCGCCGCTTCAGCTAATTCTAATCTCGGTGGAGCAGTAAATGACCGTCCTATTCATCTTGCGGCTGCTAAAGGCCTCACAACGATAACGAAACTTCTATTGGAGGCCAAAGCAGATCGTGAGTTACAAAATACCTTTTTTTCTTAAACTTTGTATTTCCAGCGCTGCTAGCCGACGACGAAGGAAACCAAGCGCTCCATTACGCTGCAAAATCTGGAAGTCTAACTATCCTCAGCATGCTGATAAAGCACGTTCGCGGGATCAATGATCGAATATGCTCTCGAAACCTCTATGGTGACACTGCACTCCACTTGTCTTGCTACAGTGGTCGTCTGGATATTGTGAAGGCTATTCTGGAGTGCTCTCCAACTAATATTGTGAATATGGAGAATGTATTCTCAGAAACACCTTTGCATGCAGCTTGTACTGGGGGGAAGTCACTAGAGTTGGTATCTTTTCTGATGAAGTACCCCGGAGTGGACCCGAATTATCAGGGACAAGATGGTCATACAGCATTACATTCCGCTTGTTATCACGGTCACCTGAGAATTGTACAATACCTTCTGGAGAATGGAGCCGATCAATCACTAGCGTCAAGAGCCTATGAAGGAGGTGCTTTGAGGCAACAAGCAGGGACAGGCACTGCCCGTCCATCGAAAGTGGCATCTGCCATAATGGCACTGAACAGAAGTGACACTCCATCATCAAACGCGTCCTACAACTCTACAATATCTCTAGACGATCAACAGACACCTGTAATCTGGGCGTATGAAAGAGGTCATGATGCAATAGTGGCACTTCTGAAACACTATGCGTCTAGGACAGTTGAAGGCGATGTCTGCAGTGAGTATAGCTCAGGAGAGTCTTCATATACTCCTCTACCTTCCCCAATGGGAAGATTGACGAGTCTCACAAGAGATAAGGCAGAGTTATTGCAACTGAGATCTGCTCTCCCGGCACCGTTTCATTTGTGTTTGGCTGAAATTGAATATCAGGTTTGCCAAAAAGACTCAAACACTTTTTCATCTCAATTTTAGGAGTCTATTGGAAGCGGGTCATTCGGGAAAGTGTACAAAGGAACATATCGCGGCAAACTGGTTGCTGTGAAGAGATACCGAGCAATGGCGTTTGGATGCAAGTCGGAAACAGACATGTTGTGTAGAGAAGTATCGATTTTGTCAAGATTGGCTCATCCGAATGTGGTAGCATTTGTTGGCACTTCGTTGGATGATCCGAGTGTGAGTTTTTGATTTCTGAAACCTTCTTTAATCAAAATTAATTACAGCAATTTGCAATTATCACGGAGTTTGTGGAAAACGGGTCATTGTTTCGGTTGCTACATGAGGAGAAACGGTTTGTTTATTTATTGTTAAATCCTTAATTATCTAAATCTCACATTTCTTTTTCAGCGTCCTCGACCCAGCTTTCCGATTACGTATATCATTAGATGTAGCACGTGGAATGCGCTACCTGCATGAAAGTGCAGCAAAACCGGTAATTCACAGGTATAAACTCGTTTTATGAGTTTGGGAATAGGAAAAAAAAATTTCAGAGATCTCAACAGCCATAATATTTTAATCCACGCAAATGGGCGGAGTGTGGTAGCTGACTTTGGAGAAAGTCGATTTGTATGTCAGCGGGATGATGAAAACTTGACGAAACAGCCGGGTAATCTTCGATGGATGGCTCCAGAAGTGTTTTCCCAGTCGGGAAAGTATGACCGGAAAGTTGATGTGTTCAGTTTCGCGTTGGTCATTTGGGAGATTCACACTGCCGAACTCCCATTTTCTCATCTGAAACCTGCAGCTGCCGCTGCGGAAATGACCTACAAACGTGGCAGACCCACACTTCCAAACCAGCCCACACCACAATTTCCTGCACATATTTTAAGTCTGATTCCTCAAGCGTGGCAAGCGGAGTCTAATCTACGGCCGGATTTTGCGGAGGTATGTACTTCCATTTCAGTAATTTTATTTGTTCTGATAGAATATTTTCAGATAGTCCCCCTGCTGGAACCACATGTGGAGTCAACGCATACAGATATGAATGCACCATCTACAGTATCTCAACTAAAATCACAATGGGAGCAGTTGAGTATAGCACCACCTCCAACTTCAAAATTCCCACCTATTCTATCAGCACTTCATGGAATCGCGGCGACTGGTACTGTGGAAGAATTACGACAAAGGATAGATAATAATGGATATGTTATTAACAAAATGTAATAAACACTTTAATTATTTTTAGTTACAGAGGTTCGCGTTGCGGTTCATATTGAAAGATACAATAAATAAACTTTAAAATCCATAGGGAAGTCTTTTTTTGGCACCGTTGTGCGACGGAGCGCGTTTCCACGACCTTACGTCTCGCACTGCTGTGAAGCTATCTCAAGTGTTATAGCAGAAAGGTGGAATAAAACATGGGAATTTAAAAAAGCGCCTTTAGTTGTCAGTTTTAGTATAGATTCTCTACTAAACTATGAAAAAATACTCAACATTTGTAAAATATTGCTGTTTCTTATCAGTTTCGTTGCTATTTTATTATAATGAGCTTCTGACAACGCCTGTTATAGAACAGGAGGTACACTTTGTCTTCAAAATAATCTTCATCTTTTTGTCTGTGTTCAGGTTGAGTATATCTCTTGTGATTCTCTTCTTGAATACCTATCCCCACCGATTCCAGCTCTTCTCATTGATATTGAAGTTTTGGAGCAGATTGAACGAGATCATTGTCATTTGCAAAAGGAGAAATCTGTGAATGTAACAAGTTTCAAATGTATATAATAAAAAATCTTTTAAAAAATAGCTTGAATTCAGATTGGTGTGGATATAAAGTATGAACCACTGGTGAAAGATTCTAGATTCCGCGTATTTTTCTATAAAAACTCAACTACAAAGGATTATCTGGGCTTTGACATCATTGGAAAGAAAAAATTGATGCCAAAGTAATTACCCACAGAGGAAATTTTATAATTTATGTTTTCAGATTGTTCTCCTATCGTTCAGTGAAAAACTTGAAGGTTGCCAAAAATATTCCACAATTTCTTGGGTTTTGGCAACGTGCAAGTTATATTAAATGTGCAGGAGACACTCATCACAAGACGTCACTAGACCAACCTACTCGAGATCTCTCAATTCTGAAAACAAATCTCATTTCCAGTGGGATCAGTTCGTTTCTAACAGGCTCTACTTTATTATCATGGTACCAACAATGCACAATTAACTCTACCTATTTGGAATTAGCGGTTTCATCGGAAGAGCTTCCATATAATTTCGGGAAGAAAACAGAGGAAGTCTTTAGTAATTTCCAAGTAGGCAGATTAGATGGGACGGTAAGTATAGTTTAATTTTTTCAGAATACTCTCTTGTTTTTTTTTCAGACAGAAAATGTTCAGAGAATTGAAGTGAAGTCAGCCTTCAAAACTACTATTGATATTGTGGTAATGTATCAAGATGAAGAAAGACACACAAATTTCATTTTCGGTTTGTAAATGAAAGATTATTGAAATAGGTATATCCCAAGCTGTTGTAGATAGTCGAGGAACCAAAAAATATTTCTCGAACTACGACCCATATTGCTCTACCGACATTCACGGGCATCTATTCTGGGTGACTTGTAGACCAGAAAAACGGCTGGTTGTAAGTTGTTCTATTCAATAATAATAATAGTTGTATAAATACGTTTTGCAGGAAGAATTTGGAGACAGATGGCGTGAGACTACAGGCTACAAAACTTCTGGAAAATAACTGCAATGTGATAAATATTTTTTGTATCCTTCTAACCTACAATAAATATTATTCTTATTATTTTTTGCACGTCATAAAAATTTACCAGTGGAGAGGAGGCGGAGTGTAGAAAAGAAGAAAACAACAATGAGCTCACGAGAAAAAAGAGAGAGAAATGAAAAAAAGATAAGGAGAAATAGTCTTTGGTAGAACAAACGAATGAACTTACCATGTTTTATATTAGTAGTGTTTTTTATATTATTAATATACCCAAAATAAATATCGTTAGCTGAAATGTGTACTGTTTCGAAAGCATAAAAGGTGAATGTCTCCTAGAAGAGGTCTACAGTGCGTCCAATATTAATAGGACTCTCTATATGTTGCGGTTCCAGAGAAAACAGGTACAGATTCAAAAAATTAGATTGGACTGCATGAAAAATATAAACATGTAGCTATATCTTTACTAATTCCTTTTTTATTTATTTCAGAGCCATCAAAAACTAGATAAATTTTCTTTTTGTATCATGAAATGTTTCAATTGTGTCATACAGACAAGGAACCAACAATGGAATCCAGCAAAATTGAGAATTCAGGCTTTTTGTTAGAAAGTCTATAACCAGGTTTTGAAATAATACGATTTCCAGATATGCTATCATCATCCTCTGTGTATTTCTCTGAACATCCATTTATCCATATCAATCACATTTTTGTCTCTACATGTAGCATTTTCTGGCAGCTAATTCGTCAACATCTGAATCTGTTTTGTTTTCTTTTTTCTGTATTCGTTTGTTGTAATGAGAGTCATAAATGCCTTTTGTTTATGATGACCAACCAGTCGAAGTGGAAGGAGGAGGAGGAGTGGAGAGGGCGAACGAAGCCTGGAAGCAATATGATATAAACAAATCACTTCTTCTGTTTCATTTTCCACACTTCTCACTCATTTGTTTCGTTTTTCAAAGTGTGAGCAACGTTACTCTTTTTTGAGTGCGAAACTCGCGCTAAATTCACAAACTAGAATTAAAGTGGGCCATCTAACAATATCATGGAGCTTTTTCTACATAAAACTCTGGATTTGGAATTTCATCAAAACTTTTTTGTTTAATTAAACAACAATATGAAGGGGCACCTTCAGTAAACAACACAGAATCGTTGTGTCTTATAAAAGTTCACTGAAATCAGTTTTAATTAGAAATTTCGAAACTTCTTGTCATCCCTTTTCATTTATTCTGACTTTTCGGCTCATTGCAACTCCCTTTCCATATTTCTATGAAACCACAAAAAGAGCCTATCTGAATCTTGTATCTGGGATACAATTCATACAAGTACTCATAAAAGTGTGTGAATTACTACTTTTTTCTATTGACGTCACACACACACGAAGCGTGCGGAGACTTCTTATAAATTTTGGAGTAGGGACCATCGATAAAAGATTCCTTCTTGGAAAAAATATGTTTTTTTTTCTATGCTGTGTCTTTTTGTTCAGTTTCATTTTTGGTTAAGAGTAGTGTTCCAGTAAAAGAGAAAGTTAGTGACCTTCACTTTTCTCATATAACTTTCCTTAGATTTTGAGTGTTGATAACTTTGTTAGGATGCGTCATGTCATTTTCAGCATTTTGACTTCTCTGTTTACTCATTATATTTTTAAACTTTTATCAACTCTATCAACACTTGCAGCATCCTGTTTTTCCCCGCTTCTCCCTGTTTCTCCTTGACACAAAACGGGACAAACTTTCATTTCATTAGGCTTTTATTCAGGCGTGAATAAGAAAATTGATTTCTGCACATCGACACTTTTTTCTTTCATCTGAAATATAATGGTTTCAGTTTTTCAGATGTTTTGTTCGTTTAACAGCGGGAATCAAAATAAGAAAATGTCTCTGATTTTTTTGACAAGTACTAGCGAAATTCTGAAAATTTAGTGCTGAAAAATGACTACAATGATCGTCACCAGTTTTTTTGATTATTATGTAAGTAATTTGATTAGACAAGGGAAGTTCATCTCTAGTCGAGTTTCCATTGGACCTACTGTCGACAATTCTGGATCCAAAACTGCAGGAAAAATTTGGCAAATGCTCCGAAAAGCGTGAACCGAAAAGTATACCACCTCAGTTCATTTGTATTAAGTTTGTTGGCTCAAAAGTTGGTCCACGTGAGCATTTGGCTGATTTTTCATGCAGTTCTAGAATCAGCAGGGTCGAAAGTATCTATGGTCCAATTTATATTATAGGAAAAGTTCCTGCGTTTCAATTTTCCTGCATTTCCATTTTATGAAATTTAGAGACCGATCCAAACATACTGAAATTTTAGTGTATTTCTAATTTCTCCTAAAACAACTATAACTCACAATCAAAGTCTTGAATCTCAAAATTGGTAACCTCCGATACTATCTACTGGGTTTTTTTGATTTTTAAATTTCTTTGCCTCTTTCACAGAACGTTTTCCTCCCCTATTAATAGTAAACGAGAAGTTTCGGGTTGTTTTCTTCTCTACACAAAGAACAAAACAAATCAAGGCATCATCTGTTTTTGCGCAACTTCTTCCTCCCTCTCCGTCTCTAATTTCCTAGTTCTTTCTGTCCCTTAGGTGTAAAAATTTCCTACTTTCTCGATGTTCTGACCTTCAATTGTTTCTTCCTCGTTGTGACCAGCACGGATTATTTCAGAATGAAAAAGTATCTGCTATTTTTCACGTTCCCATGTTTCTTCCTGTTCCCAATGATGTTTGTCTACCAGTCAAGTCTATTTGGTAGTTCGCAGAGTCTAACGGATGAAAATGATTATGGAACTATGGGTCCCGTTTCCTTCAAGAAAAGATCCGTGAGTCTTCTAAAGTTTGAAAGTTTTGCACAGAAACATTTTAAGCTGAAGACCTGTGAGTCTTTGATCTCTCAAATGAACACTTCTATACCAATACTCTTGACTGATGTAGAATTTTTGCAAATGTTGGAGAAGGGTAGCTGTGAGTCATGTACTGGAAGACCTATAAAGGTGAGAAGTGTTTTAACTTTCAGTATTATCTAGTAACACTATTTTTAGATTGGTGTAGACGTCAAGCATCTTTCTGCCACGTGGATTATGGAAGACCCTCGATTTGAAGTATTATACTTTACCAATGATTCAACAAAAGATTATTTGGATTTCAGATCAGATCCACGAAAAATAATACCAAAGTAAAGTACTAAATTTATTTTTCGGAAAAAAATAATACGAACTTTTTTCAGAAAGTTTCCGACGCGTTGGGTTGGTAATGTGGAAGTTCCTAGCAATATAAAAATGTTTGTTGGGTTCTGGCAACGTGCCAAGTTCGCGGAATGTTTGAACTTGCATATACCAAGGGCTGGAGCAAAGGTAAGTGGATACGATTCAAAGAAATTTAATAAAAATTCAATGAGGCATAACAGATTTTAGTAGTCGAACTAATATACCCTATGTTTCTTCAGGTCCGAATGCCGGCTCGTCCGTCGTCCGCTGTACTTGCTCGCCTCCGTGATGAGATAATCGAAAACGAGATGTTTCCATTCTTAAACGGGGGAACTCTACTAGGATGGTACAGAGAGTGCTCAGTAATACCACATACCCAAGACATGGATATATCGGTGTTTTCTGAAGACTACAATTCCGGATTTGTAGAAAAGATGGAAAGAAACGATTCCAGTTTCATGATAAGGAGGAAATTTGGAATGGTAGAAAAGTTTAGATGATCTTTTTCAATAATTAAAATAATTTTAGACCAATGACTCATTCGAACTCACTTTGGCCCCAAAAGACGGTTTCAGAGTATTCATTGATGTCTTCTTAATGTATCCTGGCATCGAAAACGGCACAGTCACTCATCACTGGGTGGGCGGAGTCTCTCGTAAGCTCTTTTCAGAAAATTTACTAATAATTCGTATCCATTTCCAGCTGACGGCACAAAGTACAAGTACACTTATCCAGTTTACGATCCCTGGTGTGCTGCCGACTTGCACGGTCATATTTTCTGGGTCACATGCACTCCTAACGAGAAAATTGTGGTAGAGTTATCAGATTTCAGATTTCAGTTTCAAATGTTTTTAAGTGTATTTTCAGAAAGAATACGGTAAATTATGGTATCTCGACCATCTGACATCAAAGTACTCGTGGAATTCATCTGGAAAAAATGTAAAAAGAAATGGAAAATGGACAAAGGAGCAGATGAAGGAAGTGTATAAAGTGTTCAAGGGGTAATTGGATAATTATAACTAGTAGGGTGCAATTAATTTGTAATGATTCTTTTATTAAGGAAACAGGTGAAAAAGTTGCGGGTAAAACGATAGGTTTCACCATGATGATAGAAATTGAAACAATGTTACAATGAAATTTGAACTTTTTTCTGAAATAAACTTTTTTTTTCGATTTTCAGCGTTTATCAGAAATGGAAAAAACTGAGTATTCATTAAAATATTCCTGTAATAACTGTTGTTTCTTTAAAAAATATATTCAGCAGTACAGTACACTCCGGGACTACTAGCGAAGACCGTCGCACAACGGTTTGGCACGGTGCCAACAAAGACTTGGTTGAGTGTCAAAGATTTTAAAGTTTATTTGTCATTTTTATCGCGACGCGCACGCAACACGACTCGGAAAAAAGTAAGTTCGTTACGGACCCTACGCCTCGCACTGTTGATTTTCTGAATAATATATGAATTTCAAGGTAAAGCAATATATTATAATAGTTTCTCGATTAGTCACTCCCCACCTTCCGACTTCCCCTTTCGACAAACAAAAGATTGTGTGATTTGATCAATAACTTCCGTCGACCTTCTACTACTATTTCATCACTTCTATCATTTCTCCTTCTTCTTTTCAATAAAAAACCACTTCATTCTGTTTTTGTTGAATCAACCATGTATTCTCGTATCATTTTCTATTGTTTTTGTTTATTCTCTGCGTGCCAAGCAATTGGAAGAACTCAGTCTACTGCTATTGAAGGAGTATTGTTGTGTGAAGATAAACCAGCGAAGGATGTGTTAATCAAGTTGTATGATCATGATACGGGTAAGTTGTAAAAACTAGAATAACGTAAACGTGTCTTTCAGTATCCCCTGATGAGCTGATGGACTCCGCGAAAACTGATGCTGACGGTCACTTTCGTTTGAGTGGTACAGCTGACGAGGTTAGTGAAAATACACTCATGAAATAAGCTCACAAAATTATAGATATCTGGAATTGAACCAAAAATCAACATCTACCACGACTGTGACGATGGAATTCTGGTGAGCATAGTCTATTACAACATGTTCAACATGCACATGGAGTTTTCAGCCCTGTCAACGACGCATCACTATCTTCATCCCAAGCAAATATGTCTCCAACACTAAACAACCATCTGAGGTTTTTTTTACATTGTTCAGTAATTTCACTCTTTAAAATTCCAGACTTTCAACTTGGGACGTCTCCAGCTAGCTGGAAAGTATGCAGGAGAATCCAGAGATTGTCTTCATTAAATTCTTTTTATTGAAAAAAATTCAGAAAAATTGTGTAACAAGTAGTATCAAACATGATTCTTCCCACTATCCTCCGAACTTTGTCTTCCTTTGCTTTTACCCTACAAATTGATATTTTGTTCAACAATTCTTATTGTGTCTTATTTGTAATATCTTACCGAATCAGATGAATATATTCTGTCACCACGACGGAATTGGTTGGATGCTGGCTCATTTTCTTCATTCAACGTTTCTAGGCCAGGTCTGTCCGGTTGTTTGGCTGAAAAAAAGAAAATACGAATTGAAAATAGCAAGAGCCTACATTTCATAGTCGCAGGCATGGAAAGATTGAATTTTCTCTCCTGACTTGGACTTTCAATATTATTGGAGGAAATAGAAATGGTCCTGTTTCGTAGAGAATATGCATTCCGTTTGTTGAAAATGCTGCCACGTTCTGAAACGATTTATTTTTTTAATTCCTTGAGATGTCTCGTTTCAATTGCGGAACTAAAAACATTTTGATAGATGAGTGACATGTACATTTAATTAAACATTTTTTGAAATGTGTCAATCATCAAAGTATTTTTAGATACTTTTTAATAATTAGATTAAAGTTAACATACCACTTGTCGGAGGTGCATCTTCGGGGTTTACCCTTACTATTTTCACTGCATCATTCTCAGCGGCAAGTTCCACTTTAGCAGCCGATCCTGTCAGCGTTCTTGGCAGTTGACTCTTCTCGGAGTAGGCAGGCAGATAGTCTGAAGTAATTAATTACATTTTTGATAATCTTGAACAATAGCTATCTCACTTGGATCCGCAAATTTGTCGTTCACCAGATTTGGATGGTATCCGTGGGTATCATCGACGATTGCCATGCCAGTCTGTAATAAATTCTTATTTCTCTCATGTCAATACATAGAAGTTATTAAGCTCACCGAAATATTTTTATCAATAATCCAATTAACTTCAAAATCATCATCATCCTCCCCGAGTGGATTCAGCAGGACTTCTGCCACTTTCATCCAACCGATAACAAAAATGAACTCCAGTATCGACATAATTGGGATAGGCCAATCCATTTGAGTTTTTGATTTCAAATCGGATATCAAGAATTGGCGACTGATAATGCAAATCGTGAAGTAGACACGGACAGCAAGGAAGACTACCTGAAACCAGAAAAAAACTATTGCTATCAAATGCCAAGACCGGACTTACTTGTGGATAAGCAATAGGTATCGGTATGGAGTCGAACTTGATCAGAGTCTCCATTGCCACTCTGAATTCTTTGATAGCCTTAAAACGATTCGGCTCAATGTGAGCTATAAATCAGTATCTCACCAAAACCAGATTATTAAAAGCAGTGGGCTGATCAATAAGTTTTCTGGCATGAGCCTCTAAGGCTAACGAGTTCGCCCAGTTGATCGGCACCCAATAGTTTTGTCCCGGACTACAACAGACAGCCTCCAGTTCATCTCGCTCTTCAGGTTCCATGAAACCGGCATCCACAACGTATTGAAGTGTGGGGAAGCGTCGACGGACTCTCATCGAGATATCACGGAACACTAATACCTGAATAGAGACATATGGATAAACAGATCCACTGACAGAGACTGACCTGATGCAACACCACATATCTAATAATTGCCCTTCTCGTCAATCGATCTTCTTCTCCTTTCCCAGGCAACAAAACCGCTACAGACAGTGCAACGGACTCAATGAATGGCATCACATTCAGAGCACTCCTCCATCTTTCGAAAACTGTTGTCACAAAGAATCCGAGCATAAATGTAAGTGGTAGGTATTTCATTCGATCATCCATATGTACGGATACTTTTTCAAATATTCTGAAACCAGTGGACGTTGAAAGTTTGGCTCTTGTCGGTTATTTTGGTCCTTAGAATTATTTTAGGTCCTTAGAATTATTTTTGGTCCTTAAAATTATTTTTGGTCCTTAAAATTATTTTTGGTCCTTAAAATTATTTTTGGTCCTTAAAATTATTTTTGGTCCTTAAAATTTTTATTGGTCCTTAAATTTTGTTATGGTTATTAAATTAAAAAGTGATCAGCGAAACGCGGAACGCATAGAACGCCAAGTTGTTCGGCCGAGTTTTTTGTTTTCTCTTTTTTTGTTGATGTTTCACATTGTTTGTTTTCTATTTTTCTTTATAGTTTTGCGAATGTGACGAAAATCAAAAAGTGACTCTGCTGATAACAATTTATTATTAACTCTGTTTCTAATTATCATAATCTTCCTCCACTTCTTCTTCCTCCTCTTCTTCTTCTTCTTCCTCGGCATAAGCAATGTCCACGGCATTGACGAGAACATCTCCAGCAATGGTAATTTGATCCGCATGATGGGGATCCATTCGTTGATAATAATACAGGTGGTATTCTTCGTTTACAACAATCTGTAACTGAAGTTTCTAAAGTAGCGTAATAGTAAGGACCAGAGCTGTGCGGAATTCCTTCCTTCGACTTCCTTCTTCCTTCTTCCGGGCATTTTTTCACTTCTTTCTTCCCTCTCCCGACTTCCCTTTTAAAAATTTCATTTCCTTCTTCCTTCTTCCTTCTTCCTTTTCAGAAAATTTTACTTCCGCACAGCTCTGGTAAGGACTTACCTTGAAGCCATCCTCTTCTACGGCAAGGTTCACCGTTATCAGTTCACCAGTAAGAGAAGGGAGGCGCTTCTTCTCTTCCAGCTCCCACCTGTTTCTTCTCTTACTAGAGATCTCTTACTAGAGCTTTTCTTCTCTTACTTCTCATTCTCATCACATTCACAAAACTATAAAGAAAATAGAAAACAAACAATGTGAAACATCAACAAAAAAGAGAAAACAAAAAACTCGGCCGAGCAACTTGGCGTTCCATGCGTTCCGCGTTTCGCTGATCACTTTTTAATTTAATAATGCACCTATTCACGAAGAAAAAGTGCGAATTAAAATGCCACTTTTTGCATTTTAATTCAATTCACGAACGCACATTAATGTGCATAAAAAACACTTTAATTCGAATTAATCTGCATTAAAATGCGAATTAAAATGCACATCGCGGCGAGATATCTTAATTAATCTGCATGCGCCTTTAATAAAAATCCGTAAATCCACACAAGTGTTAAAGGTGCATGCAGATTAATTAAGATATCTCGCCGCGATGTGCATTTTAATTCGCATTTTAATGCAGATTAATTCGAATTAAAGTGTTTTTATGCACATTAATGTGCATTCGTGAATTGAATTAAAATGCAAAAAGTGGCATTTTAATTCGCACTTTTTCTTCGTGAATAGGTGCATAACCATAACAAAATTTAAGGACCAATAAAAATTTTAAGGACCAAAAATAATTTTAAGGACCAAAATTAATTCTAAGGACCAAAATAACCGACAAGAGCCGAAAGTTTTGTAATACATAATCACATACGTTCTTATTTCAGCACTGAACGCATACCGATATGCAAAGTGTACCGCGTAATAGAAAACTAGCCATACCGCCAAGTCACCTGCTACAGATTTCCAAATGGAACCTGAAAATGAGAATTTTAAAATGTGAACTCATAGAAATGTGTGCTCTTACCTCTCCACCGACTCAGCAGCTTCAAAAACAGTAAAGGATTTCCAGACGATACGTCTAACTGATAATTCACTGTCATTTTGAAAGTGAGCGAGACAAGGAATATGTTGTTAAAATACAAGAGAACCGGTAATCTGTGATGTTATTCGCCCATAAATTAGTCTGAAATTTATTTTTGTAGCGACGAAGCAACAAGGATCAATTTTCAATGGGAAAAGTATATACAGCACTTGAAAAAATGGAATCAAGTACCCGAAATGAGATATTTCGGTTCATGGTCACAATTATTGCTGGTTCAGTGAAATCAAAAGATAAGAATTCGAGTGGCAACGCGTACGTTCTGTATCTTTTCCTCTCGAATCAGAAAACATTGGGGTACAATTAATTGGTGAGTAATTAGTAGAATGGAATGACCTTGTTTTGAAGAATTTCGAGTTCTGTCTTATGGTATAAAATGGAAGTTCACAAATATGAGGTTCAGATGTTAGTTATATTTATTCTCGATTTGCAAACACACACCGGGTGGTATTAAATTTGTTTAAAATGGTCATGTAGCTTAAAACATTGTTTAAAAGTGATTTTCAGACTTGCAAAACTCAAAAATGCAGGATCTGATTTATTGCAGCTACGAGACCATTTCTTGAAGCTCCGAACTAATTAAATGCGCCTTTAACACCCCTGGCACGAGTTTGTGAACCGATAATATTATCGGAATGAAAAAGTTTCGGCATTTTTCAAAGGCGCGCGAGATTCTATCTATGCACAGGTTGCAGAACGGTTGACTTAGAGAGCAGGTGCTTGAAAAATGTCGGGGACTTTTTTCCCGGTAATAAACAGTTAGATAATGACATGGAAGATTTAAAAAATATATTCTGAAACTCGAGAAGAAGGAAAAATAGAATCTCTTTGTTAGTTGGGTATCATGAGAACAAATTAGTCTTATGGTTTTTTTGGACAAATAAAAATTCTATGTTTAGACTTTTCTGAAAAAAAAAACATGATTTAAAGAAAACAGCCAATAACCTTAAGGAAAAAAATTCAAAAATGATCCATTTAACAACAGAGATCAGGAATTCTGCCAAATCAAAATTTGGGGGTCATTCGCCCCCATCTCCCGCCACAAATCAAGATGTCTTTTTGTGTCTTTTGCCCCCAACGCAAACTCGTTTTGTCCGTCTTCTTCTCCATACGTTAGTGATCTTTTTTCACCATGTTTGTCCTTTCTTGAGAATGTAAATTTTTATTAAATTGAATTGGTTTTCCAGTATCAAGAAGAGAGAAGAGAGCAAATACAGATAGGGGTGAGAAAAAGCAGCGTCAATTTAAATATATCAAAATAAAAAGTATATATAGGTCGGTGATGGAAAAAAGTACATTCAATAGTGGTGGTGATGGTGTCGATTAGGCAGCGATTTTTTGTTGAGATGGTGATTGTTTGATCTCTCCGGTCACTGGGTTGCGGGCTGAAAGTTAATAATATTGTAATATTAGTTTAGATAGATTAACTGTGTATGTTTGAAAAAAAACTCACAAAGAACTGGAATAGTCTTCTTTGGAGTTCTCGATGGAGACGCTGGAACGTCATCGAAGATCTGAGACTTGTACGTTGGAGTCACACGTTTTGGTGAAGATACAGCTGGAGATTCCTGACCGAAGAGACGGTCACGAGTGTTGCAATGCTTCTGAAATGAAACATTTTCAATTTTTGAAGTTTTTCTAACTAAAAAAAAGAAAGGAAGAAATATTAAGTTACACTGTTTCAACGTGGGAATTGTGAAGAGCCCTCGAAACCGGATATTGGTTATTTTTCTTGGTCTATTATAGTCTTTGTTTGTCTTTATTCTCAAAATTATTTTGTATGCCTATAAGTACCAATGTCAGTTGTAGTTGAGGTTTTAATGTAAGACTACTAAATTGATAAGAAATAATTATTGAAATAAATAGTCAACTTTTCTCATCAGAACTGCTCAAGAACTGATACAAACAAGAATTACTTGTCAACCGTGCAAATTTTGATTTAATTTTTCTCGACTTAATAGATATTTGTAACCAGCGTTTTCTCAGCTTTTCAATGAAAAAGGTCACGCCCCATATCTTCACACTGACCCCATGACCTTCCCAAGTTAGGTCTGATGGCTTTTATATAAAATGTTGCTATCTACTAGACGTTCCTGATTAGTACCAGTTGCGATGCGAGCGGTTCTGTTCTTTTGATCCGGTAGAAGTTTTAATTCTAACTTTATTTTCAGCAATGCCGGATTTCCGGATTATGTATGAGCTAGAAGTTTATCAAAATGGCATTCTACATAGCCATGTTTCAAGATTCCAGTTTCTCCTGTTCGCAGCGGTGAAGCTCTGTTTCCAAAGGAAATATCAAAAAGTAGCTAACTGACAAAACATAGCTAGTTTAATTTCCATAAAGTATTTCTTCAGTTGAAAAAAATTTCATATTTTTAAAGACATCCGTGATAGAATGCTCCAAACTCTTGCTAGCTCTTGCTATGATTTCCGTTTTAGTCATTCTCACTCTGCCATTCCAATGGTTTATATCTTCACTTCCTTTCACTCATCCGGATTGAAAAACCAAAAACTTTTCTCCTCCTACCTCCCCAGTTTCCCGAAATAAACTTGCTATCTTCCCATCACTTTTCGAAAATTAGTTTCGGTTACGAAATGGGGCAAAGGGATGAGTAAAAACGGAGCTGACTCATTTGCCTAATTGAATTGTCGAGCCGCTTCGTCTACCAAAAGTCGAATTTAATGAGATTCCTTTCTTCCCTCCCGAGATTTCGCAATTTTGAAAGGAATTGCTCGAAATTGCGTCCATTACGAATGCCGACGCCTTCATTTCAGCTCCCCGTTGGGACATGTTCTTCAAAACATACATCATTTTGCTCTTTTGCATTTTCTTAAAACATGTTGACGTCGCGGAGGGCTCTCACACGTTTTGATGACTCTTTTGGGACCTACTTGAGAGAGAGAGAGAAGAAAAAAAAGATGAGAATGAAGGATGAAATTGAAATTGAAATTTGAAAATGTAGCAAATTGAATTTAGTGTTTCGTGTTAGTCGATCATCGAGTCTAAGTCTAAAAGTCCAAAATTTGACACTAAAAGGGAAAATTGAAGGAAAAAAATAATTAAAAATTGTGACATGCGATGATAAACTATTCAATGAGGAAATTTGGGTTACAGTACTTCCGCATGAAGCACAAACTACAGAGATCCGGCAAATACCTTTAATGATTGCCTGTGTTCTTTTATCAGAAAAATAAACCATGAAAGCTGAAAACCGCTAACGCCTGTACTCAATCTAATCATTTTCGGATTTCCATGTTTCAACATAGAAACTATTCCCTATTATTCCTCTAGTTAGTTCCGCAACTCAATGCTCAAAAAACCCAGGGAGTGCCCATTACTCATCTGGTGCCTATGATTGACCAGTTAGATTGTTGATCATTTCTTCTTTTTCTCCAAAAGACAGAATAATAGCCCAGACCTTTTGTTGGTGGAAAAGGGTATGGCTTACTTGGAAGTTATTTATACTCAAATGTGGTTCCTACATCTCGTAAAGTTACCAGTTTACTCAATCCTAGATATCATAATCTTTAGCCAGCATTTTTCCTGTTATTCTGCATTTCTTTTCTTTCAAAAACTTTTTCTTCGTTCTCATTTTCTTGTTAAAAGAAGTCGATTCCTCCTCTGAAGGCCAATTCTCTTGAGAGGCCTTCTTCCTTCAAACTATTCTGTGCTCTTTTCTTTTCTTCCGAATTTTTGCTGACGCGCACAAAGTGGTGTGGACCGCCTGCTATTTTCCTACACAATTGGAGCTTATTTCTTTTTTGGCGGCGTAGATTTTTAAATAGTTGGAAGTAGAGAAAACGTTGGGCTTCAGAATTCTAGAGCAATAAGAAATTCAACTACCGTAAGACGGAGACAGCTAGAAGCATTCTGTTTACCCTAAGATATAAGGAAATCCCCCTTTCCCAAAAACAATCAAGTTGATGCAGTAACTACTACACCCCGGCCACCCAATTCCTCTCCTCAAAACACTAGAAGAATTTCCAGTCGATTAGACTGAATTAAACTTACGTGTGGGGTCAGTGGAGCATGAGTTGGTGGAGCTGGAGCTGCTTGAGCCTGAACTGGAGCGGCGGCGTCAGACATCGTGCTTCTGGAATTTTGATTTGAAAAGGAAGAAATGAAGGAAAGCAGAAAATGCAGATGAGAAGGAAAAACGGGAAACAAGAAACTAAAAACACAAATGGAATGAATGAAATGGATAGAAAAGGAAGGGGTGGAGGAGAAGTGGGGCGGGGCTTGTGTGCTCCAAAAAGAGACACAGAGAAGAGAAATGAGGGGGAACTGGGTTGGGAGGAAAAAAGATACGGAAACAATTGAAGGAATGAATAGGGGAGAGATGTCTAAAAGGGAAAGGAAATAGTTGGGTACGATTTTACGAATAGATGAAGATAAGTTGACCTAGAAAGAAGTTTGAAAGAGTTTGAAGGAGTTTAGAGGTATGCCTCAACCGGAAAGGCAGACAGATTAGCTTCTTTTCCGGGAGATCATGAGAAAGTTCTTAAAATAAACTATCGTCTTATTCTTGAACACACATGAAGCTTGAGTTTGGCGCGTAACTCGTTTGAAGCTCAATTTTGCCGTTGCCCGTTTTTCATACGGCCCGTAGTACTCCAAAGAGATGAAACTGTACGAGATCTACATTTTGGTATGTTTTTCAGCTCATAACACTAACAATAAGTTTGGAGCGATTTACGGTTTGAAGTTATGAGTTAGTCTTTTTCTAACAACGTTACATACTCTCAATGTATGTATCTCATGTATCATAATTTGAACTTCGTGTTCTTTGCCTCTCTCTCTCTCTCTGTTTTATTTAATCATTATAAAGAAGTAATGTTGTTTTTTAATCAATTGGTTTTTCTGGTCTTCTTCGTCCTCCGTCCCCCTTCCCTCAGACAAATGAATGAATAGAGTTATTGGGAGGAGCACTCATTTCTTTCTCTTTTTTACGACTACTGGTTCACTTGGTCACATTTTATGGCGTTCTTCATGTTTCGTTGAGCAAGGAAATGGAATGGAATATAATGCAGCGGTGGGAGGAGGAATATACTTCTGAAAGATAGGAGGGAAGGGTTATCAGAGGGAATGTTGAGGTCATTGAAGATAAGACAGGCGCCTGACTAACTCATTCCATGCTCTGAGCTCAAGACCACTTTCCCACGAACCTAACAAAACACATTCATAGATGAAGAACTGAAATAAAAAAGAAGCGAGAAACAAATAATTTATTTATTTTCAATTTGTCAACAAAACTTGGGTACTTCCGAGTTTCAATTTCGGGAAGAAATAAATTTAATATTCACAGTGGGAGGTGGTGGAGGTGTCAATTCTTATTTGCCGGACAAGTACGGCTTCAACTCGCATTCGAAAGTCTGGGGATTCGGGGTGTATGGATGGCAGCAGCAACGGCATACGGAGCCGGATGGTCTGAAATGAAAAAGGGTGATGACTGAAGAAAGACGTTTTGAAACCTACCTATGTTCTGGAACACACTGCAGGTAGTCCAGGTTATCAATAATTTGTTGCATGGATTCCGTGACATTTGGCAATTGGATATTCTTATTCGGCCAAAGTTTACAGTCTTGCATGTAGGTGGAGACACAAGCCTTGCTCTGATCTACACCCATACATTTTCTCTCAGCAACGAAAAGTGGGTTGATGATTCCAATGTCACCTCTTCTATGACACTTTCTTCCACAACTCTGCTGATAAGAGCACTCTCCGCACTGCTCCTCACTTGTTGTGGTATCTCTCAAATAGTTGTAGAAGTTGTTGAAAGCCTGTAAGAGATTTGATCTTTTATCTGTTTTTTGAATCTTCTTGAAATCCGTTTTTCTCGCCCCGCACACACACTCAGAGATTTAGATCTTTCCACAATGGAAACGGTTCAGTTTTTGTGTTCCACTTTTTATGTACAATCTGCACAAAAAATCTCTTCACTTACAACTCCCCAACGATCCTTGAGAAGACGGAAAAAGACATGGTTTCGGCATCCTTTGCGGCCAGGGAGCAATTGTTCGAAGTAAGAGCGTTGCCATCTGGAAATTATGAGGAATGAGATTGATTAGGTATCAGAAAATCAAAAACATGTTAAACAGTGCTTTACAGGACAGTGCTACACTAATTTTTTTAACGAATACTGTAGGGTATAATGGTTATCAAAAAGATTTCAACTTTCATTCATAACGAGATACAATGTGCTGGTGTTTCAGCAGTTTACATGTTTTCAGTCCGTTTCCCGCAAGTTATATCTAAATTTGGCGTATGAATAATAAATTAAATACGTATGAGACCGCTCCGGAAAAAATCTACGCAAAAGGAAAAGTATGATTTCATCGATGCCATCATATTATGCTCAACAACAGATTCTCAATTCAAAGTGCATCTTTTTTTCTAAAACGCTACTCACGGCCTACCTTTTCTCTTTCCCTTTCAACCACACACACGGTCCCCATTCTGACCAAGTCTCACAATTTGATGCTTGAATTGGATTTCCAAACATTGCACTGATTTGACATTCTATAACAACAAATATTACAGTACTCAATCTGATATACATCAAAACACACCTGAATATAGTATGAACCCAACCAGACAAATCGTCAAAATCGCCAGCGGTCTGTATGTCATTTTTTGAGACGAGAGAGGGGAAAATGGTGGATGAAAATGATACGAATAAATGGGAAGAGGAGGAGAAGGATATCTCGTCAAGAAGAAGCAAATGATGAATAAGATTCATAAAATACCTGTTCCTGCCAGGATGATTCTGCTGCGCGTACGCCCGGCCACGCGGAACATCGCCCGGTTTCTATAGGTTTACAATGGGATTTTTCGTTGGGATATTTGGTTTTCACTGCTGGAAATTGGTCTGGAGGGTGGTTTTTGGTTGGATAGAGGGTTGTTGCTGTTTGGAAAATATGTACAAATGTACATTTTTATAAAAGGAAATGAAAAATATTGGTTTCATCGTAAAACCTCACCTTTTTTTCCCAGGATAAGTTTAGTGGTGAACCTAAAAACTAGGTTTTTGAATACTTTCGCTAAATCGAAAATATTGTCTGCGAGGCGTAAGGTCCGCAACAAACAGATTCGATTTTTTCGTAGTCGGATCGCGTCGCGGTTTATCTTAAAAAACACGACAAATAGACGTAGCAATCCTTGGTAGGGTTTTTTGGCACCGTGCCAACCGTTGTGCTTTTCCTTTCATCTGAAACATCTCACAACAATAAAACATGAAAAAATTCATTAAAGTCGGCAAAAGGAATATAAATAACTGTGAAAACACATATTTTGAAATATTTACAAAAAAATCGAAAACTGAAAAGGAAATGATAATGTTGGAAGGTGTGTGGGTGTGAGGAAGTGGGAGGAAGGCACGGAATAAGTGAAAACCATTTTTGAAATCTATTTTGTCTTGATTGTTAGATCCAATCAATATTTTTCAACATGACAATTAGATTAGTTTGATTTTCAAGGGGGAACTCTAGAAAAGACTATTATGAATAGAGAGAGAGAGGAGGGAAAGTTGCATGATGACTTGACTCGTTTGACAATTTTGCTGTAGACGTTTTGATTTGGAGATGTTTTAGTATTAATGAATGGGTTTCCTTGCAGTTCTTCTAGGAATCGTGGCAGCATACTCACTGTCTCCCACCGTCGTCGTTTCGATTGTCCTGGATCTTGAGCGAGAACGAGATCCGGTTCGACGACGGGGACGTGGCGACTTCTGGACGTTTTGGAGTTCTGAGTCGCTGTTCTCGTCGAGCTCCTCAATCTTCATAACGTCTATTCTTTTGGAGAGAACCTCACGTTCTGAGCCAACGTCGTTAGCACTGTAGGATCTGGAGAAACACAATAGATGACTAGGTTTCTCTTTTTCATAAACATTTTTGTAACATATATTTTTGGGAGATATGGAACGTGATCTATATCATTAAAAAGCTGCAAAAACACAGATTCTAAATATACATTCATATTTTGTCTTCCACGTCTGGTATTCGAAAAAAACAAAATCAAAGTTCGTAAAAATAGAAAATGATTACATACTAAAATTTCAAAATTATCTTTTAAAAAATTTCGAACTTTTAAAATCTAGCTTTTTTCGAATACCAGGCCTCGAGGACAAAAACTGAATATATATTTGGAATCAGTGTGTTTTCGAGTTTACAATGGTATAGGTTACGACCCATATCTCCACACTGACTCTTCCTCTTTTCTCACCTCTGCAACTGATTCACAAGTTGTTGTTGTCCCCGGACGGCGGCTTCTGCCACCACTTCCTTCGCATACACCAGGCTTTGACTTCCGATTCGCATCAGCTGGAAATATTCGATTCTCGATATTTATATTTATATTTAGATGCTTCCTCCCGATCGAAAACACAATTTTTGTGAAAAAAACAAAGCATTGAAAAACAATGGAAAATGTTTCATGACTCATGTTTTCTGACAACAATTTTCTGACAGCCTCTTTTTTAACCATTGAAATACTCACCTGATTGTAAGACTCTGATTTCGCTGATTCCAAAAGTGCATCAATATCCTTCTCGTGACGGTTTAGTGTTGGATGCACCCACTGAAAACCAAAAACATTTTCAAATTCCTCCAAATGAACAAACCTTTCTATACAAAATGGAAGCTCCTTTCGTCCAAGGACTCAATAGCCAGAATATGAAGACTATTTTGAGTTGGAAGTAGAACGGAAACCAAAATGCCAACACCAAGTCGAGGAGATTTTCAAGAAATGAGTAAATTGCAAATACTATCCAGTACATCATCCATTTTACGTACTCTCGTGTGTCTTTTGTTCGGACTGCCTGGAACAGAACACTTTTTTGAAATGTTTTTTTTTCAGAACTTTCCCATTCTAGAACTAACTTTTTTTAGAACCGTGCTCTTTTTTATTTAGAACTGTCTTGTATCATATTTGCAAGAAACCATGCTAAAATAGGAAAGTTACTGATATTTTTTCTCAGATTTATATTTTTCAAAGTTATTTTTCAACTAAGGAAGAACATTAGGTCCAAAATTAGAAATCCCCTACCTTATAACTTCTATACGCCGGATAAAGTGTGCCGGCTGTGATAATCAGCAACCTCGAAATTGTTTCTGACATTATTTTGATTGAGATGTGACGGGCCGATCGTACAAGGTGCCCTCTTATTTAGGTGCTAAGTCTGAAACAAAAAGATTTCTGATCAATTGTAACTGATCACACAGCGAAAAAAGCTAATTTAATTAGTGAGACTAGTGTAAAACAATAGGTAGAAATGCAGAGAATTTGGAGAAGGAGGAGGATAGGTACAAAAATCAATAGATTTAAAATAAAATCCAATCGGTTAACGACTGCAGTGGAGAGGAAGGGGATGATTGAGAGTAAGTGTGAGACACAAAAGTGCGAGAGAGTAAGAGGGAGAGTCGAAAAAAGAGTGAGGAAGGGTTGGAAAATATTACGAACATGTGATTTTAGGAGAGAGAGGGAAAGGAAACGTGTTGGAAATGATGGGTTGGAAAATAGTGCACTCGAAATGAGACTAACCTACTTAGTTTCTATCAGTTGACACTCTCACTCTTATCGGATCAATATTTTATTTTTTGTACAAAGAAAAATGTGATTTAGGGGTATTTTAACTCGAAAAATTGAAGGTTTTGGTTTTCTAGGTGACAGAGTACAGGCAACTTTTCTACGAGCTGTAATTGGTTTATAAAATTTTAGTTAGCAGCGAAAACAACAGATTAATAGAATTCAAATCCGGTGCACAAACCTCTGAGGTCTCTAGTCAGGAATAACAATAATATTCAAAATATAATCGGTGTCTAAAGTGATGGATTTTTTTTGCTTTCCTGTCAAAATTTCTTCTGACGCGTCCAAAACTGAAATTTAATCAAAGTATCTATCTAAATTTCTTGTTCTTAACAAATGTTACTATTGTCATACAGCGTTACTTTAGCCATAATTTGGTCCTCAGCAAGTTCTAGTTGATTTTAAATAGTTCTGTTCGTTAGTTCGTCACTGGCAACCGTATTGCTTCTACAGAAAATAACCAATGATATTTGAGTCAATTAGTTAGTAATTTCTTGTAAACCGGGACTTTTATACTACTCTTCTGCTAAAAAAGAAATTAAACTACAAAAATGTGAAGTCCGTTCTTTACAGCTTAGAGTCAAAAATTGAAAATCTGATCTTCGATTATCCAAAAACCCGCAGGATTTAAGGTTTATTAGTTCAAAACGAGCGTTTGGAACATTTTAAACGAACTGAAATTCAAGACTTGGACCATAATAAGAATTTTCTTGATCTGTACGAAAACCTGGATGTTAATTATTGAAAAGCGGAAAATAGGTAGCAAAGTATCAATTTTCAGAAACTTCCCAATAACAATTCGAACTGTTCTTTAATAAGTACATTACGTAACAAATTAGAAAAGTTCAAAACAATCCATTTCAAAGTTCTATCTCCAGTTCAACTCATTTCTCTCCTAACATCAAAAACCGGAGAGAAGATTTTTGCTCAGTCAAGTAGTACAACCGGGTACCCAACAGGAAACGAGAAAGAGAGAGATTCTAACTTAACACAAACTGATCTAGAGAGAGAGAGAAAGATTTCGAGGAGAGATATGAGATGTGTAGAGAAGAAGAAAATGAAAATGATCGAAGAGTAATTCGAATCAAAACGGGAAGGTGTGTATGTGTGTGGGGCGATGGGAGGTTATCATCATCCGAATAAATGTTCGATAATAGACAGAAATTAGGTGATAAATCGAGGAATAAATGGATTCAATGCGGGAATGAAGAAGCCTGCTGGGGGGCACCTGAATAGGTCACGCTTTAGTTACCGTCTAATTATAGGCAGCTGCTTGCATGATGCATATTACACACTATGCAACGTTTGGTAAGGGGAGAGTAATGCGTTATGAATTTCGAAATTTGTCGTGTTGCGGCGGTGTGTCATTTGTAAATGTTATCTGACATGGTTTTATGAAAAAAGAAAGGAATAACATGTTTTTCTTGACCCGGAATGGAAGAAAACTGATATAGGTGCATATTATTGGTTATTTTTGTTTGTATACTGGTGGGGTGTGGGGAAAAACTTGTATGTCTAGAAGTAGATATAAGTTTTTTTGAGAAAGAGACAATAGACTACAAACTACAAAAATACAACATTTGAATCCATATTTTTCAGAATTCTTCAACAAAGGCTCAAGAAGTGGATCCGAAAATTGAGATTCGAATAAAAATATGAATTCGATAGGAAAGTATGTTGAACTTTTCATACAACTATAGAAAAGTTATGGTTTTCTCATGAGCAATGATTTATAGATGCCAAAATCACTTTTGTAAACCTTTTGAACTGTAAAATTCCCATTTTAAACCTAAAACCAAAATTTTCAAAATCACATAAGGGAACACCCATAGAGCGCGGCAAAACTTTTGAAAAAAAAACTATGGTAGTTGAAAAGAGAATGAGAGAATGCGAAAAACCGGTAGTAGTTGTTGGGGACGCCCGGCTGCAGAAAAATGAAATCAGTCAATATTTGCATTCTCAGTTAAGATGAAAAATGGAAAGGGCAAGAAAATTGGTTTCTTGGTGAGGAATCTGCTTCTGGAAGTTATCTTTTATGATGATTTCTGTTGCTAACTGTAATAACTTCCAGTAAATTCGACTCCAGGCTCGCTAGACTTTTCTAATTTTAGGAATAAAAACAGTTACGCAATAATAAAAACCTTAAACAAATATAATAAAACTGTTATCTTTATAAATATATATATTCTTTTTCGCAACATATCGGAAGAGAGGGAGAGAGACCGCCCGTCTGCCGGGAAGGCTAAGGGAGGGGGGGTGACACAAGAACATGCCGTATTGTTCATTGAAAACGGGGAAGAGAGAAACGGGAAGGACGAGATATTATTCCGAATAGAAGAGACGGCCTAGAGAATCAGACAACTCTCTGTTTCACGTGTCTGCGTTTCTTTTCTCTTTGGCAGAGGATAAGAAGGAGGAAGAGCAGCACGAGGAGGCTTTTGGATGGGGAGACTCTATGCATTATGATGAGATGAGCAGAATGTTTATTAGGTGTCCACTTCTCTCTCTCTTTTTGAAAAACGAAGGATAAGAAGATAAGATGAAGCTGAATTGCTTTGTAGTTATTTCTGTGGTCACAGCTGTTTGTTCAAATTCTGCATGAATTTCGAAATCAATGTATCCTTTCTGAGTCAGGCGCTATCTAAACAGAACGGCTGGCTCTGCTTCATCTACATATGAGTTGCATGTACATAACTGAACATTTCTCATCCAGAAATCGGAAGTGGGAAGTTTTTTTTTTCTCAAATATTTAATACTTCAAGAGAAAAGATCATAAAATTGCGAAAATCAGTGGAAAATTAGTTTTTGGCTGAAGAAAAACCTTAAGCCTTTTGTATATTTGCGTTATGTACTCTTCCCCAATTCCACAGTTACGGAATGACGTAATTTAAAATCTAAACTCCTTAACCGGGAGTCGGAATTCGAAATTCCATGCAACACGTGTCTACATATATGAAAGAACAAACCGACGGTTCGCTTAATTTATTGTATCACAGTTTCAGAAGGTTTACCATATACAGTTATTTATACTCAAAGTCGATGTTGGCACGGAGATACTGGTCAAACACTTCGATGTGGGACGAGTCTGGAAATAAGGGAGTTATAATTAAATAGAAATAAAATATTTCGGGTTTTTAGATATTTTTAATAGACGGACAACGATGAAAAAGTTACGGTAAATTTTGTGTTTTTTTTAGATTTTCGAAATTTTCGACAATTATTGTATTTTTGCCGAGATGCTTCGAATGAGTACGATCATGAATAGGTTTCGAACAAGTTGGGTCCATCCACGGAAACTACAGTAACCCGGAGTCAAAACCTGCTAAATGTCTTTGCGAGCTGAGTTATGAGCGCTCAAAGTTTTCATGTGGTTAAGCTTTTTCACGTGGAATCCCAAATCAACAAGTATTACACGCAAGATATTATCATTTTTGCATCGTACGAGCACAGATAAACCGTTGGGAAACACAGAAGGAACCGTGTGATGGCGTATAAACCACCGATTTGAAATTCCACATGAAAACGCTTGTCCACAGGAAATGTTAGAGAGCTCATAACTCGGCTCACAGAGACATTTAGCAGGTTTTGACTGCAGAAATGAACTCCTCGTGGTCAAAAATACCTACGACCAAATTTATAGGCCGTTTGAAAGTGGCGTCTCTAAAGACTTCCCTTGTAAGTCGATACTGCGTGTAAGAATTTTTAAGATTTATGCATTTCTGAAAAAGTTACGATAGATCTTAATTTCCGATTTTGAAAAAGTTTGAAAATCGAAATCTTTATGGTTTCCATATACAATTTTACTAATTGTTCAATCAAAATTAAAACCAAACACCAAACACCAAAATCCTTTTCTCACCTGCAAGAGTTACATTATCATACGATGGAATCGGGATTCCCACTCCCAAAACTGAACGGACGGCTTCGCGAGCAGTCATGGAGAGGACACTGGAGAAAGCTCTTAGGAATCTGAAAGCAATTCATTCACCATATTATTAAAGAGCCCGAGAACTACTCACGTTCCGGAAACAGTTCCAATATTCGAGAACTCGACTCGAGCTGTGATAGTGGAGTTGAGAAGGTTTCCATGAATTTTAGTATGATTTAGGTAGGGTTCCACGTCGGATTGCGTGTCAACGACGAGACGGGCGAGAATATTCTCTTTAGTCTTCGCATATGGATTGATGAACAAGTCAACAGCCAAACTCATATTCAACGTGACTCCATCCTTCTCACTCATCACGAAATACGGTTTACTGTAGGTGTGAAAGAACAAATCCACGTGGTTATTCGGAAAGTCTGTTCTCAGTTTCTTGAAAAACTTTCCGATACACAAGCCGAGGAATCCACATGAGGTACGAAGATATGGCTCGGCTACTGGGATGTCTTTGGAGATGAGAATCTTGACTAGTTGGTTTTGATGGGCGGATTCGATAAGACAGTTGGGGATAGAAACTGACATCCAGGTTGTAAGCATTCCAGGAGAGTCACTGGCATCTGGAAATATGAGATTTCAAGTCAGTACCAAAATACATCTCCGAAATGCGTACCTGTCCAGTTGCCCACTTTGACTGGATGACAAACACTCTTTCCATAAACAATATCAGCTGCCAGATCGAATTCCGTAAAGTCTCTATAAACATTTTTCAGAAATAGCTTTTTTGAGTTTTGCACGGATTACCTTGTCGCATGTGGATTCTCTGTCAAAAAGTAGTCCACATAAAAGTTTGCTCCGATATCCACGTGACTTGGCAGGGAATGTAAGAATCTGTTAGCCTCGTCTATCAGAATACCACGAGCCGATGTGCAAGCCTGCTCGTTGATCACTTTTTTGATAAGCTTGGAGAATGGAGTCTCGAAAAGATTGACCAACCAAGAGATCACACTTCCACCAATTCTGAAAGGAATAGAAATAACAACAAGAATTGAAAACGATACTCACTCCACATCCAACTTTTGAATTTGAACAGTACACTCTCCAATTCGAACTTGTGGTTGACCGTCCAATTGGTAAGCGGCCGCGGAGATATTCATTTGAATTCCGGTTGCATACGCATTGAGCCACCCTTTGTCACGGATCTAGAAAATTAAGGTTAATTGGAATGTTCAAGCCGAGGGCTATAGTCACACTTACCGTAATCACCTCTGTAAACTTTGCGTGCCACTTTCCAGACAACTTGATTGCACCTCCACTTGTCCACCAGCGGATGCCAGTGTTCGAAAGGTTGAAGTCAATTCTAAATTGATTGTGAATCTTTGAAACAACTTTCATGAAACTCACTTTGGGGAGCTGAACTTTTCGATTTTCAAATCATTCGTCTTCACAACGCCTTTTCCAATACTTGTGGAGAATGGCAGTTTGACTTCGGGGATTGTGATTTTTGGGATTTCTTCGTCGACCTGGGATAAGAAAAGGTTATTAGAAAGCTCGCAGAAAAACTGACCACATGATGTCCATTCTTGCTGAAAAACTTAAAGAACGGCACATTCAGACGAACTTTCAATGTTTCATTCGTGTACTTTGCTGGAGATTGACAACTCGTGAAAACCACGAAAAGTAGAGAAAGAAATATAGAAATTTTCATGAGCATTTCGAAACTGAAATGAGGTTTACGTGGAATTTATGAAAAAAATTGGGGGAATAAAATTGTTTATAAGTGGTGTCAGGTGACTGCTAATATCAAATGTCCATCGAAAACAATATTGATTTATTTCCGTAATGAGGTCAGAGCTCAAGTATTCCTCTGGGAAGATGGTTTACGAGTAGTTGTCTTCTGGGAAATCGAATCTAGTTGTCATATTGTATGGTAAAGACCACAATCGGAACACTAAAATTGAGTTGTACAGGTTTCTGGATATCCGGAGTCTTCATTCATCTTTCTCACGCTGGTTGTTTCATAAATGACATCAGGAATAATGGATGCATCCATCGACGGAGTCAGAAGAACTCGGAAGAATCGCATTTTTACCCAGTGATTGTTACTTCAGAATCTTGTTTTTTTTTTTAATAAATGAGCAAATTTCGCCTTTTATAATACTGTAACCGGCCTGTTTTCAGAGATTTCCCAGAAGAAATGAATAAAATTCGATTTTAAACTCGCGCCGAAAAAAACGTAAAGTACGTCAAGTCACGAGAAATGCGCAAACTTTTCCGCCGAATTTCTTCTCAATTTTTTGCGGCAAATATCTGCCGTTCCACTTTTGTTTCATCATTTTCGGAGGTTTTTTCTTAATTTTTTCGGGATTTCTTGGTAAAACCTTGTTCTAGATGACTTTAAATATATATTTACACGGGGCGAATGCTCTGATTTCCCCATTATCATAATTTTTTCACTGTTTTCTAAGTGTCTTTCGTTTTCGCAACTCTCATGGTTTTCTCCCGATTTTTTTTCGATGTTTCGGTCGAAAATCTGTTGAATTACAGATGTCCGACCCGCCGGTCGAAAAAACAAGTCCAGAGAAGACAGAGGGCTCTTCGTCCGGTAGTTTTCGCGTCCCACTCGAATCCGACAAGCTTGGTGACCCGGATTTCAAGCCATGCGTTGCACAAATCACGATGGAGAGAAAAGCAGTGTTCGAGGCAAGTTTAAGGCTTAAAATCGTTTTAAATTTCACTAAAATAATCATATCTCTTCAGGACAACTTCCTTGATCGGAGACAGAGTGCTCGCGCAATAATCGAGTATTGCTTTGAGGACGAAATGCAAAACATGGTTGAAGGGAGGCCTGCTGTTTCAGAAGAACCAGGTTTCGTCGATGTTTGCAAAAAAAATCCGTAATAACTATGTTTCCAGTTGTTCCCGTGCGATTCCGACGTCCACCACCGTCCGGACCCGCTCACGACGTCTTTGGCGACACCATGAACGAAATTTTCCAAAAATTGATGATGAAGTATGTCAAAAATCGCGAAACTATAGAAAATATACTGAAAATGAATTTTCCAGAGGCCAATGCGCCGACTTCTGTCACTGGATGGCTTATTGGCTAACAAAGGAACAAGACGATGCGAATGATGGATTGTTTGGCAATATTCGCTATAATCCGGATATCTATGTCACGGAAGGCACAACAGAAGCCAAGAAAGCGTTCGTCGACAACATGTGGCCGACTGCTCAGCGAATTCTTCTGAAATCCGTCCGGAACAGCACGATTTTACGCACAAAGTGGACTGGAATCCACGTGTCAGCGGATCAGTTGAAGGGGCAGCGCCCGAAGCAAGAAGATCGATTCGTAGCTTATCCGAATAGTCAGTATATGAATCGGACGCAGGTGAGACTGGATATATGCAAATTGTTAACTATTTCAGCTTCTTTTTAGCTGATAATGTTACAATTATATGAAAAATTCCCTCTTTCTAGGATCCCGTCGCCCTTCTCGGTGTGTTCGATGGCCATGGCGGACACGAGTGTTCACAATACGCTGCATCTCACTTCTGGGAGGCATGGCTGGAGACTCGACAAACGAGCGACGCTGATGAGCTCCAAAATCAGCTGAAGAAGTCACTTGAGTTGTTGGATCAACGATTGACAGTCAGAAGTGTGAAGGAGTTCTGGAAGGGTGGCACGACGGCGGCGTGTTGCGCTATCGATAAGGATAACAAGAGGATGGCGTTCGCGTGGTTGGGCGATTCACCGGGATACGTCATGAACAACATGGAATTCCGCAAAGTGACACGCGAGCACTCACCGTCCGATCCAGAAGAAGCGCGTCGAGTCGAAGAAGCCGGCGGACAACTATTCGTGATCGGTGGCGAGTTGCGAGTCAACGGAGTGCTAAACCTGACGCGTGCTCTCGGCGACGTTCCCGGACGACCGATGATATCGAATGAGCCGGAGATATGTGAGAGACCGATTGAACAAGGTGACTACATGGTGTTGTTGGCGTGTGATGGTGTGTCGGACGTGTTGAACACTGCCGATTTATACAATTTGGTTGGCGAGTTTGTCAGATCATTTCCTGTTGAAGGTTTGTAAGGAGTTTGAACGATATCAATGAAACCCTGATTATTCCAGACTACTCGGAAATGGCTCGCTGGTTTTGTCACAAATCGATCACCGCTGGAAGTGCCGACAACGTGACAGTCGTCATTGGATTCCTTCGTCCACCACAAGACATCTGGAATCTCATGAGTCGTAGCTCGGATGATGAGTCTGATGAAGAAGAGGATGAGGACGACGATTGAACGACGACACCTCTTCCCTGTACATTAATATATTTACTCGTTTTCCAGACTCCCCTCGTATAGCTTTTTCTCGTTTTCTCTCCTCCCTATCTCTTATACAATTTTGGGTAAACCTCCTCTCCCATATCTATCAAATTGTTTCTTTTTCCCCTCTCGGATAACACCTCCCCCCCACTAAATATATCATTGTTTCTCACCTCCCTAAGTACCGGATGTCCTCCTTTTCCCCTCGGTTTCTTGTAGCATTTCAATTCATTTCCCCGTTTTTATTTTTCAATTATATGTATAGACATGTATGAACTGTAAAATTTAAGGTAAGGCTAGGTGACGTGGCAGTTTTATTAAACGTCATGAAAGGAGTAGTCTGAAAAGGAAAAGAGATTGCGAAATGAGCGAAGGAATGTGTAGAAGAATGGAAAGGCACTTCTGATATATAGCTACAAGTGAGTTTACAGGGGGAAAGGCAATAGGTGAATGATTTTCTAAAAATTAATGATAAATTGTAGAATTCGAGGACGAGGAGACACTCTTCCGACTTCTTGACAATCCTTGAGAATGGGTTGTCGGGATCCAGTGCACCCATTCTCCATTCTTATCCCTCTTGGTACTCTCACTGGATAACGGATACTTCCAGTGACCACCGCCAATATCTGTTTCCACTCTGAAGTTCCTCCATTCCGGAACATAGAGTCTGAAACAGTTGAGTCTCCGGACGCCTAACGTCGACTCGTCCTCATATTTCTCTTTTCGAACAACCGCCCAATCGGGCAGACAGAAGTCGTAACAATCGCTGCATGAGGCATCTGAAAATCCACTTTTTGTAGAGAAGAGGTGGGCGGAGCCGTACCTTTCGCATGAACCGTCTGCCTTAGAAGATACCACTTCGCTCCGTGACAATCGTCGATGCGTTCCGTGAACTTTTGGTTTGCGATCATTGGTTCAATGGGTTCGGGATCGAACTGATAGAACTCTTGCCAGCCGAATGTGGATTGGATCTGAAATTGTGGGGGATTCTGAATCTCTTCTCAAACCTTTTTTCAAGTTTGCTTCATTCTGACGGTAGAAAATTCCCCATTCCAATCAAATAACAAAACCATGAATTACCTCATAATCCGAATCTGAAACTGCTTCTGACAACTGATCCATACTATCAATAGCACCTTTATCGAGAGGCATCAGGAAACAAGTGAAGTGATTTCCACTGGCATCGGTTAGAGAGTGATCCGCGTAGGCGACGTAGCCCTGGAATGGATATATTATTTTGAGCAAATTTGAGATTTCCGTTGTCCCTCTAGTTCGGTTAGTCCAGTTGCAAACAACAACAAACTTTGAGGGCCTGCCATGAGACTAGAAAAAATCCGATCATTTCCATTTTAAACTTATTTGATAAATCAATTCTAGATCTCTATTTTAGCTACAGTAATGACCATGAGTTAGCTACAGTAATGACCACGATTCTAACAATTTTGATCGTTTTCGTTTAAAAATTTCCAACTTTGAGAGGTTGTCTTGGTATCTGTGACAGTCCTACAAATTGAATTTTGAATGGAGCATACAGATCAAAACTAGAGCTTCATTTTTGTAGTTGACAACGTTTTTTTACGGACGCTCCCTAGCAAGTTATGTATTGACTAAGTAATTTCTCTCATAAGCCGACCAGTACAAAATAGTGTTGTTGTCTATAAGTGGCCATAACTCTCTAGGGAGTGTGTGTGGAAAAAAGTTGTCAACTTCAAAAATAGAGTTCTATGCTTGAGCTGTACGATCCATTAAAAGTTACTTGGTGGAACAATCAGTGATACCGTAACACATTCTCAAAGTTGGACATTTTCAACTGATCTCTGTTTTTTTGGAATCCCCGCACAATACATTATTTTTTAAACATCAGAATGAAATCTAAACTTACTGTATCAAAATCAATTGCCGTGAAACTGTTCGATTTAAACGGTGCGTTTCCACGAAGTTCGAAATGTGCCTGATGTTTGGAGTAGAAGTGGATGAAGACTAAAGTAAGACAGTTCGACTACATTTCAATAGAATCTACAAACCTGATGAGGGTAATGCTGCTGAAACGAGTGCCGGATTTTTCCTTCGACACTCCTCGCAAACTGGTGGATACAACAAGAATTCGGATACAGCGTAGCGGTTGAAAATTGCGTTGAAAATGACGAAGAGGAGGAATAGGAGAAGAATCAAGAATAACAGAATACAACACATGTTTCTCTTGAATTCCGGTGTGTATTCGGCGGTTCTGGAATCTCTTTGTTATTATTATTATTCTGTTTGAAGTAAACTCACTTAAACGCATATCGAACTCCTTGAATAAAAGTTCGGATCCTCTGGAAGCATCCAACTTTTTTCTCCGAGTGCTCTGTTTCTCTGGAGACCAGAGACGTTTGTGATTGTGGAGGGAATCTTTGGGATTTGAGGTTGGAGGCGATTTTCCTATTTTCCTCACCATCCCAAGAGGATTGCATTGCTCGGTAGCTGTCTTTTCGAGCGAGCGATCTGAAATGATATTCGGTGAAAAGTTTTGACACTTGATATACCGTAAAACCTGTAAAAGAGGTGCCTGTTCGCAGCGGTATATCTCGGTTCCCAAAAGAAATATCAAAAAGATGCTAACTGACAAAAGATAGTTCAATATTCATAGAATACTTCTTCTGTTGAAACAATTTTCATATCTTTGAAGAGAGACAAGATAGGATGCTCCATACTCTTGCTAGCGGGTGCGCCTCTATAGGGTTGTACGGTATCATACAACTTTTTAATTCGAGAAACTCTGACCCAATCTATTTATATATGCAGTCTGATTTTAAATATATTACGTTGAAATCAGAAATCTAATGGACAGTTTCTCCAAAGGGTTCAAAGAGTGTTTTCCTTCAAGATTTTTTAAATCATAACTCTGTCAGTTTTGATTGAATCAACGAGATTATCATACCATCAGAAATCCCGTGATTTTCTCTATCGATATAGTGTAATTTTTAATATTTTTCCTTAAAATTAGCATACATAACTCACTTCAAACCTAAGATTATGAGCCGAAAAATGTTCCTAAGTGTTAATCTCGATGAGTTCTATGTTTTTGACTCGCTACCGATTTTGATCGGTATAATGTTAAAGTTATAGAACTCACCGAGATCTACATTTTAGTATATTTTTCAGCTTAAGTTTGAAGCGAGAGCCCGTCTCTAATATCCTAGTGATTACAGTATGGCAATAACCTACGTGTTCAACTCCTCCATTTCTAGAATAGTCTCCATTTCGACAACGAAAAATAGTTTTGAAGTTCACAGCTATAAGAATCGAAAATCTCAGAAGTTGTTGTCCTTCGAAAATATGGGGGTGTTTGCTTTTCCCACGCTTGACTAAACCCTGTCATGCTTCCACTAAACACCACCCCTCAATACTCAACAAACACATTCAGAAGTTACCATTCTATTCAATTTACCATCTTCACAACAAGACAACTCACTCATTATCACTGGCGAACTCCTGTCGATACGAGATATGACTGGTCGGTGCTGGAACTGTGAAAATGTTCGAGGAGCTTCGATGCGCTGCTGCGGATGAGCTTCTCATGGCTGATGGTCTAGTGATGGTCTCTTCAACATGCTCGATTCTACTCGTCTCCCGGAGTGGACCACTTCCGTGAGTTTCTATTATTCGGGCTCCTCCTTCTGGAAATTTGATAAGGTTAGGATTGCTTAGGTTCAGTTTTTTAACAAGACAATTCAGAATCATAGTTTATTTTCTCTTTTTTTTCTATAGTATCTCATGAACGGATGTACATTAATGGCATGTCATTGGGCTACTGGTATTTATTAAATTATATTATCTTCATGTAAAAACTAGCTACCCGCTCAGAATTTCGTTGATCTAGTTGATGTTTATACTGAGAAAACGCTGATTCCAAATATATACGCTGTTCTTGTCCTTGAGATCTGGCATTTGGGAAAAAAGAGGTTAACTGGAGCGAGTAACTTTATTTTTTGCAACTTTCGCATGTTAAAAACGTAACGATTCTTTATTTTGCCGGACTTTGACCTTTTCTCTCGAATTTCAGGCCCCCCAGGGCAAAACTGAATATATATTGAAATCAGCGTTTTGTCAGCCTTCCAATGATATAGGTCACGTTCCATAACTCCGAACTAAGTCCATGACCTTCCCTTGTTAGCATAATATCTATCTATGCATGCTCAAATTATTTTTGAAATTCTCTGACTATCCAGGAATTTGTTACACATTGTCCAAGTTCCCTTCAGTATACTCAAATAAATACTCACCAGTAGTGTGCACCTCCGTAATATCGTATCCATAATTATTTATCACTGTCGTATCGTTACTTCTATCCGCCGCTCCCGGATAACTGAGTCTACTATCTCCAGACGTGTTCAGAAAACTGCTATTCGTCGCGCCACTAACATTGTATCGCTGTGGCGGTGGTGGTGACATTTCGAGGTGTTGACCGTAGTCTGGAATTCATTATGTGGTAGCTCTATTAGGGTTTTTTGAACTCACTGGCAGAGGTATGCAAGAACGACGGTTCTCTGCTAACATCTCGTTCTCCAGTCACTTCATATCGTCTATCATGAATGGTACCATCCGCACGTTGCTCATAAGATTCTCGGCTTTCACGGATAGTTGTGATGGGTACGGAATGTGGTAGGAGGGCTCCTGGAACTCGAAATTTGTTAGATTTTCCTAATTTATGATTTTAACCTCCAGAAGGTCTCCTGCCCTCCTCTATAATTCGATGCTCTATTACTTCGATTTGCTCCACCACCATCGTTTACGATGGACGTGGATAATAGTCTGAAAATAGACTAATAAGATCCCAACAGAAGAAAAGATATTGAAAACTGCAGAAATACACAACATGAGAAAAAAATAGAAAGGAGAAGAACCAGTTTCTATTCGTGCAGTTTACGATGACATCGTCCCGCTAGCTAGTGACTGTCAAGTAGTGTGTAGTCGTGGTCAATAAGTTGAGTATTTAGAAGAGGGGAGAGAAATGTTTAGATTCGGAAATAGGTAAAGATGAGTCATGGGTATATTCAGATTCGGGAAGATTGTTTTGAGAATCGTGACATTAGAGAAAACAGAAATATAGACTTCGTTTTTTGGAAGATAATTAAATTGTGAGTATTTAGGTTCTGTTTTTGGTTTGTAGAATTCTGAATTGAACTGAATTCAAGAGATTTTACCGGGAAAGACATGTTCAGTGAGTTGATTTCAGCAATTTACAGTACGGATTCCAATAAATTGCAAGCGTTGATCAGAAGTACTTTTATGCAATCACCGAATTGAATGTTACATCATTCGAAAGCTTAGGCCTTGGCATAAACAATATTGACGCAAAATTTCATGACGGAATGTAAATTCTCTTTGAGGTATGCCCCGGTTGAAAGAAGTTTGGGCTTTCAAAGTCCATCACTTTTTTATCACTCGGTTAGTTTACAGTAATGACAATCATGGGCGATTTTTAATTGAAAATGTCTAACTTTGAGAATGTGTTACGGTATCACCAATCGTCCCATCAAAAAAACGTTTATTGGATCATACAAGTCCAAATTAGAGCTTTATTTTTGTAGTTGACAACTTTTTTGTACGGACACCCCCTAGAGAGTTATGGTCGTATTTAGACAGCATTACTATTTTGCACTGAAATCGGTCGATTTGAGAGTGACATTACTTTGCCGATATGTAACTCTCTAGCGAGTGTTCGTACGAGAAAGTTGTCAACGGGAAAAATGAAGATCTAGGTTCAATCTGTGTAAAAGATTTAGGTTTTCAAAATTTCAATTCTCATATTATTCACCAAGAATCAAGTGTATCAGAAGGAATGTCTCACACACAAAACAAAATGAACAAAACAATTTGGAATAAACAGAGAGATCTCAGTTGGAGATCTGTTTCGGAATGACACTGTTGGAGAGAGGCTTCGCGATTTCAACCCTCTCGGAAAGTTAAAGGTGGAACAACACCCCGTTGAGAAAATAGTATGTGGAATAGGGGAGACGCACTAATTTCAAGGACAACAATGAAAATGAGCGGTGGTGGATAGGAGAAGACGTCGGAATGAATGACGAGGGGAGGAGGAGGAGAAAGGTGAAATTAAATAGAATTTCATTTTGAAATGAAAGCATTTCGGAATCGAAGGAACGTTTAACCTTCAATGACAGGTGTCATACGCTTTCCAGGGTTTTGAGAATCTGAATCCCGCAACGTCTTCTGAAATAAATATTCAAAAGTTCATAGATTAATGAAGAAAGTGACACATGATTGGAGTCGAGACGAATCAAATGATTCTCGAGACGATAAAATCAAGGCGGGTTGTTGGGAGACGACGACGACGACTGTCATCCGGTGGCAACAACAAAAATATTGCAGGAGAGGAAGCTAGGGTGTCGGGGGCGTGTTTTTGGAAAAAAATAAAGGTTAGAATAGGGTTGTGACAATAGTAAGGTAGCTCGAAACTCAAAGCTTCTAATTTTTCTGAATTTTTGAAAATTATCAAAGCAAAGAAGCTCTAAAACGCGAGAGTTAAAGCTTCCCAATAAAGTGTTACCTTTTTCACTACAAAAACTGTGCCTCACTACCCCCAAATCGTCTTGTACTTACACAACCCGATTGTCAAATGTCAAAACAATGAGACCTACAATTTCAAAAAAAAACAACAAAACCAATCCTCAAATCATCACAAAAGTGACCTAGATATCTGTTAGTAATACTATACAAATTACCAGTTACGCCTCATCGAATGTCTGAATGGATTGAATTGGGGTGGGGGGATCCGCTAGCAGGAAAGAAAAACGAAACAAGAAAAGTGTCCTGTTCTTTTTGAATGAGGAAGGTAGAATAACACTTTTCTTACAATATGACGGAATTCAAAGCGGTGCAACTAGGTGTACCTGGGATATAAGAAAATTGGTCAGTATGAGTTTCAGGTTGTATCTGCGCATTTGACGTTGAATCTGATATTTCAATCTGAAAATGAGGAAACGGAGTGTATGGAAATCGCTATTCAATTAAAGATGCTCTTCTAATACAGATTTTCATGTCAAGAACTATAAAATGTGGTGAAACAACGCCAACTAGAAAAAATGAGTTCTCTGAAATTCAAGTAAACCACAAAGAAATCTCCAAACCGCAAAAAGAAAACGTTTTTAAAGTAGAAGAGAGAGGGAGACAAGTTCCGAAAAGCGAGTGACCAGTCTTCTCCAACCTACCTCAACAATGGAAATGTATGGCGCCTTCTCCATGTGTTTCACGAACATTTTCTCTCTTTTCACTATGCTTCCGACACGGCATAATTTGGGAATGTGGTGGTAGGAGGAAAGGGATTAGAGAGGATTAGAGGGGAAGGTGTTCGTTTTGTTTTTGAATTCATTGAATTAATGCATAAATACAAAAAACGTCTGGGAAATTTGATAGTGATAGGAAACGTAACAAGAATCGAATGGAAAACTTGTTTTAAAGAAGTAGACTTAAAACAAATGTTCGTCTGGTGATTCCTTGAATCAGAAGACGTGGAGATCAGGAGGATACTTCTGACCTATAAAAGTTAGATAGTTTTTTTCAAAACTAATTTACCATTAATTCAAATACGTAAATGGTTACTAGGTTACGACACTGTCATTTCAAGACCGCTGGCTAACCGTAAAACCTGTAATAGCGGCGCACCAAGAGTTTGGAGCATCCTATCTCGCTTGTTTTTATAGATATGAAAATGTTTTCAACTGAAGAAATACTCTATGAATATTAAGCTACCTTTTGTTAGTTGACGACTTTTTGATATTTCCTTTGGGAACCGAGATATACCACTTCGAACATGCACCGCTTGGCTTACAGGTTTTACGGAATCTTATAGTGAGGGAGAATGTAGTCCTGTGAAAGACTCAATACTATCCCTATGTTATACCAACAAGTCATTTGGAAAAATAGACAAAACGCACAAAATATCATAACCATGAAACTCAGAAAAAACCAGTGGCTTCCCGGTGTTCAGCCATTCTACCCGCTGACCCCAAAACTGAAGCTTAACTTAGAAAAAGTTAAAAACATCAGGTTCTAATCTATTTTCCAGGAGAAGACGAGGACAACTTTTTCAATGTTCCGACGGGAGGACAGGTAACCCGGATTCCTAGAGGGAACACACGGCGACAAATACTCTCTCTAGTGGAAAGCAGAAGTGCACTTAACCGTGTAGTTATTGAATGAACATCATCTATCTAGGAAGGAGGAGGAGGTGTGAGTGAAACGGAGGGAATATGAAAACGACGGAAATAAAGAGTACAAGTGTTTGTATATAAATACAGGGAGATACCTATACCTTGACAGGAAGGTTTCTCGACATCGGGACATTTGGAGAGACAGATTTACTAGGGAAGATCACCAAGTAGAGTTATGAAAGTACAAGCATCTGACAAGTCCCCGCCATTTTAAGGTGCAAAAACCGAGCCGATATGAAGGAATGGGATGTTTTAAATATAATTAGAAAGCCGAGGAAATGCTTCAAATATATATTCAGATTTTGTTCTCGAGGCCTGGAATTCGAGAAAAACGAGATCAATACATTTCTCACATGGTTCTTCCCATTCTTCTCGAATACCAAGCTCCGAGAGCAAAATCTGAATATATATTTGAAATCGGCGTTTCCTCAGCTTTTCAATTAAATATATATAACATCCTTCTGTGTGACTCGATGACTTTGTCAGAGTACAATACCGGGTATACATAAACACATATATATTTTCTTGCCTGTTTCAGTTGAAATCAGGAATTTTGAACGTTTCTCAAAGGTTTACGGACTGACCCATAATTTCCATTTTTAGATTGTACAAATCAAGAGTAGAGCTCCAGTTTTGTAGTTGACAACTTTTTGTGCAGTCCCCTCCTGGAGAGTTCCAGTTAGAGTAGTGGCATCTGGGAAGACACTCCACTTCAAAGATATATTCTTCAAAGTACAGATTTCATGAGTAAACCAGTTTTATGCTAGGTAAGCCATGAGTAGAAAAAGAAAAAAGAAATGACCATGTTCATGTCAATCTCCGGTCATAAAACTGTCAGATAGACGGATCATGTATAGGTAGGACTGGATTGGGGGACTGGGGGACTCGAGGAATTTTTTTAAAACTTCTTAATACTGATTTTTTGTAGGTTTCAAAGGTTTTTGAGGAATATAATTGCTTGAGAAAAAACTTGAACAATTTCGAGGAAAACTATCTCTAGTCTTCTATAAAATCCAACAAAACTCCATAGAAAAACCAATATAATCCAAAACAAAAATGACATAAAATATGAAAATTCAGGTCAAAACGAGAAGTTCCAGAGGATGAGGGATTTCCGCGCGGAGAAGAGAGGGCAATGCTTCCGCCGTCAGATTAAAATGGCATAGTTGACGACGAGAGAGTGTGTAGGTTGAAGAGACTCATCATTTCCCATAATTATTGAAAAAGACACCCTGACGGGCGGTCCCCCCGGGAAGAATGAATGTGGAGAGGGGGATTTGGATTGGAAGACGACTAAGCAGTTGGTTATTCTAATAACTTTTGTCCACCTGTTGTGTTCGCTTTCCGGATATCCTGAAAATTGTCGACGTTTAGGATCACAAATAAACTATAAAAATAATCGTTTCTTATTACAATCAAAGAAAAATAAGTAACCCGTAAATACAAATTTAAAGGGACATCGCAAAGGTTAAGAATAAATGATTCGAGATCACCCGCTATTAAGAAATTAATTATAAAACAAGAGTATTAGATATCTCGGATTGTCGACGGAGCAATTGTGCTCTTCTGAAGATTCGCCTCGACGTCAAGGAATTGTTTCATGGTGTCCACCTGGAAATCATTGACATTATAAAAATAAAAATGAATTAAAACTCTAACCTTATCCTTGAACCGTCCCAAACTGTGCGACACTCGATTTTTATGAATCAAATAACTGAACAGAACGAATACGATTCCGACGGGGACGAGCATCGCAGTGGTGATGTATCCGGCTGTTGGATAGCCGACCGCCGTGAATTTCACATAGAAAATCACTCCGATTTCGACTAAGAACAGCAGGAGACCGATGCAGGTGGAGAAGAGCCATGAGAGATCGATGTAGAATCTGGAAATAAGAAATTGAACATTTTAGAAGGTCAAGAATTTTAACTCACTTCAATTTCAAGTGAGGGGAATCCTGTGTGCACCCGGTCGCCTCCATATACGGTAGAATACACGTCGACATCATCAGAGCCAACAAATGCACAGAGACCAACAGACTCGTCACAACTCCCAACACAATCAACAGCGGTTTCGACGTCTTCTCATCATACTGTAGTTCCACGAGACATACCATTGCGAATCCGGCAAGGAGTGCAGATGTCCGCGAGCTGGCTTTCAGTTGCGCTTTGCTCAGATCATAGTTGTACTTTTCGGATAGGTCGAGCTCACCGCGATGTCTGGAAAAGAAAGAGTATGAGTTTTTTCTCCAAAAAAAATGCAGTTTTTCTTCATGTTTTTTGTCTAAAAGTTTCATTTTTTATGCTAGTACCCCAAATCCACTCCATCATCTCCCTTCTTCGAATTTCCAGCATAAGTGGCTTGTTGCATCCTCAACGAGTTCATCGACCCATTCTTACTACCACTTGCTCCCTCATTTCTACTTCCACTACCACCACCAGTCGACGGTGGTTGGAGAAAGAATTGTGGTAGTGGGTAGGGAGTGATGGGCGCTCCAGAAGCACTCGTCTTCGTCCAGGAGGCAACGGCTCCACGGATATCTTCCACTGATATCGAGACTCGTTTCTCGTTTAGGTTTCCCTCTTGTCGGAGTAGTTCTACGCGGGAAGGGTCGTGAGATCGGGGCATTCAGATTCTGAAGATAGGAGAACGAATTCTAGTGGTGTAAGTCTTACAGTAAGGAGACGAGGAATAGAGGAGAGAAACGAGGAAAAACTGTCATTCAAACCCACACAAAACAATGTACTTCTGGACAACGCGGAGGGGGAGAGGAAGCGGATGATTCATTCAAACACAACACAACTTTCTTCAAGGCATATACACAACACTTTTATGATTCTTTTTTGCGCGAGAAGTGAGAAAAAAGTATCGATTTCTTGTGAAAATAGGGGTGAAAAGTATGTATGAGAGGTGGAGGGCAGGAAAAGTGTGATGTTGGCATTTTGATATGCTTTTCTATCAAGCGAATGCACTGTGTTATCAGCTGACCGTTGCAGGAAGACAGGCAGAGGCAGAGAGAGGAAAAGTGCAAGGATTTCTATATAAGAAAGAAAACTGTTTTATAACGGCACCGATCTCGTAAAGACTCTGGAATCAACTAATATGGGAATACTCAAATCGAAATTGGTTGATCCTCATTAAATTAGAAGTACCGACTAGCAAGCTAAAACAGTTGAGAAAAGTGATGTCACACCTATCGAATGGAAAACCTATTGCAAAAACTTGTAAGAAATGAAAACAACGAGGTAAGACGGAAAAAATAATCGGAGGGGGAAAAGAGGATCATGAGGGAAATGAATAGAAAAGAGAAGAGAGAGGGACACAAAAGAAAAGATATGAATCTTTTCAAATTCCGGTCATTTCGAAAAGGAACACAGAATACGATTCTAAAGTTTATACAGTCAAAATGTGCATATTTTCGAATGAAAATGTTTAAAATCATCCAGGAAAATGGAGAAAAATAATCCACTAAAACTGATGGCCAAAACCAAATTGATACGTTATCAGTAGAAAAGAAATGACGCAGGTTCTAAAGAGGGTTGGAACTCAGGCAAAATTGAGAGTGTCTCTTAAAACTATCGGCTAAAAACGGTCATCATGAACAACTAGAAGAACTTCCAAGCTTACAGAAGTGAGATAACGTAACTATCAGATTTTCGAAAATCTGTACCAAGAATTCAGCGTATCTGATGACTACACGCAGATGAAGATCAATATCAAATAAAAAATGGAAAAGAAACTAGGGAGGAGGAGGGGCGGCAGAATCTAACAATCTATCTAGTGAAAATAGAAATAACGATAATGATACTGATCAGGGTCGATGATATATCGCACTATCATTCTACACATTTTTTCAATGGGTTGACGACATATTGTTAATGGGAAACATATTCTATTCTGTCTTCTTCTTCTTCGCTTTCTTTATGCTTTTTTTTCGATTTTCGGGGTTTTTGATGTTTTGACACTTTTTGTTCACTGGAGAATGCAGCTAAAGTTCTATTTACAAATCAACTGATATTGATTGGATCTCAACCGATTCGGGCAGCTAGATATATCGAAATTGATCTCAGAATTGCATGAATTGGCTGGAATAATCGAGTGTTATGTAGAATCAAAGCTGACCAAATTCTATCATTTCTAGCTAACTGTAGCCAGCTCCACATAATTCTACTAGGCTAACTTTGAATATCCAACCTAACAAACTTCCAGCCAGACACCTTTTCATCCTACATAGTCAAACTCACTGTGCTAGCAAATGAACCATATCATCCTCCATTGAAGATTTATCACTATCACCGAATATCATAGGGAATAGCATTATAGTGAGAAGACTGGCGCAGTTAAAGTGATAGTAATATACACTGATTCTAGATCAAAAGCCAAACGGCTTCCTTTTTTCAGATGACCCTATCAGGTGGGAGGAGGAGCGGGGTGCAAACTTTCTTCTTCGAGATGAACAATAGAAGAAGAGAGGCTGCTGAAGTGATAGATAGATGCAATGTTTGTGGTAGAAGAGAGGGAAGTGTAAAACCAAAACTAGAGAGAGAGAGAGAGATGTGTATGTTTGACGAATATGACAACGAATACAACGAATTGTTCGAGTGATTTTGTATCACATGAAGAGAGGAATCCCAGCTTTCATAAGGTTCGGACCTTTTTCTGTCTAGGATGAAATGTTCTTTTGTGATATTCTTCCGGTTGAGAATCATTTCCGGGCAGAAGATATGATTCAGATGATTGTGTGATAGGTCAAAGATATCAAGGTTTAGATCATGAGAATCAATATAAGCTGAAGGTATTCTAGGAGGAAATGAAAAAAATATGTTTCGTGACGACGCTGCGAAACTGTCATTCTGTCAGATCTCAAATCGGCTGACCCAGAACAGAGATGATCTGATGTCTTGAGGATTGAACGGTTCAATCGACTTTTCAGACAGCTAGAGCTTTAATGTAAACGTATATAATGTGCCAAAACTAGCGTCTGGATAATTTATTCGAGAGCTTTCCAGGGGGAAACTGAGAGGCATTGCTTCGTCAAGACACGGCGAAACTGTTCTGTCAAATAGAATTATACTTTTCAAATCAGCAGATCTAGGATGATTTAGACGATCTGAAGTCTTCAGAATAGCTTCCACGGTTTCGCTTGATCTTTCAGTCAGCTAGTACTTTATCGAGAACTGAAAGCAGAATTCCAGCAATCGTCTCGTAGGGAATTGAACCGTCCGGACAGTTTAAGATTGTCAGATGACAGACAAGATTTGTGAGAACATTGAGTTTTCTCTGAAGATTTGAGATAAACAATGGTTGTTCGGAACTGCGAAACTTTCGTTTTGTCAAAACGAATGCGACTCATCCGACCACTTTTCATACACTTTCGCATGGTTTTTGCACGAAATTACTCTGAAAGTTCTAGTTAATACAGTTATCATACAATGCAGGCAGCGAATCAAAGCTTTCTCATTATCATCACACAATTATGATCAAGATATTCTGGTTGTATTGAGCATCCCATATGTGTCTGACCCTTATTGAACTCTCAATTTCATTTCATCCTTTCTCACTTACTGATCTTTCTGAAAACACTGAATGACAGGTGACAGTGTATGATGTGTGGCTGTGGTACTTGTGTTCGCCGCATTATTTGTGTGATGATGACGTGGCGGTGATCCTCCAGACGTCGTCTCGACTGGCGGTGTTTGGGATAAAGCAAATTGAACTCTGAAACACATTCAGTAATAAAGTAGATTTTATGAAATATCACTTTGATTTTTAAATTTTTTTCGCGACTCACTTTGAATTCATTAGCGAAAAATAGGAGAACTCGCTCTGTCGCCGTTGAAAAGTTAGCAAGTTTGTCTCTTTTTTTGATTTCATGACGCCTTTTTTCCAGGTTTTTTCAGGTTCAATTCAACTCAAAAGAGACAGAAATTGAATAGAATGAATAGAATGGTATTTTGATTCTTTTCTTTTCTGCCAGGAGAAAAAAGAAACTAAAAATCGAAAATAATTGTTCAAAGCTGTTGGAGGGCGGTCGATGGTGGGGGAGGAAGAGGAGAAAAGACAATTGTTGTTATTTTTCTTGATTCTTTTGATTTTTTTCGATTCGCTTTGTGTGCTATTTCGAAGAATTTTTTAGAAAACGAAAAAAAGAAACACATTTTTCGCTCAAATTTCATTTCTTACCTCGCTTCGCCAGACATCGATCCTTGAGAGTCTCGTCGATTCTTTCCGAAGATTTGGACATCTGAAAAATCAATTTTCATGGAAAAAATTATATATGTTCAATTTTTAAAAATTCCCTCATTTCGATTGAAAAATTACCAAAAACCGAAGTTACGACTACAAACTCAGGAAAGCGTCACAGGCACGCCAGTTGAATAGAACTCAAAACAAGAAACAAGTTCAGTAAAGCGCCCAAGGCACGCCAGGCAGTCATTCGAGTTTTGGGGATTAGTTGAGGCTTAAATATCACCTTTTAGTTCTTTTTCGTCGCTTTTTTCAACATTTTCGAACAAAAGTTGCACATATTTGAGAAAAGCGCTCAAGGTGCGCCAGACAAATTGGATAATGCATAATTATGGGATTAGTAGGGGTTTTCTTACTACTTTTCAAAGTTAAAGTACAGAACTTCGTGATTTTTACTGTCTCTGAGCAGGAATTTGGGTTTACAATTAGAAATTTGGAAGAAAAGAACCAAAATAAACAAAATAAACATTATGAACCTGTTCCGGCGGCCACGAATTGTCTCATTTCCATGTGATCCTCACTGCTCAGCAGACTATAATTGTCCATTTTCAGATGTTAGTGGTGGTGGTGGGGGTCTCTGTGTGATGTTTCCAATATATCCGAACGGTGCTGATGATGACGGGATGTTAGAGAACTTCCTGAACGTGGAGAGGGTTAGAGAAAAAGAGAAAACGAAAGAGTGGCGGGATTTGAGAGAGTTAGACGGTTAGAGATATGGAAGCGGGGGAGAGAAAGGGGACGAAAGCATTTGGAGAGGAAGGTCAAAGTGAACAACAAAATAAACACTTCAGGAGAAGAGGCTCCGTGAGAAATCCTCTTGTCTGTCTGTGTGTCTGTCAGCTTGTTCGGATGTCTCGGGAGCTCCCGAGAGTACACTGACAGACTGTTGGGGGTCATCTCCTATTTTCTTTGTCCACGTCATTCTATTCTCCCAATGCAACGTGTACTAACCCTGGTCATCGGTGATTCGCTTGAGTCGTCGTTTCGCCGACTTCAGAAGGTCTCGGACATCACGATGCTTGAATGGAGACGTTGTGTCGAAGCGCTGGAATTTGAGAAATGTTGAAAATTCGGAGGTTTTAAAAAAATTAAATTATTTTTTTCGAGTGACTACGGTAGGTGACGCATGTGCATTTTCACGTGATGGCGTTTGCGGAACTTTTTTTGAAACGTGGAGTTTTTTCTGATGCATCACATTGACATGTGTACACATATGTGTTTCCAGATTTTTAAATTAAAAATAAATATTATCAGATTAATCTTTTTCGACAATGGCCCGCGAAATTTCCATCTCCCCGCAATTTTTGACATTTTCAGTTCAATTTACAGGGTTTTCGCGGTCAAAAAATTGGAAAAATCTATTTTTCTTTTTCAACCAGCCTGGCTGCCGCGCCTACGGCGCTTCATCCGGCTGGCGTCTTCTTATTTTCCTTTTCACGCTCTCATAAAACCGTCCACATGGCCGACTGGTTAACGCTCACGCCTGTCGCAGAAAGGGCGAGGGTTCGACTTTTGCCCATGGCGCGCTCTCCCCTTTATTTCTCAAAAATCTTGCGGAAATCCTGACAAACACACAGACAAATCCACAGACAGCGCCCACATGCGTTTTATATATTTCTTTTTCAATATGACATTTTTCATTATTTTGATAGAAAGGTTTCAAATCGAATTAGATAGAAAAACAGGATTTTCCATTTTTACTGGCCGAAAATAACAGATGTGTGTCCTGAACTCGAAATAATTTTTAAGGTTTAGTATGAACAATTCTTGAAATTGAAAGCTTTATTAGCTACTGGAAAAAGAGAGAATTTGCACTTGCTTGTTGACTCTAACTATTTTATAGATCGATTTAGATCTCTTTGAACTGATTTCCGTCGAGACAGAGCTGAACTAACCTTGAACTGCCTCGAATTCTTCTGCTTATTGACAGTATACATATGCTTCGAACTCGTCGTGCTTCTCCCTGTATTCGCCGACACTTCCGTCTCAGGACTAATTGAATTGAACACAATCTCCGGAATCATCAGTTTTTCTGAAACCAAATAAAAAAAAATATATGGTTTCTTTTTCAAGTTACCTCTTTGTTTAATAGTGGCTCGTGGCGTATAGAAAAGCTCATAGTCATCCGGAGAGCTCAATGTAGAATTCAAGTTACCGCCTAAACTCGTTGAGCGATAAATTCGATTCGAGGGGGTCTCACTAGGGTAGATTACATCAAGTCGATGAGGTCGGGAGATTTCCAAATTCTCCGTCAAATCGGGATTCGATTGCCAGGGTTGGAAGGGCATTTCTAAGATAGATGTTCTGAAAGGGTCCAATCATAGGTGTTCGGAATCCTGGCGTCCAGGTCGCTTTTTAAAGAAAATTTGGGGAGGGTGGTGATAGGTCGGGAAAAAGTGGAGAAAATATTTGTAAAATTTCTTTGAAGTTAACTCTGTCGGAAGAATTGTTTAATACCAATCTATTGAAAAAGAAGGGAAATAAATGGGAAAAGACATCACCGGTTAAGCACAGACCCATAGGAGCAAAAGAGTAATCTTTTAAAAATGAAACTAAGGGGTAACTAAATATGTCATCTTCCGTCCTCACCGCCTACCAATATAATACTTTTAACAAATACAAGTACACGGGCTACTATTTGTAAAAAGATTTGAAATTGATCAGTTCGAGACCACTAACTATTTTTGACTCTTCCCCATGAATCATTTGAATAAAACGGGATTAGCTGGTGGTTGAGATCATAATAAAAAGAACATTGTGGAAAAAAATAAAAATAAACAAAAACTAGTTTTCTTGGATAAACATTTATATATTTTTAACGTGAAACAATTACAACTTAAAACTTTGAAAATAAGAGATCATTCGAATGAGATGAGACAATCATTCACATAAATAATGCATGTTTTTAATGGAATTGATCTCGTCACGACGATGCCTTCGATATTCTTTATTGTGCAGCCGTTGAGAAATTTCTGAGAAGCAAAGAAAGTTAAGTTTTATTCAAGCTGAAATCCAACCTGCAGAGATCTCTGAAACTTTTTGGCTCGTCCGAAGGTTTCTCTGTCTGCAGTTCTATCGAAACACTCAATGACATCATTTTCACAAGACTCCAGTGCATCGGTTTGCTGGAACTGTTTTCACGACAATCAGATATAAATGTATATGAAACTTACGATAATTTTCACCGGTATCGTCAGAAAAATCTTATAACCAGACAGCACATTCACGGGAACTCGAATGCCCACCACGAGTTGAATTGTCTCTTTGCATGTTGGACACCATTTTGCTTTTCCATTTTCCGTGTACTTGATCACTTTCTTTTTTTCGGAACACTTGGGACAATCGATCACTAATTGGAAGAACGACTTGAAGGACATGCGAGTGGGGTGGAAGAACTTTTTGACGATTTCATATTCTCTGAAAATAAATCGTTTCGTGCCGCCTGACAATTGTATCCTTACAATTGTGGGGTCTTCACTTCAGCTCCTTGCGGTGTCCAGAATAATCCACGTGTCTTTTTAGCCAGCTGAATTTGAAAATTGGCCTGCATTTCGGCCCAGATCTTGTCCACAGTATCTCTGATTCTTTTCGTGTCTCTTTTACCGATCTGAAGAGAAAACATTAGAGATTCCCAAACAATTAACGATACCATATAATCTGCCATCTCGTCAGCTGTCGTCATCATTGTACCAGAACCCCATTTGAGTGCACTCAGCTCGTTGATCTGGAATTCCAATTCATTGTCATCTCTTTAAATATATATACTAACTCTATCCTGATCCCCTTTACTCCTCGTCCATGTCTTCGAGCTAACTGCACTAGGCTCCTCTTGAGAACCATTGGGTGGCCATACGACTATACTGCAGCCTGAAACGAGGGCAGAAATTTAATATTATTTGCTGAAAAGTTCATGTAGATCTTGACAAGTTCTCTGTCTGTCTGTGGCTTGCTGGATTGTTTATGTGCAACTGCACCCCACCGCGCAAACGAGAGAGTGGCCTCGAGAGACGCAGAGTTTCTTCATTTTTTGTTGTTTTCTGGAATTTAAAATGAGTTCTTCAATTCTAAGTCATGCAAAAAAATCGTTGAGAAAGTACAAAAATAGACAAAAAACGGAGGAAATCAACGTCGCGACTCTCTCGTTTGTGGTGGGGAGCAGTTGTTATATTTCGGATTCTCGAGATTTGTCAGAATCTCTTTATGATCTACGCACCCATCTTTCCGACGACTGCGTCCACATTCTTCAACGGTAACCTTTTCACCATTGCTCTGTGAATTCTGACGATTTGATTCATTTCGAATCGGAGAGATTCATCAGATTCTGATAATGTTACAAATACGTAAATCGATCCAGTTTCGTCCTGAATGTTATTGTAAATTCTACAAAAGTGCTCACAAAGTACTCACTTTTAATAAAAGCAAATCTTGTTCACCATATTTTGCCAAGAAAGCGATTCTTCCGTATAAATGAGGTGCTGGCTTTCGGTACGCAGCTAGATTAGCGATTTTTGTGTATTCGTACGCCATTTTCTAGAGGGAATTGAGGGTTTTAAGGTGGAGGCTGGTGGGTAGGAAGAAAGTAGGAAAAATTAGGGAAAATCCACCGAATTATCGAAAAAAAATAGACTACAAAACAACACAGGCAGGGTTTTTTATATAAATAACCGAAAAATTGGAAAAATAGCAACAATAACAATAAAAAGTGAACAAAAAAAGAACAATTATTTCTTCTTAGCAGACGGTTTTGGAGGCGGAGCGTGGAACGATTTTTCGAGCTCATTGAATGTATTAATCCACTTCACTTTCTCAGCGATCACGTGCTTCTTCATTGCTGGGCTGAAAATCTTATTGTCAGAAACTCCGCCCATTTTCAGAGCAAAACTCACTCATTCAAAAACTCATCGTCCCGCTCGATTCGAAGTTTCCACGATCTCGTCTTCTCACACCGAACACCGAATGTCGACAGAATCTCGTCGGCATCCCGTTCGTTCAGCTGGAAACATGTCATAAGGGATAGTCGAGTGACACGATGACCGCCATCAATTAGACTAAGAGCCAGGTCACGAGCGTTACGCCAGAGCTCCGCACGGTAGAGATCCGTCTGGAAATATGAAGATTTGGGGAAATATATGGGGTTTAGAGATGAAAATTCATAGCGAATCGCTTCAAATTTCGGAATGTTCACAGCAAATAAGAAGCCAAAATTACCTTTCCTGCAGTATTAGAATGAGCTGGTGGCAAGTTTTGGAACATCAAATTCGAGTCGAGCACCCAAACTCCGTTAACCAGTCGAGAACACTGTTTCAACTGCTCAATCATCACATCAGTACTCATTCCCCTCGAATCAATTAGACGACGCATTTCGGAAGTTTTCATTACATGCGATTTGACCATATGCGCCTTTAATTGAAGTTCAGGAGAGGATAGTTCGTCGATTCGTTGTTTCGACAGCATATGCTCTTTCCCTGATTCGATTACACTGAAAAATAAGAGGTTTTGGTATATAATTTGCCTCAAAATGGATAAGCTGAAAATTATTCCAAAATCTCTTGCTCCGCCCATGATACCATCACTCTAGCACCGCCCATGGTACCATAACAAACTCCAAGCCGTCCCGTGTTATATCATATGCATAGATTTCGTTGAGTTCTACATTTTGATATATTTTTCGGAGCGCTATTGATAATTTTTGGATTTGTTGAGATTTTCAATCGAAATTAGTTATATTCAGCTTTGAAAAAACTATATTTCTACAAAGTTTTGAAAAAATCCCTCATTTTCAGTGAAAATTGTGTCAAAATGTGTTTTTGAATATGTTGGCAAAATTACATGATCTTCCCCATTAAAAAAATATAAATTGAAGGATTTCAAAATAAAAATATCACTGAAACCACTAACAGTTCCTCCTTCATCCCACAAATAATCGCTCGATTCACCAGTTCGCGAATATTCATCTCAGGAGGCGGTCCAACGTCCGTCACACCAGATTCCTCTCCTTTTATAGTACTCCCTGTGCTGATTATCGCCTTTTTCACATTCACCGGCTCGTCTTCCTTCAAGTGCACTTTCATCGGAATCCATAAATCACTGGCAATCTGTTTCTCTCGATGCAGAGCCGACGCTTCTCGTCGCTTCTTTTGTCTCTCCGTCTCTGGACGAGAGAATTTCACACGGACTGCTCCAGAAGTGGCGGCTTTGCGTGGATCTACCTCCTCATCGTCTTCTGTCGACTCGTCTTCTGAATTTCCACTTTTTCCCGACTTTTTCTTTCGGTTGAGAGCCCGAATCGATCGATGCATTTCGAAGGAACCGGTGAGTGGATGAATGAAAAACTCTCCGTTTTCCATGAATCCAATCGCATTGACTATCGGGTGGTCGTGGACGAACGCACGGCCTTCGTAGACTTCATCGTTGGCGCGGAGAGCTCTGAAAATTTCAGATTGAAATCGAGAAAAATCGTCTGTTTTTTCTATAAAACGATTGGTTTTTTAAGGCTCCGGGACGTTCGGCAACCACATTTTCTACAATAAACATGAAAAAAATCACTGAAAAATAAGGCACTTTCAGTCCAATTTCATGTGAATCGCCTTCCAAACGTCGGGTTTCGAAACGTCCCAGAGTCAATCCTAAAATCGTAATTTCCAGCCAAACTAACTCGATCCCCGGCGCTGCTGAGGCACCCGCTTTCTTCGACTCGCCACCCTCATACAACATCAACTCAGCCTTCTTCTTGTCATACGATCCAGTGGAAGTGTCAGTCAGGAAACGCATTTCGAGCTGAAAACAATAAAAACAATAGAAAAAATGTCCTAAATGTTCTAAAACATACAAATCGAACATTCTTCTTATATCTCGCCATCGGAAACCGTTTTCCATCCCAAGCGTCCCGTTTACTCGATGGATAAGAGACGCAGAACATTTCAGTGTTGGGTGCAGAAGTGCAAACGACTACGTTCTTCTCCCATAACACTTGATCTTCAGTGCCATCGTCTTCCTCTTCTTCGTCGGAAAAGAATTCGGGTTTTTTGATTTTACTATGGATGGCGAGATCTTCTTCATCGCATCCGTCTACTTCCATTCTGGGAGATCTCAAAAATAGCGGAACTCTGTTGAAATGGGAGGAGCCTTTAGAAAAATATAGCAAAAGAAAGACTACTTCGAGCTTAAAATCGAAACAGAAAACAAAAAGAACGAACAACTTTAAAAAATTCAAAAATCAACAAAACAAAATTGCATAATGTCAAAAAGTAGAAAACAATTGAGATGAAAACAAAGAACAATTAAAAAATTTCCCTAGAGAATGTTCATTTTTTCAGCAAAATATTGAAAAGCTCTCTGGGATTTCCTTGACTATCCGTGACAGTTCCGTACGCTTTGTTTCTCTGTTGGCGGGTCGATAAATCCAAAATGGCGTCTTTTTTGATTTTTCGAAGTCCTGGATGCACTTCGGTGGCGGTCCCTTCCACCGGTTCCTCTCCTTCTTCATAGATTGAACCGCCCAGGTATTTTGATTTAACTTCTTGTGGGAGAATAGTGATTGAGCCGTGGACAAAGTTTTCTGAAAAATAACTACTGTGTACATGATTTTTGAGGTTTTACGGTGAATAACAAGTCATTTTCAAAGAAACCCTCGCATTTCTTCTTCTTTTAACACTCACGAGCTTTAATATTCTTGGAATCCGTGTCCTCTCGTTCCCTGATCGCCGGAATATGCACCATCCGCTCTTTTTTGGCTTTTGGAGCAACTAGTGCACGAAAAACTCCGGTTTCTGAAAGATATATGCTCAAATTCAGAGATCTTCCGCGATTTTTTAGCTCACCAGTCTTAATTTTCGATTTCGCCAGAATCTCATCGTCACCCGACCACTTCAAAGCTTCCAAATCCTCTAAACTGACTCCAATTGGCTTTTTGATCAAGAAAACCTTGATATCGCCGGTTCCGTTGATTGTTAGATCGGCCACACCATTCGTTTCAATTTCCTGCTTTGAAATTTATTAGAATTTTTGATAAACCCTATTCTTACCTCAGTTTTAGCCTTTTTTCTTGGCTCCTCTGTTTCCGAGTCTTGGTGCTTTCGTTTTTTGCCCATAATGCTGTAAACGATTGGTATTTTAGAAAATGTGATTATTCCACATTTTTTAATAATGAAAACGAATAGAAGCCATAAGTTTCTGATTTTAAAAATTTAATTTTAGTGCGAAAAAATGTCAAAAAAGTTGCAAAAAATTTTTTTGCGAGTGGTCCGCTGGAGCGCACTTGCTGACCGTGCACCCACGAGGCGAGCCGCTAATCGATTTTGTCTTTATCCACGCGGCTCACAATGATAATTTCAAAATGTTGAACTTTTTAAAGTCGAAAATTGAAAAGAACATGATTGTTTATGTCATAAACTGTAAATTGTTAAGTTTTAACGGTGAAATCTTGTTCAGGAGTAAAGTGAGCAAACTTGCTTTCTTTCATTTTGTTTTGATGTTTTTGGACCTATTTTTACAATTCATTCAATGAAAACTTTCAAAAATCAAGCGGAAACTTAGTTTACTCTCATTTTCTTATATTTTTCTTTCATTTTTCCTGTCTCAACAGCTTCCAATGCTCATTCTTGTCCGATTTTCTTCTTTTCACAGTTTTTTCCTCTCTTAAAGCTTTGTTTTCTTTAGTTAATCCTCAATTTCTGCAGGTATATGTCACAAGTGTCGCCGGCGCCATCATCGGCACCTCCGTCGGCATCTCCGTCAACAGATGCCGACGAGCCGGAGATAGATGTGATTTCGAGCAGCGACGACGAGTCGGAACCGATTTATATACCGAGAGAGAAGGAACCGGTGGTGATTCGTGGAGTGGGGAATATAACTGTGTAAGTTGTCTTTTTGAGAACAAAAAACTGATTTTTATTCAAGTTAATAATTTTGATTTCAGATTCGGAATGAATTCCCGCTTCAACACTGAATATCCCGATCAACTCACCGGTTACATTGCTCCAGAAGAGCTTTCAGCCACACTGACACGTGTCAATTCTGTATTGAAACGACACGTTCAGACGTCGTCGCGTTGGCTTCTATGTGGTTTAGCGTTTTGTTGTTGCTCGTTGGGTTGTTCGATGTGGCCGGTGTTGTGTCTGAATCGACGAGTAAGTATACAGAAAAATCTCCACAAGCCTTCCAAAAATTCCATTTTCCAGACGGTTCTCGCGCTGGAAAAGTGTCTCGACCACGAAAACGTCAGTCTTTATCACAAATTGGGTCTCCACTGGTCACTGGCTCGTCGTCCAACGGAACCGTCAGAACGTCTTACAGAATATGTGCTCGAGCTGAAAATTCTGCCCAAAGCTGCCCTGAATATCCCTGATTAAGAAGTTTTGAGTTTTTAGTTTTCTTGAAAATATATTTTTCTTCTGCCTATGCAACACGCACAATAGTGGTATTATCTCGTCTCTCGCCATGTTTTCTCTTAACTTTTTTCCGATTTTTCTGTCTATTTTGTACATACTTGTCTATTATTGCTTTATTTCCACTCCCCCTATAAATCAGGTGTCTCGATTAGATGAAATCCCCCTTTTAAACGTTTAGTCAGGTAGTATTTTCGTAGTTTTTCACAAGAAATGCCACCTGACTGATAATTTTATCCCCCTCGCTCTCTCTCTCTCTCACCTCAACGACTGGTCTTTTAAATTTTTACTTTTCGAAAAAACTCGTACGTATTTCCACACCCCCCGATTCGATTTGATTCTTATAAATATTAGTTTTATCGTTTTATCCTACGTATTCACTTCGAAACTGTAAAATTTACATTGTAATATCTAATTAACTCTAATTTTCATGCTCTTAAAATCCCATTTTCTTCTTTAGAAATGTCGAAAAATATCAAAACTCCGACAAATCAAAAAGTTCTCACAAATGTGGCGGTTGTGCGAATGAAGAAGACGGGAAAACGATTCGAGATCGCCTGTTACAAGAATAAGGTGGTCAATTGGAGAAATAAGACGTACGGATTGCTCCGCTCACATTCTCGTCATATCGGGGTTTCACATTTAAAAAATGTCTGAAATTTATGTTTTTCGAGAGCCTGAGACTCAGGAATTTCGTTTTCCTTACAGAGATGACGGTGTCTTAAACTCCTTTTTGCATACTTGTCAAGGCCCGGGTGCTTGGCGCCAAAGTTGAAATTTCAATTTTTTTCGCGAGAACGTCAAATTTTCGACTATCATTCAGAACTAGAAGAAATTCTGAAACGTCGTCATGAATATTCACATTTTCGATGAAAAATTGAAAACATTTCAATAAAATTTTATATTTTTCCAAGGCCGGGCATTACCGGGATTAAATCTCATTTTCTGATTCCGGCCACACGTCTTCGGAGAAAGATTTTCTAGCAGTTTCCTTCCAAATTTCCTCGTTTTTCAGTAAAATTGTTATAAAAATCACCAATTTTCAGCGAGAAAGACATTGATGAGGTGCTCCAAACACACACTGTCTTCTCAAATGTCTCCAAAGGACAACTGTCGAAAAAAGAGGAATTGATCGCAGCATTTGGAATTGAAGATCAGTTTGAGATTTGTAAAATTGTAAGGATTTCTGAATTTTGGAAGTACGAGAAAATACATTTTCTTTCATTCTAGATTCTCGACAAAGGAGACCTCCAAGTATCAGAAAAGGAGCGTCAAGCAGCGTCGGATCAATCGCTCAAAGAAGTATCCCAGCTAATCGCCTCGATGGTTGTGAATCCCGAAACGAAACGTCCAGTACCACCATCAGTCATCGATAAGGCTCTGCAGGAGATGCACTTCTCACTCAAACCGAATCGATCGTCGAAGCAACAGGCACTCGACGCGATTCCGAAACTCAGAGAGACCATCAAAATCGAGAGAGCCAAGATGAAGATTCGTGTGGCGATTCCGGTGAAAGAGGCGAAGGCGGTGCATCTGAAGTTGAAGGCGTTGTTCAGTGATGTAGAGCAGGATGACTGGCAAGATGGAAGTTTGGAAATGGTAATTAGTTTTCAGCGGAGTTTCAGATGAATTTCAAATAACTTTTCCAGGTTGGACTCATCGAGCCTGGATCATTCCGCGCGCTGGACGACTTGGTACGAAATGAGACAAAAGGACACGGACGTCTTGAAATTCTGAGTCTGAAAGATGTGGTTGAGGGAGAACTTCAAATCTCTTAAATCTTCAGAATTTATTTTGATACTTTATTGGATCTCCATGCCTGATTTTGCTATATACTTTTTCCCCGCCAATATATTGTTGTGTCCTGTGTTAAACCCAAAAAATTGTATTACCAATGCTGCTAAAATTAAACAAATTGTATTTGATGTACATATTCAAAAGAGTCATTCACAGATTTTTCCCGGAGAACAAGGATGCAACAACACGCGCGTTTCTATTCTCCTTTTTTATTGAATCGCTTTCCTAAGTTGTCCTTATTTCCGAATCAAATCATGTATAATGTTAACTTTATTCATTTTTAGATCACAGGAGAGTTACATATCACAATGAGAAGGATGTTGAATTATTAGATATGGTGTTTGGAGTGTTCGATGAGGGCGAAGGCGTCTTCGAGTTTCTGAAAGTAAATGTCTGTCTGCCCAGATGTCCAGATGTCACCACTACTCACCTCTCCACAAATCGGGCACACAAACGCCATTCCCGCCAAGCCACTAGGTGATGACGATGTAGATGATGTGGAATCATCTGACGTCTTCTGAACCATCGGTGTCATATGATACGCACAATGTGCATGAATTTGGGCGTCCGATCTCAAACTCTGACGGCACACCGGACAATGATGGGCGTGGTCCTTGGCGTGTCGAATACAGTGCTCCACGAATGTCGTCTCGTTGAGAAGAAGCTCTTGACAATCTGCACACTTGTCAGCGTAACGGATCTTGCAGTGTTTTCGGAGACGATGCTCGTCGAGTCCATCCTCCCCGATTACTGTCTCGTCACAAACGGAGCAAATGAGGGTTCGTGGTTTGGGAGCTGGTTTGGAGTTGGTAGTGGCGATGGGAAGAGATGGTGGGTAGTAGGAGTCTCTGAAATCTTTTGGTGCTCAAGGGACATCTTTGGTACTTTTAATTCGGATAAAAAATTTGTAATCTCAAAAGTGCAGTCACCTGAAAGTTGAATTCAAAAGATTGAAAGTACACACCATTCCCCTGAGACCTCGAGACTAATAAGCACTTTTCAAACCTTTATTCAAAATAACTCACTGGTCATGTGCCAATTGGACGTGAGTAATCAGACTCTGCTGGTTGGTATACGACGAAGCACACAAAGCGCACCCGTACATGACGATTTGTCGGGTGTGCACTTTTGAGTGGTCCTGAAATAATACTGTAATCAAATGATGGGTCTTAGAGATTACGGTTACCTTGAAGGCTTTCTCATTGTCTGTGATGAAATCACAGGCGGCGCACATTATTTTGTGGTGAGTTTCCGTAAAGTGGTGGGCGAAGGCCTGAGTGGAGGCAAAGCAAGAATCACAGACGGAGCAAATGAATTGGTTCATCTGGATTTGGAGGTGCTGGGTAGTGAGGTGCTCCATTTGGGACTGTAAACGGAATCTTTTGAGTTATCGGTCCCTCGTCTCTCCCAAAAAATGTGTACCTTCTTATCTCTGAACGGTGCTCCCATCGGACATATTGGACAAAAGAGTATTGGGGAGCTCGGCGAGCCAATATGAGACTTCATATGAACTGCGAATTGTGCAAACGTGTCGAATGTGTCTCCACATTGTTGACACGCAACACGTTGAGTGGATGGGGCGGAGTTTGTGGAGGGCTGGAAGGAGATGAAGTGATTAGTCTTTGAGTCATATTTATATATACCTTTCTATCAGGAAGGTGTTCATTTAATGTGTGAAATTGGAGTTGCGAGATAGAAGTACAGATTGTAGAGCATAGCTCGCATTTGAATTGGTCTTCTTGTTTGGAGCTGGAAATATGAGATATGTCTCTATATGGTTTTCAGAACTGCTGAATCCAAGAACTACCCAAAAGTTACAGAACGTTTCCAGTAATATTTCAGGCATACTCATTTCAAAAATCTAATTGCCCTCTGCTTTCGAAAACTCTATTTTGAAAGGGTTGAATGATTCCATTTAGATTTTTTAAAGAAACATTTAGATTTTCTGAAAACAACTTTGTTAAAAATGACACCACCTTTTTATTACAAATGTTGTTCATGACAGTTTATATTTTGAATTTTAAAGAGCACGAAGATATTGAGATATCAGCACTGACTGTGAACATTTCAACACCAGCAGTTTTCAGTTTTAGCAACTTTGAGTATATTTGACTTGTAGATCAAGAATAGAGCAACATTTTTGTAATTTACTATTTTCTGTACGTAAGATCTTCACATTATCAATGGCGCCAATTTCAAAAACTTTCCTTGAATGCTTTTTCGAGTCTAATAGAATTCAGCAAAAAAGTTTTTGGATCATCGTGTTCTTACCTCTTTTTGGAAGATGATGAGTGGTCACTATCCTCCACGTCATGATTGATCTCCTCCTTGACTTTTCTGGAATTATGTGGGCTGAAACATTCGATTGCTTAGAAGCCAATCCCAAAAACAACTAACCGTTTCATCCGTGTTTCCGGAAGTTCCGTGAAGAAAAAAAATCAAAAAATGAGCCAGAAAAGTAATAATTGAAAGCAACAAGGAGTCGTCGGTCGGTGTCTCGGGTTGAGCAGAAGGCAGAGAAATGAGGCAGCGACACTCGTGGGGTTGGGCTCCAGAGGGAGGCTGCCCATCGTCTCTCTGAGCACAATTGTCCCCAGGGAAACGGCTTGATTAGACGGGATGCGTACAATCCCAGGGGACTCACCCTCCCGTCCCTCCCCCTGTTTTCATTAGTTGTCAGATATGGTCCCCGCCTCATAAGGGGAAGGGTCCCCCAAGGGTATTCGGATGGGTGAATCTCTGGAATTCACCATGCAGCACAGAGAATATTTGAATTCCAAATGTCAAATTCAAATTTAAATTCCAATTCTCGAAATGTGGAAGAAAATTGTGAGACTTTTTAATTAAGAGGTGCACATACCACCACATGTGTATGTGTGCTCTTCAATTTTCTTTCTTTTCTGGCATTCATTTTACAGCCGTCTTGTGCTTTCTTTCTGCTAGAATTTCTTGGCACGTTTCAGTTTGTAGAGATTATAGGGAGGATGGCGTTAAGGAATTGAGGGGATGATGATAAAGTAGAAACCGACTATTAGTAGTCGGGTAGTCGAAAAAACACTTCAAATTTTGAGAAATCTGACGGACACAAAAGAAACTGCTATGGAGCATGTGACAATGTATATTCAATATATTCAATGGGAGAACGGAACAACCGATTTATTCGGACGTGAATAACCTCATCACTCCTATAGGGTGACCGTTATTCATACTATCATTTACTAGATAGGTCACTGGCAGATGGTCGCTTTTTAATTTTGGTGATTTATGACCATTACAGTTCAGAGAGAATAGCGATTCCTCATGGTAATATAGGAATCAATGAACTTTCGTGAAACGTTTCAATAATGAATTCCAATAAGTGAACTGCAGGTATGACTTTGTGGAATTTCAACCACATTTCCTGAAACCCATGCATCTTGATTGTTTATTATCTTATTATTGCCATCCTTCACATATAACTGCTGTTGAAAATATGCATTTTGAATGTGACTTAAGTGGTAAAACATCTTGGAAATTTTGCAATTTGAAAGTAACAAAGATAAGCTTATACTTCTAAAAAGTTTGTCAACTACGAGGGTAAAGCTATTTATGCCACAGCAGTTTGAGGTGTAGGGTTCAAAACGAGCAGCTTTGATTATGGTATTTAGCTAACTAGGGAAGACCATAGAGTAAGTTTGTAGTTATGGGACGTGACGTATATCGTTTGAAAGCTGGGAAAACGCTGATTTCAAATATACATTCAGTTTTACCCTCGAGGCCTGGTATTCGAAAAAAATGAGGTCAACGTTTGGACCACTGGCAAGTCATTACCAGATCTCGAGTTCAGAAACTGAATATATATTTAGAATCAGCGTTTCCCAGCTTTCCAACGATATCGGTCATGTCCCATATCTCCAATCTGACTCCATGGCCTTCCCTAGTCAGAGGCATACTGCAACTATCGACCAAATATATTTTTCGCTGAGTTTACAATAACTGTACAATTAGACTCCTTCACCTTTTCACTATTCATATTTTCCGTCTTCTTCTTTCCAGCCAAATCATCATTCCTCTTACACAATTCCCAGTGTTTACATACACCATGTGTTTCAGACACCTTGTTTCTTTTCGTAATAAACGTTCCTTGTTCCAACCACCATACATATGTTTTGTTTCAAACGGAACAAAACCAACATTTTCGCATCATAAAAACACGCAAAAAGTATTTCTTCCTTTCCCCGATAAAATAAGATCGTAAAAAAATGATGATGAGGGAGGAAATGGTGTGCAGAAGAAAGATGCGGTTAGTTTCCTGTTGCCGCCGCTCTTTTCTGCTTTTCCTCCGCTCTTTTTTTCATCTGGATTTGATTCATTTTTTCTTATTTTCATACATCTTATAGTCAGTCCCTTTCCGCTTTTCCACCTCCCATCAATTATATTTCTAGTCTCCGATTTCTTCTCCTTCACATTTTTGTTATTTATTTTTCCATTTAGTCGAAAATACAAAAGTAGTTGTCTAGAGGTGTCTTGTTTTTTGTAGTGTCAGATTTACTATATCTTTAGAGATGAGGTGTCATAATAACAAATAACGTTATAGCATAGCTAAGAATATATACATAGTACCAATATCTGGGGCAGTCTACAGTACTGTTGCATTTCTAACAACTGTATTTCAAGAAGTGAATGTCTGTATGACTGTTTGGTATGTTTTTAAATTAAAAAAATTTGTTTTATCCGAATCTTCTTAAAATTCTGCCATATAATTCCTGTCACAATTCATTATGCAGTGCAAGAAAGATGCAAGTTTCTCAAGTGTAGGCCTGTAAAAGTCGCTGTTAAGGAAACGCTGTTTTTGATCTACATTTCCCTTATTGTTGAGCGTCTACTTGTCCCCAACCGTTCTGCAACCTGTTAATGATGAGCGGGTGTATTAGAGATCACAAGAAGTAAATTTTGCGGGTCTATGAAAACGACAAAATTATTATTTGTAGTTTTACTGTGTTTCTGCAAATAATTTGTAATTTTTCTAACTTTGATTAACCGTGCTTTATATAACTGAATTCTCTTTAGGCTGTCAACGAATCGTACGAAAACCAGATAGTTATGCTGGAGATTAGATTACTGTAAGATTACTGTAGTTATCGGATCTACTTTGAAATCTTGGAACCTAAATGCTTAGAGTTAAGAATCAAGGTAATGTTAGAATAATTGAATTCAACTACATATAATCTAAAATCCCCCATTCACAGAAAATTTAAAAAATCCTCAACTTTTATGGCCTCAAAGTCCACATAGTTAAAAACGGAGAACTTTGAATTCCAGGAATCTAATAGCCTATAGAAACTGCACTCTCTTTGAAGAGTTGCAAGTCAATTATAAAACTAAATTAGAATTTATTTAATTCCAGAAACTGAAGAGTGGTGTCCTTCCTCTCCTTCACTCCTTTTCCGCTCTCTTGCTTCTTCCTCTAGGCAGGAAGGTGTCAAAGTTAGTCCAAAGAGCCAAGAAAAAGTGTATGTGTGCCAGGAGTGTATGTGTGTGCATGTGCCTCCTCCCGTTTCCTCCCCTTCAGATCCATGTGTTAGTGCCACTTGCAATTACGTGTCTCTTTTCTCGGACGTCTCTCCGACTCGCCTAATCTATTCGCTCATTCCTTCTGGCATGGCGCTGCTGTGGCTGCCGACGTTGTCGCCAAACTTGTGAATATTTCAAGGAAGAAAAAGGAGAAAAAATGAGAGAGACAGAGAGAGATAGACTACTTTTACTTTCATTCTGATTTTATTTTTTCCCTCTTACGCAGTTTTCAAAAATGTGCACTTTCCTATTTTTATTCTGTGCACTTTGTTGGAAAACATGTTCTAAATAATATCAGACATCAATTTAGTTTCATGTTGTGCTCATTGAAGCAGAAAGTTAGATCTCTATATTTTTAGCTCTATGGTTTTCTGTTTTGGTAGATGGATTGGTACCGGAGCCACTAACTGGGTGACGGAAATCGCGTTTTCGGGCCCTTTCCGGCTGTCTGCTCACGAGAGTACGCATTTCCGATGGTTAAAACACATATTGTGATTTTATCAGTTTTGGAATGTGTGAACGTTCCGGATGTTCGAAAGTTCAAACTGTTGCTAACTGACCGCGTATCTCTTCATTCGTTGTGTCTTCAAACTATACCGTATTCCGACACTTTTCCAAGGCCCACTCTGACACGTCCACTCGTCATCCACAGGTTGCAGACCAGTTTACTCATTATTAGAGATCACAAGATTTTCGCAGGCCGTTGAAAAATGTCAGAACTTCTTATTCTGATAATGTACAGTTGGGAATACATACAGTAGTTACAAGCAATGCAGAACTTTCTAAGATTTATTGTTGAAATCATGGAAGCCTAATCGTTTTGTCCCAAATACATAAGAAAAACGTCTGAACCGCTCGGATCAGTAAGGAAAACTGTCACATCTAGGTCTAATCTCGTAAGGTATAGCCACCTTTTCATCGCTACTGATTCGTTTTTATCCGGGCGGTTCTGATTCGGGCGGTTCTATTACAAGGAGTTCTGATTCAGGGACAGCACCACCTAATCTTCTTTGTGCTGCTCAGAAGACGTCGTCTTCACGCTATTTGTCAGTTCGCACTGAGAAGCTATTTAGTTGTAAACAATATGCATCTGAATCTTTAACATCTGAAACTATCCATATTGGGTACTTTTTTGAATAACCATTTCTGCTCCTACGCCAACTTGTCAAAAAATAATAACAAACATTTTGAGACGATCCAATCTCTGACACCTATTCCCTAATTAGTGTGTGTCGCCTGTCTCTCCCTCCTAAAATAGATATTCTTCTCAAAAACATATTTTCCCCCTTTCCGCTCTCCTCCTCTTTCTTCTCCTAAATTTTCCCAATTATCTCCTCTACATCATTTTTTACTCCTCTCTTTCTCTTTTATACATCTTCTTTCCATTATTTTCCCCCCGCTTTGCCTTCTTCTCCTTCTTCTTTTCCAAATAAATGTCCAGTGCTCTAAGGGAAAAACGAAGAGGAATCTCAAATTTCGTCGTGACCCCTTCTTTTACATCTCCGCAAAGGTTTTGCGGTTGTTGTTGCTCCGCTGCTTTTTATATAAAATGTTTCAAAAGAGCACGAAAAAAGGTTGAGATTTGAGAGGGGGTGGGGCACCTGCGGAAGTAAAATGCAGAAGAGCACTTTTTCAAAAAGAGGGTTCTCGAAACGAGGGAATCTATGTCGAAATGCACTCACGGTGCATTAAAGTTCAAAAGTACTAAGAGCTATTTTGAAAATAAGAAAGCGTTTGGAGCCTTCAATATTTAAGTTTTGTGTTGAGGCTGTCTGATGTGATGGAATCCTAAAGTGCTAGCTGAAACTTGTATTTTTGAGCTTGGCTCGCAATTTGCAAAGTTTTGAATCCAAGCTCGGTTAATTTCAAACAACTTTGAAAAATGCTCCAAATCACTTGATGCACATTTTGTCTGAAACAAGAAGTCCCGAAACTGAGAGATATGGGGTTCAAAGTTCGCGTAGTTCTCTGAAAAACACGTGTCCAGAGCTCACGGGACACATTTTCACAATGAAAAATCTGAAAATGTCTGTAATTTTGTAAGTTTCTGAAAACTTGAATTCCCGTAGGTTTAGTACAAAAAACCAAGCGAAATGTTTTATTTCCTCATTCTTGATGTCCCTATGTGTATCCCGATGTCCTTGTCCTTAGCTTCAGGACTTCTGTTTCGGAAACCCGGTTGCATCTGAAACTCCCAGACGAGCACAAAAACACTACATTTTTAAAAAATGCACAAAAATTCCCGCAGGTTTAGTACAAAAAACCAAGCGAAATGTTTTATTTCCTCATTCTTGATGTCCCTATGTGTATCCCGATGTCCTTGTCCTTAGCTTCAGGACTTCTGTTTCGGAAACCCGGTTGCATCTGAAACTCCCAGACGAGCACAAAAACACTACATTTTTAAAAAATGCACAAAAATTCCCGCAGGTTTAGTACAAAAAACCAAGCGAAATGTTTTATTTCCTCATTCTTGATGTCCCTATGTGTATCCCGATGTCCTTGTTCTTAGCTTCAGGACTTCTGTTTAGGAAATCCGGTGTGCATCTGAAACTCCCAGACGAGCACAAAAAACACTACATTTTTAAAACATTCACAAAAAAAGGAGCGAAAAATAAAAGTCTGGTGTTCAGTGATCCATGTCAAATCACCATATTTCAGTGACACACTAATTTCTTTCCGAATCAAAAAAAAAGATACTTCCAAAATTTTAGCACGGTATTGACCACGCCGTTTCGCTTGGCAGACCTCATTTTTGACTTTCTTCAGGATCCGAAAAAAATCTGAAACTAAGCAAAAAATAGTATAGAAAAAGAAGAGAGCTCTCTTTTCTCCTTCCAAAAAGACAGCGCCCGCTGTCACCCATCGATTGCCGACCACTTCTTCTCTCTCGATTCGCTGCGTCTCCCTCCAGGATTCCACTATTTTTATTCAGTGGTCCCTTCCCCCCATTCTCCTATTTTTCTCTAAGTGTCCACTCACTCACTCCTGGAGCTGCTCTCCTTTTGCACACAAGCAGCCACCAACTCGATTAACACCGACTTGAAGACGTCGTCGTGTTTTCCCTCTCGTCTTCTGAGAGGGACCCCGTGGCACACACACACGTCTTCTGAAGTCACTCACTTTTCTGAAGGAAAAAGTTAAGAGGAGGCGCTAAGTTGTGAGAGCCCTAAGGCGACGATTTTCTCGTTTTTCTCACTTTTTTCCCTTCACACACCCACACACAACGTACACGATTTATATTTTCACTTTTTGCCCAACAACGTCTTCTTATTTTTTCTTACTTGTCCATTCCCACACAATCGCATCGATCATTAATCAGTTGACTTCCAATCACAAGCCGCCCATTGGCCTCCTCTCTCTGAACAAACATTGTTCTCTTATCCCTAATCCCTTTCCGCTTCTTTTTCATCTCTCCAATAGCTTCCTTTTCATATACAAATTCCCCTCAATACATATATCTTCACACTTATTTAACTTTGAAGCATTAACTGACTTTAAAATATAAATCTTTTCGAAAACGGAATTTCTTCTGTTTGTTTAGTTGCCATGGTCAAATGTGAACAACAATTTCTTATTTCTTGCTGAAATCGTCAATTTTCGGTAATTGTTGCGTTTTTGATGATAATTATAATAATTACAAGGCTCGGATAGATAGTAACGTCATAGTTGTAAGTTATTCGTCATTTTTGTATGTTTTATGAATGAATTTTCACTTTTGTTGACAGCAAAATGAAAATCCCTGCCTTTTCTTCATTCACTGTGTATTGCAAAATTAAAATTTGCAAGCAATACACAATAATTTTTTTTCGTGAGGAGAAATTGAAGCAGGTGTCGACTACATCCGGCTACATCAGTTTGTGATCCATTTTATTTTATTAGCACCCACCTGTGGTCAACCTAAACTTCTTTATTTTTGAAGCTGGACCTTCCCAGACATTAACAAGTATGATTAGAGATTCTCAGATCCTGTACTTTTATTCCTACAACTGTCTGCTACCGTAATCTCAAACCTAAATCTTTATTTTTCTCTTACCTGTGTCTTCTGGTTTATGACTTCATTTGCCAGGCAGAAACAACAAGTTTTCCACCTGTTCCTTCCAAACAAATGACTTAGTTGAATGTATTAACCTCAATCTTAAGTCTTTTGAGTACTCGCTTTAGATTTTTATTTTATTCTGATTAAATTGTTAGTTTTACCCCCATCCCCCCGTGTTTTGCTTTCTGCTATTTTCTCATTCCCAGGCTGGAAAACAGAAAACATAACATAACGGTTTCCATAGTAATCCCTCCTTTCTCCAGAAGAAAAATTATATTATTCCAATATATTCATACACACTCACAGACACACACACACACCAACACAAAAATTCGAGCCATATATCCCTTTTTCTCAAATTTCTTGTCCGGAAGAGAGGAGGAGAAAAAATTGGGAAGTCGCATTTTCCGGTTGAGGACTTTGTATCAAAAGAAAGTGATTTCATTGGTGAGGGGAGGGAGGACCACACCAAACTTTCTTTTGATCCGACATCGTCATTCGATGATCATTTTTCAATCTCTCTGGCTGTGAAGGAACTTTGTGAAACTAGAAACTTCATAGCACATTCTAGGATAGGAATCCCGCTTTCCTCCTTCCACCTAGAGAAGATCAGCTTGAAAAGTTTGTTCCTCTATTCGAATTTACTGATATTTTTTGAGGTTTTTTGCAGCAAAGCTATCAGTTTTTTACCAAAAAAGAAGTTTAGCACAAATATAGTCTTACTGTCCGCCTTCCGCCTTCCGAATTCCGCTCAACTCTGCTTCCCAGATATTCAGCAGCCATTTTGTAGAGTTCTAGTATTCCTGGTGCACTTTGAGCGTATGTTTCCCAGAAAGAAGCCAACGATGTTTATAAACCAGTCAACGTAAACACAGGTGTCCTAAACATATTTTTGAATATACTAGATACAGTTTTCAAAAATTCATTTTTGAAACTCCGTATTTTCACTCAATTCCCCTTTCTATCTTCTTTCTATCAAAATATATCCACTTGTTTTCAGTCTCTGTGTTTTCGAGATCTCCCTCCGCCGCTCTCTCGTAGCATCGCTCGTGCCTATTACTGATACTACAACTAATACCAACCACTGCTTTTTGCTGTTGGCCAGCACACCAGCACACAGATTTTTGATAACAAAAACACCTATTTATATAAAATTAGAGATTTTTTCGCTTTTTTGAGAAATCTTTTTGTTGTTTTTGAAGTAAGCAGCTTCATTACGTCCCTTGAGAAGTTGGGGGTTAAGCAGAGTCTGAGTTTTATATGATTTCTTTATGAAGAGCAAGAAGAGCAAGTTATAAGAATGTAAGGTAGTTTGAAATCGAAAACGGAGTCCGTATAGTTACCCGTTAGTACTGTAGTGATGACATTTTCACAGTTTACAAAAAACTCGCCTTCCTAGTTATCCTATCGCTTTGAAGGTGTATTAAAGTATGTTTCCACATTCGGAGGCCCTTATTTTTGAAGCTGACCGTTTTTCCAGAACTCTTTTATTATTCAGGACATGTGCCTGGTTTGCCGAAAAGATTTTCTTGGAAGCTATAGACTATGGAACCCAAAGAATTATATAATTTTTTTAACTTGAGTGTCTGAAACATACGGGAGTCTGAAAAATTGAAATTTTTCTGAAAGAATTTATTCTGTAATTTCGAAGCCATGATTCAGGCATGACTGCCAAAACACGGATGTTACAGTACACCTCATCTCTTGATTCTTTACTTTACGAATTCAAAAATCCTGATCTCATTTTCATTTCGTGTAATTCGTATTTCTCATTGGAATTCTCTTCTCAATTTATCGTCTTCATCTCCTCCTTTTCCTAATCCATCTATTTTAAATAATCCGCTCCAAATCCTTCTCCTATCATCCCCCATCATCATCATCGTTCGTTCCCTCTTTCTCTCTCAGTATCTCCTCCGCCGTACCTAAAACCTATCCCCTTTAAGAGAAAAGAAAACCCCAGTGAGGAAAACTCTCCGACGTCCACAAAAATATACCCGTCTCACCCCATAACTCGATTTGGACGGCTCTCCTCTTCTTGGGAGCTCCGCCCGGGTCCCCCCACCCCGACTTTCCTTTTTTGCGCCCCGTCTCTTTTCCGTTTTCACTGCGCCTCGTCAATTCAAGTGCTTTCTCGAAATCATTGCGGATTCCTCTCCATTGAGAAAAGCAGGGAGAAAAAACTGCATTTTTATGATTGTTGTTCAATTTTTCTCTCTCTTCCTGCTTCCCCCCTCCTCTTCATTCCCCGCTTCTTCCTTTCAGATTTGGTATTTTTATTCCCTCTCTCTCTCTCTCTGTCTGCCTATCTCAAAATATATTGCTCATCACTGGAAGAAAAATCTTATCTTTGAAAAAATTTCCAGAGTAAACATGGCAGACTTGGAAGCTGTGCTGGCTGATGTCAGCTACCTGATGGCGATGGAAAAGAGCCGAAGTCAACCAGCCGCCCGCGCCAGTAAACGTATCGTACTACCTGATCCAAGGTACATTAGGCTGGCGTGACGTTGGCGCTTTTAGGGTAGATTGGCGGGATTTCTCGGATACATTTCCCACAGTAACTAAGCCTACTGACAACAACTGTTCCCTAATTTACAGTGTCCGAAGCATAATGCAAAAATTTCTGGAAAAATCGGGTGATATGAAGTTCGACAAGATATTCAATCAGAAACTCGGATTTCTACTGTTGAAGGACTACGCGGAAAACGTATCGGAGAGCCCGTGTCCACAGATCAAATTCTATGAAGCTGTGAGTTAAAGACCAAAGGACAAAAGATAAACAGAATGTTACAGATCAAAGAGTATGAGAAAATGGAGACACCGGATGAGCGACTAACAAAGGCTCGGGAAATTTATGACCATCACATAATGGTGGAAATGTTAGCACATGCTCATGTAGGTTTATTTTTTGGGAAAATATGTAAAACCAAAGTATTGCAGAACTACTCAAAAGAATCGTTGCAACATGTGCAATACCACCTCCTGAAACAAAACGTGCCACCCGACCTTTTTCATCGATATGTTCTCGAAATTTGCGATCAGTTACGTGGAGATATATTTCAACGATTTCTGGAGTCTGACAAGTTCACACGGTTTTGTCAGTGGAAGAATTTGGAGTTGAATATGCAATTGACGATGAACGACTTCTCTGTGCATCGTATTATTGGTAGAGGTGGATTCGGAGAAGTGTATGGTTGTAGGAAGGCGGACACTGGAAAGATGTGAGTTATCCTTTTTCTTAGCAAGGCATTCTTAGCTGGTATGCTCCCCGATCCGCCGCATTATTACCTCGCCGTAGCTCCCTTCCGATTAGATCCGGTCGTTTGAGCGCTATTATGCTAATGTTATTTGACTTCAATTATCCTAATCATCCTAATTATCCTACACTTACACAATATTATCTATTTCCAGGTACGCCATGAAATGTCTCGACAAAAAACGCATCAAAATGAAACAGGGAGAAACGTTGGCCCTCAACGAGAGAATTATGTTGAGTCTTGTATCAACTGGTCAAGACTGTCCATTCATTGTGTGCATGACGTACGCATTCCAGTCACCCGACAAACTTTGCTTCATTTTGGATTTAATGAATGGTGGAGATCTGCATTATCACTTATCTCAACACGGAGTGTTTACGGAACAAGAAATGATATTCTACGCTTCCGAAGTGATTTTGGGTCTCGAACATATGCATAATCGTTTTGTGGTCTATCGAGATCTGAAGCCGGCTAACATTTTGTTAGATGAGAATGGTCATGTGAGAGTCTCCGATTTGGGTCTCGCGTGTGATTATTCCAAGAAGAAACCGCATGCCAGCGTGTGAGTTTTAAGATTAGTTTTTTGGGGGTGCTAGGAGTTCAAAAATACAAGGCCAAAAATCTATTCTATTCCAGTGGAACCCATGGCTACATGGCACCTGAAGTACTGGCAAAAGGCGTCGCCTACGATTCCTCTGCTGACTGGTTCTCGTTAGGATGCATGTTGTACAAACTGCTGAAAGGACACTCGCCATTCCGTCAGCACAAGAGTAAAGACAAGAATGAGATTGATAAAATGACACTGACTCAAGACATTGAACTGCCGAATGAGGGGCTTTCAAAGGATTGTCGGGATCTGTTAGAGGGACTTTTGAAACGGGACGTGCCGGATAGACTAGGTTGCAGAGGGAAAGGACCGACGGAGGTTAAGGAACATCCGTTCTTTAAGGATGTGGATTGGCAGACTGTTTACCTGAGAAGAATGACGCCACCTTTGATTCCGCCACGTGGAGAAGTCAACGCCGCCGATGCGTTCGATATTGGAAATTTTGATGATGACGAGGTGAAAGGGGTGAAATTGCAAGATGGAGACTCAGACCTGTACAAGAACTTCAACATAGTGATATCTGAAAGATGGCAGAATGAGATAGCTGAAACTATATTCGAGGTGGTGAACCAGGACGCGGATAAAGCGGAAAGTAAAAAGCGATCGAAGCAAAAAATCAAGGTGGCGGTTGAGGAGAAAGGTACTAATTATAATAATTATTATGACATCTGAAATCATTCATTCAGACTCTGACGTGATCGTTCACGGCTACATCAAAAAGTTGGGCGGTCCATTCACATCTGCATGGCAGACAAAGTACGGAAAGCTTTATCCATCTCGACTAGAACTCTATCCGGAATCGTTGACTGCCAAGCCGGAGGTAACTAAACGGGGAATGAAACTATTTAAACAATTATTTCAAATTATTTAGTTGGTATTCATGGATCAAATAGAAGACGTGTGCGCCGAAATGCAAACAATCAAAGGAGAGAACGCGATCATTGTGAAATTGAGAGATGGATTCAAGGAGCCGAAGATTTGTTTGACTAATTCGGTAGGTCCGCCTGTTTTAATATGCTGTGGGAGGCGTAAAGTTTGCAACTAACAGATTTGAATTCTATCCGAGCTGCGGTGCTTCGCGGCTTATATTGAAAGATAATGCGAATAAATTTAAAATCCTTGGCGGCTGGAAATCTCGGTCTGAAAGTTCTCGTAATTCGAGAATCCTTTTTGTCCATGCGGCATCCCTCTCTTGATTCTCCTTTTCTCAATAGAAAACACAGCGACATTTTTAGACCGGGTTTCCAGGCAATAAGAAGAACTTTGCAAATTCTGACAGCGCCATTGAATAGAGCATGTTCGAAAGTATATGTGTGCCCAGTTCCCAACCATCATATGAAAAAAGGTTGTTAGTCATGTAACTTGTCATTTTCGAGAAGTATTGAGTCTCCCTAAAAGCTATGTTTCGGTTTTTCATATCTTCATCTTTCCAGGACGAAATCTCCCTTAAAGAATGGCATACCTCTCTCCGAACCGCCCATAAAGTCTCATCAGAATTATTGCAACGAATGGGCCGCAAAGCAATTAAAATCTACGGAGTCAACCACGACCCAATGCTATCCGAAAGTGAACGTCCTGGATCAGTAACCCGTGCATTCTTGAACAGAGCCAGCAGTGTCGATTCAGGAGTTTGAATCAAATTGTTAGCCTTTAATTCATTCCCCACAGCATTCCTCTACCTACGGTACTTTTTCATTTTGTGATCTCCTTTTCACATTTTTTTTTGGATTTTTTTCTTTTTTATGACATTCCCTGTAAAAACGGGCATTCTTTCATCAACAGCCCATTCAATTATCGTTTGTCACTGTGTTCCTTCCCGAACTTTCTGTTTTTTTTTTGTAATATTTTTCGCCCTTCTCTCTTTAAATCACGTTTGAGAAGGGCAAAATTGGTGGGCGGAGCTTCGCCAAGATGTGTCGATAATTTTGTTCCGCAGTCATTTTTTGAATAACTTTTTCGTTGTAAAGATTTTCCATAAGTTCTTTTTTGTATTTATTCCAAAACTTATTCACGATTTTCGCCGTTTCCTACTTTGTACGGCGCAAGCTTTGAAAATTTCTGGGGGTTTTTCTGGACTTAAGATTTTTGAAAATCAGGATATCGATACATGTTAAAAATATTTGGATATCTGGAAAAATAAGATTTACAGCCGCAAAAGTGTGATCTCAACTTTTTTTTAGGATCTTCAATGTTTTTTTTGGCGGAGCGAGCCGTCAGGTTCGGGCCGCTTGCCGATCTGCACTCATTCGATCGTTATCCTATAGTTTATCATAAACTACATTTTTCATTCGAAATCCGGGTAAACTTACTTTTTTTTTCAATTCTGGTCTGTAAAATAATTAAATTAATCAAGACAAACTAATCATTTTATTATCTTTTTAATACAATTATTTTTCAGAAATAAATACGGTAATCTAAAGAGGGGTGGGGCTTCCATTTCAATTTCACCTCAGCTCATTCTTTAGACTTAAAAACTTTCAGCAAGAACGTCGTTCCTTCACATCCAATACATGACATAGTCCCATCCGTTGCCCGAATATCCCAAAATTTCAATTTATCATTGTTCATCCGCATATTGACTAGAGAAGGACCTCTGAAATAAGAAAATTTAAACCAAATTTCAATGTTTTTTCTTTACCCATAATTTTCGTCGTTCCTCTTTTCATCAAAATCAAGCAGCTCAATTCCTGCAGTCAACTGACCCCATGTCTTGGTTTTTTGTGGATACCATTGGAGCTCGACGTACAAATATAAGATATCTGGTTGCTTTCCATCAATCCATCGTTTCAAATAGTTATTCAACTGTTCTGCATTCAAATTGCAATGAGAGGCTCTCTCGTTCCGAGATAATATCAAACTTTCACACCTTGCTCCAATTAAATTTTTAAATGTGAACCAATGTTTAGGAGTGCGTACTGTAACGTTCTTCTGAGTTATTCGCTGAAATTATGAAAACTTGAAACACAAAAAACTTCTCACTCTAGCTTAGCTTACGTGATAGTATCTGAATTTCTTCCCCGGATCACCAACAACTATCAATTCTATTCGATCCACTAAATTTCTGAAAACAAATTCCAAATGTTCCTCTTTGATCTGTTGAGTGGTAGGCTTAGGACGAGATGAATTGTTCATCTGTACATTTTTGATTGTTCCCAAAGATAAACTCTTGCAATTCGGGTCCTTGTTAACTTTTTCCAGAACGTAGTTCTCGATATTTAGACATCCTTCACCATCTATTTTGTAATCTATGTTTTCACAAACAAAGGTTTTTCTGAGAAAATGTTCGACAGTGTTTGCAGTTGGGCTATCACACAAGGAATTGATAGTGAAGTTGCGCCAGTGAAGTCTAATTATGCTGTAAATGAGAGGAAAGTTAAAAGAGAAACTTCTAAGTCGGGGATCAATGGCGTTAAAACCAAACCGTAGAGATCCAAGAAGCTTCTTTCAAGACCAATATATTAGAATAGCTTGGAAGTGAAGTCTTTCAATCTCTATGGTTTGATTTTGGCACGACTCACTTGAATTTGATGATCTGTCCCTCAAAGGTGTATTTATAATTGTATTCCGATGCATCACTGGAAACAACAAAATTCCATTGTAAATTCAGTGTCTTAAAAGAAACACTAATACTCTGTTCCACAGCTGTATGATTGATTGAAAAAACTGAAGTTTTGAAGCGCATCGATGCAACAACTCTTCCCATTTTTTCACTACACAAGGCAAGTAGTATACTGAAATTAAAAATTTATATTTATACATAAATTGAGTTTCTGTGACTTACAAGTTTAGTTCTTTGACAACTTTCCTCAACGGAACAGCTGGAAGACGTAGTAGAGGAAATGTCTCCATTTTTCAAATAATATGAATCAATAACGTAGGAGAGTAGGTAGAGGACGGTGTGACAAGTATGATGAGACTGCCCACAGGGGATTTCCTCATTGTGAGACAGCAGGTCTATGTTTGCCCAATTGACTTCTTATAAGAAGATGAAACCGTTTGATAAACTACATCTGAATCTGAACTAGAATACTGGCTATCACCCCCTGTGTTTCATTTGTTTTATATGAAAGAGGGCTCGTAGTGCAGGAGCTCACTAAGGAACTTTCTGAATTATATAACTGAAATATCTCGGTTCACGGATACCAAAATTGAATATAGATTCTGAAAATACAGGTTTCATTCCGAAATGCATCTTCAAGTTCAGAAGGTTCCTTGGTTCGATTCTCATTTTTGGCTACCCAGTTGTAGTTTTTTGTGGATAATTAGATTCCTTGTTTTCAGTTTTCTCGTTTAAGGAGGACTGAAGTGATCTAAACGCCACAATTCCGATTCTCCTGACTTAAAATGATATTTCGTGGAAGAGTTTCCAGGGGGGGCCATGTAGTCCTCTCGGGAAAGATTTTGTTAGTTTCCCCATCTTTTCCAATAAATTTCCATGTTTTTTTTTCCGATTTATATTGGAAAAAGTAGGAAAAAACTAAGAAAACTAGTTGGAACAAGCGAGTAAACAAGGAATTGATGTCCGAGAGGACTACACGGTCGCTCGGAAAAACTCTTCCACCGAAGCTCCAGGAGAACGGGAATTGTGGGCGATTTTTTGCATATGCGGTAATAATAAAAGTTTCTTAAAATTTTCGGAATTATCATAATCTGCAATAAAAAAATGTGACTTCATTCTTCTTTTAATGTGGTTGATCCAGTTGAGTGCATGCTTACTACATTTCCGAGCACTTTCTCCACTGAGTCATGCCATTTCCCCCCAATCAATTCGATTAGTTATCAAAATGATGATTTGTCCTTTTGATTAAAGTGACGTCTTTTTGATTGAACAATCACCGGAAACAACTCCAGACTTTTTCGAAACTGAGACAGCCTTCCCCTTTCTGTTTTGGAAACCTAGATTCTTCAACTTTTTACAAAACTGTTCGATAATCCTTCTCCACCGAGACATTCCCATACCAAGTACTTCAACGAAACCCTCTTTTTCTCTCTCTCGATCAAAACTTTTGTTGAGCAAACATAGACTTATCAACAAAAGTGGGGCGGAGCCTCAATGGAAATGCCAACTCGACGCTTTCCTGATGATAACAAGCACATAAAAGCGAGATGAGTTTGACAATGTACTGATTTGTAGTCTTCCTCTTTTTTCGGGTGATTCATTTCATGGGTTCTAGAAGAAATATATGTTCTCCTGTCAGTCATGACTCATAAATCACGCCCAATCTATCGGGGGGTATAAATAGATGACAGAATGTTTACTTTTTCACAATTTTTCATTCCTCTCGGATTTCGCTTGTATACTATAGGCGCAGAAACATTTAAGACATTTCGAAATATACAGATTCTAGAATTTTCCACAGATTTACAATTTTTGAAATTCCAGATTAGTGTCATCGATACATACATACTATTTCTCATTCTTTGCTCCTCTCAATTATTGTTTACTTTTTCCCTCCCTTCACTCTCTTATCAACTTTGGCTTTTCGATCTTTGTACAAGCCACATCATTTTTTTGTCTTGGCTTGTTTCATTTTTCACGTACAAGGGAATGCTCTGGAACTGGGCTGGTATTGTAATCAAGCTGAGGACCTGAGACCTTGAATTTGAGGAAATATTCAGAATTCTCATGACGTTAGCTTTCAGAAGTCCTTTCTCGTTGTTTCAACTTTCAATTCTTAAATCACAAAATCTAAACCATTTGCAGACTAAAAATGATCGGAGGAGGAATCGGAATCAACTTCCGCAGCGAGTACTTCAACCCAGCCACCCCAGTGAACATCCCAGTTCAAGGCTTCTCCAACGGATCCCGCCTCCGTGTCGTCCTCGTCCCAAACGCCAACGACACTTGCTTCGCCGTCAACTTCCATACTCCAGATGACATTGTCTTCCACTTCAATCCACGTTTCGACGAGGGAATGGTTGTGAACAACTCGACTCGCGGTGGAAAATCGAATTGGGAGTCCGAGGATCGTCATCCGATCCCATTCGTTCACGATAAGGTCTATACTGTCGAGTTTGTTTCGAACGGAGGAATCATTACCGTGAGTTGAATCCGAAGGAATTCTAGAATTATCCCAAAACTTTTAGATCTTCGTCAACGGAAACCACTTCGCCGATTTTGTCGAGCGTACCTCTTCCCAAGGAGTTCACAACGTTGAGATCAACGGAGGTGTCCATGTTCATTCCGCCCATGTCTCTCACTAATTCTGTGCTTTCTGAACTTTGCTCATTTTTTTTCAAGTATTTAAATGAAGTCTTTGAACGGAAAATCGTACCCCCCCCCCACAAGCGTTTTTCACCAAATTCCGAAATCTGAAATCGATGAGATTATTGGATCGGTTTCTCGTATACTATAATTGTATATTTAAAAAAGCAAACAAAAAACAGTTGTGAACTTTAAAAAGTGCGTTACAATGTGACAAGCACCTATTGATGAAAATGATATAAGTGATTTTTAATCAATAAATTATCTTATTCCTCTCCGGTCGTTGTTTATTGGTAGTCGGCAGTTTTGTAGCCACCCTCTGCTGTCCAGTATTTCTCGTAATTCGCTTCGAGAAACACGACAAAGTCGCGGACGGCGCCCATGAACTTCTGCAATTGAAACTTTATTGGAAAGCACGGAAATTTCAAGTTTACCAACCTCCATGAAATAGTCGTTCCACTCGGATACTTGAAGAAGCACGTCGATTTTCGTCAGCATGCGAACCAAATGAACGATTCCATAGTGTTCGGAACTTCTGACATCATCAGTTGGAATTTCGAGGACACTCTTGAATCTTATATGCTTTTTTGTCGCTTCCTGGCGCAAGAGAGCGCTGTGTTGGAAGCGTTCCTTTCCGGTGAGCAGGAAGTTACTGGGGAAAATGATTTTTTTTTCGAAAAATTTACACAACTCACTTCAAACACGCGTTGAACATCTCGACGAGCTGTCTACTGGCTCCACGTATTCCAGCATACTTCACCAATACTTTATTCTTCTCTCTCTTCGCACTCTCTCCTTCTTTAATCTCTGCCAGTTCTCGCTTCTCATCACTCTCCACTTTCGCCAGATACTCCCCAATAATGATATCGATCGAGTGAGTCACTGGCAACTCCGGAATGAAATCTCTTCCAATCAGACTATGATCCTCTCCTAACACTTTCAGAAGTCCTGGAGGTAGATCAACTTCAAGACTAACAGAATGAGTGGGTTCGGAAGAGGTGGAATGGGTGGGACCTCCTCTTTTTTCTTTCTTCGGTCGTCCTGGCTTTCGACTCTCTTTGCCATCAGCACCTGCTTTCGGCTGAGGTCCTGTCTTTCTAATACTGACATTCTTCATTGCTTCCTCCGGTGGGATGTTGTTATTCTGGTTATAATCCTCCAGTGTTCCCTTGAACATTTTCCCTTCCTCCTCCCCGAATGGCACCAATTCGTCGTATCGTCTATGCCAATTTGTGTAGTGAACATTGTAGTTGTCGACACCTCGAACCACTCGAATCGCTGTCACTTTGGCTGGGTATGGCGTGGTGTTCTCGTGGAGGCAGACGATTTTTTCGCCGACTTTGAATTTGGCTTCCATCTGGAGAAAAAAGAAATTTAATAGAATAAATAGAGAAAAATGACTGAAATATTAAGAGAAGAACGGCTGAAACTTGAGAGATTAAAGAGGGACACCACTATCCCAAAAAAAAATTAAAGAGTTTTTGATAAAGCCAGGGAAAAGAGAAACTACTCTTGGAGCCATGTCCGAAAATCAGACTTGTCACGGGCCGGGCCGGGCCGGGCCGGGCCGGGCCAAAATCAGGAAAAATCTCGGCCCGGCCCGGCCCGGCCCGGCCCGTAGCCCGGCCCGGCCCGCTCGGCCCGGTTTGAAACATTTGTCGAAAAAATTTTGAATTTTTGAATTTTTTTGGAATTTTTTTGAAATTTTTCGAAAAAAGTATAGCTTTTGAATAAAAATTCAAAATTGAATAAAAATGTGAATTTGTACAATAATTTAAGCATTTTTACTTTATTTTTTCGAAAAATTTCAAAAAAATCGGTAAAAAATGGGTACCCATTTTTGAATCCGGGCCGAGCAAAATTACGGCCCGGCCCGGCCCGGCCCGGGCCGGCCCGGGTTTTGACAAGTCTGCCGAAAATCAATCTGAAGCGAGTTATAAGGTTTCAAAGTGTCGAAAATCGTTCCTCGTCGTGCAGTGTTTCAGTACATTTCTGAAGAAATTCTCCTCGTCTGCATGTGAAACGATATGTTTTTTCAATTTTCAAGAAAACCTACGAAAAATGAACATTCACGTGCAGACGACAAAAACAGAAACAGAAAGAAACTTTCTACAGAAATGTACTGAAACACGCACGACGAGGAGCGGTTTTTAGAACTTTGAGACATTATAACTCGCTTCATACTGATTTTTGGACATGGCCACAAGAGTGTTCTCTCTTTTCCCTGGCTATCTGAATCGATTTATGTTAAAAAATCTTAAGTTTTGGAATAGTGGTGTGACATTATGTTAAAAAAAAACCCCGACTTTAGGAATGAAAAGCGGATTCGTTCATAGGGCACCAAAATCCAATCATTCAAATAAAAATTAGAGGGATTCTTTACTTATCGCCCCCCACATCAATAGAGTCCCCCACGTTGAAATTTACCTTGGAAGAGCCCCCCACCCAGTACAAAACAGGTGGGGGCTTTTTCCTCACGGCGGGGGGCTCTACTTCTATTTCTGTGTGAAACAATGACCCCCCACCAGTACAAAGTGGGGGACGATAGGTCAAGAACCTGGTATTCATGACTTATCGCCCCCACCCCCCTAGAGCCCCCCACCGAGAGAGGAATTGTGATGCTCACTGTTTATCTTTAGCTAGAATCATTTACTGATAGCCCCCCACCATTGAACATCGGTCCCCCACTATGGATTATTAGGCCCCCATCGTTGAATATCAGTCCCCCGTTAATGACTTTAAAACCCCCATTATTTAACAACAGACCCCCATCATAGAACTTCATGCCCCCACTATTGAACCCCACACTGCGAATGAAACATACGGAAGCCCGTTTTCAGACTATAAGCTTGAGCATCGTAAATATAAATTATGCCGAAAATATCTTTCCGGGTCCTTTTTCCTAAGCCTGAAGATTTGGGTATAGTTGAATTATGTTGGACTCAATGGTTCAGGCGTATAAGTGAAAAAGAGAAAGGAGGGGGGCTAATGTTCAATGGGTGGGGGGTCAATAATCAATCAGGTGGGGGGCTTTTCCCAGGTCCGTTTTGGGGGGTCATTCTTCAATATAGGGGGGGACGAAAAGTAAATATTCCCAAATTAGAGAATCATACTCTAAATTTCTCTTATAAATAGCCAGAAGTTATTTTTAAAATAAAAAACATTTTCATAAAATGAACAACACTGGGTGACACAATATTACAGTAAAAAATGATGCAAAATATTCGAACTGAGAAAATTAAGAAGTGAATGAAAGTAATAATTATGAATGATAATTCTGATGATGACGATGATGATACGACGGCGTTCTATTTCGAAGATCGTTTTGTTACCTGAAAACGGACAAGTATTAAAAAAAATCATTTTTATCAGCACAACAAACCTTTTTCTTTTTCTTAACGACGCTTGGCTCCCAATCTTCATCCGAATCCTCTCTTTTTCTTGATTTTTTCGCAGATGACGTGGAAGCTTCTTGATCGTGATTGTTACATGAAGACGCGGATTCTTCTGGGGAGTACTTCTTATCCGGCCATGTTGAATCATCCGAGTCATCTGGATAGTAATCAGACTCCTCTAAACCTTCTACTTCTTCACCGTCTTCGTCTAGAGAATCGGTTTCATCAGTTTCGTCGCTTTCTTCCACCTCATGTGATGCTGATTTTCGAGTTCGACCTGGTTTCGGAACGTATATCTGATCCTCGCTCATCAAATAATTGTATTTGATTAGAAACTCGTTAAGAATTCGTTGAAAAGCTGATGATTTCATATCTGGCATCAAAAGAGTGACAGAAGTCATCATCTTCCGAATCTTCGAGTCAACTTCAAGATCTTCCGATTCAGACGAGTACACTTTCTTATATATCTCTCTATGAGTCTCCTCAATATGACTGTTGCATACATATATATTGGTTTTCCTCATGAGTCCCTCGGCTTGCCGAATATTGATTGATTCTCCAACGAGGCATCCGATGATAATCTGTAGTCGATCACATTCTCTGATGAATGATTTGATATCATTTGACCCTCTCAATAGTCTACACATTGTACATCGGCGATTTCTAGGAGTAGATAGATGGTATGTTGTGATGGAATTAATCAGTTCTGGACACAATGGATCAACTTCGTCTTTGTCATAATAATCTTCTTGAGAAGTTCCTTTTGACTCCTGAATCTCAGAATCCGCGTCTTCCTTATTCTGATTTACTTTCACAACTTTATTATATGGTAATTGGGGTCTCGTCAGCAGAATCTTCTCGTCATTCGCTTCATTCTCTTCTCTTACATGCTCGTATTTGATGAAGAAATCGAAAAGCGCCTCTTGAAATACTTCCTTCGTCATTCCAGGCTTCAAGTGTGCTACCGAATTAAACATATTCTCGAATGGCTCCATCGAACATGAAAAGAGATCTTTCGGAATCGTTAGGCCCAACTTTTCATAGATCTCCTCAACAGTCTCCCGAATATGAAAGCTGCATACATAGAATCTCTGCCTTCTCATTGTTTCTTCGGCGCACTTCACAGTGAAAAATCCTCGAGACAGACATCCAAGAACAAGTACAAGACGTTCAACAGTTCTTCCAAAATACCAGATTATCTCAGACTTCTTCGAATCTTTACACATAGTGCAACGTGAACATTTACGTATATTTGGCGCAGTTCTCCTATCAAAATATGCTTCTAACGGATCGAATGGCTCCAACTTCACATCTAGCAGTGATTCCTCCATTAGAAAATTTGTTGGTTCATGATTGTTTGATGGAAGCAAGGTTGGCACAAAGACATGAGGCTCAGGTTTATTCGAGACGACTTTTCTAATAGTTTGAAAATATGGTGTTTTCGGTTTCGAATTTCGTGTTAACATATCCAATTTCTCAATCATACTGTACGTGAAATCGTCTTCTGACGCTCCTTTTCCTCGAAATTCTTGATGAGATCCGGCGAGATTGAGACATTGTTCTAGTTGTTGTCCTGAATACATCTTGCATAATCTATGAAGCTTTCCACTTTCCGAAAAGTAGAAAGAAGCATCGATGGATACTGCTGGACACGAGAAGTATTCTCTCGCCATCACAGATAAAAGCTCAAATTGAGATTGACGCTCCGCCCACCAGAGAAATGGACAATCGGACTCTTGAGGACGTTCTCTCATTGAAAATTGTCGATAGATTGTTATTTCGGAGCTGATGAAAGTCTTTCGCTCTCTCGAATTCATCATTGTGGCATCCAGAACACCAGAATGTACCGTCCATTTCCAATTGGTGTTGACGAACTCATCGATGACTAGATTCTCCAAATCTTTCCATTTTTCCTCCGGGAAAATGTCAGTGTATGAGAATAATGGATCCAATATAACAGCTACTTCATAACAATTTCTAGAATAGTTCCCGAACGATGAATTCAACAATTCTCGAATTTTCTCTTGTTGAAATGGGAATTCCTTATCAATCAATCGTCGTAATCCCTCGATTGCAGGTATAATTTGAGATATAGAACTACTCGGAGTGCTCAACGATCTGCAGTAATAGACGCATTGTCTGAGGAGACGTTGCAGATGAATCAGATGATTGAATACCATATTGGTAATGTATAGACGAGTTCTGTATTGTTCGCAGAAGTCCATGAATGATTCGTGCTGAAAAAATTGAGATTTCATTCTGGAAACTTTTGAAAAAACTAACGAGAAGAAGACAATCTGTTAGAAAAATGTATGTGCTTTCCCACGAGTCATTGTCAATTGATGGCAGGTTTGATTCTTTTGATTCTGGATTCCTCGCAGATTGGAATCTGGAAAAATTGAAAAAGAAAATAATAGATAAAGTGACAGACGTACTTTTCAAACATGCGATATAAATCCGGACTGCATTTTAAAAATCGTATAAATCGTCTCAATACATCCAATCCATGCGAAAAGATGTCAATTCGCAGCAAGTCCGTCACAAACTTCGACATATTACTATAGAAACAGATATGAAATTTCTTCACAAGCTCTCCAGACCCATTCATTCGGAGGATTTCCTCATTCGAACCGACTAAATTACTAAACTTCACATCTCTAAAATAATTGTTGTTTACTGCACAACGAATTGTGATGAGAGTGTTCATGGCGTCAATTCTGAAAAAGAAAATAATGATGATTGAAGGAAACTCCGAACTCACCTATTATCTGCTATTTTCCTCAAATAGACAACGTTCTTCCTTTCATAAATATCCTCAAAATAATGAATCGAAAAAACGAGAAACTTCTCATCCAAATCGTCATAAATATCAATTGTTACACTAATTGGTCCAATAGTTCTAATTAAAGGATGATTAATCAACGGTTTAACATAGTGCGTCTGCACGTATTCCGTCATCGAACTTTCAGTCGGAATATTACATTTCGGACTGAAATGACGGATAAGGTCTCGAAATGTTGAATCTCTTGAGACTTCCAATGGAATTCCTTCACTTATCAAGAAGTTAGACAACAATTCGGTGAATAGTGGATCCGTCTTTTCTGCCTGAAGAATCGGAGGAAAATCACTGAAAAAAAACGTTTTCAAATGTGAAATTTGACAAATTTAATTACCTTGAACAATACGGGAAATCATTTTCATAAAGAGGCGAGAGCGTGGGTGGTGGTTGTGTTTGCATTGATACCTGAAATAAGCTATTTTGATACGTTATTAAATTATCGTATTTAAATAAAGTTTTGACACAAAAATTGAACATAAACAGTCAAAAAACTATAGAAACAATGCCAAATCTATTTTGAAAAAACTTGCGCGTAAATTGAAATTCATTGCACACAACTGCGTACCGTAGTCCCGACTGAAAATTTATTATTATTATTATTTTTATTTTTTGACATTTTTCAGTTTCCTGTTTTATTTTTTACATAAAAGACTGTAAATTCACATTAAAATACAATTAAATAATGTTTGAAAACACTCAACAAATAATAAATTAGTCCTCAAACTTTGCGTAACAGGAGCGCATTGAGATTTTTCGAATTTTTTTTCGAGCGTAGCTCCTCGTTGTCCTATCTTATTCAGTGTGATGTTCCCGAAATTAATGTTTCCGGGAAATTACTGCTACTTATTATTTGAAAACTCGCAACCGGTCATTTCGAAACCGAAGTTATTTTGTTTCGAGGTGTCATCCGGTTACACAATGTCCGGTTTTTTAAATGCCCGGTTGCGAGTCTTCAAATATTAATTCGCAGTAATTTCCCGAACTTCCCGGATTTTCGACAAGCACTGTTTCGATTAATCCCATTTTACTTTGAAAAAAGATCGTTTCACGTAATAAACAGCGACCTAAACTCGTTTAAGTGCTCCCTTCCCAGTTGGTTGTTCTTCATCTTGATTCCCAGCTCGATTACTTTCTTAAGTACCGTTTCTCGAATTATTACTTCGTGTCATCTCCATCTTTATATCATACTTTCAGAACAACTTGAAGCCTATAAAGAATAAGAATAATGGTAAACCAAGAGTATGAGATCGAGAGACTGATTGACTTCATCAGGTGAGAAAAAGTTTTAAGATTTCACTTCACTAATTGATTTTTTCAGATTTCAAGAGGCATACGAACAGTTCTAACATCACAAAAACAAAGAGTTCGCTGGAATTTTCACGGTATTTTATCCAGTTTTTGGACGAACACCTGGAAAAAATCGAAGTGTCGTTCGAATTGAAACAAAAGAGAGGTTATTGCCCACTACGAGACTTCAAAATTGTGGAAAAAACGGCTGATGAACCTGTCAATCTGTCTCAGTTCTCACCTGATCTTCTTGACGCTGTTGACAATGATACGGTTTAAATAATCAATTCGACTTCACTGTTGATATTTACGCTCTCGTCATCGTGGCCCTCCAATGCTCTAAAGGTGTTCTCCTCGTTCGAAGAGAACATAAAGAATCGCTGACATTGAAGAGAAAATTAGAGAAGCCATGGAGAATCTCCCATCAGATGAGGATCGTCACATGATCAGAATGATGCTTAAAGCTCGACTTCTCATGCATCAAGGAACCGGATCGTATCCGTTCAGTGCTCACTCTCTCTCGTGCTGGCCAACGTTGTATGACAGTGGAATGGTATCCGTCGAATGTATCTTCCTGAAGACATTGGATTCTACTCCAATCGTAAGTCATTTTTATTTTTCGAATTATTCTTATTAAGCCACTTATTCCGGTTTGGTACAAAAACGATTTACAGATCGATCGTGCATACTATGCACCGGATGATCCATCGATCATCGTGCTCTGCTGGAATTCTCAGTCGGCATGAGAACTTCAAAGATGTTGTAGACAATGAGACGACACTCAAACCATCTGTTTCTCCCGTTCATCTAATGCAGAAGTACGTCATCTTCTACCGTTCAAGAACTTGGAGGATTCCCGATTATAATCGAGGTATTTTCACATTTGAGAGACAGTCTTTAATTAAAATTATTTCAGTCACCAAGACTGACTCCACCGGAACTCATCACTCTTGTGAAGCGACGCTGTCAGTGATCAGTGAAGAGTACATACACCTTGAGATGGGCCTGTTCGCAGAAGAACTGAATAACTACGAAGACGATATTCAAAAATGTATGCTTTTCTCAATGTCATCTCTGATTTTAAATATTAATTTTTCAGACAGCGACAATTCGTTCCTGTTGAAAATTGAGCCAGAAGACGCCGTCAAGAGTCGTCTCAGCACACTTGAAGAAGCCGTTGTGGGGAGAGATGTTGAGATGGACTGTAATAGCTGAAATCCACAGCCTCTTCGATCAGGAAAATGTCGAGCCGATCGTTAAGCCCTGTCGTAAATGACCAAGTTCATGCATGAATTAAGCTTTTTTTCCCGCTCCCCCATTGTTTTGCTCTAGTTCTATCCAAACCTTGTATTGATTAAAAAAAGAATAAAATAGTTAGTTCGTCTTGATTAATTCAGTTATTTTACAGACCAGAATTAAAAAAAAGTTTTTCCGGATTTCGAATAGAAAATGTAGATTATGATAAACTTTCTGGCTGCTGAAAAATCATTGGTCACATTTTTGATGAAAAATTGAAAACATTTCAAAGAAGATTAGCAAAAAAATGTCGTTTTTTGAAGCCTGGCTTTCAGGCCTTCCCGGGCTGGGCCTTGGAAAGTATGCAACAATTAGATGGTTTTTGAGTGCCAAAGAGAACATTCATCGATGTGCCAATTGATTTCAATACATTCATTTCTTACTTCGCTCGTTTCATGCTCTCTAAATGATTCTCAATTATCTTTTGATTGCCGTGGGATATTTACTTCTGAAGTAATTTGGCCGAATATAGGTTTCTCCAGCTCACTATCAGGATTTTTCACACTCTCCAGAGCTGTTTTTTTGATATGGATCGATTCAGAAGTGAAGAAAAATCCCGGGAACTTCGCAAGGATTAAAAAAATGTGTTCACTTCCGTCTACCGTAACCTGACCTCTTTTTCTACTTTTATTTTTTATTTTTTAATAGAATCGTTCTAAAATATTAATTCATTCTTACAATTTATCAAATATCTACTATAAAACTATCATATTGTAATGGAGCAAGAAAATTTCGAGTGTGGCGTGTGCGGAAGAAAAATAAGGTACGTAGCTGAATAATGTATTCTTGATCTAACTTAAATTAAATCATTTTTAGGTTCATCAATCATCTAAGGAACCACTTCCGCACACGCCATGGGTGCACAGAGGAGCAGGTGGAGTGGGGGATCAAGCAAGTGGAGCAGTTGGACGAGGAAAAGGAAAAGGAAGAAGAAAAAGAAGAAGAAAAGGAAGAAGAAAAAGAAGAAGAAAGGAAAGGAGGGAAAAGGATGGAAAAGTGGATCCCAGCGCTCTCGCCGGTTCCCGAGAGTGACGAACCAGAAGAAGACTAGTCTTGTTGAAAGAAATAAAACTATGAAATAAATTTTTTGTTCAAATCTTTATGTCATAACTTGAATTCACTAATTTTTGGCTCCGCCAAAAACATTTTTCGTTTTTTTTGCCGAATTTTGAGTGAAACTATGCTCTTTTCTACTCCAGAAATATGGAATTTGGCAGAAAACGAGAAAAAGTCATTAGCTATTTGTAAGCAGCTAAAAAAAAGTTATTGGAAAATAAAAAGTTTTAAGAAATCGTGTAATGCAGCTCAATAACTTGATCTCTCAATGGAGCCAGTGATTCACGCTGTTTGCAGTTTAATTATCCTTTTCTCCACATTCTTTTGAACCCATTGCACAACCTTTTCATAATCGGGTAATAATAAAATGATACTAAATACAAATTCATGAACAATGTAAGATATAGATCACGAACCTCACAGATTAGGAAAAAATGTAGGATACAATAAATATGGGGAGTTTAAAGCGATAAAAACATTGAAAAACGGGGAAAATAGAGTATTTACTGAGTCTGGAATGTTCTTCCGTGGAACGTCTTCTTCTCTCCTTTCACTTCTGGACGAGCCCGATTCAACACCTTCAAGAAGTCGGTAGTCTTCGCGCGCATTCTGGTGTGGAGATAGACTTTCGAGCACTTGATATGATAGTGAAGGTAGTCACGGAATGAATGAATCAAATCGATCGTATTGTCTCGGGTCTTCTTGTTGGTGTGTCTCGGGAACAGTACAAATGTTATGTATCCAACATTGTCACCAACTCGTGCTCCTGGCAAATCCTTCAACTCCAACGGGGGCTCCCCGAGTGAATAGAGCACCGCTGGCGCCGTTTGACTCGCTTTACGTCCTTCACGGAATTCCTGAAGAAACACTTTTCCAATAATCACATCGTCGGCGTCTTTGAAAACTGTACTGAAGATAACGGTGACACGATCCGCCTTCGCTTCAATATACCTTAAAAACTATGAGTTCGTTGTGAAAAAGTGATTGTGCCAACTCACATTGTCTCATCCTCTCGATAGTTTATCACAGCCCTTTTGTGTCCTTCTTGTCCAGCCTCCTGGAATTCGAAATACTTCTCGAAGACCGATGCGAAACAGTTTCGCTTCAATGCCGACGCCTTCTGCACCAATTCCGACGTATTGTCAGGCAGAGCACTCAAATCGTATTCCAGCGTCACGTTGAATCCTGATTCGGGTGTCGCGCGCATGTGTCCGCCGTAGATTCTTCGAAGAAGCTGGAAATATTAAAAAAAAAAGATTGGAATTTGTAGAGAACGATTACTTACATCATCGGCACCGTGTTGCTGAAGTTCTGCGTAAAATTTGAGTGCAATGCTGAGCTGAAAATATGAAAATGTTGTGATTTTTTAACTTGCAAAGTCGAGATTTCTTGTAACTTCAGAGGACTTTGATTGAAATGAGAATTTATGAGAAAACAAGTTGAGGGTTTTCCAGCTTTCCAGTATATTTCCATACAAAACACGTCTTAACGACTTTCTTTTTACGGTTCGCAGGCTTAAACAGAGACAAAAAACACGCGTTGAGAACTTCATAACATTTCGTAATTCTTCTTTTATTTTGAATTCTCTTACAATGATTTTCGTCTTCACACCATCCGGATTCGAAACTTTATACAGAACACCGTCGAAATCGGCGAATGTGACGTTGACTGATTCTGGTTTCGCACTGAAATCATCGTTTCAATTTTCAGAACACTTTAAATGCGGACTCACCCTTCTTTCGCATTTGCGAACTTCTGCTCGAGAAGCTCGATGATGATTCTGTTGTTCTGCTCCAAGATGATCATCTTTGAAGGGAAATGAAGTGGAAGATGACTGAAGATTGAGTAGTAAAAGGAAGGAATTTAGAGAGAGTAATTAAAAAGGTATTAGACGACAATTTTGAACGGAATCACACTGAGAAAACGATTCAAAGAGGGACAGAAATGAATTTATCGAAAATATAGTAGAAATGGAGGTAACAAATAACACAACGAGAAGAAGAAAAAGGCATAAAATCAACAGCGGAATGACTAAGACACTTATTTACTCAGTCGAGACGAGGAATCTCTGCATTGTTCACTGGGGCGCGCTTTCACTCTTCCCATTATTCCCTCTCCTTCACACTGTTCACCACCGCTTTGTGAATCGCCGGAACCAGTGCAATCGCTCGTTGTCTCGCGAATTCCAAAAGTGGTGACGTGGCTTTCAGAGGAATCCGTCCGTATAGATTTACACATGTTGTTTGCCCGAGATTCGGGACGAACGCGAAAGTGACTCCGCCGATGGCGTCCTCTGCTTCAGATGTGCTTGGGTCGGTTATATAATCACCGTTTTGTCTATAAAATGTCATTTTTTGAAAAGAACAATTTAGTAAATTCAGCTACCTTAACGCCACATGAGCGCTAGCTGTCAGTCCCATATGTTCTATTCCAGAATGAGCCAAAGCGAGAGTGACAGCGGTGAGAGCTGTTGACAGAACACCTCCATCGTCCGAAAGAACGGTCACTTCGATATCAATCACTTTTCCAGGATATTTGTTGATGAAGATGACTGCAGACAGAGAAGAAGTCAAATCAGCACGCAATTCGGCGACTTTCGTCTCATTTTCAACTCCTTTCAGTGTAATCGTCACTTTTGCATGCGCTTCTTCCCATTTGCCGTCTCCTTCGGGACCCGTACTAAAATTATACAATTTGTTAATTGAAATAGGAAGTTTTATTTTATACATTTGTGCCAAGACTCGGGTGTTTCCGAATTCTGCGTATCCTGATCCATCTTGTGCTCCAAAAACACCGCATTTAACGCATAGTGGGCGGAACGTCGTCGCACTTCTCTTCTCGACGTCGTCCGTCTCCATACGGACATCGTCGATTCGATTCAGATGGGTTAGAGGGATGCTGAGATTCGAACGGATTGTAGGCATTCTGGAAACAAAAAAGGTGAAAACGATAACAAAAAGAAGAAAAGAAAGATATAAAACCGGGCGGAAAGAACCGTTTTTCTCATAAAAGACAGTGTGATAATGTTAAAGCTTTATTAAAATTATGAAATTAAAGCTAATCATCTAGCACCGTGATGTCATCATCTTCGTCTGAGCTGATCACAGCTTTCCTCTTTCGACTCTTTGTACTTGAAGCAGCAGAAACCGATCCTTTCTCATCATCCACTGTCATTAGGATCTCATCCCGTCCATTATACACTCTCCACTTGGATCCAACGACTACATAGCTGATAACAGAGTATACAGTATAATGAAAGTCTTCTTGAAGATAGGATTCGAGGAGAAGAAAGACGATTAGTCGCTCACAAAACTCTCGCGATCGTTTCTCTTTCAACCTTTTGGCTAGAAGCTCGACGAGTTTGTTGCCAGTGATTCGACCACTTCCGTCTTTTGCAGAGTTTAGATTCTCTGGAAAATGATGCTTAGTAGTTTCATAAGTTTCTGCCTTCAACCTACCTTCGATTATCTTCACCGCCACCTTGGCTTCTTCACTGACATCTATACTCTGCGTTTCCCCGTTCGTTGCCTTCTCACACACATCACACTGCTTCTGACACCACGATGGTTCCCAAGCTTCTTCGAAGTGCTCCGCCAGTTTCACCCGTCTACATATTCTCGACTCGTATGCATATCTAACTATATTGTAGAGATTCGCTATACCCGTCCTCTCCTGTTGTACCATACTAGATTGTTTGAAAATGTCCGCCAATCGATAATATAGAATACACGTGGCAGGCCGTCCATCTCTTCCAGCTCTTCCACTCTCTTGATAGTAATTTTCAATGGATTTGGGTAGAGAATGATGAATTACGAATCGAACATCAGGCTTATCGATACCCATTCCAAACGCGACAGTCGCCACGATAACTTGAATTTTTCCGGAGATCCAACTCTGGTGACAAGCGCTCCGATCGTTGGATTCCATATAAGCGTGATAGTGTTTTGCACGTATTCCTTGTGCTTTCAGTGACTTCGCCACCTTCTCACAGTCATTTCTAGACAAGCAATAGATAATTCCAGTCTCTCCCGAGAATCGTTGTTTGATGATAGCGGCGATCTCTTCAACACACTCGTCTTCGCTTCCTTTTTTGGGAAGAACTTGATATTTCAAATTGGAACGATTGAAGCCAGCACGGAATACCAAAGCTGCTTGAATTCCTAACATATCCTTGACGTCATCAAGCACATTACTGGTTGCTGTTGCGGTGAGACCAAGGATTGGGACACCTCTGTAAACGGGAGTATTGAAAAATATGCGTGGGAGGCTCCCTCTACTCACTTGAACTGTCTCTTCAACACATTCAGAAATCCATAATCAGTTCTGAAATCGTGTCCCCACTGCGAGCAACAATGCACCTCGTCGATCGCAATCAATTTCAAGAATCCAACAGCCAACGATTTCTCTAATTTATTCATCATTCGTTTACTTTTCGCCAGTTTCTCAGGTGTGACATACAACAAACGGAATTCTGAATCATTACTAGTGATCGCCTCTTCCACTCGTTTCGCCTCCTCCTTCGAAGTGTTTGCATTCAAACTCGACGCATCGATTCCCAACTTTCTGAGTTGTAGAATCTGATCCTCGACCAGAGAGACTAACGGAGACACTACAAGAGTCAGACCCTTGGCTAGAAGTGCCGGTAACTGATAACAGAGACTTTTGCCACCGCCTGTGCTTAGAATCACAACAGCGTCCTCTTTACTCATCACTGCGTTGATTGCGGCGCGTTGGAGTGGCCGGAAGGTGTCAAGATGGAACTTTTTTCTGAGAATATCATTGGCTTCTTGTGACCACGAGAATCCATCGCGATCCCATCTTTCAAGAACGACGTCAGAGTCTTCGCTGGTTTTTAGTTCGATTTTTCTCTCGATCTGGAAAAAGATTAATTAGAAATTGATTTGCTGATGTTTTCATTTCCTCACAGCTTGTTTCTTCTGTGTTAACTCTGCTTTCTTCCTTCTCAATTGACTGATTTGTTGATCGATTTGGCCGAGTTGTCCGTCGAGATCGGCGAGTTCTCCTGACAACTTGGATAGCAGCACATCGCTCATGAGATCTGCAATTTTCGAGTTACAAGAACATTTTCCGATTTTTTCCCAAATTTGGGATTTTTTATATGAATCGATTCAGGAAGCCAAGGAAAAGAGAAATTTCTCTTGGTATCATATCTGAAAATGAGTCTGAAGCAAGCTATGAGACGTCAAAATGCCAAAAATTGCTCCATGCTCACGAATGGAATATTTTCGAAAATTTTCATGAAAAAGTTCGAAAAATGAACATTAATGAATGCATTCGTAGAAACGAGAAGAATTTCTGAAAAACTGCGTGACGAAAAGCGAGTTTTGGTATTTTGAGTTCTAATAACTCGCTTCACACTGATTTTTTTTAAATATACTTGATAGAAAATATGGAAAATTTTCTGAAAAAAACTGAAATAAACATAGAGAAACTCATGAGATCTCTTCAGAAATAAGACAAACAACAGAATGAATGAGAAAAATACTGGAATTTATAACAGACAACAATGAAATAGCCAGTTAACAAAATGAAACAGTAATTATCAATATTTACAATACAATATCTTCCAACGCTTTCAGAACTTCCATCTTCGTCTTTTCTGCATTTTCTCCCATTTTCCTTTTATCTCTTGCTCCTTTTGCTCGATGATATCTCAGCCACCAATCACATCTGATCCTCCACTCCGGCAACACGAACGAGGGATCCGATAATTCCAGCACTTTCTCCATTAGAAACCACGCCTTCTCATTGAATCGATTCGAATCGAAATCGAGAAATTCAAACATGATTTTCAGTGACTTCTCCATCGTTTTTCTTACTGATCCGAATCGTCCGACGTGTTGAATGAGTCGTTCTACATGAAGAAGCCATGTCGGCTCACTGGGATGAAGACATTTACGAGATTCAAGATCACACATTTGTTGTAGAAGCACGTCGTTCTCATATCCAACATCACACTTCTCGGCGAGATGCATCATACGAGGACCAAGGGCTGGGTGACGGGTAACTGTGTCGTTGATCACTTTTGCACTGAAAAAGTTGAGTTTTTATGAAAATTTTCCTATTGATTCATACATTTCCTCATGTTGTTGATCACACTGCTTCCGAATCTTGCAAGCCGTCTCAATCATCACCGCGCATCCAGCTCCAATGTCATCTGATTTACACTCCTCCTCTAACCTCTGAGCTGTAACTAGAAATCCTTGTGGATTTGCACCTCTACTCCGTTCATATTTCGAAATCATCCGCCAAAATTGGAATAGCTGTTTGCCACGTGGATTCGTAGAATGTGGAGTGAAAATCGTATCGAATCCTTCCATTTCCTCTTGTGAATCTGGATAATTCAAAGCGAGAGCACAGACAAGTGCCTCGTTTAGAAAGTAGAAACCATCTCCTTTCACTTGTAGAGATCTCATTTGAAAAGTGTTCGCATGAGCTAACTGAACGATTTTCTCGTTTTGAAGAGGACAATTCCAGTCTTCTAGAACCATTTGTAGAGCGAGACTGCTGGCTTCGGGTACTTGTGTGAAGGAATCTCTTTCTAAGTAGATATTCCTCACATGATCCGTCAGATAATCCTTTCGTTTCTTCGCTCCGTAACGGAAGTTTCTTAAAAGTCGATAATTAGCTAGGAGGTTCTCTAGACCTTGTCGATATCCATGAAGGAATAGGTAGACGCTGCCAAGTCGTTCTCGTGACAAGGTTTTTCTGCAATTTGTACTTTATTACTCAATGTGAGCTTATAACGAACTCACTGAATAACATGACCTTCCTTTGTATCTTGTCCAATAGCGGAGAGAGTCGAAGCGAGATATTGAGCAAGATTCACTTCTCTCGTTGTTTCAGAAAAATTCTGTAAAACTATCGGAAGACTTCCAGAAGTGCCGACTGATCTCGGTGCAGCGTTTGAAAGAAATCGGAGGCCACCTTTCGTTTGAATCACCTCTGCTCCTTGATAATGAAGTACTTTCGCATACTTTTCAACGATTCGGAAGGAATATCCATTTCTACCGGCCAGTGGAGTTATGAATTTTGTTAGAAGTCGATGCCATTTTGTCTCTAAAACGACAAAAATATTTATTTAGTTAAGAATTTTCAAATATTCGAAACCTTACCTTCTGACTCAAAGGAGTCTATCCACCGGAAAACAATCTCCGCATCATCATTTGGAATGCTGAGATTCTGAAATTCCACCGAATCGATATATTTGATTTCTGGTGGCTCTTCTTCTTCCTGGAATTCAGAAGACATTTTTCGATGTTTGAAAAACAGTAATACGAATTTGACAACGACACTCCGCTATCCCGCATCGCGTGCTGTTTAACTCAATTACTTCACCCGCGTCTCTTCGAATACATCTTCTATTTTATAGATTTGTTGTATATTTCAGTGTTGTTTTGTTTGAATTATGTGTTCATAGTTGAAAACTATCAAATTGTACATTAAATACTCTTAAACTCTTCACTTTTCGTTGAAAATCACCCACCTGAAATCGCTTAGACTGGCAGGAGTTGTCGAAAACGTCTATTTTCTTTCTAACGTGTTGTTTTGCTTCTTTATCTTTATTTTATCATTCAGTATAATCATTTAAACGTTTTTTTACAGAATGGTCGAAAAGTCGGAGGATAGCAAGAAGAGAGGACGTTCTTCGTCGAGTAGTTCCTCTAGCAGTTCAGGATCATCTTCTTCGGGGTAATTTTATTGATTTGCTTTTCATTTTCATTATTTTTCAAACAATTTCAGAAGCAGCTCGTCAGGCTCCCGCTCTTCAAGCTCGTCCTCGTCATCACGCTCACGTTCTCGCTCTCCACGTCGTCGTGAAAATGGTCGGGTTCGCGGCGGGCGCTCTCGATCTCCAATCCGCCGTGGCGGCTCTCCACCCCGCGGTGCTCGTGCGGATCGCGGTGGAGGTCGTCCATCTCCATCACCACCACGTCGCCGTCGTGTCACTCCATCGCCACCTCGTCGTGATCGTCGTGATCGAAGCAGAAGTGGTCCGAGAAGACGCTCGTCACCGAGAAGAGCCAGCCCGGCTCCAGCGAGATCCGCTAGTCCTATCAAGCGTGTCGTTATCAAGAATCTAAGCAGAAATGTTCTCCGTGCACATCTTGAGGAGATTTTCTCGATTTACGGAGCGATCACCAAAGTAGACTTGCCAGTGGATCGTAATCATCAGCATCTCCATCGTGGAATCGGATACATTGACTACGAGAGTGTAGAAGACGCAGAGAAGTCTATCAAGTATATGGATGGTGGTCAAGTCGATGGTCAAGTGATCCAAGTAGAGATGACGATTGGTGGACGTGCGTATGTTCCAGGACAACGTCGTGTGTCTCCTTTCAGAAGACGAGCTTCTCCACCACCAAGAGACAGAAAATCGCCGATTCGACGTGGAGGAGGGTAAGAAATAAACAGAACCAAATGATTTTACCTTCTGTTAGTGATAATTTCAGAGGAAGAAGTCCACCAACATTCCGCAGACGTTCACCAATGGCAGGAGGTCGTCGCTCTCCAATGGGAGGACGCGGTTCTGGTGCCAACAATGCACCATTGGGTCCAAGCAGATTCCGTCGTGGAGGCAGTCGTTCTCGTTCGCCAGTCGGCAGAAGATCCCGCTCGTAAATTTGTTCGTTTTTATCCTTTGTCTGTTATCATTATTATTACACACAATTTTTTAAAAATTTGAACTTTTGACACGAGAAAGAAAAAAAATGTTATAAGGAAAGATCTCCCCATTCATTTATTCCATTCTTTAATAAATTATTACTCTGGATGACTTCTTCTTCCCGTTCTCTATCAAATTTATATGGTTTTCGACCGATTTCTCTACTTTTTGTGTATTTCCTCTGACTTCTAGTCAATTGGAGACTCGTGACAGATGACTCAAGACAAACCAATAGTGGAAACGATTTCCAACGCAGGGGATCAGGTGACGAATGCATTGGGACAATTCTGGCAACTTCTCACCTCGAATCAGTCAAAAAGAGCTGGTATTGAGTCGAAACCAGTGAGAATCGATCAGGTAAAGGAATTGCTTGTGAAAAATAAAGTTGTTTTTATCTGTTTTCTAATGAAAAACCATCATAATGACTGAAATTTCTTAACAATTATGACAAAAACTGCATGAACTCGTGTGTGATCGAAGAGGAATGTTTGCCGGGAGGTCGGTAAACGTGTCTCGACATTGCCTTTTTTAGGAATTGATTCAGAAGAAACCACAAATTACACGTGTTAGAATCGCTAATTTTCAATTTTCAACTAAACTTTCTGTTGTGGCGTGAACTAGCAAGGCCTAGCGATCGCCTTACAACATTTTCGTTGTTCTCTCTCATAATTCATCCAGAACCTCTTTCAGCTCCCGTTGTACGCTGAGGACAATGCTCCAATCGCCCAGAAGTTCGTTCCAGAAGAGCCGCTGCCGCTTCAACGCGAGTTCGCCACCGTTCGTATCGCTTGTCAGGAGGAATACTCTCGTGTAGCTGTAAGTGAACGCGGAGCCAATTAAAGAAAACAATTAACAATTCAGGAACGTTTCAAAGTGGTCGATTGTGCGATGAGTCAAACGAAGAAGGCGGCGACGAGATGTAATGAGTACCTCACTGAAGAGTGGACCGCTCTTCCGAAGGCCGCCGCTATCACCGTCGGTGGAATGGCTGGATTCGTTTTGGGATTGAAGCGTGGACCCGTTGGACGTCTTCTGACAACCACCGTCGGTTTGGCTACAATGGCCGCGTTCTGTTATCCGATTGAGGCGGTTGATGTAGCTAAGACTGGAAGAGCACACGCCGAACAGACCTGGTATTCATTCCAGGAATGTGAGTTTTGTCTGTTTCTCGTGCTTTTTCACTAACTATTCATTCAATTCCAGCTCCAACGCCAACGACAATCGCCAAAACTAATCTGAGCCCACCGAAATGAGAACATTGGAAATTTGAATCCCTCTGTAAATCCACTCGAATGTTTGATTCTTCTCTGCCTACTCTTTAGCGGTTTTATTGTATTTTCTGTGTCTTTGTGTCCGATGTCTCCCCAGTTCCCTTCTAGAGTAAATGCGAAATTTTATTATTACAGGAAATTAAGATGCACTTTGAAACAAAACTTGAGCGGGTGGCAAAATCAGGAATAGAAAGAGAGGCACTTATTTGACAAAATAAAGAAAGGTGGGCGACGTAGGAGGAGGAAGATTTCACCCGCAAATTAAAAAGAAACTAGAACATATGAGGGGGGAATTTCAGGTTAAGGCGCTGAAACTCACTCGCAACCTTTTCGACACTGGGGTGAGAAGGATATAAAGGGGTCTGGTGTAGAATACAGGAAAAAAGGGGTGGGCGGAAAAGTAAAAATACAGAATACTTTTTAAAAATCAAAAAAATCAAGACTAGACATAGGTTTTCTTCTTTTTAACCTAAAACATATTATATATCGTTCTCTGACTACACTATCATTTCTTCGTCTACTTTGTCGTCTCGAACCTCGGCAGGAAAAGACCAAATTTGTGCTCAATGCCGGAGAACGTGGCGGCTGCCAACTTGTAACCACCAACATGATCCGGATTCGTCGACGATTCGTCTTGAATTGTCTTCGTCGTCGCCAACTCGGAACCAGTTGGGCGGGAACCAGCGAAATCGACGTAGAAGAGACGTTGAAGGACTTCGTATGTGAGAAGAGTGACGGCGAACTGTGGACTTGACCGGCAGACACGAGCGGCTGTTCCTTTCCAAAGAGACATTGGTCCTTCTTCTTTCAACAGTTTTCGGGCACAATCTGAAAGTGGCAAGGTTTGATTATTGAATTCTTACTATGCAAACCCACCAATAACTCCATTATACGTTGTCTGTCCAGCTCTCGCTGCAACTTGAAGACGGGTCTTTATAACATCGGCAGGGGTCACTAATCCAGCAGCCGGTACACCAGCAATGAATGCAGAACAGAACAGGGATCCCGGCGAGTTCATTCCATCCTCATCGGCTGTTGCGAGTTTAGCGTGAGCGTACGCAGGGAAATAGATGGCAGAGAATGGAATATCACGAAGGAAACATGCGCGTGATCCTTTGTAAAGTCCCAGGAATCCGAGCTCTTTGAGCACTGACATCACTCCAATCTTCTTTCCGGCTTGCTGCACTTCTCCGGCGGTTTGTAATCGAATCTTGACGATTTCCAGTGGATTCGTGAACACCACTTGACACATTCCTCCTGTTCCACCAGCAATAATCTCTCCGTACAATGGAATCTTTCCGTCCTGTGTGAATTTGTCTCTCATGAAGTCGTTCATCGTCAACTTGATAGCCTTCTCTGGGGCGACACCGACGATTTGTGGAAGGAGACCACGATAGAGGCCGAGAAGTCCCTCGAACTTCACCACCTTTTTGAAGCAATCCAACGAGTTTTTGTACATGACTTCACCGACGAACGAGCCAGATGTACGTTGGTTTTGCATTCGAGTCTTCACAAGATCAATGGGATAAACGGCGGTGGCACCGCACGCTCCGGCGATGGATCCCAGCAGGAAACGGTAACCGGATTCGAGGAGCTGGAAAAAGAGAATTGTTAATGCATTTTGATAGTTAAGACTGAAACTTACAGCTGTTCCAAACCCTCTTTCATCTTTGTGATGTACAGCTTTGATATTAATCAATCGATCCATTTGGGAGACTCTCTTCAACCGTTCCGGATCAATCGCTTGGATATCTTTGAGGCAAAGTGTCTTCCGTCCAGGATGATTCAGTTCAGAGAGATGGAATAGAATCTCCACTTCGTATGGTGTCACTTGAGTATAACTTTGAATCGCGTGAAGGAACTCCTCTTTCGTCATCTCTATATCCAGATTTCCACGAGCGTTCGAGACATAGACACGTTTGATCAACTCCATCTTGGCGAGAAGACTGTTGAATGCGGCATAGTAGGGGAAGGTGACCTGGAATGATACATGGTCTTTATGGAGTTTTGTAGGGTAAGCGTGCTTCTGGAATTGTAGGCAAGGCGGACAGGAGACGATACAGAGGCGCAGACAATGATAGACTGGGGAAGGTCGCCAGGTGAAGTTATAGAACGTGATCTGTATCACTGTAAAGCTGAGGAAACGCTGATTCCAAATATATGTTCAGTTATTGCTCTCAAGGCTTAGTATTCGAGAAAAACAAGCTCAAAGTTTCGAAAAATGACAATTTTTTTTTTTACATATTTGACACTCTGTTAAAGGTAATAATTTTAAATTTTTCATAACTTTGACCTTGTTGTTCTCGAATACTAAGCCTCGAGAGCAAAAACTGAGTATATATTTGGAATCAGCTTTTTCTCAGCTTTCGAATCATATAAGTCACGTTCCATAACTTTACCTGGCGACCTTCCCTAGTGAATTTCGGAATTCATGCAGAAACAAGAGGAAAACACAACTTTTCAGTTTTAATTCCAAATCGATATATAACAAAGGAAACATAGAAATTAGTGAACATTCTCAGTGTTAAATCAAACTCACTATTCCACTTCGTGTATCCGAGAACTGAAAATACATGGGGGCTCATTTTTTCAAACCAAAAGCCTCTACATGCTCTACAGAAAGAATCGAAATGAAAACTCAACAAAAATCACAATACAACATCTGGATTCAACTCACTTCCAGCACTAGGGATGTCTATAGTGAAAAAATCAAAATTATCAAATCAGTTCAAAAAATAAGAGTTTGTGAGAAAAACATTGAGGGGATTCTGGAATTCTGAAGGACAATTCTGTCTGTACGTCTGTGAAATCGATTTATTTGATATGCTTATTTGTCTGAAAATCTGTGTTGCAGAACAAATCCTTCCGAATATTCCAGAAAATCTTCATTTCTTCTCTTACCTTGTGTCCACTAGCTCCACCCCCAGACACCGCGATCAAGTTGTTCCTCACGAAATCCGTCAACAAATGTCCCTTTACTGTCGTCATAATTTGTTGGAAATCGACGGAAGAGATGGTTCCATTCCCGTTTTTATCGTACTTCTTGAACGCCTGAATTCCTTGTTCTTCATAGAAATCGTGGAGTAGTTGACAGAACGAGTGGTAGTTGACATTACGTTGTTTGTCACTGGAAAACACGGAAATTCGAGGATTCTTGTTAAAAACTAACTGAAAACGAGGCCGTAACGAATGGAGAGAAACGGAGAGCGAGAGAAATGCCGCAGCGAGCAGTACATGTAATGAAGTTTGCGACTTTGACTTTTAAATTACTATTCCTAAACATTGCGCACAGTTTTTGCACATGTACTGCCCGAAAATCGCCGTTTCGTGTCTCTCGCTCTCCATTTCTCCCCGTTCGGTACGGCCTCTTGAAAACTTACGCTCCAAAATATCTCTTAATGAAATCCGAATTGAAATCGAAATCCTGGTCGACGAGAGGTTGAGTGTGTCGAATGACTGCTTCGAATTCGTCGCAACTAATCGTATCCGACGCATTTCTATCGAATAGTTCGAAAGCAGTCAGATAAAGAGCATCCGGACTACACAGCAACGCTTCGAACGCGCAGAACTCTTCGAATGAAATGTCACCGTCTTTGGTGGTGTCAGCGGCGGAAGCCAATAGACGAATCGTCTCTTTGTTATAGTTTTCTTCTGTGTAGAGTCCCAAATATCCACGAATGAAGTCCTCTGGTGTCATCAACTTCTTCCCTTTCACCTCTTTTGATGCGAATCGATCGAAAATCGGTCGGAGGATATCAGGGTTGGCACGTTGAATCGCTGGAATTATTTTGATTTTTAAGACGAAATTATTTATTATTTAGAAAACCTACATCTTTGACTCGTTGCAGTTTCCACATTACACTTCGCTGTACGGAATGGAGACAGTGAGAACGAGTCACTTCCATTTCCGACACCCAAGTTTTGGAGAAGCTCTCTTCGACGTGTCGACGTCAACAGGTGGTCGAACGACATCGTTTTTTGATCATTTTGATGTTGAGACATTCGAGAGGAGGTTCTCTGGAAATAATTTGAACTGAATTTAAAGAAAACGAGAAGATAAATTGAAGGAAATTGCGAATTTCGAGAATTAAATTTAATATTTTCTATTTTCAGAAACGCACTAAACACGCTCTACAGACAAGGGGAAAAGCCGGTAATTTTAAAATGAGATTTTTGCAGAAAATTAAAGCAAATAATTACTTTTTTTTTTGCTTTAACTAAATAGTTAATTAAGTCAAATAAAATTTGAAAAAAAAAACAAAACCTACGCAGTTTAATCGACCACTTTTTGAGCATTCTCGGTCGTTTTTCAATTGTCGCGCGTCGTTTTGAGATAAATTTTAATAAAAATAATTAGAATTACTTATGGAGCAATTCACGTCCGGAAGAAACGTGATTTCCCTCGATTCATTTACCTGAAAAACGGTAAAAACTGTATTTTCCGGTAAACGAATCGAGGGAAAAAATTAAGATTTTTTTTGAATTTCGAGCTTGAAGCGAGTTATCACAGGGTCTAGGGGTGAGTACTGAAATCGTTCGCGCTCCACTAGACATTGGCGGCAAATTCAAATTTTAATTTTTCAAATTCGCTGTTTCACTGTGGCGTTTTGATACGCAGCTTAATCGACCTCGTTTTGAGCCGATTTATGTCCGTTTTCCCGCATTTTTGGCCAGTTTTTCTACCGTCGCGCGTCTTTTCGGGATCAACTCTATTAAATAAATATTAAATAAAAAATTTATTTTGAATTTCGCGCTAAAATTTCAGCTGATTTCAGCGGAGCGCGTTTATTTTTACTACTCATCCCGAGACCCTGTGAGTTATTTTTCTAAGGCATCTTTGTTTTGATTTGTCACCTGCTTTTGCAAAAGCAGGTGACAAATCAAAACAAAGAGCGTTCAAAGAAACACGAAGATAAGGAGAATCTGATAAAATGTGTGTTCTCTAATGCACCGAAATACATATTGGTCTCGTTGGTTTCTATCGATGAGTTCTTACAGGGAAAAACTAAAGTTTGAAAGAAAGAACGTTTTTTAACCAAAATTCAAATTTCTTTTTAAAAAACATTTCTGTAATACATAAGAGAAAGAGAGAAAAAAGGGAAAAGACAACATTGGAGCTAGATGTAGTTTAGATTGGTCATTGCCAATTTTATAGTGTCTGATAACACATCATTCACAAAAGGACATAAACATTATTGCATGTTTTCCGGAAAAAGAGAAATAAATAATTGATATTTCAGGTTATAAATATGCTTAGTCTAATAATTTTAATTCACTTTGTTTTCAATTGTTACTGATATAATGACCTAGCACCTCATAATAAGTTCCAGCTCCACCAGACTAAAACTCCAAAACATGCTCAAAAAAGAACAAGTAACACTAAGTTACCCGGCCGTTCAGTTGTTTGTGTTTCTCTCCTCTTTCATATTTACCATCGAAAAATGTAAGGAAACGAGGGAAACGAAAAAAAGAAGAGCGTCAACTGCTGCTGTGCTCTGATGCTCCGCCGTGAGAAGATATTTCTCTCTTAGACTCAAGCTCATCTTTTTCGTTGTCGAGTTTCTCGTTTTTTTGTTGTGCTGTCGCTTGGGGGCAGCAGTTGGAATAAGAAGCCAAAAAAAAGATGGAGGAGGATGAGTCTATTGAGTGCACATGAAAAGGTGCCCATCAGATTTTTTCTGAAACAGAAAGACGAAGCTATCGGTATACTGTAGGATATATTTGGACAGAAAGTATGAAGTTCTTATTGTTTCTGTATAAACAATGAGGTCAACAAAGTAAATTATCATTCCAGAATCACTAGATCTCATAAAGCGGAACTACCTACAATGATGTGAAGCTAGCAATCATATCTGCCAACACCAAAATACCATCCCTCACCACCCTTTCCCAAAATAAAAATTGGCGAAACACACGCAGGCAGTTCGTTTGTATGTGTGTGTGATGACGAAGTGAATGTCCCGGACTGCCCACACTCTCTGCCTGCGTCTCTACTTCCAGTATACTCTATACAACGCGGCAGCCAGCCCCAGTCAGATACCCGCCGCAGTCAGTGAACGAACAAGTGCGGGCCGCGCGTGTTTTTAACGTGATCTACATGAGGAGGAAGAAGATAATGAGTTTGGAAGAAACACGTTCCGTTAACAGATCCTGCCGAAATTCTGAAACTGCGAATGATATTTCAAAGACTGAAAGCATGATACAACTTTCCTGTGACAGCTGTATCTTCAAGATATTATCATGAGATCTATAAGACATTCGAATGACATTCACTCTCTTGGTAGTCTTTACAGAGCCACAGTATGAAAACAGAAGATCTAAAAATACAGTAGATTGAGAGTAGATTGTGAAAGTTCTCAACTGTAAATACTCTCCATTTGAATTCCACGTCTATAGGGTATCCAGATTTTCCAGAAAAAAGAGAGAGAGACGCGATGAAGTTTCAAAAATCAAACTGATTTATGTTTTGAACTATATCAATTTATAAGAGCATTACAATAATCAAATCAATCAGTTGTTGGTGAGAACATTATGCTTGTCGAACATTTTGATAGTGTTGAAAATTTGTTCACGATCCTTATTGCAATCCAACGTGTTCAAGCTATTTACCACGATAGCGTATGCATCGAACTCCTTGCTGTGCAGGAAAGTCACAGCTTCTGGGAATGCTTGGTCGATCTTTTCAGCTTCTGAATCATCGAGAAGAAGTGCCTTGGCATCACTGACGGCTTTCTTGGCGTTGTTGAAAATGTGGCATGCCCAGACAACACGATCTGGTGAGGCATCAGCGTACATTTGGGCTTCGAGCTGCAAAATATCTGGTTTTGAATGGTTGAATGGTTGAAACACTTACGTTGTTAGCGTACTCCTGTCCCTTTGGTCCCAACTTGGCAACTTGTTCCTTATATTTTCCGTACATTGTCTCGTATGGAGCCGCAAGTGCTGGATAACTTTTCTTGATGATTGCAATCAACTCATCGTAATTCTTTGGCTCGAACTGTCCAGCATGATAGTCATTGACCATTTTAACGGCTTGTGTCTTCTGCTCTTCGGTGATGTGCTCAATGGGTTCCCACACATAGGATGGCATGAATTCTAAAAAAAAAACTCTTGATATTTTTGATTTATTTTGTTTAAAACCTACGTTTATAAGCCGAGTAAGCCTTGAGAATCTGATCGAGCTTCTCAACAGTGAATACCAAATTTGTGAAATCCGCCTCAGTCATCTGCTCGCCGGAAGGCCGTCCGGAAACAACTGTGGCCAGGAACACAAGAGCACAAACTTTCAGCGAACACATCTTCAAACAAATATTTGTTTCAATTGACCCTGAAACCAGAAAAAAGAATTTGAAAACAGACTATTACTGAAACTGTTTGAAATGAAATGTACGGGATTTAAAGTTTTGTACCGGTTTATATAGATTGACAGTTTTGAGGGTGGGTTCCAATTCGAGGGATTACGTTTCTTTTTTTGAAGAGGGATGGGTGATAACCAATGAGCAGATTAATTGGTCAAACACTATACATTTTCATGTTGAAAAGCAGAAGAGAGAGGGGTGAACCTGTAAGAACGGTTAATAACTGTTAGTCTCAGTAAAAACTCGGAGAGTGTTCAACGGAGTAATTGATTATCCCACATACAGCACTGGTTATAAAGAATGCAACACTCACAGGTTTTAGTTGGAAATGGCCAACTTTGTGAATGTGAGATGGCCTACCTGATGATATCACAATTTCGATTGTTTATGGAGTGTGTAGATCACAAGTAAAGCTTCATTTTTGTAGTTGACAGCTTTTTTTGTACGAGCTCATCCTAAAAAGTTATCAAACGTCAAAGTAATTACACTCACAAAGTTTACCATTTTCAACTAAAAACTATAAGTGCCTCATTCTTTATGGCCAGTTCTGTAGTAGAGTTTTGAGTTGTTCACTTTTATTAAGATTTGGTGTTTGGAAACTTCGTCTCCTGTTCACGAGTCCATATATATATTACACGGGACGATATGATTACTGTAGATCTGTCCATTCCCACCACATGTGTTCAACATATTTCCGCTCTCCCAGTGTTCTCACACATCACAATTAGTTGTTTCCTATACCGTCGATCTCATTTTTGAAACGAGAAGAGTTTGTGATCAAAAGAGGGATAATCCGGTTCTAATTGAACATTGTCATATACTCTTCTTTTTAAACTCATTCAGGTCAGATTCAATAACGAACAAAATACAGAGCGGTTGGGTATATTGTAGTTTGAGGGAGTAAATGTTCAACCGGTTCTCGATTTCTTTGAGCAAATGGGAAGGCTGTATTGGATTTCAGTTTCTCTCAATCCCTTAAAAAAGTTTAAAAAGTGTTATACTTCCTTACTACCACGTGATACTATCTATCTTGAAAAAGTTGTTATCTGGAAGGATCTGAAGATTCTACCTGAGAACAAATGACACTTTCCTCTCGCTTCGTTTTGTTTTGTTTTTTCTCCCTCAAAAATATCTTCTTTTGCCGTTGTAATGTGAAATAGTAGAGGAAGAGGTGGAGTGTATCCGAGATAAGATGCCAACAACCCCAACACCACTTCTACACTTTTCATTTTGGCGGAACTTTTTTGAAAAACTAAAATCATGAATTCTCCGTCGAGAATTTTGTTTTATTTTCTGATATTACTGTTGGTTCAAGAGATTGCTTCTGAGAATGGACTTGATGTCAACGCACTCAGTGGGAAGAGTAAGAAATTCTTTTTTGATGTGAGTTAAGCTTTGCATACGTTTTCAAAATAGGAGATTCTTCAGATGACAAAACAAGTTATGGGAGTACCTTCATTGAAACCAGAAAACCTCGCAGCTCAAGCCTTCTTCCGTCAGTTTCTGGACAAGTACACGAAGTTAGATGATAAGATCAAGAATGATATGACACAGCACGTTCCAAAGGCTACGAAACTTTTTGATGCAGCTGGTAAGTTTCTAGTCTTTGACATCTCATATCAATAATATCTGTTGCAGCTAAGAAATTCAACATCGACCCATCCAGCGCCTTCAAAATGCTTTCCACTTTCTTTGAAACTTTCAAGAAGGGAGCATCAAGTGAGATGGCATCGAAAGGACTCCAAATGGCCGGAAAACTGTTGGGAGGAAAGAGTGGAGGTGGAGGTGGTGGACTTCTCGGATTCTTGGGAAACCGTAAATAAATCTTTCTTTATTGTTTTATAATTCAAAGTATGTACTTCAAAAATAAATCGTTTATTAGTTTTCTTGAAACTGCTTCTCATCCAATACAGCTTTGCCAATTATCCCACGTGTCGGTGGAATATGCTTCTTGCATGTTGGAATTCCAGCTTCAACTTGACATTTTTGAGATGGAGGGCACACGACTGCAGCGCACGCTGTAAAATATCGTTGTTCGGGGTGATGACGATAACTATAACCAACTGTTGGGAGTTTCACATGTAGCAATTTCTTTGCACGATCTTCCAATACATGGGCGCACTCGCTCAACGCAGACTTGTGGTGCCTTGCATTCCATTCGAGCGCAACCTGAAAATGAAAATAAGTTTGTTTTTTGAAACCTGGGAACTCGTACCGTTCGCCTCTATTGGAAGACATGCAAGAATCGTTCGGCATGGCGGCTTGACACAGGGTCCCGGTCTCTCATCACAAAATGTGCCAGGTGGACAGAACTTGTCAATACAATTGTCTATAAAATAATATTTGGTGGGAAGAATTGGAGATAAAAACCCACCTGCTTGACAAACAGATACAAGTACTGTAACAACAAGAAACTGAGAAAATGAAATCATTAGTTATGAATGATAGCAGCATCCTTCGAATTAGCATTTAAATACTTTGGTGTAGACAAAAGAGTTCAAAGTTAGTTGAAAACTAGATTTGAGAGAAGATGACAAATGATAATTTCTTTATGCAGAAGGGAAGGTCATTATGATAAATGAGGTTGACTAGAATGAGAGGGAAATTTTCGTTGAACAACAATAGCTGTGAGAAAAAAATTATATTTAATTAAATAGCTTATCAGAAACGGCAATTCCTATTGATGAACTTGGAGAGTGCTCATGCGATGTACAGTACTGGACATAAAGAATGCGACACTTACAGTAATGTTCCACTTTGAGAGTGCGATACGGCCTCCCCGATGGTATCACAATATTTATTCTTTATGGAAAGTGAAGATCACAAGTGGATCTTCATTTTTGTAGTTGACAACTTTTTTGTCCGAGCACATCCTAAGAAGTTATCAATCGTCAAAGTAATTTCTAGCAATTGTTGCCTTTTCAGTGCTAAAACGAGAGATTGACTGCCTGTAACTTCTTAAAATGTGCCCGTAGAAAAAAGTTGTCAACTACAAAAATAAAGCAAATTTCAGGAAATCAGACCTGCAATACTCGTAAATACAGAATTAATACTAAATTGTTTACAGTCTCAGAAATAACTTTGATTTTCTATTTTCAGCCCCATCGAAATCATGCTTATTTTCTATTTTTATAGACCACCATTGTTTGTGTTTAAAGAAACATGTCTATTTATAGCCTTTTTGAACTTTCATCTAGTTCTTGAAGTTCCTTAGCATGTTGTTATTATCACATGGATTAAGTGTTCAATCAAACAAAAACTATTACGTTTAATTCATCAATGATCAAATCAAAATTTGATCTTTTATATGACATCACCCTATCACCTACTTTCCATTGTTTTCGAGAGGTGGGACTGTTCTTTGAATTGACTTGGATACTGGAACTGATTCAAACTATATCTTCTCTTTCTCTTTTCTGATGTCAGTGTTTTTTAGGTACATGAGAGAGAAGAGAATAATAATTGAAACCCCCCTAAATATCCCGCTGATTAGAAAATGGAAGAGAAACAAGGAGGGGAGGTGTCTGGGCGACGGCTACATATAAATATAACAAAAAACAGGGAGTGATTTGTCAATTGGTTATTTTCGATATTCGATCTATCTCACTATCCTTCTTCTAGTACTCCATTACTCTTCCTTTGCCATTTGGATTCCTATGCACCATCATGTGGATTCCCATTCTATTCTATTTCTGTATTTTGACAGGTAATTTATCTTTTCCTCATTTTTTGATCAATTGTTTTGTAGTTTTAGGTCTTGTTGAACCTCGTGAACTGATGCTCAGAAGAGCATGTCAAACGGATCCAACATTCTCCTTCTGTCGCAATCGTAAGCAGATTCTTTAAGTTTTCTAACATTATGAATATATATTCAGACATGAACACAGCTGAAATAAGAACTGAGACTCAAAAGAAGCGAGATGTGTTCCTTCAATGGGCATTTGTCGCCGCCAAAGATGAACAAGATATTGAAGACGTGGATGAGCTGGAGACGACCAGAAAGACAGCTTACAGTATCCCAGATTACTGTACCAAGTATGCAGCGAACTTCAAAACTTACTGTACTAATGGCCATCTCGAGAAGTTGGAAGGTCTACTGACCCATTTCTGTGGAAGCTACATGAAAAACTGCAATGTCGCAGGAAAAGTTGAAAAAGTCACAGAGACTGGAAAAACAGAAGAGTTAGTTCTCAAATAAAGTTTGTATTTGATAAACCAAGTACCATTCCAGAGTTTTCCCAATTCCAACACCATTCTACTCAACTACTGTTGGTCCTGCACCAAAAACCAGCTATTGTGATGGGAACGCTCGAAAATTCAAGAAAGAATGCGAGAAAGAAGGTTTCACACCAGATCGTTTCTGCCGAAAGTATAGAGAGCTTTGTGGGAAATTGGAGAAAGTTGATGCAGATACAACGAAAAGTGTCGATGATGATCTGGACTCTTTGTGAGTTTTTTTAGAAAGCGAACTATTCTGAAGAAACCTTTTTAGAGAAACACCAGACGAGTTTGAGGAGCATGAAAAACAAGACACTGCCGTTACTCCAAAACCAGAAGAAGTAGAAGGACAAGGAGCAGGAACTGACGAAGTGACGGCATACTGTATAAACTATAACGAGAACTTTAATTACTTCTGTGTTGGTGACATGGCTCCAGAGCACGAGAAATTCTGTAACTCGTACAGAAAGAACTGTCCGGATCGCGTTTCGTGAGTTATACCTTGGATCGTTCTTTTTTGAAAAACTATTTATTATTGAATCTCATTTATTGTTGCTTTATTATTGTTATGCTTTACACTTTTATTTGGAATGCTTTATATTTTTGAATGAAGAATGTTTTTTAGAATGCTCTGTTTGCACGAATAGTTTGAGTTCTTTTGTGGAATCATTTCACCGTCAAACCTCTAATAGAGGTGTCCCCAGCAACACCTATTTAACGCAGTATATCTTTTGTCTCAGAAGAGATATCAAAAAGTTGTCAGCAGACAAAATATAGCTGAATACTTATAAAATATTTCCTCAGTTGAAAAAATTTTGATAGCACTCAAGGCAGTTGAGATATTGTGCTCTAAACTCTGGGGGCACCTCTGGTAGACGTTTTACAAAGTTTCAAAATTTTGGCAATGTGCCAACTACAGTATGACAGAGTGCATCTCCTGACTTGGACACCATGTAAGAAAACCAGTTCTCCAATTGGTAAAAAAGAAACACAATTTTCCACAACTACACCACGCCCCTTTTCCACGATACTGTCACTATTCAGACACCTACTAGTTTCTAGATGTTCTATTGCTTAATAGCTCTAGTACTGTTATCTCTGACACTCTCTTCCTCCCCTTACAGGCTGAAACAGTCCGGCTCGTTCCTTGGAAATGAAGGTGGAAGTGAAAGGTCTGAAGGAGGAGTTTCCTCATCTTCAGATGACAAAACCTATTTATACAAAGGATCAAAGAAAGAGTATTGCGAGAAGTTCAGTGTCAACTATGAGTACTATTGCAAGTGGGTTCTAAGATTAAAGTCACTTATAAAATGAGAAACTATTCAGAGGACCCATAGAAAATGCTGAGATATTCACAAAATTCTGTCCATCCTATAAGAAAGCGTGTGTCAAAAATCAGTAAGTATTTTCTTTTTTAAATAACAAAAAACCTAAAAGATAACTCCAGAGCTCCAGCCAACCCGTTCTCCGCTTCTAAAGGCCAAATAAAATTATCTAGCGGAGGAGATTCAGATTTTCCAGATGTAGACCATCCAGTTAGTTTTTGTTTTGAATAATAGTTTTGATCAACTCAATTATTTCAGACAGAGGGAAGATCAAAATCATCAAGAAGGCGCTCCAAAAAACTCAAAAAACGACCGTGTTCCGCGGACTGTGATGAAAGAATATTCCCACACTGCACAAAAGTAGGTCTGAACTGACAATGAAATAAACTGTTTATTGTTTTAGGAATGTAAATGTGACTATGACTATCCAGCTGTTCAAAAGTTCTGTAATCCTCCGCCCCTCCCAATGTTTCTGAATACATGTCGCTTATGGTATTATGGATGTCCGAAATACGAGCAATACCATTACGCATCTCAATTCATCTACTCAAAAGCAGAGAAAGGAAAAGTCTTGGAAGGTCCGAAGACGCAAACTACATTCCAATTATTGGCACCGTCTGGGGAAACTCTCCCGTATAAACCTGCGAGATTCAAAAGAGAGACTGATATGGTGATGTGGCCGGAAGAGCCAGAAATCGAGAGTATGGATAATAGTACTATAATGGGAAATGCTACTGTGGATTTTTCGATGCACGAGAAAAAAGTGGAACATGGGGATAAGATGGTGACGTTGAAGAATGGGACAATGATTCATCTTGTAGCAGCACCGCCTCTGCCAAAACAGGATAAAGCAAAGTGAGTTTTCAAGAGGGATAAAAACTTGATGGAGGTTCGTTATTGGAGAATACAGTTTCATAAAAAATTATAACTTTCTAAAGTGTCTACACCACATTGTCAGTCAGGTATCTCTTGAAAAGTTAAATAATTGACGAATGTCTGAAATGGGAACTGTCGGGCCACATACTTTACTTTTGGGTTTCAAAACCCGTCTTTTTTTCAGAGACCAAGTCTTAAAAGACTCCAAACCTGCTGCTCCGAATCTTCCACGTATCAAAAAGACAACTGGTGGAGAAGCTGTTCCAGTCTACTCAGACAGTGTATTCTCCAACGCCCTGGCTCAATACAACTCTCTAACGGACTCCCGTGGAATTCTTCATCGTCCTCGTAGTAGATCTCCTTTCACGAAACCGGGTCTCTGGGAGCCGAATCCAGATGATCCACATAACAGAGATCACGCGAATAAGTACTACTACCGCCCTGAGTCAGTAAACGTTGATTGGCTTCAAGGACAAATTGCATATGGTGCACATTGGGCTGTGCCGGCTGCAGGAGTTGGAGGCACTGATGGATTCAGTGCTATTCACTTCCCGTCTCTTGGAACATTCCTTAATATTCCAGATGATTATGATTAGTTTTGAATATATTTATTTGTGTCTGGTGTCATTCTATAAACATTATGCACTCATTAATTCACTGAAATGGTGTTTATTTGAAATCCTTATTACATTTTGTATGAAATAAACACTGTTTTGTTTTATTTTAATTTATTGTTAAAAGTTGAAAGATAAATAAGAAAAGAAAATTATACTATCTAGGAAAAGGAAACAGGAAAAAAATTGAGAGATGAGATTCGTGTTGATAGGAGGATAGGAACAAAAAAATCAATGAAAAAATTCCATATAAAAAAAGATCCCAAATGAGTAAATATAATAATAATAAAAAATTTATGTACACGAGAAAGAAAGAAGAGATTTATCTCTTAACAAACATCATAACCAATCGCTTGTAGTCCTCAACTTGAGTCTCGAGGGTTGATACCATAGCTTGTAGTTGTACTTGACGTCTTTCGAGTTGCTCTCGCTCCTCTTTAGCCTCACGGATTTTGGCTTGACGCTTTTGACGAGACTTCTGTGATGCAAGGTTATTCTTGTCACGTTTTTGACGGTAGTCTGATGATGAGTCAGATGATACCGACGATGGCTTGCGGACACGAGATGAGGAGGTGATTGTTGATTCGGAAGAGGGTGAGGAAACTGGAAAATTAGGAATAGAATCGATGGTTTTATGAGAAGGAAAATCACAAAGGACTAGACGATGACGTGGAATTTGAGAAGGAATACAAAACTCACTTTTATTGGTGTGCGCAAGTTGTGGGAAGAATTCGTCAATTGGGTCTATATCCGGAGTTGTTACTGTGAGAGGTGAGACGTTGGAGACGGTAGCAATGGAGTCATCGTGGATGTAGGCGTCAAGAGAAGTGATATCACAACTCATCAGCGAATCCAAATCGAGAAAATCTCCATCTGGAGATGAGGCAACTTGTGCCTGAGATGAGGAACTAGAGGAAGTGGCGGATGCAGTGGGAAGAACCGGGGGGAAATCGTATGCATAGTTTGTGTACTCTGGTAGTACGTCAAATTCAAAGGTCGCATTGGACTCGTGGCTCGTGCTCATGTTCATTTCGAAGGAGGGCACGTTCAAATGACTGTTCGCATTCATTTTCGAACGTCGTGTCATTGTTGAAACTGTAGTCGTCGTTTGATTGTCGAGAACCACAATTAACTCGCAACTTGGTGGCGGCGTGAACTGTAGTGGAGACTGCTCGGCAGAAGTGATCTGGTGGAGCTGGGGAACTGTCGTCGTCAGGCAATCCGGCAGATTTCGGCAGGAGTTGAGGATCCGACGATGGTTGTGGTCGGCGTGGACTGCATCCTGAAGTGGTGAGTGGGCCAACGGCGGAAGTGTCGGCGACGGAGGCCAAGCCGAAAACCCGACGGCTAGTGGAGCCGAGAACTGAAAAATAGGAATTGTTTACAGCTTCTCACGAAAAGTTATGATCAGTAGATGACTGATCAATTAGTGTTCTATTCCAAGGGGGATGGTACTCACCGGCTCCGAACTTGGCCTCATCCAAGTAGCAACATTGTTGTTCATGGAACATGTTATAGTCGGCGAATGTGTTTGCGTGATACATTGTGAACTGAAGAAATCGTCAAGACCGTCGAAGTCTAGTGACAAACGAGCTAGCGACTAGCTGATCGGGTGAACTCTCTCTGTAACAGTTTGATTGAATTGTGAAAAGTCTGTAAGAGATTTTGAAAAAAAAATACACTAGTAGTTATACTATTAATTGCCACGTCATCGTCATCTTATTCTCTTAATTCATGAAGAATAACTTACCGGGAGAAGGTGATGAAGGTTCGCTGCTTTGCGTTTTGGAAGCTCCTAGGAGGCGGACGGTGGTGGTCTGGGGACCTTGTTGGTGGTCCCTGTCTGTAAAACACCACCGTTGACGCATGTTGTCAAAAGCAAGAAAACAACAAAGAGCTTCTAAGACCAAAGAAGGTTAAAAAAGTGTCACCACTCGTAATGTTCGTCAAAACGACGGAATGAAGGCGAGGGAAACACGCGGTGGAAAGAAAAAACGAAGCGAGCGGTCTCTCCGCCCAGTATTGCACAACATTTGGCAAGATTTCACATGATGTCACTCGATTAGAAGCAGGCGATGAGAGTAGACGAGGAAGAATGCTTCGGGTGGAGGTGCAGAGAAGTCAGAGAGGTGTTAGACGCCGACCAGCCGGCCGAATTGTGTATTCGTGTTAGGGTGAGGACGGGGAGAGAAAGCAGCAAGAGAGGTGAAAAGGAGACAAAGATCAATAAATAGACCACGCGTGGAGAGAGAGTGTGTACCAAAAGATCAGCACTTTTTGACCATCAAAACACTGAGCATTTGAAAAACGAAGATCGTCGGAACCAATTAGGACTCAGATCTGATCTCGGATTGGAAACTGATTGTAGAGAAGAAAACTAACACAACCAAGATCTGAACAACGGCTGTCAAAAAGGCCGTGGGTCAATTTTATGTTGAAGTTACAAGCCATGGAAAGCTTTTTCTTCTTCAGGAGGCCTTCTTCAGGAGGAAGATTGGTCGATGTTCGAAAAGTCAGATCAGTTTGTAAATCCACGGCGGAATGTACGACAGCCTCGGTTTCAACCGGTTATAATGATGACTAATCGTCATGCATTTTGTCGTATTTGTCAAAGTTGACATGTTTTACAATAAGGAATATATTGTGGGGTTTTTTCAGTGATGAATGAGAGATATTCTGAAGGCACGACTCAAACTATTTGAACTGTGTATTTTTAACCAAATTACACATAGTACACAGATATAAAATCATTTATTACAATACATTATAATCAGAGGTTTGGATACAGTAAAAGTTCTAATAGAGGTGCCCAAAAGTTTGAACCACAATATCTCAACTGCCTGGAGAAGTATCAAACCTTTTTCAACTGAAGAAATATTTTATAAGTATCCAGCTATATTTTGTTTGTTGGCAACTTTCTGATATCTCAGTTGAGAAAAAAGATTTAGCGCGCTAAATGGGCTTTGTAGTGCATTCTTTACAAAAACGCTTTGAACAGGACGGTCTTTTGTTTGACATGAATTTAACCGTTGACATGAATTCGACCGGAAGCTTAATTTTTTGCATTCTGTAGCAGTTGAACTTTTTTCATAGTATCTATGCTGGGGAGATATAAACCTATTAGCTTCTTCATATACATTTGGAATCTCTTTTGAGTTACATAAAACCAATAGTGGAACTTTGATCTTTCATTTTTCTAAAACGTCATTTTTCCTTTTTTGAGAAAATTCAAAACTGATAAAAAAGGTTTTCTGAGTAATTCTTTCAAATATTTACCCTTCTCTTGATACCCGTCTCTTGACTCACCTATATTATCACACATCGCGAATAGTACGACTGAAGAAAATAGGAAAACGACTAGTCGAAAGATCACGTGAAGATCATCGTAGAGAAAAATGAGAGTTGATGAAGAAAGTGTCCCATTTATATAGATATGGACATGGGTGCAATATTGTGCAAGAGTGTGTCATGTCACATGTTTTGTGGGGGTCTGCGGGAAAGAGTGTACGGTATGTTTTGTAGTTTGTAGAGGGAAACTAGACTTTCATTTTGTTGAACAGATGCAATAGTTTGAAACTATTTTTTCTTTTTTCCTCTGAAAAATGGCTTGAGAAATTCACGATTTTCGCCGTTTCCTACTTCGTACGGCGCAAGCTTTGAACATTTCTGGAAAATTTTCTAGACTTAAGATCTATAAAAATCAGGACTTTTGTTTTTTTGGCTTTCTCCTTGTTTTTGAAAACGACAGAGAGCAGCTGGATAAGTTGCTAGGCAACGTTTTAGAGTCAACAAAGCCACTTGTGAATAACAAAACATGTTGTGCAGTATTTCGCAATCTCGATCAGATATTCAAAAACATAAGGGGTAGAGTGTGTGAATAGCAGGATGTGGATAAATGATTCAGGGATTTTGACAAAGCAGGAAACAGAAAAAACAAGGTTTTTGGATCAAGGAATTTGAATTTGGTAGTTGAAAAGACTGTCTGATAATGAGTACAAAAAATACACAGGTTTCTACTTTTTGAAGTCCATTTTCATATGAAGTGTTACACGTGAATCTCTCCAACTTTCACAGGTCAAAAAACATTGTGCCAAGTAGTTTGTGCCATACACATAGCTCTCAATATTATTGACTTTTTCGTGAAGTTTGTGTCGCGTAGGGCAGAGTGTAGCCTGTTGATGCTGCGATAACGACCTTGAACAAAAGTGTTCATTCATTTCTCTTCGGCCACCACCATTACTTTTTCTAATGGTTCTCCAAAAACTTGTATTCAGTCTCCTGAAATACTATTATTGCATCAAGTTCACTGCACTATTATTTATCGGATTTTTGGTAAAAGGCAGAGGATTGTTTGAGAAGAAACATAGAGAGAAACCAAGTGTGCTTGAAGGATGGAACAGCAGATATATCAAACTGAAGGTTTTGTTTACTATTTCGGTTTAAAAATTCATGAAAAAATTTATACAGAAGGTAAGACTGCATTATGTTCAAACCGGATCAGATGATAAACCATTGATGCTTTTTATTCATGGATATCCAGAGTTTTGGTATTCGTGGAGATTCCAATTGAAAGAATTCGCAGATAGATACAGGTTAGTCAGAGACGCAGGTAGTTAGATTGAGAAAAAGTGTATGATGTTTTGAATTCATCATCTCCATATTCAGATGCGTAGCAATCGATCAACGTGGCTACAACTTATCAGACAAACCGAAGCCCGTGGAAAGTTATGCAGCCGACGAGCTAGTTGGTGATGTGAGAGATGTTATTGAAGGACTCGGATACAAGAAAGCAGTCGTTGTCGCACATGATTGGGGAGGTCTTGTCGCTTGGAAATTTGCAGAAGCATACCCCGAAATGGTCGAGAAACTGATTTGTTGTAATATCCCTAGACCTGGTGCATTCCGCAGACGACTCCAAAGCAGTTGGTCGCAGTTCAGAAAGAGTTGGTTAGTTTTTATTTATTTCAGTTCTAAAACAGAAAGAAACAAAAATACAGTTTACAGGTACATGTTCTTCTTCCAAAATGAACGGATCCCGGAACTTCTGAGTACTGCTGATGACATGAAAATGTTGGAAGGAGCTTTTAGAGGAGAGATGGGTATTCGGAACAAGAAAAATTTTACGGATGACGATTTGGAAGCATGGAAATACTCGTTCTCTAGTAATGGAGCTTCATTCAAATACCCTATCAATTATTATAGAAATATTTTTAATAATAGTTCTGGCTCATCAAAGGACTCAGTTTTGGAGGTAAGGAGTTTCGGTTTTTAATCCTATACAAGTCTTCATTCATCGTCAGATGCCAACACTCATAATCTGGGGAACTGCCGATGGAGCTTTGGACATTGAAGCCGCTGAAGACAGCCTGAAGGTAGGTTATCCAGATCATAAAACTAAATATTTCCTGTTTTCAGACTCTCCGCAACGGAACTATGAAGAAGGTTCTAGGAGCTTCCCACTGGGTTCAACAAGATGAACCAGAGCAAGTCAACCAGCATATCACCGAGTTTTTGAATAAAAACTAGAGAAATTATTTATATATTGTTCCCACTTTTTTTGAAAGATAAATATAAGACTAATCAAACTGACCTACTTTCTGCAATTCGTATCACAAGATTACAAAGCTGCTTCCTGGTTTCCTTTTCTAGAACAATTTATCCGTTCCTGTGTCTTCCTCCTGTTTATTCTGGTCAAGTTTGACGAATTCGTTTTTGGTGTCAAAGGACACCCACAATCACAAGGGCGCTCATCACATCATTTATTTACCAGGATTGTTTCTAATTACGTGTAGATTTACCCTGTCTGCAAATCATCTCCGTAGTTGTTCACGGGACACTATGAGAAACACAAAAACTATAAGTTGGCTCCGCCCACATCGATTATATAAATTACTCTGGAGAAAATGAGATAGAAAAACATGAAATTATTATCAGTATTTTTTGCTTGCCTCCTGGTTGTTTCAGCCTTTTGTATTGCTCAAGATGGAGTGAAAGGGCATTCAATGACATGGACGAAAGTTGAAAGTAAAGGGAATGAAATGTCGAATAGCCAAATGCCGTAAGTTCAACAACCTTTTCCAGAGTGATAATAACATTTCAGTCATCTCCGTCAAAAACGTTGGTATGGTGGTTTCGGTGGACCATTTGGCTGGGGATGGCGTCGTCCATTCTGGGGATGGCGCCGCCCGTTTTGGGGATGGCGCCGCCCGTTTTATGGAGGATGGGGCATGCCGTTTGGTGGATTCGGATATCCGTTTTGGGGAAGATAAACATATGCTTTTCAAATCTATTATTATATTTTTATACGAGTATTCTAAAATAACTTGGTTTCCTTTCTTTCTGGAAACATTATCCGAATGACTCACTATGAGAGTGTTGTTTAAAAGTGCGAGGCCCATCCCACATGTTTCCGTAGTGTGATATTTCAATATCCTTTTATTCTTTGACTACTCTTTTTCGATTCTTTTCAGTTTCCACGAGAAATAAAGATGCATAAAATTAATGCAATTCTAGTGCGCGTTGTTCTTTCAGTTTTCCAATTTCCTGTTCTGAAAAAAGTTTTCCGAGTATCTAAATGAAGGGGAGTTGTAAATCTCGTAACTTGAAACTTTTCAAATCTTTGATACGTCTATTATCGTCATTATTGATAAATGGTTGAGTTGTCGGCCTGAGTCGCTGTCAACAGGTCAACAATACCACCGATCCTTCCCTAACAAACTCACTAGGGAAGGACATTAGTTTGGAGATATAGGATCTGGCTTATATCATTAGAAAACTGAGAAAACGCTGATTCCAAATATATATTCAGTTTTTGCCCTTAAGGCCTGGTATTCAAGAGAATCGAGATCAAAGTCTGCACAACTGATAAGTCATTATCATTTTTCTTGAATACTAGGCCTTGAAGGCAAAAAATGAATATATATCTGGAATCAGCGGTTTCTCAGCTTTCCAATGATACACGTACCAAATCTTCAAGTTTAAGACGCACTCTCTGAGTCGATCGAGCATCGATCAACCGACCATGTTTACCCGAAAAAAGTGTTCTTTGGAGAAAGAGATAGCAGTAGGGACAACATGGATCTAATACCAAATTTTATGTAGATTCCGAATTTAAAATAAAAAATAATGTCTTCTCGGGTCACTGCAGAGAAAAAAACGCTTTCATGAAAAAAACCCGAAAATTTCATACATTTTGAAAATTTTCACAATGAAGGTGTTGAGCTGGAATTTTCATCTGAACACAAAAAATGCTTAAAATAATGTCTACAATAATTTCCCGTTGAGATTTCATTCCTAACTACTTCAGGAAAAAATTTCGAAAAATATCGATTTTTTGATTTTCCTAGGTACCCAGGTGACGGACCCGGCCAAAAAGTACCCCAATTTGCTGAGAACACTTTATACTATCTTTGGTCAAAAGGATAGGCAAATCGGAGATGGTCGACTTTTTTCGGGTGAACATGGGTGATCGAACGAGTCAGAGAGTGCGTCTTAATACATGACCTTACCTATTGAGTTTTGCTAAGGAAGGATCGTTTGTAGTGTTCCGACAAGCGATCAGCAATGCTCGCCGAGCGCGAGAAATCTCGCATTTCTCGCGGTCATTTGTATCGCATAATTATTTTATTCTCGCGTGAATGCGAGAACATTCTCGTTCTCGCAAATGCTCGCATTTTATCGTTCTTGCATTTCTCGTTCTCGCACGTGATCGCATTTTTTAAATGCTCGCGTGATGATCGCAAAAAATTGCGAGACTCGCGAGACTCGCAATTGAAAATAGCATTTATTCTCACTAGGGTAGGATCCCGATTGGAGATGGATTAATGGGTCGAGACATATATCACTAGGAGCGAAATTTTGCACTGATTTCGAATATGCATTCCAATTTTGCAAAACGATTTCATGAAATGAGTTATTCAAGGTTTTGTACTAGGGTTTTGTACCTAGGTGGAAACTTTGAAATCACGTAATTGTCCAGAAAGCGAAATAAATCGGGTTGAGTCAAATCACAGTATGTTTCACGTCAGAGAACATTTTGAGTCGTTTATTGGACCAAAACATTTTTTGAAATATTTTGGAGTTTTTGGTAAATTAGGCCCAAGTTTTTCAGATTTCTAAGAGTTTACAACAGTTCATTGTTCAGGTTTTTGCTTGAGTGACCTGAAAACGTAATTAGAAATTAGATGGATTGAACATCGTATTGTATTACTCCTGATTAGAGACCGCAACATTTTTTCAAGTTCAAAGTGTCATCACAATTTTTATCCTGACCTGATCTTCAGGTGAACAGATAACGCGTTCATAGAATTCTACGTACTCGTTTTCATAAAAAGTTGTCATTCTGTTTTAGCGTTTTGGGTTCTCATGACAGCCCGCCAAACACTTCAATAACCCTCTCATGACGGCCCAAGAAAAAGAAATGAATAACTCCGACCACGTTCCCTTTTTTAATGATTCTCATTATCAAAAGAGAGGAAAACAGTGAAATGTACTGTAGTTCACGTATGATTGCGAGACTCGCGAGTCTCGCAATATTTCTTGCGATCATCACGCGAGCATTAGAAAATGCGATCACGTGCGAGAACGAGAAATGAAAGAACGAGAAAATGCGAGCATTTGCGAGAACGAGAATATTCTCGCATTCACGCAGGACTAAAATATAAAATGCGAGTAATGCGAGTGCGAGAAGGAGCGAGAGTTGCGAGAATCGTCTCGCAAATCGGAACACTAATCGTTTGTATTACTCTGCTGAGAAACGGACATTCAAAATGAGATTGACTCACTTTCTGAAAAATTTCATGAAAATTACAACCGGCTTCACCGCAATGTCATTTCAACATTTCATCATAACCCATCAGTTTCTTCTTCTCCTCTTTTTCTTATATCCCTCCAGACATTGGCTATCATTTCTCTCAAAAGTTCACAGATGATCGCCCACCCCGTCTGAAGTCTCTTCACTTCTCTTACACTATTAACACATCTAAACAGTTGTCAAAATAGAGATTCGAGAAAAAGAAGAAGAAGAAGACACAAGGACCACTCTATTTCTTTGTGTGTCATCTGATTAAAGAGATTGTGCAGAGAGGATATAAGAATAACATGTTTTCAATGTGGTTAGCCTGGATTAACTTTCATTTTTATTCTGTCAATTGTTTAGTTTTCTATAGTTTTCTATAGAATTCAGAATTTTTTGGGTTTTTATTCATTCCCAGATATTTTATTTTTCATAGACATGATAGGAATTTTTGATAAGTCTCTGTAGAATACCAAGATTACTTTCTGGGCATTCTCTACCTTTTGCAACATTACAAAAACCGTTAAAGTTCTAAGTTTAGAGTACAATATCTCAACTGGCTTGAGTGCTATAAAATGTTTTCCAATTGAAGAAATAATTCATAACCATTCAGCTATAATATGTCTGTTGGAAACTTTTTGATATCTCTTCAGAGAAAAAAAATATAGGGCGTTAAATGGGGCATCCTTATTACAGGTGTTACGGAATATGTTGTTTATGTTATCTGCAGAAGACACAACAATCAATTGTTTCGATTTTGAAGTGTAAAAAAATGTCTCTGAAATGAAATGTGTTTGGTACTTCTTTTTGTAGTTAATGACATGTTTTGTAGTTTTATGAAGCTACATCACTTTGCCCTGAAGCTCATTATTTTTTACATTTAGTTTCAGATTTTTTGAGCAAGATTATTTTCCTTTTTTTTTAAAAGTTCTCTGTGATCAGGCTGTTTAACTGACAGCAATTCATTGTTTCAAATGCCCCCATCACTTTCCAACCCAATTATTCAAATTTGAATTCAAAATTCAGAATGTTTTTGTCCATTCAATTCCCTAGACGCCTCTTTTTCTCTCATCATTCGAACCTGAAAACAAATGGAAAAAGAGAAGTAGAAGAAGCAGCTTAAATCTAATTTATATCATCCTCTTCTCCTCTCTTCTCCATTTTGATTTACTTGTTTCTTTTTCCAACTTTCCTTTTCTCTCTGCTCCTCTCCTCCCACTTTCTGGTCCTTCCTCCCGACCTACCTGTTTTCGAATTCTGATCCAGTCTTCTATGACTTCTTCTCTCTAAATGAAATATATCTATATGTCGGGTGACTCCTATCAATTATTTACTTGTTTTTATAAAAAAGAGGAAGGAGACGAAGACCCGAGAAATTTTATTAATGCAGAATGTTCTGGCTGGAAATTTTTAGAGCTTTGGAGCCTTAGTAAGATTCAAATGCTAATTTTTGCTGTTTTCTAATTGAAAAGAAATGTTGTTACCAGTTTTCAAGATTTCCTGCAATAAATACTTATATTTCCCTGACAAATCACAAAAACTAAATGTTAACATAATCTTTTGATTTTTGCACTTCCTGATCCACTTTACTTCTTCTTCTCTTCGAAATACCAAAAATGTTTATCTTTCTAATTCTTTCTCTTAATTTTGTTATCAAAAACACAAGACATTGATCTTTGCGCTAACCCCTTCTAAATTTCCCGTTATTTTGAACGCCGTCTTCCCCTTTTCATTAAAATCATCAAGAAGTAACTTTTGATCTGAGACTGATAACAGGAAATAAAACTAGTTTATCATTGGTCTCACCTATCATTGTGTTTTGATATTACTTTTCTTCTGTTACAAGGTCTCCCCTCTTTTAAATTCATTCAATCTGAAAGACCTTCTTCCCTCCAAAAAAAATAAAGCTCTTTATATATATTTATCCGAATATCTTCCTCCCTCACAAAACTTGCATATTTTTCATATCATCCTTCCTGGCGAAGAGCTTAATATATTCTGATGCCTTTTGAGAAGAAACCCTTTGAAGAGACATAGACATACGAAGAAAAAAAAGAGATGAAAATATGAATGATATGATAATTAGCGTACTCCGTTTCGACCAGTGACCAGTAGCCACCCAACCAAAAGTAGTAGTTGCTATTTCCTTTTTTGTCTCTTTTTGCGAAATTACTTTCTGTATGACAAAATGAGATGATTGCTTCAAATGCTTTTAACATTTGCACTTTTTTCTAGAACGACTTCTTCTAATCCATAGAACTTCAATATCGCTGTTTCCAAGAAATGAATCCATACCATGTTTTCCGTATTCAGGTTTTCTTCGATGGAGGTCCAGTTGTTTTCGTGCTCTATGCTCTGTCTGTCTCCGTTTTTTTTTTGAAATTACTACTATCAAAACGGCATCTTCGTTTCAGATGAAAACAAGATTAGAGTATTTTTCCACATATTTTTTAGTCGGATTCATTGAATCGGAACTAATTCAATTTGAGATATATCTGAATATCTATTGAGGGAAGACTTTGAAATAAAGTAATTTCGAGATGTGTTCAATCTATAGGCATATCTGGCTCACTTTGCAATATCCGTGACAACAAAACACCTTCAATTGGTAGTTATGAAAAACGAGAAAAGACTGAGTTGTATTTCTTGCTATATAATTACCTTGAGAGTTGAGAATCATAGATCTGCCGAACTTTAGAATGTTCAAAAACATTCGACGAGTATGAATCATTCCTCGTTCTCTTTAAAAAAGACATTCGCGCTCTGCTCAATTTGGTTTCGAATATCATCCCCCAATCCATTCCTTTCCATCCTAATCACTAATATATAATATCTTCCTAATTCGTATTTCCGTCTTTCTTTTCTCCATCCTATATATCCCGCCCGCCATTCAATGTACGTCAATGAATTCTCTCTCTCTTCAGTCTGAACATGGATGAAATGACGGAGGGAAGAGAAAGGGGATTAGCTATCTGAAAACTAGTGATTCCATATTTTTTAGCAGCTCATTCTTGTCATTCTCACTTCTTTTTATTATTTGAGGAAGGGCGACCCCCCGTCTTATCTTTTTTTTCCCTTTTTTCCAAGCATCCTCTTATAAAAGAAGTCGCGTGTTCTGTGGGTTACGGTTGGAATCGTAATCTCGCTTTTTCCTTTAAAAACAGCTAATCTTTTCAGAAGTCTCCACTCACTATTAACCATCTAATTTCGACTGCAGATGGGTTGCGGCCCATCGAGCGGACGACAGAATCCGTCTACGGAGTTAAGTAAGTGAATCGAAAAATTAAACAATTGTGACTTCTCTATTCAAAATCGGGTAAGTTTCAATTCGAGAAGAAGAATTTGAGACTTTCTAAAAAAGTTAACTTTTCCTAATTTTGTTATAGCATAAGACAGAAACAATGTAAATTTCATGCTTCAAAAAGCTTGAGTCCCATGGGACCATAATGAATATATCGAATCAAGAAAGTGTGTGTTTTTGAACATTTCTAATTTTCAGATTGTGGTAACTAAAATTACAGTGTGAGTTTCATATCATAAAACTACTCCCCGAATGCATTTTTAAACATCCATCCTCAATCCGCGTTCCTTTTTTGACGTAACTCTATTTTACCGAACATTCAGAGAAATCCACATCACGAGGTGCCACATCATCTACCAACTCGACAAGTCATCATCATAAAAACAATAATAACAACAACAACTCCACAACAACATCTGGAACAAAGAAGTCATCCACGTCATCAAATAAACATCACAGTACGAAGAAGAGTCGGAGGAGTAATAGCAAGAAGAATCGATCACCGTCTCCACAGCCACAGCTTAGTGAGGATAAAATTTGTCAGTTGCATGTTGATTTGGACCTTTCTAGACTTTTCTTTAAGTTTTTATTCAAAAATTGCTAGAAAAACTGATTTTCGTGATTTTTTGCATGTTATGTGTGTATGTTTGATCTAAACGTCATTCTAACTTTTGAAAATAGAAACCACATCACTTTCCTCCTTCTCCTCTTTTTTCTGAATCATGGATTCAGATCATTTCCAAGTCGGAAGTTTAACCGATTTCCGGTGCGCACATACACACTCACTACTCTAAAATCATTTCCAATTTCCGTTTTAAAGAGAGAAATTTGATTTCAGCCATCAAATCGGCGATTCTTATCCAGAAATGGTATAGAAGATGTGAGGCACGACTGGAAGCGAGGAGGCGAGCCACGTGGCAGATATTCACGGCGTTGGAATATGCAGGGGAACAAGATCAATTAAAAGTTAGTTTTCCAAGTCATCAGCTCACTTCCGCATTTTCTATTTCAGCTCTATGACTTCTTTGCTGACGTCATTCGTGCGATGGCCGAAGAAAACGGGAAGACCGGTGGGGATAACGGAAGGAACTCCCCGCTGATGAGCGCCCTGTCACACTATGCGAAACCATCGTTGATGGATTCAGAAGGGGAGACGGTGAAGAAAATGTTGGAAGACACGTCACCCGTAAACGTGGATATTGATAGGAATTACAAAGGACCGACACTCACACTTCCACTGGATAAACCACAAGTGGCCAAAATGATTGAGGCATTCAAAGTGAACAAGGTGTTACATCCGAAATATGTGTTGATGATTCTTCACGAAGCAAGGAAAATTTTTAAGGCGATGCCATCTGTTTCTAGGATATCCACTTCGATTTCAAATCAGGTACGTGTCTATTTCACTTCACTCTAACTTTTGATTTGTTACAGATAACAATCTGCGGTGATCTACACGGAAAGTTTGATGATTTGTGCATTATCCTCTATAAAAATGGTTATCCATCAGTAGACAATCCATATATCTTTAACGGGGACTTTGTGGACAGAGGCGGACAGTCTATCGAAGTTCTGTGTGTTCTCTTTGCACTGGTTATAGTGGATCCAATGTCAATTTATTTGAATCGAGGAAATCATGAAGATCACATCATGAATTTAAGATATGGTTTTATTAAAGAGTTGTCGACTAAATATAAGGTTTGAATAGGTTTTTTTGATAGAGATTCTGACTTTTTTGCAGGACCTCTCTACTCCTATAACGCGACTACTTGAAGATGTCTTCTCTTGGTTGCCAATTGCTACTATTATTGATCGTGACATCTTCGTGGTACATGGAGGAATATCGGATCAGACGGATGTGGCGAAACTCGAAAAAATTCCACGCCATCGATTCCAGTCGGTTTTACGGCCACCTGTAAACAAGGGAATGGATTCAGAAAAAGAGAATCAGGCAGTGAACGTGGATGAATGGAAGCAAATGTTGGATATAATGTGGAGTGATCCTAAACAAAACAAAGGATGCTGGCCAAATGTTTTCCGTGGCGGAGGTTCATACTTTGGTGCCGATATCACTGCATCGTTCCTTGAAAAACATGGCTTCCGATTGTTAGTGAGGTCCCATGAGTGCAAGTTTGAAGGATATGAATTCTCACATAATAACACGTGTCTTACTGTCTTCTCTGCTTCAAATTACTATGAGACTGGAAGTAACCGAGGTGCTTATGTGAAATTCATTGGTAAATCAAAACAACCTCACTTTGTACAATACATGGCTAGTAAAACACATCGAAAATCAACGCTGAGAGAAAGATTGGGAGTTGTCGAGGAATCAGCTGTAAAGGAGTTGAAGGAGAAGCTGAGCTCATTTCATACAGAGCTACATAAGGAGTTTGATAATGTGGATTTAGAGAAATCAGGTTTGTTATCTTGAAAAAGAAAACATCAAACATATGATTTCCAGGAAAACTCCCGATTCTGAAGTGGAGTGAATGTGTTGAAAGAATCACTGGACTCAACCTCCCTTGGATCGCGCTGGCACCAAAAGTGTCTATCCTGAGTGAAGATGGCAAGTATGTAATGTACAAAGAAGATCGAAAAATTGCACAAGTCGGAGGGACACACGCTCAAGAGAAGGATATCGTGGAGTCGTTGTATCGGCACAAAAGTACACTGGAAACGTTGTTCAGATTCATGGATAAAGATAATTCTGGACAAGTATCCATGAAGGAGTTCATTGATGCGTGTGAGGTGGGGTTGCCTTCTCTAGAAAGTGAAACACCTTCTTTTCTCATTTTCAGGTTCTTGGAAAGTATACAAAACGTCCACTACAAACGGATTATATTTCTCAAATCGCCGAGTCCATCGACTTCAACAAAGACGGATTCATTGACCTGAATGAGTTACTTGAGGCATTCAGATTGGTCGACCGGCCACTATTGAGATAACCTTTTTCCTTCCAATTAATTGTTTTCCCAAATCGTGTAATTTCCCGTATCACTTGGTATCACTATTCAGAAACCTCTCACACTTCAAAATTTGAAAGTTTCAACTAGATTTTGATATCCCTCCCCACTCAATTCCAATTTGTTGTTTTTTTGTTTCCAATTACTTCTTTCTTTCGCGGGTTTTAATAAATTGGTATTGAATGAACTGTATCTATGAGTCATTTAGATAGAGAGCACGAAAAAATAGATCGATTTCATGCGAAATATCCGTCGAATGCATCTGAACAAATAAAGAATTGGATTGAATCACACCGCGCGCACATCTCTGCCTTCATCGTTTACCATTCCTGGGTTTTTGTATTATGCTGATTATCTTTCTACTTTTTGCGGTCACAGGTAAGATCTGATAAATCGAGTTTGTATGGATAGTACCATGCAATTAGATATACAATTTGGCCTCATTCAGTTGAATATACCCAACTTTGAGAGGGTGTTACTGTATCACCAATTGTCACACCAAGTAAAATTTTTAATGGATCATATAGAACAAAGGTAGAACTTTATTTTTGCCGTTGGCAATTTTTTTCTACAAAAACTTCCTAGCAAGTTACATATCGACAAAGTAATTCTCTCTCGAATCGTTCCATATCAGTGCAAAATAGGGTTGTTTTAAAATGACCATAACTGTCTAGGGAGTATCCGTACAAAAAAGTTGTAAACTACAAAAAGGAAGATCTTTTTTTGTTCTATATGATCCATTAAAAACTTTAATTGTTGGAACAATTAGTGATACCGTAACAATATCTCAAAGTTGGACAATTTCAACTAGGACAGGCCAAATTGAATATCTCACTGCACGGTACTGTATGTGACGGATTACAGTTACAGTAAACCCAGTCATGCTAAATGCTGTAATATTTTAGTCATTCACTGTAAATCTAAATTTAGAAAAGATTTTCGCTTTTTTAAACTCTTACACTAGTTCCAGAACTCGCGTGGACACAACAACTTGTCTGTCCTGGAAATACAACTCCATTCGATTATCAAGAATGTGACCCTGAAATTCGATCGGAGTGTCCAGCTGGCTTCACTTGCAGGTTTCATATTGTCTATTACAATTACTCCGTAACGAAATTTCAGAAAAACTACTGTAAATTCTACTGGCACAAATTTGAATCTTTGCTGTGAAAGTGGAAGAATGACAGTGGGTGATTGTGAGTCTCCAAAAATGCAAAAAGCAAAGTATAGTATTTACACTTTCAGGGTTTGCAGAGAAACAGTTGACTCCTGATATTGTACCACAAGTACCGTACACTTTGATCCAAACTGTAAGCGAGAGAGAAAAGTGTATTTGATATTATGTATTACAATACTTAAGATAAACTTGGCACCAGCCAGCTCTCTTCTAAACTTTCCTCCTATTCACGTTGGTGATGAAGTGGTCGTTCTCAGTTTCCCAAGTTATATCACAGGATTAGTTCAGTCGTTTACATTGTCTGCTCAAGTGAATCCTGGCTATATTCATCTCGTCACTATTATTGGTGGGTGTTGATGTGTGTTCTCACAGAATCTGTTACCTTTAGACCCTCTCTACAAACCATTCGCCGTGTTGATGAACTACAATATAATAGTCGGACAGCCAACTCAAACAGTCAATGTGACGTCATCACGTTTTGTTGCGTATTTGGATAATAGTGCATCCATGCCGCAATTGGACTCATGTAAGTCTGATATTCAGATGGAATACTGTACATCTTTTCAGACCGCTCCGAATATCTTGTCCTTGTGTACTATACAGCCTCACAAATCTTCTTAGATGGTGCTACTCCAAGTAACTTTATCAAATCAAAAAAAGATTTGCTTCACCAATAACTCTACTTTTCCAGAAGACATGCTCCTCGGATCCACTTGCTCGGATGCCAAATGCCTCTTGACTAGCTCTGCATTGTCCACGAAACTTAGTCAACCATTGGCTGGAATGGTTTTCTATGTAAGTATTCAAAAATAGTTCTTCTTCAACGTTGCCAATCTCCAGATCACCACAAAAAACACTGTGTTCACAACTTCGCAAGACTTCACTTCATCCGCCTCTCCCCTGTTCCCGTACTCTCTTATAATAACTCTACTCGTTCATTATCTTCTCTTGTAACAGCATCGTCCAAAAAATGAATTTCTCTGTTTGTACAGCCGAGTCTTGCCAATGTCATGTAAGGTATAAAATGGCAGAAACATGAAAAGCACAAAAGACAAAAGACATGAAAATTGAAGCTATTCTTCTCCTTTTTACTGTGAGTTTTGTCTCGTCTTTTTGTTAAAGTCATTGCTACATGATCCCACTTTTGTTTCAGTTCCAGACTGCAACTTGCCAAAAGATTTCTGGAGATGTCGGTGACGAGACAGTCATTCAACCTGATATTCTCGTTACAGTCAACCCGAACCCTTTTAACATTCCTACTGTGAATTGGGATGATATTTTGGTATATTCATTTGATACAATGTTACAAACCAATATTTTATGATTTTCAGAAGAATATCCCAACAATTCCACCGCTTGTCCTACCGACGCTAGACCCCAATTTTCTTGTAAGTCTTGTTTTAGCTGATTTCTTTCTAAGAATCTCAATATTCCAGCAAAATCTTCCCACAATTCCTCCATTAGTCCTGCCAACACTTGATCCAGATTTTTGGGTAAGAGTACAAAATATAATTAGAAATTTCAAAAAAGCGATTCTAGAAGAATCTTCCAACGGTTCCTCCACTTCAATTGCCAACATTGGATCCAAAGTTTTGGGTGAGTTATTCACGTGAATGGGAAATTCTACTGGGAGCTTATCTCGACGTCATTATTCAAAAATTGGCTGAGAAAAATGCGATTTTCATTTTAGTCAATAATAAACTCCTAATTTACAGCAGAACCTGAACATCCCGACACTCCCACCACTCCAGATTCCAACTCTCGACCCAAACTTCTGGGTAAATCTATAATCTTTTCTACCGAACTCAAATCGGTTTTTAGAATAATCTCAACTTCCCCACTCTTCCACCACTTCCGACTCTCGATCCCAACTTTTGGGTATGTTGTTTTCCTTCGCACTGACAACTAAAAATAAATTGACTCCAGCAAAATCTGCCTACAATACCTCCATTTGCTTTCCCAACTCCAACACCAAAAACAGCTCAATGCATATACAAATTGAGCCAAGAATTACAGAGTAATATGACATTTGCGGGAAACTTAAATTATACATATGTACAATCTGTTGTTGATGCATTGATTGTGCAGTCCGTCTCGATCTGTAATGGGTTTCAAACCCAACGATTAACAGATTTATCAAAAAAGTATGGAGTTTTAGTGGCTGACGTTCAAGAGGTGAAACGCCGTCTTATCTAGAAGAGCTCTTCACTTTACTCTTTCAGATTGTTCCATACTTTTCACTTTCTGATCTCGAGAAAATGCTTCAATCGATACTTCAAGGAGATTCCGGTCAAATATTCCAACTTTTCTTCGCAAAAACAATGGAGAACTTGGCGAACCCATCTGTGACGGCGAAGCTTTCCAAAGCATCCACTCAAATCTCAACGCTACAATTCGATCTATTAATTAATCCGATTTGATAAACAACATTGAAAATCAATAAATTTTAATAAATAATGAAACAGAAAGCATGAAATGGGGTGACAGGGAAGCAAGTCATAAACAGTTATTAGGCACAGGTGGTTGCAGCGGCGGTCTTCTTGCGACGGCACAATTTACGATGGGATTGCCAGTGAGTTTGTTGACATTCAACACTGCAGAAGAGCTCTTTGTATTGTTCCGAACTTTTTCTCTTTCCTCTGTGTTTTATGAGATTTTTCAGGCGTCTTCTCCTTCTTCTTCTCCTTCTTCAAGCTGACATTTCCATGGACACCATTATAATCCGGTAAGCCTGTCTCTAACACTGTTCCGTATATACTTTTATCCCGTAGGTTCAATTCTTCAATCTTCAGACTCTTCTGCTCCTCCTCTTTGCCACATCGTCTCTGCCTTTTCCTTAAATTTGTGTGTTTTTATCTTGTAATAAATGTTTAATTTCCTTTGTTCTCTTCAACATTATTTTTTAATCGTTCGATACCTTCTTCGAGAGAAAATACTTTATCGAAGCGCGCTGATGAAAATTGCGCCTTTTATCCTTTGTATTGTCATGCCCCGTGAGTCACTATAGATCACTTTGTGCTTACGTAACCCTTCTCTAGAACTTTCCTTGTATTGACGTAGCTCCTGTGTGCCACTGATAAGAATTACTATTTAACCCTTGCTCCCGACCAATCGTGGTCGGTTCCCTTATCATGTTTTAAGAGATGATGATGTTTCTATGAATAAATATTATCTTTCTAACCGCTACACCGAAGGCCCCAAAAGCCTTCCATTACATGGAGGTACCACCTTCGCGTTGAGTATACTGCTCAACGTGAACAAGGGAGCAGAATCCATAGTCCAAACTGAAATGAAATATGAACACAACTGTTCAAATAAATCATAATCAGTAAGAAACTACTTCTACGAGGGGCACCCATTGAAGGCTGCTTCTGCTAGAACTAGTGATCTGAAAAAGAAGTGAAAATTGCTTCTAATCAGAAAACGTAAGACCACTTCTATAAAAGCTTACTCTAGTAACCTAAACCAGAACTGGCAGTATAAAATGAAGAACGAGGTTTCTCCGGAAAACTCCGTAACTTCATTTACCAAAAAGGTAGAGAAATGAGACATCCAGATGCTCAAATTCGAAGTGAATTCTTTGATTGAAGTGACGTCAAACTCGTTCAACATACCTCTGTTCTCTTATTGGGAAGTTCTGAGGAACTGTTGAAAAAAGGGGCGAAGCAGGAAGCTCGTAACCCAGCAGATGCAATCTGCAAGCTCACCGAAGATGGTGCAGCCGAGTTATGTTGAATCGAGGTCTCTGAGCGCTTGTACCCACTTCGCGGGCGACAATCGTACCAGCCTTGACTCTGGTCAAGGTCTACAGGCTGAAAAGTCCGACGACTTTCTCGGAGACATCTCGTGACCATTTATGAGAGTAATCGATCCACGTCAGAGATGAGAACAAAGATTTTTTGTTATCATGCTCGAGCGAGATGATAACGGTAATTACCTGATGTGGCGAGGGAGACCGAAGCTACAATCAGAGAACCAGCTGAGATGACGAGCACTGAAAAGTCATTTCTGAAAAACCAGATAAGCTAAAGCCTGAAAATGTAGCTAATGCACAAAAAGGCAGGAACCCGACCGGAAAAAAAAGAGTGATGACCGTTCAACCTGTCTCCACCGACAGCAACGGAAATTCCACTGAAAAAAATACTCTGAAACTTCAGACTATTGAACTTCAGTATAACATAAAGAAAACATTCAAAATACTGAAAACTGACATTCAAGTCTCAGCAAGATTATGTGTCATTCTCAATCATTCATCATATTTGATGAAACCAGAGAAAACAACTTGCCATCGTGAGACGTGTCGGTAAAGCATTATGAATTATTTCAATACTCGGACAATAGCGAGAAGCTAATAAACGAGGGAGAGACTGACCGATTCTAGATAAGAACATTTTCTAGATAATGATAACGGCAGCAAACAACGAGACTGTATAAAACACTCTCAAACAGAAACATGATTATCTCATTATGGACACTCTCTGGAACATCAATTGCACGCTGCTGCCAAATCATTGACAACAACATTTGGGTCAACTGCGTGTCGTAGAACCAGAGCAACATCACGAGCATGGTAACAAGAAGCTGCAGGATGGTGAAAACACGGATGCTGACAGAGAGCTGCATGGAAGGAGGTCAACGTATTAAATGGCACAAACTGACATCAACAACAAATGAGAGAACACCTACAACTGGAACTATGCTAAGTGACTGACTTCCTATATTCAATTCAAATTCATTTGTTGTAATTTTATTTTTAACGCTCGGGACGAGCTTTCCGAAATGAGGGGGATGTCATGCCCCGTGAGTCACTATAGATCACTTTGTGCTTACGTAACCCTTCTCTAGAACTTTCCTTGTATTGACGTAGCTCCTGTGTGCCACTGATAAGAATTACTATTTAACCCTTGCTCCCGACCAATCGTGGTCGGTTCCCTTATCATGTTTTAAGAGATGATGATGTTTCTATGAATAAATATTATCTTTCTAACCGCTACACCGAAGGCCCCAAAAGCCTTCCATTACAGTATGGATTAAATATTCCTTATAAATCTGAGAAAGCCAGAGAGCCGTGTTAGGCTTAAGGTTTCAACAGAATACAGTAACAACGATAAGACAATTTATATTCAACTAATTTATTATAGACTCAATTTTTACAAGTAAGTTTTGGTGCAAGTTCACCCGAACCAAGAGAGAAGGAATCCAATAGTTGGTAATGATGTCCGGATTCGCGAGACCTTAGACTATTGACACTGTGCAGTTAGCGCTTCTAAGACACCAGATATTCCACGAATAAATTCTATGAAATCATACAGCGTGTCTGATACCTTTTTCACGTCGATGGGCTGAAAAATAAATGGTAATTATCAAACGGCTTGGATTCATTTACCTTTCTTGAACTATTTGCGATGTATTGGGCAAGTGTTGTTGACATCGCGGTGACCGCCTCTGTGTCGATTGTGCCAGTGGTCTCCAACATCCTTTCAACCACAAACGACAGTCCAATCTGGTTATGACCATCTACTTCATCCGAATTCATCATCTTCAGCAATTCAACTCTGAAGACATCGTTCAGCATGTTGGCTGATACCATCTTCTCGTCTGATTCCAACAATGAGCGATGAGCTCTGGCAAACCTCCACATTGTCCAAACCGTTGTTATTCAATTTTTTATCATCTCCTCGATGCTCGCCATCACTTTTTTTGGGGACGCCTTCTTTCTGAAAGTATGAAATGAATTTGTGTTGTTCAATAATCAATTTCTTACTCGGAGGGCGGCTCAATATCCAACTTCTTCTGTTGTCCGACCTCTTCACTTTTGGAGCGTAGTTTCTTAAGAATCATCGTTTTTGTTGGCACGTCCAAACAATCGTAGTCGTCTAGTGGATCAATGAATTTTCCAATCCTGAAAAATTTTTTAATTAGTTGGGTATAAACTCATTTACGAACTTCTTTCTAATCGCATCCGGCGAACGAGTCGAGTTCGTCACATCCTTGAAGTTTCTAGCGATTTCGATAACTGTCATCTTATTTTCAGTTGGTCCTTTGCACGCCTGAACGACGTAGAAATAAAGAAATCCCTCTTCATCTCCTGACCATGGCGACTTTGAGTTTGACATCATAATTGCAGAATTCCAAGTATCGATGAGAATATTTATTCATGCACGGTTTCCTAGAACGATTTTAGGGGCAGATTACGTCATCAAACGTGGAATGTCACGAAAAATGAAAAATTTTTCAGATCACGTTTTTACGAATTTCAAGAGGTCTTTTTATTTTTGACGTGTAACGTAATTATGCAATTTTTCATCCAAAACCATGCTTTCCTTAAAGTTCTGATCTTTTTAAATATCAATATCCCATATTTTCAGCTTTCAGGAGTGAATCCCGATAGAGAAACTGACTGAAATCACAATATTCTAATGAGTTTCGTGTTTCTCAGCTGAATATTCTAGACATTTTCTCTCGTTGCATATTATGCTCTCAGTCAAATGATCTTAAAAAATGCTAACATTCTGAAAATAATCTTGTATTTCATAATGTTTCAGCCTCCTTGCACAAAGAATAGTTGTGTTCTTGTTGAATTCTATGGCGTGTCACGTGGAAGGCGACCAGAAAGTGCAAGTTGGAAGTTATGGAGCAATTGAGATGATTTTGGATCAAATAAATCGAAAACATACAGCCAACATTTGTGATGACGTCATGGAAGTTGGATGGAGTTTTCTATGGAATATCACAGACGAGACACCAGTGAACTGTGAATTGTTCCTCAATGCGAATGGTTTGGATTTGTTCCAAAAGTGTTACGAAGCGTTCAAATCGGAGAGAGAGCTGGTTAGGAACATTATTAACAGCACGTGCACCCAATGTAACTCGTCTATTCCTTCCGAGAATACCCAATAAACGGAGTACAGTGGATGAGGAGGAACAGAATACTCATGTCATTTTAAGCAAAATTCTCTCGCCACCAGAAATTGGAGGTGTTGGATTTGTCATATTGGAGTAAAACCGACGATATGAGATGTCTTCAACCACTTTCAAATACACTTACTTGCCTAATTCTGTATGATGTTCCGGATCTATACCATGCGATTTCAAACATCTGCCACATGACTGAAATAAGGTGGGCAGAGTGGTTATCAACAAAAAAAGTGTGTGATCTAATAAAGAAAATGACTAAAATAACAATATTGTAGTTAGTTTTGTGTTGAATATCCTTATGCTCTCAGTCAAAACAATCTTAAAAGTAATAGCAACAGTTTAAAAATGTTTTTCCAGAATTCTCGACATATCTCAATCGAATCGTGACACTGGAATGTATCCTCATCCGGTGACAACACTCAACAAAATGGTTGTAAGCCTTCCGCACATGACTCATCTCGACATCTCCTCCACCAACCTCGCAACTCAACCATCGTCTCAAGACAACCCGGCACGCTATGAGAATCAGTTCGTACCGATATTTGTGGTCTTCAATCTCTCGTTCGACCACTCAAATATCGATGACTATATTCTTGGCTTGATTCCAGATATCTGGGAAGGACACAATTTCGCGGATTTCGTTGATCCAGAGATTCAACAAAAGCTTCTACAAGAGGAGGAACTTCTCGAAGAAGCCGGAGAGTATGAGTCAGATTTGGATAGTGACGATGAGGAGACGAAAGAGAAGATCTCACTGGCACTACAGATCAGAAAGAAGGAGAAGTTGCTCACATTGGAACACACTGTTAACAAGAGAATCGCTGGAAGAGTCGGATCACGTGTTCACACCAGAAAGAGGGAGAGATCTATGTCACGATTGGAACATGAGTTGGGCGAGTAGGGTGTGGATATTGATACGAAGAAGATGAAGAATCTACAAAGACAGCCACAGCTCGGAAAGAAGGTTTGTTTTGTCGCTCTACTTCAAGATTACTCATTTCTATTGATTCTCTTTTCAGATGAAAGTTGAACGATCCCGTAGTCTCAGTGCCGTCCGTCCATCTCCACGTGGCCAAACAGAAAGCTGAAAATCCAGAAGAATCGATAATTCTGGAGTCAGGAGACGTCGAAAAGAAGAGAAAGTGAGCACTGAAAAAGAAAAAATTCAAGGCAGAAGGGATTTGCAGATCAGGTGCGAAGAGTTTCACTGAAAATTGAGAGAAAACATGATGAAAAAAGTGTAGAAAAAATGCATTTTTATAATAATAATAATAATAATTTATTACGATCGTGAAAGAATCGTGAAAGTATAGAATGGTGAATTAAATTCAATACAAGTACAATAGGTTCGATAGGTTCAATACATGAAATTGTATCAGAGTAGGTATGTAATACAGAAGAACATGAAAAGAAATTACCATAACATAAAATATTTAGAATAGGGGACTCTGACAATGAAAACGGGTTGGTAACGCTACAAATATTTAGAATAGGGGACTCTGACAATGAAACCGGGTTGGTAACGCTACAAGACTGTGTCAGGATGGCTAACATTCTAGAGTTTCATAGTTGGAAGAGTTCTGTTGATAAAAAAATGGCTTCGTAGTTTAGTTTTGGACTTTGCCCAGATGAACCTGGTTGTAGTGCGTGTTCTAGTGTACTCACTTATAGTGAAAAAGTTTTTGGTTTCAAGATCTACTTTGTTCAGTAGCATTTTATGTATGAATGTTTGATCGATTGCATGCCTCCTGGATTCTAAGGAACTTAACCCATATAGTTGATTACGCTCGGACGCCGTTTTGTAATCTGGATCGTCTACTCGTATGTACTTGTTTTTCTGCCTGCTAAGTAGTCTGCGCGTAAATGCGTTTTGTACTGATTCAATGGCTTTTACATCTGCTAACTTTATGGGACTGCTAACTACGGTGCCGTATTCAAGGATCGGACGCACTTTTCCGAAATATGAGGCTTCATTTTCCTATAATAGTCCTCATTTTGATAAAAAGAAGAGTCCACTGCTGATGATGGCCGTGCTCTTCTTCTAGGTAGATATTTTTCTCTTGTCCAGTGGGCAACGGCCGAAACAAGCATTTAACATTAACAGGTACTTGATGAGTACTGAAGGACGCAACTGAAGTGATTTTTCTCTCCGAAGACACCATCTAGCAGAAGCTGAATCCAGTAGAAGAGAGGGCAACAGAAGAAGGTCACAATGAGATTTTTGAGCAGATTTTTTGGAGTTGTGATCACTCATCAATCTTTTTTTGCGCGTGACTCATTTTTCGTTTATTTCTCATTCCCCAAAGACTCCAAAAAACAATTTCCTCATTTTTCTTCTCATTTTTTGCTTTTTCTCATTTCCCCAGAGTTCGCACATCCCGAAAACAACACCAAAACCATCTAAAAACGAGTAGTTTTCTAATTAGTGCAGTCGCGCTCCACCGCACGTTACTCTGCGTCTCCTCGTTCCGCACACTCTCTCACCGATGACGATCAATAGAAATTGAGGAGAAGAAGCAGGAGAGGGGACCGGATTATCGCGCACTTTCCTTCTCTTTTGTCTCTGCGTCTCTCCGCTTTCCACACTATTTCTCCCAGCCTTCCCAATTCTCGAATGTTTTTTATCTTCTCATTCGAATCGCTCTAATTTCTAAATTTTATTGGATTCTTCAGAATCATCAGAAAACCAATTTACAGGATACTCTCACCGCCAGAAATGGCTGCAGCCACCGCTTCTCAACCGAAAAAGATGGCTTACGAGTTCACAATTGATGACGAAGAGCTAGAAGTGAGTGTTTTTCATGAATTCAAGACGCGTCGAAGGTGCGCCAGGTGTCAAAATATTTCAAGAAGCAATCAACTTGCCATGATATTCAAAAATAGCAGAAAACTGCGTCGAAAGCGCTTGTTTCGTAATCGGGAGAAAGAAGACAAGTTCGCTGAAAAACGCGCCAACGTTGCGCCTGACATCAAAGTTTTATGAAGTTTTTGCAGCTTTCGCTGAAATAAAAACGCGCCAGAGGCGCGCCCGACATTAATTCTTCAAGAAATTTTGCAGTTTTCTTCGCTAAAATAGAAGCGGCAAAGGTGCCCCCGACATCAAACTTTATAGAAACTTCAGCTGCAAGAAACGCGCTTAAGGTGCGCCTGACATCAAAAATTTCAATTAATTACTCAAAAAGCGGTCAAGGCGCGCCAGATTTTCATCAAATCTAGGAGAAAAAGTCAATATTTTACTATTTTAATTAAACATTTTCGTTGCAGGAGGACCAGAAAACTGCAGTCGACCAAGGAACGATGTGCAACATCTACAAAATTAATCTTCCCGCCAGCGCGTCGATTCTCAGCAAACAAATCGCCAAATCACAAGCGAAAAGAGGTAAAAATGCATGAAAATGAGATAAAAAGCACCGATATTTTTATGTTTTTCGTTGTAAAATTGGATAATTTCGAGTTTTTCAACGAAATTTCATTGCATGGTTCATGAATTTTTTTGAATCAGAAATATTTCATATATATGTTGTCATGTGTTGTCTCTGTAATAATTTCAGCGAAAAAAGTCGATCGCACCCGTCAGCGAAAGGATCTCTCCGTGGTGCGCGAGGAGCATTCGGAGGAGAACTCACTGAACGCGTCGCCCCGCCCAGTCACTGCTTCAGAAGACGTCGATGTCGTCACATCAGCACCAGCTTCACAACACGGAGGACGTTCTCGGCTTGACGCGGCGCCTGTGAAAATACAACGACAAGCGTCACTTCCAGATGAACAACGACGAGAAATGGACCCGATGGATGATGAGGAGGCGGAGCTTCTCGCGATATTGTTGAGGGGAATTGAGAGAAATGAGCAACGGGAGGCGATGGCGTTGAATGCTTCTGGAGGCGGAAATCAGCAGATTCAGAATTCTCCGAATCCCTCGTACAACATGCACCAGATTCCACCATCCCCCGGTCTCCCACGTCTTCCACCCGGTGCCAAAGTGTCCGAATGGCTTCTGGAGCGCTCTTCGTCACCGGATAATTTGTCTGTCGTCTCTTCTGTGCTTCTGGAAGATTCTGGACTTGTTGTGAATTATCAGGAGACTGACGATGAGGAGGATATCTTTTTTGATGCGCAAGAAGAGAAAGAAGAGAAAGTTCTTGACGTTGTGAATAGTAATGTTGTTGTCGATGGTCTTGAGCATGAAATGCAAGGCAAGTTGTTGTAGAACACGTTTTCATGATGGAAATTGCATTTTTTGAGTTCAAAACTCAATTTTTCCAGGGTTTTCACGTCCAAATGCACTTTTTTCGCTCGGAAATTGCTTGTCTTTGACGCTTGCAGGCTGAAAATTGCTGAAAATTCACTCTTTTAGTTACATATTTCTGAAAAATGCTGAACAAATACACTTTTTGCTGAAAACGCGCAAAATTTTCGAATTTTTCCCAGTTTTTCCCGTTTTTTCAGCTGGGAGACGTTTCGAAACTAGGTGTTTGAAAACCGGGACATTTCGAAACCGAAATTGAATAAATCACTGAAAGATAAGGGATTTTTCTCATATTTTGTCCAATTTCCAATCTCAAAATCTGCAAAATCTGCAATTTTTACACATTTTTGCACCATCTCAATTTCAGCTCTCAAATCCCACCTTCACCCATAATTTCCCACTATTCCAGGTCTCTCACTGAATCGAAACATGACGGCGATGACACAATCGTTGGTTCGAGTCGAAGAGGAGACAACGGCGACAGATGGAGGACACGGTGGAGGATTCGATACGATGAATGGAAGAACGGGACGAAGCACGTCTGTCAGTCCACGGCCGTCCGAACAGTTTACGAGGAACTCGAATGGGAGTGCCACGTTCAACGTGAAGCATTCGGTAAGATATAACTGGAGTGATTTTTTGAAAAATTGGTCTGCTAATTACGATTTTGGTCTGCTAATTCTCCATATTGGTCTGCTAGATCTCAGATTGGTCTGCTAGCTCCTGACTTTGGTCTGCTAGCGATTAACATTGGTCTGCTAGCTCCTGACTTTGGTCTATCTTCTAGAATCAAGATTAACCTAGATTTTTACGTTCTAACCCTCTAAAAATCTCTATAATAACCAATCTGGCGCTCCTTTTCCGCGTTTTTTGTTTTCTTAACCTAACCCTAACATTCCAGAGCACGTTGGCACGTCTTCAGAAGTTCACACCATCTCCTCAGCAACAACAGATCAACGGAAATTCGACGCCCTACGATACACCATTGTCATCGAGAACCACAAGAAGTGTGCTCCGTGTACATAATGTCAATTCGACGCCCCGCCCACAAAAACAAAATTCGACGGCGATGTCGAAATCGAGTGTGGTTACGACAACGACGACTACGAGAAGAGCAGTTTCGGGAATAAGAATGGTATTAATTAACAAAATTACTAATTAGATAATTAAAAACGGCTTTTTTTGACATAATTTTCTAACTTTAACTTCAAAAACTCAGTTTGTATCCAATTTCGGACTGAAATTTCAAATTTTCAGCCACCAGCATCATCCACCCCATTCTCCAACAACACCTCTCAGAAATCCGTTACGCCAACAGTGACAGTGAATCCCTCAACACCGTCCCGACCGGCTTCCGTTGCCTCATCGATTGGAACACGTTCTGGTGTGAACATGACGTCTGGAACCGCGTCGAATCTCGAGGGACTTCAGGATTTGATTCAGATGCAGGAGGAAGGTAAGAAAACGAAAAATTAGTAAAAACAGTTAAAAATGGCTCAATTTTGCTCTTAAATTGGTCGGTTAGTTCCCATTTTGGTCTGCTAGCTCTCGAATTGATCTGCAAGTCATGATATTGGTCTGCTATCAAGCTTAACATGTGAAAAATCCTAAAATTCTGCAAAATACCCTTAAAAATATCTGAAATTTTTCATATTTCCAGCTCTTCGCCGCGCCGCCCAAGGCAGTCAAGACGCCGAACGAAAGATGTCTTGGCACAGCGACCAGGAAGCGAATCGCCAGTCGACTTCAACTCATTCGTCACTTGGTTCTCTGAGCTCGAGCAAATCGATCGACGGAGCTCACACGATCAACAAACTCGGTGGTGGAGCAGGAGGAGCTCCAGGAGTCTCAAGAATACCGACACCAAGAACTCGTCTTCCAACGCCACGTGGATCCACGTTGCCAAAGAGAGTGTAAGTTGGGAATCGAATAATGAAGATTTGATGAAAAAATATACACTTTTTAATTTAAAAATGATAAAATTCAGGTCGATTGGCATTCAGACAGGTATATCAAGCTATTTTGGGTGTATTTTTCCACATTTTTCCACAATTTTTCTCCACAAAATCACGAAAAAGCTGTTGAAATCTCACAAACACCACCAAAAACACATTCCTCTCAAAGCTCCGCCCACTTTCACCTGGAATTCGATAATTTTCAGACATTCCGTGGCCGCCGCCGTGCGTTTCACGACATCGAAGCCAGAGTCTACCCCATCTGGTCATGGCACCAACCACGACGTCTCCAATGCTGATGAATGCTTTTGAAGAGGCGGAAGAAGTGAAGAATTGTAAGGATTTCGACGAAAAATAGCAAAAATTTAATGAATTTTCTTTTTTTGGTCTGCTAGATCTCAGATTGGTCTGCTAGCTATGAAATTGGTCTGCTAGTTCTTAAATCGGTCTGCTAGCTATGATTTTGGTCTGCTAGCTCTCAGATTGGTCTGCTAGCTATTATTGTATCACATTTTGAGCTAAAAAATAGAGTTTTGGTCGCATTTTGAACTAAAATCTTCAAACTTTGCTTCAATTTCTACCAAAACCTTCCCAATTTTCAGCTAAACCACCCGTCTCTCAATCTACTCGTCGAATGGCTCGAAGCATGCTCATTACTCCATCAATCTCTTACGATGCCACGTCACTCGCTTCATTTTTATTGATTCCTCCTCCCTCAACAAAATAATTTTCCCCATTCTCTTCTTTCCATTTCCTGTTTCCAAAAAATTTCGCTTAAAGCCCCCATTCTGAAACTGCATTTTTTAATTCACTTGTCCCCACTGCTTCCCCAAATTATTAAGATAATTCTGAGAAATAGGCCCCCATTTGATACGAAAACCGGTTCCCACATGACTATTATTGTGCATTAAAAGAACAATTTAAGAAAAAATTGTATATCCCTGTATAGTCTCCCTTTCATACTACTTAGCAACCACCGGTTATCATTCCCATTTTAGTCCGAACAACTCGTCTGTAAATATGCATAAGTCCCGCCCACAAAAGAAAAGGGCGGAGTCATCTTGTGTAATATCTCTTTTGTCGCGTATAATTACAATTATAAATGAGCTTTCTAAATTAATTAACTTTCAAGAATTTTATTTTTAGAGCACTAACCAACAGTTGACATTTTCAGTGTGTGATATTTCCTTATAACCTTTTTGTTTTTTAAAGTTCTCAATGTTTCCAGTAAAATGGATAAAACTCCGATACGAAGGAGTAAATCCGTCGATTTAGAAGATCCATTCACACCGATTCCCAAACTGTGTGAGTTTCGCGGCGAAGGCGCGACAGTCGAGTGATTTGAGAAGGAAAACACTGGAGAAATGAATGAAAATGACTCAAAAACATCGAAAATCCGGCTGAAAATAGTGCGGCATGGTTTCAGATACAACCGTGCCGCACAAATTTTCACAACTTCCAGAAACTGGCCGGAAATGCTTTTTGAGGCATTTTTACTGATTTTCGCAGTCAATTTTTGAATTTTCATCTGATTTTCAACGTTTTCTGGCTATTTTTGATCTATTTGAAATAAATTTTCAAAATTTTCTCAGTCATTCTTCACTTCATTCTAGTTTTCTAAGCCATAGTTTATAATTTTTTTGAAAAAGACACAAAAATCGTGATTTTCGTCCAATAATAACGGAATTAAATTGAAAAATCGTTATTTTTAGTTCAGAAATGTTGAAAACGACGCTAAAAATCAAAATTTTGGCTGAAAATAATTTCAAAATTGTGATTTTTCAGTGAAAAATAACTCAAATTTGTTTTGGTCTGCTAGCTCTTAAATTGGTCTGCTAGTTCTCATTTTGGTCTGCTAACTATGTTTTCGGTTTTTCAGCCCGCCTCCGCACTCCAAGAACGTCTCGAGAGTACGTCTGCCCGTTGAAGACCACTCCTCCCTCCGATGCAACCTCTTTTGAAAACGCTCCTCCCGAAATCTCGGCACCCCGAAAACGTGGCGTCGACGAGTCCTCCGTGACTCCTTTACACCAAAAAAATGGGCCGCCACTGCTGAAAAAGAGCTCGATGAGTGTGCTAGCAGATGGATTTCGATCGGCGGCGATGCTGAATATGGAGGGAGAGAATGAGAATGATCTATTTGGATTATCATTTCGAAATGAGCATTTATTTCTGAATAATGGGAATAAGAATCCTCAAAATCATCGTCAGAAGCCGACGGAAGAGATTCTGGATCCATCGAAATGTCTACCTGAAAGAGATATGGAAATGTACAAAAAGATTAAGAAATTGGATAAATTTTATGGTATTTTACTTGAAGCCCCGCCCCGAAAACCCTTTTTTCACAGACTGGCAACAAGAATGTCTGTCCGACACTCGTCTTCTCAATGGAGAGAATTGCATTCTCTCACTGCCAACTGGTGCCGGAAAAACGTTGATTGCAGAGGTTTTGATGTTACGAGAGGCGGTGGTCAAGAAGAGAAACGCTATTTTGGTATTGCCTTATGTGGCGATTGTTCAGGAAAAGGTAAGGAAACAGATGACGTCGAGGGAGGATTCAGAATCTGAATTCTTCAGCAAGAGCGGACTGCTAGATCTCAGATTGGTCTGCTAGTTTTGAAATTGGTCTGCTAGCTAGAATTTTGGTCTGCTAGTTCTCAACATTGGTCAGCTAGTACTCATTTTGGTCTGTTAGGCATGAAATTGGTCTGCTAGCTGAGATTTTGGTCTGCATACATTCACATTTTGAACCACAATTTCATTTATTTCCGATCTGAGAGCTAGCAGACCAAACACATTTGAGTCATTTTTGACTGAAAAATCGCAATTTTAACGTGATTTTTTGCCAAAATTTTTATTTTTAGCGTGATTTTCCCCATTTCTGGATCGAAAATTTTAAATTTCAAAGTAATTTCGTTATTTTTGGACGAAAAACACGATTTTTGTGTTACTCCAATATCTTTTTTCAACAAAGAATCGTACTAGGTTGATCGATCGATTGTTCAAAATTAAGCAATTTTAGTTGCCATCCGTGAAAAAAACAAAACCAATACCGCTAAATAAATGACATTAGAATAGTTTTTTGGCCATTTTTGCGTTTTTTGGCAGTTTAGTCCGGGCCGTTGTACATTAGCGACTTGTCATCGGTCCCGTTTTATATCATATACATAGAGCTCGCTGAGATCTACATTTCGGTATATTTTTCAGTTCATAATATTCGTTTTGAAGAGAGTTACTTTGAAATTGGTCTGCTAGCTATAATTTTGGTCTGCTAGTTCTCATTTTGGTCTGCTAGCTGTGATATTGGTCTGCTAGTCAGTCCTTCAGTCTAAAGTCAATAAGCTATATGTCATCCTCTCATCAACAACCTCCCCATTTTCCAGATCTCGTCTCTCGCTCCATTCGAAGATGCATTCGGAATCAACATCGAAGAATACGCCTCCAATAAAGGCAGATTTCCCCCAATAAAACGTCGAAATCGCGTGTCCGTCTACGTGGCAACCATCGAGAAAGCCAACATGCTAATTAACTCCCTAATTACGCAAGGTCAATTAAATCGGATAGGAATGGTGGTGGTCGACGAGTTGCACATGATTGGTGATGGTGGTCGAGGAGCGATTCTAGAACAATTGCTTGCGAAATTTCTGTATAAAGGATGTGGACAGATTGTTGGAATGTCGGCTACACTACCCAATATCGATGATTTGCAGTTCGCATTGAGGTCTTTCGTGTACAGTACCAATTTTCGGCCTGTAGAACTCACAGAATTCGTTAAAATCGGACAGACAATGCATCAAGTGGCAGATGACGGGGAGCTCACACCGGCTGGTGATCTTCCTGTTAATGTGAGTCTATGAAAACTTCTAATTTTAAAAATTCAAAAATTTTCAAATTTTCAGAATCTGAAATCGACAGATCCCGATGGAATCTGCCAACTACTCGCTAAACTTATACCCAAGAGTTCCGCCGTCATTTTCTGTCCGAACAAGAAGAATTGTGAGAATGTGGCTGTCTTGATTGCCAAGACCCTCCCGGCGTTAGTAGTTAACCTAGTTAACGCTAATCAAAGATCCCTAATTAACGCGATTTCAGCCATATCCGACAAGCGAAACGAGCTGAAAGTGAGGCTTTCCTGGAGTCATATTTGACGGATAACGATGAGGAGCGGATGGATTCAGTGCTGAAAAAGTGTATACTGTCGGGGGTGGCCTATCATCATTCCGGGTTGACACAGGATGAGCGAAAGTGTGTGGAGGCCGCGTTTATGGTGATTTTACTTGCCGACACTCGCTTAAAACTCAATATTATGACCTAGCAGACCAATCTGAGAACTAGCAGACCAACATCATAGCTAGCAGACCAAAAGCATAGCTAGCAGACCAAAGTCATAGCTAGAAAAATCGCAATTTTAAAGTGATTTTAAGCCAAATCAGGTTTCATCTTCAAACCTGATTTTTGATATTCTTGAGTCATTTTCAGCTCATTTCACTGTTATTTCTCCGTTTTTTTCCTGTTGGCGGTCGTGCCTTCGCCGCGTTTTACTCAAATCTAATTTGAATACCTTTTTTTCAACGAAAAATATCGTACCAGGTTGATCGATAGTGCCATTCAGTCCGTAGCAGATCGTAACCATATAGCTCGCTGAGATCTACATTTTGGTATACTTTCCAGTTCATAATATTGAGTTTAACGCGATTTACAAATGCAATTTTCTAAAACCAATTTCAGGAAGGCCTCATCTACGTCGTATGCGCCACGTCGACCCTCGCCGCTGGCGTGAATCTTCCCGTCCGTCGTGTCATCATCAAATGCCCAATGGTCGGACGAGAACGACTGGGTAAGGCTCAATACCTCCAGATGGCTGGACGAGCAGGACGCGCCGGATTCGACACGAAAGGAGACTGTATTACGATAGTGAAACAAGGAGAAGAGGAACGATGGTTCAGAGAAATGCTGAAATCTGAAATTCCACGATGTATGAGTTCGCTGTCGTCACTGGAGTCGATGGGATCGTTCATTTTGGATATTGTAGTGCTGAAAATCGCATCGAATCTGAAAGAAATCATGCGAGGTGTTCAATATTCTCTGTACGCCGCTCAAGAATCAGCGGATAACATTCAAAAACTCGTTGAACAATCACTGAAACGATTAGAAGAGCACTATTTCATTACAATCGATGAGACAACTGGAGAAATTACTCCATCGGATCTTGGAAATGCTGTGTTTAACGCTGGATTCGCTCCAGATGAGGCGACACGTCTTCACTCGGATTTAGTGTCTTCTCTGAATCAAGGAGTGATATTCTCGTCGCATTTCCATTTGTTGTTTATTATTACACCGTATGAGCAGAGTTGTAATATCAATTGGGATCTCTTTTTGCTAATGGTAAGAGAGCATACAGACAGATAGGAAAATATTACCATAATTCTACCAACTTTGAGAATGTGTTGTCCAAAAATAACACGAAATCACCTTGAAAATCGTAATTTTTAGTTTAGAAATGATGAAAATCACGCTAAAAATCAATATTTTGGCTGAAAATCTCTCTAAAATTGCGATTTTTCAGTCAAAAATGGCTCAATGTTTTTTTGGTCTGCTAGCTCCAGACGTTGGTCTGCTAGCTCCAGACGTTGGTCTGCTAGCTCCAGACGTTGGTCTGCTAGCTCCAGACGTTGGTCTGCTAGCTCCAGACGTTGGTCTGCTAGCTCCGATTTCGGTCTGCCAGCTCCTGACGTCGGTCTGCTAGCTCTAATTTTGAAATTCGCATGTTAGCTCTAATAGTTTTGAATCATGAGATCACAGAAATGATTTTATAAATTTATTATCCATATTTCAGTACAACGCCTTACCCCAAAGTGAACGAAAACTACTCGGAGAATGCGGTCTCGAGGAGAAATTCATACTCGAAGCGATCATAACTCGAGTGGATCTCACCGCCGGCACGCCTCGTATGCGTCTCTACATCGCTCTAATGCTCCAAAAAATCTGGAATCACGAACCAATGTACGCAGTGGCTGAGAGGTTCGGTGTGGAGAAGGGATGGCTTCAGACGACATTGCAGTCGTCGATATCACAGGCCGCGTCGATTGCAAAGTTTTCAGAGGTTGGTATCATCAGATTGGTCTGCTAGCTTTGAAATTGGTCTGCTAGCTATAAAATTGGTCTGCTAGCTATGATATTGGTCTGCTAGCTTTGAAATTGGTTTGCTAGCTCACAGATTGGTCTGCTAGTTCTCAGGTTGGTCTGCTAGCTTTTAGATTGGTCTGCGAGTTCTCATTTTGGTCTGCTAGATCTCAGATTGGTCTGCTAGCTATGATTTTGAATTTTTTCAGAAAATCACAACGATGTGGCCACTGCGAAAACTGCTGCCAGAACTTGTGCAGAGGCTGTCTGAAGCGGCACAACCAGAGCTGTTACCTCTGATGACAGTGGATGGAATCAAGAAAGCGAGAGCCGGCATTCTATTCAAAGCTGGTTATAAGACAGTAGGAATGGTAAGAAGGCTGAAGCTCCGCCCACTCCACAAAATCTGAAAATTTTTCATTCCAGATCGCTCGAGCGTGTCCGTTGAAACTTGTTCAAGAGCTCGGCACGATTCGTCTCGCTCAAGCGAAATCCATCATCGCCAGTGCGAAAATGGTACTCCGTGATCAAGTCGACGAAAAAATGGAGGAATTGGATGTGTGGGGCGTGGCCACCGATAATTTTAGCTATTTTTGAATTTTTCTTCTTGTTGTTTTTGTTGTAAAAATGTGATTGCATGCAGACCAATATCATATGCTCTCGTCGGATCTCTCTCTTGTTCTATATATCATTTTATTTATATATTTACGGTTAAACAAAGTTTTATAATTTTTTAAAATTAATTTCAGAAATTTTGAAATTCTTTATCTTTATTTATCACGGTTAATTTCAGCCGACTTCTCTATTTCTCCATTTAATCTCCTTTTTCAGAAAATTTCCTGAAATTCCAGATGGTAAACGTGAAGAAAGGTGTGTTGGTGACCAGCGACCCGGCGTTCCGTCAGCTACTCATCCATTTGGACGATTCGAGACAACTCGGATCAAAGTTTATTGTTAGGGTAAGGAATGACTGAAATTAGGAAGGGAAATATATCTGAAATTCATCTTTGTAAAAAGAAGTAATTTTTAAAAAGTTGAACAACGTTTTTGTCTTTTTTTTTAATTTCGATGCATTTTTTACAGAACCTCTTCTAATTTTGCCGAAAATTTGACTTTTTCGAAAGAAAAATTACTATGGTGTTGGTCTGCAAACTATGATTTTGGTCTGCTAGTTCTCATTTTGGTCTAATTGCAGGAACTCGACGACACTCATCTGTTCATCGAAAAGGAGATCGTGCCGAGTTTGGAGAGCAAAGTGGAACAAATCATGGAGAACATGAATCCGGAGACTAACGATAACAAATAATTGTGCATTTTGACTGAAATTTTTGCTGAAATTCTTGATAAATGAGACGAGATTTATTAGTTCAAAAATCACAATATTTTGGTTGTTGGTTGCATATAAATAGTCTGAGAATGTCTGAGGGGATGAAAAGAAGAAGAGGGGAACCCGTTGAAAAAACATTATTTTATACAAAATTAGGCACTTGTGCCACGTGGCACAAGATGCAAAGCGTCAAGTTTCGCATTCGATTCTCGGATGAAGTAGCTGACGGACGACTCGGTTTGGAGGAGTTGGACGGTCGCCTGCTTGAACAGAACCCATCGACGGAATTGGTCTTCCGTGAAGATTTCCGACTGGAATTGCAAGAAATTAAATTTGAACTGGCGCATCGTTGGCGCGTTCTCGCTATCTTTAACGTTGAGCTGATGTTACATTCTAGGCTCGCATGCATAATTATTTAGGTTTGATCTACCCCAAGTATCCATAGAGCTGGCGCACCTTTGGCGCGTTTTCCCAATCTTTTGCTATCTTTCGCTATCCCAATGCATACGATCTCAAAATATTGTCAGGGGCACCTTTGACGCATTTTCATGAAAAATGTCTAGTTTCAGTACTCACCAATTCCTTATCATAATCGCTCTCCCTCCTCGCACTGATCTTTCTCAAAAAGTCGGTATCCTTGAATCGTTTCTGAAGATATGACTCTTCGGCTCGGGCGGATTGCTGAAACATTTAAATGAATTAATTGCCCAATTAACTAATTAAGTAACTTACAATATCAATAACTCCATCCTTAATCCGCTCGTTCAACTTGCTCAACTGTAATCGGAGATTCGTCTCGATGCCCACCAGCTCTTTGCTCTTGTCCAGATATCGGCGGACACGGGACGCCAGATTCTTGTCGTGTTGTTCAACGATTGATAGAAGACGGGCACCGGTTCGTTCGGTCTGGAAATAGAAGAGTTTAGATTGTTTCAATAGTTTTTTAAAGTAAATTTTCAATGAATTTGGTCGTTTTCAGTAGAAATCGTCCAACTTTAAGAGTATGTTATGGTATCACTGATTATCCCATCAAGTAGATTTTTGATGAATCGTACAGCTCAAGTATAGACCTTCATTTTTGTAGAAGACCACTTTTTTGTACGGGCGGTTACTAGAGAGTTATGGTCATTTCAAAGCGACATGGTTAAAAGTCACACTTTTTTGAGCTGTTGTCTTAACATGACCATAACATTCTAGGGAGTGTCCGTACAAAAAAGTGGTCAACTACAAAAATAAAGCTCTACCTTTGATCTGTAAGATTCATTAAAAATCTACTTGATGAGACAATCAATGTCAGCATGAAACATTCTCAACGTTGGACAATTTCCACTCAATGTTTACAACTTTTTGACCGGTACTGTATGTGTTTTATACCGTATCTCACTAAGGAGGCTCTGGACAAAAAAGTGGTCAACTACAAAAATGAAGATCTAGTCATGTTACACCTTGTCACAAAAATTCAAATAAATGTGTCCAAAGTTAGACCCATTTCCCATAATTGATAAATGCTCACCTCATCCAGCTCATTCTCAATAATATTCTTCTCCTCCTCATAAGTGCTCAACTTCCTGGACACCTTCTGAATACTCTCGTGTCTCGTCGCATCAAGACGTGCCAGGTCTTGACTACCGAGGTCCGGGTTACGGTATCCTTGTTGGAGATTTATGAGTGACGGGGTTGCCATGAAGTTGTTGAGGAATGATGAAGTGGTGTGTTGGAGAGGGGACGGAGAGGTGAGAGACGTCATTGAGGTGGAGCTGAAAATAGTTGGAAAGTATAAAAACAGAAAGAAACTTTTGAAAAAGTGTAAAGCGCCTATAGTTATGACTATTGTTTGTATACTGTCTGAAATCGTAACAAAAGCATTTCAGACCGAAATGGGCGGTCTTATGATACTGTTTAGAAAAAAAGTGCTGCAGGTCAGTAACTTTTCTTGGACTAGAAAGGACTGTCCAGAAAATGAAAATCTAGAAATTGTTAGAAATTCCAAATTTCAGACACTCCCTATTTTCAGCACAATTTCTTTGGTGCTGAAAATTTTTCGATGACAGTTCCCCTCTTCTCTTTTTTTCCTTATGATCGCATTCGTACAGTGCAAACAAATAATATTAGTCATAAAAAAGGAGAGGAAACAGAGAGAATGTTATCAAATGTGGTATGTAAAAGGGAGAATTGTTGGAAATGATACACTAATTTTTTGGAGAAATTCAGTGGAAAAAACAAATCCGTTTAGTTTTTATACGAAGGGAGCTGGGTTCTCAGATGTAGGCGGCCGGAAAGATCATATGAGCTTTTAGCAGAAAATGATAATGGAAAAATGTGTGGGTGGTTTCAACAGGAAAAGTGAATGAAAAAAGAATGTTTTCAGATGAAGACCCAAATCGTAGCTAGCAGACCAAAATGAGAACTAGCAGACTAATGACAAAGTACCTCACTTCAAAATGAGTTCTATGAGCTGAAAAGTATACCAAAATGTAAATCTCAGCGAGCTCTATCGGGGGCCGGATGGCTAAGGGACACCACTATTCCGAAATTTAAGATTTTTTTGATAATGTTTGATGTCGATTTACGGGGCTATTCTGAGGATTTACGGAGCTAGCGGAGCTAGATTTCTTGTGTGTCTGTAGATTTACGGGACTTTATGTAGATTTACAGAGATAGATGTCTTAGGTGTGTATTTACAGATACATTGTGTGAACTTACGAGCCTCTAGGTTGATTTACGGAACTCACGTGTAGATTTACGTATGATAGGATTGATATACGATGCTAAATGTTTTTGTATTGAGGAGAATTTCTATTGAAATGTACTGAATCGATTCATATCAACAAATCTTGAATTTTGGAATAGTGGTGTCACCTTTTAATGTGCCAAAAAAACCGAAAAATTACCAAAAAAATAATTGTAGCACGGCTCGCGCCACATGAACGAACAGTCATCCGACCCGTATTATGTCAGTGACATAGATCTCACTGAGATCTACATTTTGGTATATTTTTCAGCTCATAAGATTGAGTTTTAAGCGAGATGGGCACGATTATTAAATATGATTTTCTCAAACCTATAATCGCAGTCTATGTATGTATAGTTAAAATGTGATATTCCAGAAATTTAGAAATTTGATTTTTCTTTGATTTCAAAACGAAACTCTTCCTCCTAAAGAAGGTCGTAAACTGTCTCCAAATGTTTGCACATAAAAAAGCAAACATCATATGAGTGATAAGACTGGAATTTATTTGTGTAGGAAAGGTTAATATGTATAGTAAATGTACATGCATATGTTTATATATAGAGGTTCCAAAAAATAGAATAACGCTTACCGATTGAGATGATCAATTCTGAGTCCTTTTGGCTTGATTGGTACTGGAGGCTTCGGTTTGTAGAGGTCAATATCAATGGATCCATTTAATGAAGATGCCATAGAGGGACTGCGCTCGTCGGTCGGCATTGGGTGCACCTGGAATATTGGATGTTGCACCGCCCGGCTTTTTGATCAACTCTCTAGTGTAAAGAGTACCATTGTGTGCCGACAGAAAAAGTGCCAGAGAGTATATTACTTTACACCACAACTCTTACTGGATGCGCATATAGCGCCGGTTGACAGCTAGCAGTGAGAATAAGAATTATGGTTTTTTGAATGGTGATGGCAACTGTTCAGAGGGAGGGAGAATAAAATTCAAGATTCTGATATTGATGACACCCTATCTCGCTTCAAATTGAGTTCTATGAGCTGAAAAATATACGAAAATGTAGATCTCGACGAGTTCTATGTCTGTGACCTACTACGGATGTGGCACTTTCACCCTGCTTTGCAAATAGTCATTTTGTCCATATTGTATCAAAAACATAGAACTCGCTGAGATCTTAATTTTGGTATACTTTTCAGCTCATAACGTTGAGTTGCGAGCGGTTTAAGAATTCAAAAAGTTTCAGCATGCTAGTTCTCTTTTTTTTTGATTGAATTTTAAGCGATTTAGACCTGTGACAAGTATGAAATTTCCAGATTTCCTAGTGATATACTCACCTCAACTGTTGGTTTTGCAGTGACCGGTGGTGGTATAGGCGGTGGTGGTGCAGCGACTGGAGTCGTCACCGGTGAACTGATGGTTGTGTTGGAGGAGAGTTCCAATGAGCTCATCGAGTTGGAGAATGGCACGGATAATCTGAAATGATGGATATCGATGTTTATGATCTATGGTTTTTCAATTGGTACAATATTGTTGAGATCAATTGTAATCACTTAGCAATTACTTTATGAATGTAGAATTAGAATCGTTAAAAGCAATTTTTGACACAGGATCTACGGTTTCCCATTTGGATATCGCTGAGATAAAAATTTATGCTAATTACTTATTGAAGTAATTAAATACAAAGAATAAATTAAATGGGAAGTATGAAAAACTAACAATGTTGGGTGTGACCGGGAGGACTGATAAGAAATAAATTTTTTCAGTCGGTGCCACCACTGTCACAATATTTATTGTACATACTTGACAATAAGGACAGCCAAAATCATAAATTTCGAAAAGTAGCATCAATACTTCATGAAAACTTTAAAGCCTTTAAGGAAGTTGGAACAAAAGCCTCGATATTTCCAGAAAAGTCAGAAAATGGGAATTTCTAAATACAATAACCTGATACAGAATCTGGAAGCTATTCTGACCATCCTAACTACATAGTAAACATGTACTAATACTAATCCAGGAAACTGACAAAAGAACAAGGGAAGGACAGGAAGCTTGTTCCAGAAACAAGGGGAGAGAAAAAGAGAGAGAAACAGAAAATGCGGGCGGTACGGAGAAACTTGTCGGTGGGGGGATAGAATAAGAAGAAGACGATTACGTGAGATCGCAGGAAGCGATGCCAATTATTCAGATCACAAGAGAGGCGAGAGACCGAGGAGTAGACAGAGGAATTGCTTGCATTCCAAGCGCATTTTGGAAGCCACTTGGAAGAAGAAGAAGGTGGTGAGAAAAGGTTGAGATCAAAAATTCATAATCGTGGAAGATTGGGGAAAAAGCGCGAGAGGCGCCCCAGAAAAATCGCAATCAGAAATGCGGATACTTCAGCCAGGCATGGTGATTGAGAAGTTGACTGGATTGTAGTAAAACGCGTCTGAGGCGCACCAGACAAAACAAACCAAAGTGAACCGAGCAACCTCATAATGAGATTGAAACAGTAGGCTAGAAACGAAACGCGCCAAAGGTGGCCCAGCCGCAATCCTAATAATTAAGAGATACATTTCATTTCTAGAAAAAAAGCTCCTGTGCCCGGTTCTCCAAGAGTATTTCTAAAATTTCACGCAAACCGCGCCCGAGGCACGCCAGCCGTATCAATATCATTAAGATCAACCTAAATTGGAATCTTTGTTCTCTCTTTTTCGATTTCTCAAAATGATACATTTGGAAGTGAAAGTCTCATTATTCTAATATCTCTCCCCCTTCGTCTTCCCGAATATGTAAAATGAGATCTCAAAAGATTTGACACGGAACGGTTAAAAGGGAATGTGAGATGAACGAAGCCGCCTAAGAAGGGTTTCACTCTCGCACTTTCGATTGATACTTACTATTGATAACGAACGGGGTGATTAGAGAATAAGGAGATATTCAGACATTTGGAATGAATTGGGGAGTAAAAGGAAGTTATGGAGAAGAGAGGAGTCTGGAAACTCGAGTGAGACTCAAACCAGATCAACTGAGATCGTCTGAGATTTCTGATACCAACTGAGATTGACTGAAATCGGACAAAATCGGTTAAGAGCATTTTATTTAGTTCAAGATTGTTCAAAATAAGTTAAAATTGAACTGAGATTGACTAACAGAGAAGATCGGCATTCAGATGTTTCCCTCTAGGTCTGGTATTTCAGAAAAAAAACGAGAGTCAGTTGGGAGAAAGTGATCTATATCGTTGGAAAACCGAGAAAACGCTGATTCCAAACATACATTAAATTTTTGCCCTCGAGACCTGGTATTCGATAAAACAGGGTCAAATTTAAGACCGCTAGAACATTTCTGCCTCTTTCTCTGCTTGAAATTTTGCAGCGGTCTTACTTTTGACCTATTCTTCTGGAACACTAGGTTTCAAGGGCAAAAACTGAATATATATCTGAAATCAGCATTTTGTCAGCTTTCCAATTATATAAAACAGGCCAAATTTAAAAAGCAGAAATACGACGTGAACTTCGATATCCGACAATGATAACATCCACGTAGAGCTCATCGGAGTCTTCGTATAGGAGTCTTCTTCAACAAATAGATTGGTCAATAAATCCTTGATAAATCTCAGATAACTGTATCCGAGTGGTATAACCTGGAAATTGATAACTGAGATCTGTCGATTTCTTAAATGACTCACTTTTCGAAACTTGGGATTTTCAGCTTTTTCCCCAATTGAAAACATAAAGAATCCACTCGTAAATATAGTTCAAAATAAAGTGACTTCTGAAATCATCTGAAATTTGTGCTCCTCACTTTCTTCTTATCATTTGTCAGAGAGAACCATTAAAAACACAAACTCACACTACCAGGAAATGTTGGAATGAATTCCTAACATCTGACAAAAAGTCACGTAAATTTGAAAAAATACCCCAAATAATATTTTTGAAATCCTTTCCAACTTTTTCTGGTAGTGTGAGTTTGTGTTTTTAATGGTTCTGTCTGACAAATGATAAGAAGAAGGTGAGGAGCACAAATGTCAGATGATTTCAGAAGTCACTTTATTTTGAACTATATTTACGAGTGGATTCTTTAAGTTTTCAATTGGGAAATAACTGAAAATCCCAAGTTTCGAAAAGTGAGTCATTCAAGAAATCGACAGATCTCAGTTATCAATTTCCAGGTTATACCACTCGGATACAGTTATCTGATCAAGGGTTTTGACCTATCTATTTGTTGAAGAAGACTCCGATACGAAAACTCCGATGAGCTCTACGTGGATTTTATCATTATCGGATATCGAAGTTCACGTCGTATTTCTCTTTTTCATTGGATTTTGTGTTTTCTAACACTTTTTTAGTCAAATTCACAGAAAAAAACAAAGTCGTTTTCTAATATTTGGAAAAAATGCGGAAATCGGGCAAGAACTTCCGATAACTCTTCATGTCGTTTCAGAATTTCATATATATAACATCCCGTGACTATTCTAGTCAGCTTAAGAATGTTAATATAGGCAAGACAAAAAATGTAAGGAAACTTCAAGATTCATAAATATAGCTGTCTTTGGGTTTCTATCCTCTAAAAGTAGAAATTACCCAGAGTGACCTATTCTTCCATCAAAAGTATGTCACAGCGTCCTTCCAAAAGAAGAAGAAGAAGTGAACTAAACGGGATACACATAACTATGTAGAAGTGGAATTGGATGCATAACCGTTAGGAGAAGAAGAATTCAACCGAATATAACTGAACCGTCCGTTTCGCTGCTTTTTTCTCACTCCGCTCTTTTTATGGTTGTGTGTGTACAAGGGGTTTGACAATGTCACCTAAAATGCCAGCAGAGAAAAAAAAACGACTGTGACCTAGATAAGCTTTATGACAAATAGCGAGTTGAAAACATTTGGAAAAAAATATTTTTGACATTCTGATAGAGGAAAAAGTGGGAACTCACCTCGGTGTAGGCACCGGAACGAATGATGGGTCGAAATCCGGAAGGATTGATTGATAGTCACCGGAATCTATGAGAGACCGGTAGTTGGATGAAGTTTCGGTTGGTGTTGGTGATATTGAAGTTTGGGAGGATGAACTTGATGGGGAGAGGAACGGAGATGGACGGGATAGGGCGCTGGAAATAGAATTGGAAGTTATAGAGAATATACATTCATAATGTGGAATTTCATTAGGTGCTCTCACACAGTAATGATCAAAATTCTAACACTAGTTGGTTGTTTCCAGTTGAAAATGTCTACTCCTGATCAGAACGGCCCAGAATAGAATTGGTAGAAATAAAAACTGTGCCGAAATCAGAACCACTCAGAATTAGTGTGAGAGCCGCACCGAGTCTCTAACTAGAATCCTCTAAACGGTTTTGAGTTCTGGTACCGTCCATTTTGGATGGAAATGGGAAACATTGAGACTTTTGGATTCAAAAAACGAGACCTTTCATTTAAGTATAATCATGCCTATGTTTGGAAACAAAATTGGCTCCGCCACGAAAATTTTCGATATTTTCGAAATTTTTATAATATAGCCATGATTATATTTTTCTGAAAGCTGAAAACGAGCTGATTTCAAAAATTTTGTTTCCGTTGAGTTCAGATCTTTTTTGAGCAAGTTACAGGGCTTTCCGATTTTCAGGATCTACCGAAAAAACTGGCATTAAGGTTTTTTGGGTTTCCGACTATCTCTACGAAATCAAAGACACCATTACTGTCTCCTTCATATCTAAAAATTTTCCCCTCAAATTAAAGAAAAACCACTCACGCTTCCTCGGCAGCAGTCCGTTTCTGCCGAATCTTCCGTTTCGCTCCAGATGGGCTTCTGTGTAGCATTGGACCGGTGTCTTGTGGCAGGAAACTTCGGGATGGCTGAAAAATGAATTTAATAATTTCTTGTTTTGTAACAAAGTCCCTGTTCATCCTTCCCCTATCATCAATTGTCCAATTCCCACAACCCCGAAGGTCGATGAGGAACCTTCGGCCATCATCAAATGAAATAAGAAATCGGAGTCCAAAAAAGGACAGGTGTCGGGTGATGGAGGGGAGAAATGGTAATTAAAGAGGATACTTTCGAGGGAGGTGGAGGAGACGCAGAGAAAATTCATTTTTACGGTTCAACACTTCTGAGAAAGAATGGGAAAAAGAAAAACGGAAAAAGAGGTGCTTTATAGATCGTCAAAATATTTCTTTGAGGAACAGTTTTTTGTGAGCCCAGAGAGTTAAGGCACCCAGAACTGTCTCACCATGAAAGATTTGTTGTTCTAAGGGTCCGTTAAGCAGGTTAAGACCAAATGATAAGTCTGCTTATCCAGTTTGCAAAAAGGGTTGGCTGTATTAAAATTCTAAATAGAGATAAATCACAGTGTGCAAAACCCAGAACTAATTTGGAAATGTTCCAGACATATTTCGAGCTGAGGTACTTCATTTCTGAACACGCTGATTCCGAATATGTGGTTCAATTTTGCAGAACGCTTCACTGAACCGATGTATATGCATTTACAGTCATTGCAAAAATTGCGTTTTTTGAAGATATCAATTTTAGACCCAATTTTTTTCCAATTTTCTCTGCGTAATACGAAAAAGTAAATGAAGATTGAGATAGCACACTGTTTTTTCTTCATATAAAAAATAGTAGCAAAGGAAATTTCCAGAAAAAAGTGGTATCACTTATATTTTCGACAGAGACAAACAGATGTGATTAAGCTTTCTATGGAAAGATATTGAATAAGAATAGTCATGCAATTTTTGAACAGGTAACTACCTAAGATGCATATATCTCAATTTAGTGAAGCGTTCTGCAAAATTAGAATACAAATTCGGAATCAGCGTGTTCAGAAGTACTTACGTGTCAATTTGAATAGCCGATATACATCTAAAAAATTCCATAGTCTATCCAGTCGTAAGAAATGGGAGGCTTAACATGAAGGGTTTGCAATTTTAAGCATTTAAATCACAGTGAGCAGAATCTTTTTAAAAAGTTAAGCAGACCCATGACCACTACCCCACTACCCAAAAAACACTGTTGAAATGGAGATTGGAATGTGAGAAATTCGCTTTTTCTTCATCTTCCACCCATCAAACAAGGGGTAATAAATGAGAGAAATAGGAGAGGAGACGAGGTGAAAATCTTGTTCGAATCTACCAGAATCAAGGACAAAAAACACAAATTCATTGGGGGGAGAGGGGGCATCAGACAGCTGTGTGAGAGAGAGAAAGGACAAAGATGATGAGTCAAAATTATTTTTTTTTTCTCAATTTGGTGATTCATAATTTTGCAGATGCTATGCTTTAGCAGATGCTAAGAAAAACAGGTCTGTCAGTCCGGATGTCCTCAAAATCTAAAAAAAAACCAAAAACTTAATAAGTTTCAATCTGTCAGAGTGATGGATCACTTTTATTCCCGCGCCTCACCAAAAAATAGAGACCAAAAAAGTGAAAATGAAAACGGAAGCATCTCGAGGCAAAAAAAGACCGCCCGTGTTTTCTTGGACGACTTTTTTCAATTTCTTAAGTCAACATTTACTTTTTTGAAACTTTGGGGACTACGGTAACTGTGCTCAGAAGCTTCAAACATCTGTTACGCGCCGGAGGTGCGCCAGCGGCAATCTAGGGCTACTTGTTCAAAAACGCGCTAACGGCACGCCAGATTTTAAGGTTTCTTCATAATAGGCATAGTATCTCAGGAGAACAGGAAATGTAGACAAACCGATCCGCTTCTGCTCCACCCATTTTGTTATGGAGCGCACTTTGCACCCTCCGAACCTTCTAGAAACAGAAGGAAAGGAAGAACAAATAAAAATACATGTGAAATTTTGCACACACACACACAGATGGATATAATGTTGTTGCTGTGTTCGTCTCTTTGTAGATGACTCATCGAAAAGAGAGAGGGAACAAATAATAACGACTTATTTTCTCTGCGCAGATCAGAGAGGAAGAGAGATGGAGAGAAAAAGCACAATAAATCTCTGTCTTTTTCTTCATTTAGGGGAAAGTTGAAAGGGGGTATGAATCATATGCAAATTATGAAATGGAGAGGCCTGTATAGTTAGTTTAATGAAAAAACGAGTGGTGGCTTTGAAAATGAAGAATGAGGTACAGTAACCGGCAACTAATCTAGGTAATCAAAAATTTCTTCAAAAAAGAGAGAAGAGCAATAACATTAAGACTGTAGGTACAGTACCATGAAGTAAAATATACAAATTGGTCATTTTCAATTTTCAGAATGTGTTACGGTATCAGTGATTGTCCTACAAAGATAATTTGGCTCTATTACAGTTTAGATGTCCTTTAAAAACTAAAACGTCCCTTAAAACACTTAAACGTCCCTTAAAACACTTAGACGTCCCTTGAAACACTTAAACGTCCTTTCAAACTCTAATTTTTTTAAACGTCCTTTCAAAAGTTTAGACGTCCCAAAAAACGTTTAAACGTCCCATAAAATGTTTAGACGTCCCTTGTAATCCCAAAATATAGTTCTGAAGATTTAAACGTCCCAAAAAACATTTAAACGTCCCACAAAACATTTAAACGTCCCAAAAAACATTTAAACGTCCAAAAAATATTTAGACGTCTCTTGAACACTTTCAGTGACTTTTAGTGTTGAACGGACGTTTAAACATTTTTTGGGACGTTTAAATGTTTTTTGGGACGTCTAAGTATTTAAAACCAAATTTTCGGACTTCAAGGGACGTCTCAATATTTAATGGGACGTCTAAACGTTTTTTGGGACGTCTAAATGTTTTTTGGGACGTTTAAACATTTTTGAACATATTTGGGATCCGAAAGGACGTTTAAATGTTTCAAAGGACGTCTAAGTGTTTCAAGGGACGTCTAAGTGTTTTAAGGGACGTCTAAGTGTTTTAAGGGACGTTCAAGTTTTCAAAGGACATCTAAACTGTAATAGAGCCGATAATTTTTATGGGATCGTACAGAACAAAGATAGAGTTCCATTTTTGTAGTTGACAACTTTTTTGTATGGACCATAACTCTCCAGGGAGTGCCCGTACAAAAAATTATCAACTACAAAAATGAAGCTTTACTTTTGTTCTATAAGATCCATCAAAAATTTTCTTGGTGGGACAATTAGTGATGCCGTAACAACTTCTCAAAGTTGGTCATTCTTAACTGAAAAAGCCACTTACGATAACAGACATGTATCAAAAATCACCATTTTCAGCTAAAATGTTCTATCTGAAACTACGAATAATTATAAAACTGCAATATACCTATTTCCAAAAAAAAGATTTACGCTAAATCTCAAAGTAAAATTGCAGACCTACAATTTCCAGAAGTTTCTGGAATGTGAGATATTGTTAGTTACTATAAGGGGTTGCAGCACGACTTCATGATACCCGACTTTCTGTATAACTAATAGAGGGAATTCAAATTTTTTTTTAGAAAAAATGACCGGGAAACATTTTATACCTAGGTTATACAGTAGTCAAAATCAAAATGCTTCAATTCGGAATTAGATATATTCCATCAACTTTTAGAAACCCAAGGTTAGAAACTTTGAAATCACCATAACCAGTATCAGCTCAGCAAAGTTCTGATAACTGCACTCTACCGAAATCTTGCACACAATTTTCTTCGGTTCCGGCAGAGCGCGGTTTTAAGAAGCGGGACCTCTATCTCAACACCAAACCCACTCCATTTACCAACAAAATCAATATTAAGAGATCAAGGAGAAACCTCGCAATTGAAAACGACACACAAAAAACATTTAGGATTGCGAATAGAAGCGTAAACATCTCTCACCACCTACTACCGGAAGCATCGGGAGAAAAGTGCCGACAGCTTTTTGAATGACGCTCGGCAGTCAGGAAAGGCGGCTTTTCCGGAAGAGAGACTGTTTGGAAATTGGTGTTTGGAGCAAAAGAGCAAAAGACAATGTGACACGTGGCAATGAATAGGTGGATTAAGTTGGGTGAGCATGAATGGAAATATCGGGGAAGAGAAGATGCGGAAGATCAAGTGGAGAATGTAAAAAGAAAAAAGAAAAAGATATTCAAAAAACAAATATTTGAAATCTAATGTTTTCATTGGCCGGTGAGCAGACCAAGCCGATAAAGGTTAAGTTGACAAAGGATTGTTACAGTAGACCGTAGTTATCTAAGTTCTACAAAGTTACCTAAGGTTTCTGGGACTGTATCTTTTTATAAAGAATTCCAACAAGAAAGGGGGTAACTACAAAAATGAACGTCTAGACTTGTTCTGTCTGTTGGCGTAAAAACTTTTTTTATTCGATAACTTTTGACAACGTGTCGTACCATTCAAATTGAGGAAGGATACCGTCTCACTAGGGAATGGTCATGACTGACTTTGGAGTTCAGAAACGAGACCTAGCGGAATCGATAGACAATCGAATTCTGATGGGAAATCAGTTTTCAAAAATTGCTGACGACCCTCCAGATTCCAGATATTCTGGTCTGAAAATCCAAACTTAATACATGTGATTTACTCGATTTTCCACCCAAATTTGGCTGTGTTCCGCCCCAAATATCACGGCACCTGTCGACACCTTTCGGTCAGCGAATTGTGGTCGAGGGGTGAGCGCGTCTGTCTATGAAACACACTATGCAAGTTCGACCCCGCATGTGGTAAACTTTTTTGTTTTTTATTATTTTGGCTTTTTGCACTTTTTGAGCCGTTTTTGAAAATAAATCGAACCGAAACTTCAAACGATTCTGAAAACATGAAGTAATTTGAAAGTTAGGCGAACCAGAAGTGTCGCCTGGCGGGTTCAACTTTCTGGATATTGTCTACGGAAGGGCGGACAAAAATACCCACCGAACGCAGTTTCGGTTCGATTTAATTTCAAAAACGGCTCAAAAAGTGCAAAAAGCCAAAATAATAAAAAAACAAAAAAGTTTACCACATGCGGGGTCGAACTTGCATAGTGTGTTTCATAGACAGACGCGCTCACCCCTCGACCACAATTCGCTGACCGAAAGGTGTCGGCAGGTGCCGTGATACTTGGGGCGAAACACAGCCAAATTTGGGTGGAAAATCGAGTAAATCACATGTATTAAGTTTGGATTTTCAGACCAGAATATCTGGAATCTGGAGGGTCGTCAGCAATTTTTGAAAACTGATTTCCCATCAGAATTCGATTGTCTATCGATTCCGCTAGGTCTCGTTTCTGAACTCCAAAGTCAGTCCTGACCATTCCCTAGTCAGTCAGGTCTACCGACTCACTTGGGAAGGTGATGAAGTCAGTTTGGAGTCATAGGACCTATATCATTGAAAAGCTGGAAAAAACGTTGATTCCAAATATAGTCAGTTTTTGCCCTCGAGGCCTGGTGTTCGTGAAAAATTAGGTCAAAGTTCTGAAGAAGGTAAAATTCTCTGTTTTTCCAAGCTTTGGCCTTGTTTTCTTCTAATACCAGAGCTCCAGGACAAAAACTGGATGTAGATTTGAAATCAGCGTTTTCTAAGCTCTCTAATGATATATAAACATCCCATATCTTCAAACTGACGCCATGATTTTCCCTAATTAGACCTAAGCAGACGTTTTTAAAAATTGGAAATTTAAGATTCATAATTCTACAAATGATTCCTCTCTAGACTATCTAATCAGAGAAAATCAAATAAATGACCACTATCACTTTTCTTCTTATCCGCCCCGTCCACTACAATATATTTTCTCGTGTTGGCGGATAGATCAAAAGTGAGAACGGGAAAAGGAAACAGTGTACACAACCCAAAAAACTTGTTCGATTTGTTTCCAAGAGAGAGGGAAAGATAATAGAATGTAATCTCGATAATCTCCTACTAATAGAACGGTTTTTTTGGGTAGGGAAGGAGGGAGCGGAGACTGGAGAGTTCGGAAATTTCTAAAAATTCTCACTCAAAACATGATTATAGCGGTTCATACAGTAAAACAAAAGTTGCAAATTAAAAGAAAACAATATTGATTATGTTTTCAAGAATCGATGCAACATATCATCTTTTTAGCAGACTTGCAACGGCCCAGGCCAAAAAAACAATTCTTCAAAATTGACTAACTTTGAAAGCTTGTCACAAAATCAGTTTTAGTCACAGTTTCAATATTTTTATATATTTGGGTAGATGAAACTCAGGGCTACATTTTCATAGTTGATCATTTTTTGATAACTCCGCCCACTATTCAGATATGCGCCTTTTAAAATAGCCGGCCCTGTCCAGGATTCAGTAGTAGTTGAAATTTTACAAAAAACGTCAAATTTTCGACTATATTTTCAAATGTCGTTTAAAAGTCAAATGTGCCTAATATTTATTACTATTTTTGATAAAAACTTCCAAACTTGATAAAAAAAAAACCCGGGCCAAGATTTCGTAAATATGGTGAGCTGAAGTTAGGCAAAACTCCCCCCAAAAAAATGGAAAAGATATGGTATTCCAACACAATAAAACCCCGTTCTCTTCCTTCTTTTTTCTCTTTTTGTTCCGTTCCAACACCGCCCGTATATATTTGGAACTATCTCTATTTCTCTCATTTCTCTTTTCTTTTCCCTTTCGATTTTTTGCATTCATTCAACATACAGATGTTCAAGTGGCCTCTTCTCTTGGGATTTTCATTATACTGGAATAAATGGAAATCGATCAATAGTAGATGTGTTGAGAACAGAAAAAGAGATAAGAAGTTGTTATCAGATAGATCTATATACATACAGAGACGGAGATAAAAATGACATTGCGTAATCTCTCTTACCTTTAGTGGTGGTATACCATTACTTGTTCCACTCATCATCATTTCTCGATATATTTTTTATAGAGGTCTGGAAATAATAGAAGTTTAGAAAGAAGAAGATAGATAGGAAAGGAAGAAATGGGTAATATATCAGAAAATGTGAATAGAAGAGTGAGTCACAAAAGGAGATAGTGGGTAGGTGTATATGGGCCGGCACAATTTTCTAAAGAAGGTGGAGAAAGGAAACCTAAAAGAATTCTGAATGGAAGATGGTAGGAATTTCATTATGGAGTTGTTCATGACATGTAAAAGTGTATTTTAATACATTGAAAATTCAATTTAGACTAAATATTTAGGTATAAAAGAAAACTAATTTAATAGGAGGGTTCTTCATTTTTAGTGTATAAAAATAGGTCTATAAAGAGACGAACTTTCACCAAAATTTTTTGAATTTCAGAGAAGAAGTGCTTAAATTACCATATACACACATATTGGGTCGAAAACTAGACTTTTTCAAAAATGTACAATTTTTTCCAATTTTGGTTCAAAACGGGCCGGGCCAAAAATAATTTTGATTTTAGCCCGGCCCGAGACAAGTCTGATAATTGGAATCTTTGACACTCGGAATACCAGTACTTTCAAAATCAGTCTATTTTAAGATCCTTTTTTTGCAAAACTGGAAAAGGTGAGTCAGTGAAGAAAGAACCTGCGTAAAATTTCGAAACTTAACAAAAAATGGGTCGTTCTTTACAAAAAATCATTCAATTATTCAAAACTCACGATATTTCGTGGCATAGAAATGAAAATAAATCAAACGATTATGCAAATAAGAGGGGACTGGTAGGGTAGTGAAATAAATAAATATGCAAATTTACTGGAACACTGGTCGGTGATTTTTTAGATAATAGAACCAATGAGATAGAAAAAAGTCAAAAGAAAGGGAAAATAGAGAACTCCTGGAATTATAGAACTTTATATTTAGAAAATTGAAAATTCAGTTTGCAAATTGAAATTCTTATATACTATATTTCTAGAAAACTACCAATAGAGAATGTTAATTAAGGCTTCTCTAACTCCTCTAATTACATAAATTCTACAAAAATTGCAAAATGAAAAAGAAAATTATACATTCTCTTTCTCACAGGAATGACTCATTTTCCAACATTCCATTCCATTCCTATTCAATATAAGCTCCAAGAAGAAGAAAGAGAATCAGAAAGAGAAAGACAGAAAATACAGTTCCACACACACCAAAAGTGGAAACGGCCTGCGGCGCGCAATTTGTTTATGTACATTTAGAGAAAGGTAAGAAGAGCGAGAGACCGGGAAGGTACTGGGTGTCACCACAGAAAAGGACACCCCAACCCCTCTTCACCCGGTCTACACCATGTGTCTGAAGAGAGAGGCAACAGACGGAGAACGGAATTTCCGTATCGTTTCGGAAAGGAGACTGACAATGAAAGCTGGAGAGACGCAGAGAGAGAGATAGAATTGTTCATTTATGCAATGCAACATGTAAGGTCATTGTGTTGTCTATTGTTTATACAGTTAGATTGGAAGAAAGAGAGTATCGGAGAGGAGCAAGGTTTACCGCTTCTCAGGAATGTGTGTGGCTAGACTCAACAGCCAGGTGTTGAATGGAGTGAAGGACAGATGTCTAGATAAAGATCTATTCTGTTGAAAAGCGCATAGATGGTAATCTAGGAAAACCTAGGTAGGAATTTCGTCAAAAGTTGAGTCATTGGTACAGGAATTGGCGCATTTTTCAATACTTTGGGTCGTTGATGGTAGATCGTGGCTGTAATATGATTTTCAGTTTATTTCAGATCTGAAAAGCTCAAATATACGGTGTTTGATCTTTGTCATCTACTATGAGTTTCGAACAAATGAGATGCGTCTTTAACACCACCTGGTGCGTGCAGGGATGGGCGGAACGGAAATTCTGAAAATTTCAGTTCCGCACATCCCTGGATGCATGTTAGGGAATCTACAGTTCTTCAAGATAGCGAAAGCTTCATGTGAAAAAAAGAAGAATCTAACTGAAAAGACTAGAAAGAATGAAACTATAAAATTGAAGAAAATGTTCAAAGCGTGTACTAAATGCTGAATTTCTATTGAATTCAAGTCTGAAAGGTTGACCTCTTGGAATGGTCAGTTTTCGCTGAATTATCCATTTGGAATAATTTCAAATTTCTACCATACGTCGAGCACTGTTACTTCCAGGTCCCCAACACCTACTCATGTCAATCAGCTACTACATAGAAAGTTCCAAACCATCCGTTCTTCTTGTTCCCACATTACCAACATATTCTTCCACTCCTAATCCTCTCATCTGCATATCCGCAAGCCCCCTTCTTCAAAATCTCTCTCGGATTACCATGGAGATACATCAGAGAGCATAGCATATACATAAACAAAGAATGAGGCAGCCGGCTGTATTCATCATATTATGTTGCTCTTTCCTCCCTCTCTCTAATGGTTTTGTTTGATGTTGTTGGTCTAGGTGAACCCCCATTATTGTAAGCGTTGTTGCCAGATTGGGGTGACTAGGCGGAGAAAAGGGAAAATAGGAAGATGTGATTCAGAAAACACGAGTTCTAGGAGCCGCTAGGAAAGGTAGACGTTCTGAAACAGAAACTGTTATAAGATGAAGAAAAGAAACAAGCCTCAAGCTCTAACAGATCGGTACCTGTAACTAGGGAACGTCACCGAGTGGAGTTATGGGATGTGACCTATACCATTGAAAACCTGAGAAAAAACTGATTCTAAATATATATTCTGTTTCGGTCCTCGAGGTCTGGTTTTCGAGAAAAACAAGGTCAACGTTTGGTTGGATGCCCCCGCATCCTTTATCAGACAAATACGGTGCTCTATAAGGGTGAATTTCACTATTGATGGCTTGTCCATAAGAAAATATATGAAATAATTCAGATTCTGCCTATCCTAGATATTTAAAGAGATTGTTTTTACTTTGAGTTGCGGTATTGGGTTGCAGTTCTACAGTAAACCGTGACGGGATCTTTTGTTAGCCGTTCTCAGCCGATTTCAACCGATCTCAACCAATTTTAGACAATCTCAACCGATCTCAGACGATCTTAGACGATTTTAGGTTGCGGGACGGATAGTTCTTATAATTTGTCATACAATTTGCTGCTCACCTCATAAACCTCTCTTTCGCTGACTCTCCGATTGATCCCATTCTTATGATTGAATCGCCAACACCGTACGGCCACGTCAAGTAGCGAATCGAAACAGAATATTGTTTCTTGTTCCATGTTTCATACGAAATTGAATAAAAAAAAACGGGCGGCAACGCCATTTATACCTATAGGAAGGGCTCCGCCTATTTTTGACTAGGAAAACAAAAACTGTGTTTTTTGATAAAGAAAGGAGAGGAAGGAGAAGCAGCAACAGGAACTAGGAAGAAAATTTGAGAAAAAAAGGAGAAGAAGAAGAATAAGTTATAATGAAAACTAGGCATATATAGAAAAAGAAAAGAGACGGTATAAAATAATTAGGAAGGCGTCGGAAAGCAGGAATAAGAGGTTGAAGAATAGAATACCCTATTCAATTTCCCCAAAAGAAGTCGTCCCGAAGAAAATGAGAAGTGGTCACAGACACATACACATAGAAGGGAATACATTGACCTTGTAATCGTGAGGGGTTTTCCTCTTTTCCAAAAAAAGAGAATGAATACTTTTGGAACAACAATTAAATAGTTTTACTTATTTTTGAGGGGATAAAGAGGGAGAGTATTAGGGAGAAAGGTTTTTCCGAGGTGCAAATAGATTAAAAAACCAAGAATCAAAATAAAAAACAGTAATGTGTTGTTTTTTCACTGTTCTACTAGATTTTCTGCATTGTGGAAAAACGTTTCAGAGTAAAGACGTTCCAAGAGAGTGAAAGATTATTCACAGAAATGACCATAATTTTAACAACTTCAGCCGTTTTCAGTTGAAACTGTCCAACTTTGAGAGTGTGTCATGATGATTGTCCCATCAAGTAGATTTTAATAAATCATACAGATCAAAAATAGTACTTCATTTTTGTAGTAGACAACTTTTTTGTACGGGCCCTCTCAAGCAAGTTATGTTCATTTTAAGATAAAAGGTTCAAAATCGCACAACTAGTCAATTTGAGAGAGCAATCACATTGTCGATACGTAGCTCTCTAGAGTGTGCGCGTACAAAAAAGTTGTCAAGTACAAAAATGAAGCTCTACTCTTGATCTGTAGGATCCATCAAAAATATGCTCGGTGGGACCCTCTCAAAGTAGAAAATTTTCAACTGAAAACGACCAAAGTTGCTAGAATTCTGCTCATTTCTGTAATGTGGTGTCGAATCTAAAAAATTTCAGATTCACAGTGTTTCAGAAAAGTGTTATCTTTCACATGTTAATACTCTCTGTCATATTCACACGGTTTATCTACTAGAACTTTATGAACTACAAAAAATGGACGTACTCTCAAAGATGCAGTTGTTACATCGGTCTAGAAAAATCTGAATCTCTTTTTGTCGGTATCAATAATTTCACCATTTCAACATTTATAATGAGATTGCTCTTTTTTAATCCATTATTTGTTTTAAGCAAAATCAAACCACAATATTTGACATTTTTAGCCACTAAATTGTAACTAAATCCCAACATTTCAAAATGAGAACCAACTAACCGCAATCAGCATGTTGTAGTATCGTTGACTGGCATCCCGATTGCATTTCGCCGATCGGAGGGTGTCCGTATCGTAGTCCATCTCCTGTGAAACATACATGTTAGAAATGGAAAAATATCAGAAGTAAGAACGGAGAAACAGGGGAAAGTGTGAGTCACAGCGAGAGTTTCATTTATTTCAGAAAAAGAACGGAATGGGAAGAAAAAGTTTCTGTATCTTTTGTATGTATGTTGAACGATAAGGAAAAATGTATCAAAGGATATCTGGAATGACAGACACATAAACAGACGCTAGATGACAAATAGACACCTCCAGACTTCCAAACTGAGCTAGCGGTGGCTTTGAAAAGTAAAATGAAAGTGAAAGTGAGACCCAACTACTTTCAAGAGTTCCTGACACCTCAAGGACCCGTCAAACGGGTATCCATGACTACGAGTTCGAATGGAAGTGCACACATGTATGTATACTACTAATTAATTTCACTTCCTAGAGAACGGACCGCCCGTTGATATACACATATATGAATCTCCAGGAGAGAAAGAGGAGATCGGCTGCTGTGCCAATACAATAACAAATGAAAAATAGTGGACAGGCGATTGTCGAAAAAGCGCAATTTGAGGAGTAGGAAGGAGGATAATCCAAAAGATGAGGAGAATAGAAAAACGTGTTGGTTTTTGAAAAAGAGATCAAAAGACAGTATGAAGTGGAACATGGGGTGGCAAAGGAATATTATCCAGGAGTCTGTCTGTGTGTTGGTTAGTCTTGGAGAAAATTATAGGACAACTTGAAAAAAAACTTGATAGAAAATATACTAATTTTTAAAATTATTTTTATTCTAAAAAGCTATTTTCACTCGGAACATCTTACATGACGGTCAGATGTTATTATGTCTTGAAAAACGCATCAAAGGCTCCCCAGACTTCCGAGGAATATGACGTGCAACCCTACTAAAATCTAAATCAAATACAAAAAATTTTTCTACCTACCAAATTTGGAATATCAAAGGAAAAAGTTTCTATTGAAAAAACCGGTAGTGCACACACCTTTTAGGGTTAAAGGAGCAAGTTATGGGGCTTATGAGGGGCGCGGAAGAAAATTATTGTAATAATAATAATAAATAACTTTAGTCGTCATAGCGGGTAGAAGGTAAACTTTTTGAGTAGCGGGGGTAGGCATAAAAGGCATAAGAATACCCAATAACCGGGCGGTCTGTACAAATAGAAAGAGTAGAAGAAGACTACTGAGTAATCGAGGAGAAAAGTTACTTTTAAGAGCATTTTGGGATGTATAGGTATTGAAATTGGAGAGGACGAGGAAGAGTTGAGATTGGAAAGTATGACGAGGACATATGGATATACAGACTGGCAAAAACTCAAAGCTGCATTATCTAGAAAAAAGCGCTAGTATACGCTAAAATAAAAAATAATCTGCCATGAAAATTAGTCGAAAGTTAGTAACAGTAACTTTCGACTAATTTTCAAGTTACGCGGTAGTTGATGGCCTACAGAAATCTAGACAAGTGGACACAGTGTCTTAACTCCCAGTTGGCCGGCTAAAATGTATTATCTGAATATCAAAATACCAGAACTGCCAAAACTACTTTAATCAGGACCGGCATCTCGACGTATAACGCTTCACCATGTTTTAGTCAAATCAGCTTAATATCACTTCTGGTCCGGCGGTTTTAATTAGGGAATTTCGCTAGTAGAGTAGAGTATACGAATTTTGGTTTATTTCCAGAGATTTCAGAAAAATTGATTCGTTTGAAAAATTAAACCTATGGTCAACGTCTACTGATTCAAAACTTGTTGAAATAATAAAATCTTTCAAGCCTAAACAAACTTCTCCACAAGCAGACATGAATTATGTTCCAAAAGTGTCATATTGCTAATGAGTAAAAAGAACAGCTGTGAATCGGGGGAGGACGAAAGTCTTGATGGACGATGAAACCTAATGGATCCAGTTCTCTCTCACTCCAACCTTTTTTCCAACTGTTGTTGACACGTGTTCCCCACGAGTCGACTATCATAGAAACTAGTCCAATAATTTGGAAGCCACCTCCAGAGGTAAGTGTCTGTGTGCATGTGGAAGCAGGAGGAGGAGGGAGGAGAATATTTGTTTTACGGAAAAACAATAGGAAAAAGAGTTCGTCGAGGGGGTGGAGGAAGTATCAGTTACTCGCTGAGCACAGCTGGAGAGAACTGGACAAACTAGAGAGGGTGTTCACTGGAGAAGAAATCTGGTAGGTCAAATCGGAAAAGAATAGATTAATTAAAGACAAAAGAAATGTAGAGTTGTGGTAGAGTGAACAAACTAGATAGCTACAATAGTTGTCTGCAATGGACATTGCAAAATTTGAGTTGCATCAGGGCAAGCCATGAAACTTACATTTAGAGAGTTTCAGATTACTGAAAACGTAAAATTCCGTGAAACTTCAGATGGATTTTTTCGGAGCATAACTCGCTTGAAACTCAATCGAATGAGCTGAAAAATATAGCAAAATGTAGAACATGGCGAGTTCTATGTCACTATGATACTACGGGCTGGATGTCTATTCGTTACTAGGTCGCGGATCTCAGCACAAAAATTTGAAAATTTGAAAAGGAATTTGGTCCGTTGTAGGACAGTGGCATAGACTTTGCTGAGTTCTACATTTTTGTATATTTTTAAGCTCATAAAATTTCGTTTCAAGGGAGTTATGTGCCGGAAAGTCTCTTGGTTTATTTTGACCGTATGATAGACCACATTCAAATTTCTATGTGATTTATAACTGTTGAATTTTCTTCTATACTTTGTCATCATTTTGGACAAAAAGTATGATAACTCGAAAACTTGAAAAGAAACAAAAAAGAGGGGGTTTCAATATTTTACAGCTCAACTCGCCCACCCTCATCTTTTATAGTCGACCTCTTGTGTGGTCTTTTATGATTGTGAACTGAAAATAAAAGCAAATAAAATGAAACATTGGAGGGAAAAGGCAAGGAAATACATCTACATGGTATCAAAAAATTGGTCAAAAATGAGATACGTACAACAGAGATAAATGAGGACGAATTTCATTTTCTACGACACAGTATCCAAAACTTCTTTTCGGAAAGAGGAACGGTTGGGGGCGAGAATAAGATGATTGACAAACAATAACAAACAATACAATTTATCATGTTCAAACACACATACCTCTCTCGGAGAAACGGAACAGTTGTTGGAGACAAGGAGGAAAATGGAATTAGTTGGGTTTCGGTGTGCAAAAAGTGAGAAAAGGAACTATAGGAGGAGGAGTGAGAGCAATGGGATCGAGGGAAGTTGTGTTTTGGAGTTTAAACGTGGAAACAAATATTTTGGGAAGAAATTAGAAAGAGAGTTTTAAGATTTTATTATTTTTCTGAACCTGAAAAGGGAGGCACACGACGGACCAATAATTTGGTCATAGGTACTTTTAACCCCGAAGATCCCAAATCTGCAAAAAAGACCTTTAGAATGGTTACGCAGTCAAGTTTGATGGCTTACAAGTTTTTATTTTGGAATCATCAGGGTCGAAAGTACCTAAGACCGAGTTTGACGCATTTCTTCGATTTCCTGTGTTAGCGAAACACTAAAATCGATCTTGAAAACCGAAGCTTTGCGGGGGAAAATACAAAAATGTAAAGTTCCTGACTATAGAGGAAAATGCCAAATTGACAGAGGTACATTTTTGAGGGTGCAGTTCCAACATTATTACATTTAACCTGTTTTCACCGGGTGTGTTGTTCATATGAATTCAAATTATTTTCCTACAAAGAAGTTTAATGAAGCGCGTTTGCAAACGACTTGGCAGGCTGAGTTGCCGCTCAGCCAAATTGCATTTTATAACATGGACGAACAATAGGGAGTTACAGAACATAAAACTTTTTCAAAAATTAAATTGTTTGTATTTCGCGCTAACTTTACTGACGCGCAGATATTTCATATGGAATTCCTATAACCTTGTGCATTTTTACTACATATAGAAACAATAGCTAATTATATAAACTTATAACTATTTGGGATTGACAACTTTTTCGAGTAGACTATTTTTGAAAAGTTATGGGTTAGACAGTCCAAAAAAATCAATTCATAGATAAAGCCGGGAAAGGACAAATGAAAACATTTGTTTTACTCAAAAACCTTAGCTTGAAGTCTTTAAACCCGAATGGTTCCTCTAAAACAAGAAAAAACAATTTCTTAGACCTCCCAAGTCATACCACAAGGGCATACCGCCTTCAACCTATTTAATGAATCAAAAATTATCGTAAAATAGTCATAATCCATCTCGTTTTTCGCCTCTCTTCTCACTTTTTCATTCTCAAGGTGTTTGCTTATTAGATTCAACTTAGGAGGGCATGCCACGTCAGGTCTAACAGGAAGGCTAATCTAACTGCCCCTTGGCAGAGTAGTCGTGAAAATGAAATATCTTCTTATTCTCTATCAACTGACCCCATTCAACATGAAATGAACAGTAGTAAACGGTAAAAAAAGACATTTGGTTTGTGTGGTGTTCAGGCCCATCAATCAACCGTGTCACATTTCGAGAGAATATATTCGAGTACCTGACATTGGAAGAACAATAAAAAAGCCAAAAAACAGTTTGGAATTATATAAAAGCCAACAGGATAAAACTAGAGGATTGAAATCCAATCTGCACTTTTTTTGGCGGGAAATTCCTTTTGCCGTTTTTTGACATGCTAATGAGAAAAGGATTTAGGGACAGAGGGAAGGGGGAGAATTGTCGGGAGGAAAGATGAAAGGGAATGAGAATTTATGGAGGAGGTTTCGTTGATAATTAAGGGGGTGGAGGGAGCTTGTAAGGCCTCGGTTTCAGAATTGCAAGGAAGCAAATTCGGAAGTTAGACGGTAGTGAGTACAATTTAGAGCGAACGGCAAAAAGATGAAATTAATAAGTTCCAAACAAAAAAATTTCAAAATTTATCCGCTACCAGTAGAGCTTTGAAACCCTGTAATTGGAAGTCTGGTACCAGATATAAGGGATTTTTTTTCTTTTTTTCTTTATAAGGGTCTGCTCAACGTTATAAGCAGGCCCACAACCCAAAAAATGCTGAAGATCTTTCAAAACCTCATACCTCTCAAAAATAAACAACAGTACCGGCCAAAAATATCATATTTTGTCTTTTCCGTTAAAAATGCCCAACATGATAACAACAAAAACGGAGATCTACTTTTTCTTTTCATCAGTTTGATCCGTAAAAATAACTTTGTGGGTATCATTTTGGTCGGTACTGTAGCTGCTATCTTAATTGTTTGTATAACTTTGACCTGCTCATCTCAATGAGTACGTACACGTGTCAAAATAAGCACAATTAAAAACAAAAGAGGAAACCAATATAAGCAAGAGCACATGCTCCCTCTTCCCTCAAGAGTCGCTCGAGTTGAGCAGACTATCCGAACGGTCAATAAAACAATACATAAGAAATAGTTCGGGGGAGACCTCAGAGAGACACACAATTTGCATATTCTCTCATTCGATCTCCTTGAAAAGTGAAAATGGGCAGAAAAGAAGTGGCGGATGAGATATTGGATATCTCCACAAAAAGAATAGTACCGCGCCCGTGTCCCTCCTCCCGATGGATATTCCAATTTTCTCGAGGAGACGAAAATGAAAAGAGGAGGAGAAGAAGCTGATAGGAAGAATTCTCTCATGATAGATGGATGTCATTTCGGATTATAAATTTAGATGATTTATTCCAAAAGTTGGAATCAAATCACAAAAATTATTTTATGTTTAGAAACGGGATAGAGATACAAAAGTTGTTACACTGTGATTTTTGTGAAAGATTCAAAAAATCAAAAACTGGATTTTCAACTGATTATTAAAAAATAATGTTTTTCGTGTCAAGAAGGTATTTTTCAAAACTTTGATTTTGTCTTTATTAGAATACCAGACCTTGAGGACAAAAACTGAATATATATTTGGAATCAGCGGTTTCTCAGCTTTCGAATGACATTGGTCACTTCAGACAGCTCTAAACTGATTCCAGGACCTTTCCTAGTTAGTTTTAATAGTGTCAGCTAACTTTACTTAATTAATTTAGTTTCCGATCATCTCAGACCTCCATTATTGAAGTTGGGTTGTCCAGATTATCAAGAAAAACAGAAAACCCAAAAAAAAAAGCCAAAAATGAAAAAAAAAAACGGAGTCAAAGGTTTTTTGTCCATATTATACATGAAAAACATATATGTGAAAAAAATTACGATGTAGATACCTAATTACTTGCCTAATTACAAATTACAAGGGGTTACTTTATAGTATCCAGGAAAAAAGTTTCTACGCTACAGTAAGCCATCTTCTCACATCTGACAATGAGAACTCCATAAGTCACTCTGCGCCTTTAAACGATTCCAAAAACTGTATAAGTTTTCTGAAACCATTAATCAATCTAGATAGCAAATCTTTATAGCCAGCATGACGTAATCAAGATTAAAATCATGCAACATCTTTACGCGAACAGAGGAAAGATGTTCCTAACAGTCTTAAATTACCTCAACTAGTGACCTAAATCTCTCCAAAAACGTCTGAATTCTAACAAATCAGACCTTGACAAAAGAATCACACTTGACCTTCTTCCCTCTTCTGAATCTTTGTAAATAATAAAATTAGCTTGATGACCGTGACAGTGGAACCGACATCAGAAGATATCTTCTCACAGAAAAAAAGGTTTCTAATATTCAGATGAGTGATTTATGTGTTTGGTGTCCTCTGAGATGAAGAAGAATGCGGTAAGCTCTACTAGAGATAATAGGCGATCGAGAGAGAGAGAGAGACATTTCTAATTCATCGTTTTGAAAGAGGGAAGCAAAATGGCAAATCTCTTGCTTATTTTACTACCTCTTCGTTTCACTAATAGTTCTCTCTCCGGAAGGAAAGAAAGGAGAGAAATATACATAGTACAAAAGATGAATGGACAGGACACAAAATGGAAGGGGAAGAAGTATAGTACTTTGGTGGTGGATGGGAGAAGGAGACAGTTTTTTGTACGAATTCTGGAAAAATCGAAAAGTTAAAGAAGAATTTGAGTAGTGGGCCGCAGAAGTGAAAGTTTCTTATCCGAAAGTCGGAAATAGATTTTTTACCGCGATGGTAATGACTTGAGCTCCAGTCAGTTTGACTCTGGAGGCGAACTCAGTAAACTAAGTTAGACCGGTGGTGATTCATAGATACATCAACCTAAGCTGACTAAGAGTCCGTCTGGGGAAATGGGACGGGACCTATATCATTGGAAAGCTTAGTGACACCGTTAATCTGCAAGGAGACCCATGACACTTTCATTCATGGAGTGAGAGTGTCAAGCCGATTCGAATGAGACCTTTCTCAAAGGGAAAATAACTTTATTTTACAAGAAGCGGCGGCGGCTTGAAAGCAAATTCTGAAGAAGTAATAGCAAATAATACATGAAAAGAAGTACACGTGGCAAATGAGGGACTCGTTTTAGGGCTGGGTATTACATGAAGAAGAAAACGATACTATATATTTGTTAGACTTTCGTCTCTTGCTGGAACCACGTCAACACCGAGCAAATCACCCCGACTCCAGCTAACACCAGAAATTGTGCACCTGGGGCGACGGAGTCAATGGCGAAGATGTGTGGGGCGACGATGGCACCGATGTTACAACACGTGGAGCACACACCAATGCAACACGAACGACAGAATGTGGGAAACAGTTCGGCGGCGTAGATGAAGCAGAAGATGTAACAACACGCGGCACAGAATTTGGCGATGAGCCAGATGATCAGATGGAGAGACGTGTCGTAGGAGAGGAAGTACATGGTGAGGAGGGCGATGGATCCGGTGAAGTGACACACGAATCGAGTCGGCCGACGTTTTGTCCTGGAATCGATAATTAGAGAATTGGTACATTTGGAAAAAAGGCGGTTTCCTGGAGATCTGTCTGCCTGTATTCACATGTATCATTGAAAAGCTGAGAAAACGCTGATTTAAAATATATTTTCAGTTTTCGCCCTGGAAATCTGCTGTTCGAGAAAACCGAGGGCAAAGTTGGAGGACCGCTGATTACTTGCAAACCGGACCAGCGCGTAACTTGCTTAAAACGAGCTGAAAATATATACAAAATACTAAAATATAGATCTCAGTGAGTTGACCTGCTTCGGGCCGGAGGACTATTCGTTAGTGCACCACCGCCCGGGATAAATTTTTAAGAAAATGCCCAAAAAACCATTCTGGTCCGGAGGCATAGAACTCGTCGAGATTTACATTTTGGTATATGTTTCATACTATGATATTCAGTTTCAAGACAGTTACTCCCCGGCTCAGTTTGCAAGTTCGGTTAAATGCATTAATCTCGTTTTTTTCAAACACCAGACTTCGAGGGAAAAAAAAAGAATATATATTTGAAATCAGCGTTTTCTCAGCTTTTCAATGATATTGGTTATGTGCAATAACTCCAGACTGACTCCATGATTTTCCGTAGTAACCCAAACTTAGTCGATTTCAGTTTGATTTCAACCTATCTTAAACAACCTTACACCTAATCAAATGATCTTAACTAATTTTATTCGATTGCAGTCAATCTCAGACGATCTTAGGCGATTTAAGACAATGTTAGCCGATTTTTAACGATCTTAAACTATCTTATCCGACCTCTGGCGATCTTAGACGATTACAAAGACTAGAAATTTCATTTTTCAGTTACTCACCACTTCAGACATATCGGAATGAACAGATACGCCGGCAACTCGACAATCCCCGAAAACAAGAACGAAACAAGCGGATCCGAATTGCCAACCGATGTAGACGTCAGTGACAACGCGCAATACGTCATGAATGTCAGAATCCAGAGGAACGTCTCCACAATCATTCTTCGAGTTATCGATCGATCAGACAGGATTTCACGGAACATTTGGAATATTGTTAGTCGTTGCTGTTGCTCATTTTCCTCCTTGTTATCCATAATGGCGTCTAGATTGTAGTTGAGTTTTCGGCACGAGAACATCTCATTCTTCTGAATCCATTTTTGCACCGATTTCCGATTATTTTTCTCAACTGACCAGCCGAGACTCTCGGGGAGAGTTCTGTAATGATAATTTTCTTTTTTTAACCCGCCAAAAGCTTTCTTACATCATCAAGAACACTGCAACAATAATATTGGGAACGGAAGTTGCAAACTGGAGACTTCTCCACGTGGGAAACCATACGGATAGTGGAGCCAGGAAACAGTATCCACACACCCATGAGACACCGAAGAATATCGAGGTGAGCGATTGAGATCGATGGGGGATTGACTCGCCGCTTAGCACGTAGTTGACAGTGGTGAGTGGCTGGAAAGGTTAGAAGTTTTCTCCAGTTTGACCTATGTACCTACCGTATAACAAGATCCCTGCACAAATCTAGCGACAACCAATAATGGAAAGTTGGGAGCCAATGATCCGAGTGAGCCAGCGATTCCAGTGAGCAACAACGAGAAAATGATGATGGGACGCCGTCCAAATCGATCAGCCAACACTGCGAACAGCTGTCCGATGAGAAGATTTCCCAAAAAGTAGATCGACGTCGTCAACTCGGCGGGTTCCAGAAGGAAGAACGAGGCGGTCAGGTTGAACTCGTGTTGAATTGTGTAGAATGAGCAGTTCTCTGTGCAATCGTCGGCGGCTGGTGCAGTGAACGCCGGGGAGATTGCACTGAGAGCACATAGAGACCAGAGGAATGACATGGAGAATATGATGAAGAGCGGGTAGGGACGCCATCTGGAATATAAGAAACTCAAAAAGGTGCTTCAAATTGAAAATCAGATCTGTTCGAAATAGAACCGTCCATTCTATCATAGGGCTGATGGTATAACGATCTTTTGATGGCATTTCAATTGATCCGGACGGCTGGGCAGTTCTGATTCGGACTGTTCCATTTCGGGCAGCACCAAGACAATATCCTACATCTTTAATTTTGCATCTTTGAGCACCTACAGTAACCCTGGGAGGAGAACATCAGGGTTATGCACATAGTTAGCCAAGATCCATTTTACATGCAGTCAACCTAGGTAATCGCTATCTTACTTATGGCTTCTACGCTCCTATATACAGGGGTGATGTTCGAGTCTTACAAATAACATGTTTTGTAATTGAAAACTTTTCTGTAAGGACTACGCCCGGTGGTCTGGAAGGCTCCGCCCTATGAGCCACTAGAAATCTTCGATAAACGCCAACTTCAGAACCCACATTCCCCTGATTATACTCACGCTGTCGTCGTCTTCAACAAATTGTCGACACTCGAAATGAGGGGCGGTCCTTCCTCCTCTATCCTCATCCTCTTCTTCTTCTCAGCACCTTCAGATGGCTCCGAAGAAGACGTGGACGTGGCAAAGTGTGGTGACATGAGTGGTGATGTGTATCCACCGACTTCTTCTTCCTCTTCTGATACCTTCATTTTCCAGAAGAGGCGGACGCGAGAGAGGGAGAGGGGGGCGCAGAGTGTGTGTGATAGAGAGACAAAGGTTATGATGGTTTCATCCGATTATGCAGATTGGGAAGTGAGGCAGATAGAGAGAGAGAGAGAGAGAGAAGAGGCTGAAAATGTTACATTATTATAGGGAATGGAGGAGAAAGATGCGGGAAATTGGAGATAAAAAAGAGAGTGCATTTTCACATTTTCAGCAGTAAAAACTTCCAAAAGTATCAAACTAAACAGATAGTTCATATCAACAAACAAAACCGGATTTTGTGAAATGGGGTACACTAGCTATAAGTGTGCGAAAAATGTATTTTATAGGCCTTAGAAAAAACAATAATAGCAAACTTTTAAAAGCAAAGGGCAAATGAGTGTTTAGTTTGGTTCATCGGAAGACTGCCTGGTAGGTCAAATAATTTGACCGGTCGAAAGAGGAAATTTTTTAATTAGTAAATCAAAGAGATCAAACATTTGGAAGAGCAGGTCAAACTATACAATTTGGAGAAACAATTTTGAGTAGCTCGATTCTGAAAACGATAGTTCATCGGAGTACACGATGGGTTTACAGGCACACACAAAATTTGTTTGGAATCAGGTCGTGTTGTCGAAAAAAAGTTTTAGCATTTGAAGTGTATTACGGTATGAGAGAAATTTTATTATTTCAGTTTTAGTTTTCAAAATCCATCATTCAATTTTTCTAATGCCACAAAAAATGTCCAACTTCGAGAATGTGTTACGGTATTACTGATTGTCACACCAAATAAATTTTTAATGGATCGTACAGATCAAAAGTATAGCTTCATTTTTGCAGTTAACAACTTTTTTTTACGGACACCGCCTAGAAAGTTATGATCATTTTGAGACATTGTCACATTTTGCACAGAAAATGGTCGAACTTTGTCGAAACGCAACTTGCTAGGAAGTGCCCGTACAAAAATGTTGTCAACTACAAAAATGAAGTTCTACTCTTGATATGTACAATTCATTACAAACTTTCTTGATGGGACAATCACTATTACCATGACACACTCTCAAAGTTGGACATTTTCACCTGAAAACGGCCAAAGTTGTAAGAATTACGGCCATTACTGTAACAGAATAAAAATAATGGTTTCAGACAAAAGCCTAAGATTGAAAAAACAAATCGAAACTCAAGGCACTACTAGTAGTATTCCTGCAATGTTCTCATAGAATAAACATACTGGGGGTCGTTGAGTTCACGGGGGGAACACCTGCCAGACAGGTGGACAAACAGAGCAAAAAGTAATGAGCTTCATCACATTCAAACTGTTCTTAGAAACCGATACAGTACATTTTCTGGAATTTCCCCTCTGGTAGGTGTGGCTCTAGGCTAGAACTGCAGAAGGTCATCTGACTTCGGTGTGGTCAATAACAGGATACTAAAAAAGGTGCAAGATAACAAGAAAAGTATCATAAAACCTATTCTCCGGAATTCGAGTGGGAGTGGTGATGATAGCGAAAAACAACATTCCAAACAAACTACATTTATTTTTTAATGGGTTCTCTATGTGGCATCAAAATATCATGCACTCTTTATCAATCTTCGATTTTTGTTTACATTATGAGGTACAACATATTATCAATTAGAAAACACATTATTATTATAAAATTGAATTGAAAATAGAATAAAAAATCAAAGGATCAATTTCCCAATGTGTATATAAAAGGGTGGTGATAGGAGGAGGTTTCCGTCTCTCATTAATTATTATTTCCAATTTCTTTTTATGTCGTTTCGCCGAACTATCTTTCTCATAGGGTGTAGGTGTACTCGGTGAAGACTAACCACGTGGTTTCGATTTATTATTTTTATCGTTGATGTTCCTTGAATTATTCTAGCAAACTTTTAAAAATTTGTCCTGTATTTCAAAAAAACTTAATGTTAAAAATAATGTGTACCATTAGATATCTCCAACGACCAAAGAACATATATGAAAATTTTCTTAGCTTAATAAATCTCAGATTTTTTTTAGTTAACGATTAGCTCGGCACAGTTCTTACAACTGCGCTCCACTGAAATGTCCTTGGAAAAGTATATTTTTCTCTGAGTCTCCGAATTTTGCACACAATTTTCTTTGGTTTCGGTACAGCGTGTTTGTAAGAAGCCTACAGTGCTAATGTTGTTCAAAGTTAATTACTAGACGTTTCTGTAGGATTGTATTGCCAATTTTGATATAAAAACTGAAAATTGGATGTTTGTTGACGAAGAAATATTTGATCAAAATGAAAAATAGTTGTATGTGATACTCTAATAAGTTTAGTATTTATAAAATTTGGAATAACACCTCTCAAATTATTTTTTCAAAGTATTGTATTCGACGAAATCATCACCGCTAATTACCCAAAAGGCTCTTAGTAAATTTCCCAACATTTCCGAAACTCTCCGATACATTTTGACCTTTTCTTGGTCGAATGACCACATGTTGACTCTTGCTCTTTATAAATAGAAAAGTACCTTGAGTATTTGTAGACAATCAGCTTATTTATTTCATATAGAGTCTAGGTAATGTGGAGAAAAAAATTGAGTAAAGTCACGTTCTAGAAAAAAGATAGAGAATTAAAGAACGAGTAATAATAAAAGAGAGGAAGGAGATTATCAGCGGTTTAGAAGAGGGTAAAGAATAAGTAGATTTTAAATGGAAAAAATTCAAGGGAAACGATGAATGAGTATCGTACTAGATCCAAAAATATTAAGTAGTTGATGAAACGAATTATCGAACAGTAATGTTGGAAGTTATCCTACATAATTCTAAACAACCGTATTTAGTCTCCTTCTGGAAAACCATAACTATTTTTCTAAAAATACTATAATGAAGTTTTTGTAGTCCTCATTTCATTAAAACAACCAATTCCCTAAATGTCATGCTGATTAGAACATTACCCAGTAATAAGTATACTGTCTTTATTAAAATGTAACATTTTAGTAAGGATTTTGATAAAAAAGATCCTGATTTTTAAAAACCTTGGTACAATAAACATAAAATCCCTAAAGCATGCTCAAATTTATAATTTAACGAATTGATAAAATTTTACTAATGATTGTATTATAAGGATTTTCTGGGGGATATGTTAGCCAAATCAATTAAGAAAACTTTCAGAACGCGCCGGATACGCGACAGCCTCACTGAAAAAAACTTGGAAAGCTAGACTTATATATTTACAAAACACAATGGTTGTTGCACATCAGTAACGGTTGGCATGGTGCCGCTAAGGTCGTTTCTTACACTAAGGTCGTTTCTTACACTAAGGTCGTTTCTTACAATATAAACCGCGACGCGACTTGGAAAAATTCAGACCTGTTTTAGCCACTGCTCTTGTAAAGTTCTTCTAATTTAACTCGCTAATACAAAAATTAGAAAACCAATTAGTTCTATGATGAGCTGCAAACACTTGTCAAAATCAGAGAAATGACAAGAGAGCACACACACTACCGTATCAAGTCTTGCACTAATACTTCAAACATCATAATATGTATGATAATAATTAAAAATGATACATTGATAACTTTTTATCGAGTTCAAATGTTCAAAGTCCATTTGGTGGTGTCGAGAGAATACGAACTCACAAAACGGATGTAATGTATGTATTTGCAGTTTGGGCGCAGGAAATTGACGGGATGGTGGAAAATGGTGTAGTAAACAATTAGTCAGTATTTGAATTTAAGGTCATCATATGGAGAGTCATGAGTTCATAAATTTTGGAAGAAGGTGGTTTGAACTTAAACTATAGCGGTTTTGTAAGATTTCGACATTCCATGTCTATTCCGGAAAATTTTCTTAAATCGGATATATTTTTTGCTTTGTGGCTTCAGTAATTGTCAAGGGCCCCATAATTGCCGCAAAAATTTGAAATTGAACATTTTTTGCATTTCTTGCTTCGTTGAAAAATTGGTCAAACTCTTAAATCAAGCTCGAAACGGACTATTTCAGGTCTTAAATGTCGTAATCCTGAGTTGTAAAAGATCCGGTACTAGAAGGACTTCAATGCTCAGAAGTCTGTGTGTTTACCGTAAATCCACAACTTTATTTCAAGGAGTAATTAGGGTTTGATGGTAATTATCTGATATCCGGAGAGTGATCATAGTCAAAACGCGTTTAGCAGGTAATATAGGCAACAAGGACCGGGCTGTAACAGTAAATTTATTCAGGTCAAACAATTTCTCCGGGCCGAGAAAATATTTTGCAAGTCTGACGAAAAACAACCAAAAAGATACCAAACCCTGCTTCCAAGTTTCTTGAAAGACGAAAGAAGTTCTGTTCGTGAAATTCACATGTTCGCTCGCTTTTCTACTATCTTGCAACAACTCTCTGGAACAAGTGGGCGGGAAACATCGGAGCATCGTACCTGATGTATTTTACTCATATCTTTCATCATCATCTCTCTAAGAGCAATCCGATCAGAATCGTTATTAATAAACATGATAAAATGATCGACTCCATTCTTTTATCATTCTCTCGAAATGGGGCGGAGCATTCGTAAACCTTTCAAAATTGAACAAAGATTATCAGGAAAGTGTGTTAAATAGAAAACTCTTAAAGAGGGAAGTACTGTAAAAAGGTGTTATATCGGGTGATTCGGAATGATAACCTGATGACCAGAACATGCAAAAATGATAAGAAATTTGAGAGGTTAAGCGGATTGTTGATGGGATGACAAGTGGGTTTAACACAGTCGGAAACTACGAAATCACGAATTTCTTTTCTGGAAAAAAAAGTATTTCCGGAGTGTTTTAATGGAAAAACTAGCAAAGAAAACGAAAAACTGCACAAATGTTGAAGAAACGTATCATCATCACAAAAACTGCCCACTCATTATTTTCTTCTTTCATAAAAATAAAAATGATTTGTTTGTTCTTATTATTTTCTTTCTCAAACCACCAACAGAGACCGCGAGAACGTGAGAGAGAGCAAAATGGCACCCACCCGTTTTTGCTGAGGAAAGCATAGCGCACACACATGAAAACGGATGTAATGATTCAAAAACACGAAACTTATTGCATTGTTGCTTATCATTATTTTGAGTGGCAGTTGGTGGAAGTTTAGTTTGGTTTCGAAAAAAACAAAAAAAGAAATCCGTCGAGCCGGATTCGAACCAGCGACCTAAGGATACCCACTGACTCTACAGTCCTCCGCTCTACCAACTGAGCTATCGACGGCACGGAAGACGAGAGGTCGGTTGGAGTTTATAAAGGAGTCTCCGTCCAGAGAAGAGAAGAGGGTCGGCGGAAGAACAGGCGAGAGTGTATGGTGAAAAGGAGAGACGCAGAATTTGAAAGAAGGGGGAAAATTCGGGAAATAGGGGTAGAAAAGTGGCAGAGAATAGAGAAAAGAATATGTTGACAATATGAATGATTCAAAAATTATGGAAAGTGTTCTTTTCATTGGTAGATCAAAAGAACAAAACGGCGGGAAAAAAACATTTCTGAACAATTTCTGAAACATATATAACACTGCTGTTTGAACAATCAAAAATTGGAAACTTCCGGAATAAAAATATTCAAAAAACTCAGAGAAAATAGTATCGAATTCCTTCTCCACATGAAATAAAATATGCAGTTCCCGAGTTCAAAGGAAAAAAAAACATCTGCTCATAAAAAGTTAGGCCAAGATGAGAGCTCGGCCATAAGGCTGTCTGGCATAGAGGTCAAAGAATATTCAGGTTTTCTGCGAAAAAATCTTACAAATCATTTCAGAGAAAAAAAATTATCAAAGACACCAAAGTGCTAAACTACAGTAGACTAGATGCTCTATAGTACTATGAGTAGGCTGGGGTGACGTTGGCGCTCTCGCTTTTTTCAAAGAATGATGTAAGGTGAGAATCTCTCTATATGCCTTGGTTTCGATGGACGTAACTCGAGAAAGAGGAGAGCATCTCGAACGATCTGGCGCACCAGTGGCGACTCAAAAATGCTCAAAATAGACAACTTTGACTGCTCTGAACGAGGCTAAGAATTTGTCTATGATTTAAAATTTTTATATGAGTGAATAGATCAATTCTAGAACTCCATTTTTGTAGTTGACAACTTCACTCTAGGATTTCTTCCAAGATAGATAGCGCATTTCAAAAAATGCAAAATTTCAGGATTTTCGTGGTTAGTTCCCTGTTCCACGAAAGATATCTGACTTAGGAGGAACCGTGCAAAAAAGTTGTCAACTACAAAAATGGAGTTCTAGGATTGGTCTATTCAGTCATATAAAAACTAAAAACTGTAGAAAAGTTCTAAGCCCCGTTCCATGTAGTCAAAGCTAGTCATTTTGCACTGAAAAAAAAAAACGAATTTTGATATTTTTAGTTGTCTGTTCGCAGCGGTATACCTTGGTTCCCAAAGGAAATATCAAACAATTGCTAACTGACAAAATATAGCTTAATATTTCTAGAACATTTCTTCAGTTGAAAATATTTTCATATCTTCAAAGACAGCCGAGATAGGATGCTCCAAACTCTTGCTCACAGGTCATTTTGGTTCAAAACGGGACGAGTCGGCATAATTTTGATTTTTCCGGCCGTGACAAGAACCTCTGTTCTAGTAAAATCCCAACCAATTATTTTCTTCCAAAAAACTCCGACACCCCCTTCCCTTCTTCTTTTCCTCGATGCAAAAGTTTGGTGTTTTGGCAACAAAATATCAAAGAACCACACCTTTCAAAAAATACTTGACCACCAGACACTCCTAAATCCCTCTTATTCATCATTTCCGAATGAAAAAGAACCGTTTTATCGGAAAGCAAATAACAGCGTCGTCTCGAGCAAAAAGAGTTCATTTTCTTCACTTAGTTCGAGAGGTGTCAAAACGCGTGAAATCGTCTATCTCTTTGCCTCTCTATGACCACTTGATAAAGTGTGAGACGATATATCGGATTTGGATAAAACAGAGTATCCCCCACTTTTCTTTATATCTCATGTCCGATGATACTCTCTTCACCCAAAGAGATAGTCCGAGCCCCGAATTGCACGAACTTAATATCCCGCCTCTTGATATCGTTATCACTTCCCCCACAAACCCAATTTACTTCCCCATTTTCATCGTGTCTGAACTTTTTGATTGAGCTAGCTCAGATCACTTTATATCAGTAATTTGAATATTTTCAGCCTTGGCTCAACCAAAACAGAAATACATCAGAGATGCGGTTAAGGCCTAATTGGCTTTTTCTCGTGTTTTGCACAGGAAACTGTGAGTTTTTTTTTGCTGAATTGGGTATTTTGGGAGAAAGGGGTACTGTACTATAAGAGAAGTTACTGTAGGAGTTTTAGGTACAACCAATTTTCTTAGAGGTATGTTACAGTATTGGCTATAATTACAGGATAGTTACAGAAGAGATTAAGGTTACTGTAGAATTAAGTGCAGTCCAATTACCGCCACAGTTTCTCGGTTACTGTACGTCTAGCTTTACTGACTGCTGACTACTGTATGTTTATGTACTTTAAGGGTTTTTATTACGATTTTACTATTGTAAGGGCATTAGCGATGTCATTACTGATCAAGATTTCGATTCTTGCAGTTTTATGTTATCCGGTTGGCCAGATTATTCCCAATAGTGTATATCGAATTATAGAACAAAATCAGAGCTTTGTTTTTGTAGTTGACAACTTTTTTGTAAAAGCAGTCCCAAGAAAGTTATGCCTCATCAAAATACCGACGGTAAAATCTGAGATAGAGGCACAGAAAGAGTTTGGAGCATCCTATCTCAATTGTCTTTGGAAATATGAAAATTGTTTCAACAAAAAAAATATTTCATGTATCTTAAACTAAATTTTGTTAGTTGACAACTTTTTGATATTTCCTTTGAGAACCGAGATATGCGGCTATAAACAAGCGCTTCTATTACAGGTTTTAAGGTAACTGTTGGGAGTATCTGAGCGGTCTATATTTATTTAATTATTTATTTATTTACGTCCGCAAAGGTACGTGAAAGACAAAAATATGTATGAGTTCAATTTAGCCGTGTTCCAATTTCCTGTATTCGTAGCACAGATGCAACTTTTTCTTTTTCTTATTTCTTGGAACGAACGTTTTTTCGTGGGAGATTGGAGATAGATTAGCATGCTTATAGTTCCTAAACTCGATCCCCCGAGAATCCAAAGTCACGATTTCACTTCGAAAGATCATAACGAAGATTCGAAAAGCTAAAGGTACTGTAATACAATTAATGCCATCTACAGTAATCCACTCTGCCACCTCCTACTGCGAAGAAGACTCCTACTGTGACGAATGCGATCTAGTGAAAGTTGGTCAACCATGCAACAATTTCGACAGGCTCCCAGTGTACACATGTAATAATGATACAAAGTGAGAAATTACGGAATATTATAAAGTACATAATCCAATGTTACAGAAAAGTTACCTACACACCGTCCAAATACTTTATGTGCGTTGATGGTGAGGTTAGTACAAAACAGTTTTAAAAAAAGGTCATGCTCAACAAACATACGTTTTTTTTTAGGTGATTCAATTCGATTGCTCTCATCGTAACATGCCGCCAGCAGTGTTCAATCAAATAACGAGAGAGTGTGTGCAAGAGGAGACGACAGACAATCATATCAGAAGACGGAGAGCCACGACGGGCTCATCGAGGGTTGGAGATGTCTGTAATTTCAATACGGATTGTCAGAGGGGAATGTTTTGTGGCGGAGGCATTTGCAGTTGTTTGAGTGATTTTGTGTCGATCTCTCAGCATTGTTGGCCAAGTATGTAACTTTTAAAAAGTAGAATACTATTTTTTGTAATTCAGAAGTCAACCCCGGGGAATCTGGATGCGTAGAAAACCGACAGTGTGAAGCAGTGTGGCCTGGTACCATCTGCACATCGGCAGGTCTCTGCGAGTGTCCAAAAGAAACTGTGCCTAGTAGAACCCGAGACGGAACAGTTTGTATCTCATCAGCTATTCCACCGGCGTGCCCACTGCCAGAAGCACATAATGGCAACCCGAATCCTGCGACAGTTCTAGCGAACCCGTCAACTCATCCGTTGAATCCAGGGAATTATATGTGAGTAGAAGGAGGCTATCAGGTTCCGTGGAGTTAGGGGGAGTGACCAATATCATTGGAAAGCTGAGAAAACTCTGATTTCAAAATGTATTCAGTTACTGCCCTTGAGCTCTAGTATTTGAGAAAAACGAAGTCAAAGTATTACCGACAACTGCCAATATTTTTCACACGTAAACTGTTCAAACTTTAACCTCGTTTTTTCTCGAATACCAAGGTTCGACCTCTGGAACTTAGACCATCGAAAATAGAAAAATCGGTGTATCAGAAACTTGATGAGTTAAAAATTTTGAAAATCTAAAACTGAGGAAAACATGGGTCAGAAAACAGAAACTTTAGGAGCTTTAATAAACGTGAGTTGGTATGCAGTAAGATTTACGACTTGGCCGTTTTCAGTTAAAAATGACCAACTTCGAAAATGTCTCATGGGATTACTGATTGTCCCAGCAAGTAAATGTTTTATGGATCGTAGAGAACAAACTTAGAAATCCATTTTTGTAGTTGGCAACTTTTTCGTACGGGTATTCCCTAGCTAGTTACGTATTGACAAATTAATTTCTCTCTCAAATCGACCGATTTCAGTGATGGTGTCTTAAAACGAGCTAAAACGTGTTCGTACAAAAAAGTTGTCGACTACAAAAATGAGCTCTATGTTTGATCTGTATGATCCATTACACGTTTACGTTGTAGATCAATCAGTGATACAGTAACACATTCTTAAAGTTGGGCATTTTTTACTGAAAACGACCAAAGTAAGAGTCATGGCCATTACTATACCTAAATCACTATCCTCCCCTATTTTGTATATTCCAGGCCCGTTCTCTGCAATTCGCTCTCCTCTGAAACCCGCTCTTCAAACAACGGAGATGGATCCACGTGGTGTGTCTACCCGGACGGTGAGCAAGACGTCTACATCGCTGACACCTACAACTGCATCTCTCATCCACAAGTGAATAACGAGTTGTTCAACGAGTACTCTGAGAAGGTCGACGGAATTTGTTGTCATAATAGGGGTGAGTATCCGGTCTAGTGGCTCCGGGTATCGGGATTTTTATAATTTTGCTTTCAGCGTTTGTCTGCATCCAACCCCTTGAATCAGGAGACGAGCCGTCTGTCCCAAGATGGTGGTATAATTCTGCAACAGGAACTTGTGTGCAGTTCATGTGGGACCCTGACACCATAACCAACGCCTCTCCGAACAACTTCCGAACAGCAGAGCACTGTGAATCATACTGTAGAGACACCTGCCGCCGTGGTGGGCCTGAGTTCGCCTCCTCCAAATTCTCCATCCTTGACGAGGTGCCCCGTACCAACTGCTTGGCATCAACATCACGATGTGACCAGGACCATCAGTGCACTCTAATCGGGTCCCAACAGACATGTTGTCCAACTGCCGCTCATATTTGTAGTGCCAACGGGGGACGTCTTCTGCTAACCAAGCCACCCGAGAATTATGATAGGGGACTCCAGATTGCTGGGCAGTAAGTAAAATGTCAAAATCGACTAACGTAGTTAGTATGTTTCAGCAAATCTGTCACTCGCTACTACTACGACATTGATCAAGGAAGATGTGTCAACTTTATGTATCAAGGACTAGGAAATTATAATAATTTCTTGACGAAACAAGATTGTGAATCTTTCTGCTCTAAATGTGAGTTCTCTTCTGAAACCTCTTCTGAAACCTAAAGTACTTTTCGTTACAGTGGTCTGCGAGAACGGAAACCCACTACGAATCGGTGAGGAATGGCAGCGATGTGAGACTAACGCAGACTGCCCATCCTCCCATTCCTGTCAGGGAAGCCACAAGGTCTGCTGCCCCACCGCTCAATCCTTGTGCACCCAACCAAAACGACTCGGTGACTGTACGTCTGCAGTCAGAAGATACTGGTATAATGCAGCTACTAGGACTTGTGAAATGTTCCAATACACCGGTTGCCAGGGGAATGATAATAACTTTCCGACACTGGTAGCGTGTCAGCAAAGGTGTAGAGGGATTAATGGTAAGAGTTATTTGGTGGTGTCTTGAAAAATGTCTATTCCTGTTTAGTCGAACCAAAATGCCAACACGGTAGAGCTTTCCGAGATCGCAATGGCAACTTCCAACAATGCTCTGATAAACAAAACGGTCCAAAATGTCCAGTCAACTATGTTTGCTCTTACGACGGCACCACTCATGGATGCTGTCCCACCAAAGCCTTCACCTGTTCCTTGAACCCAGACAAGGGTGTGCAATGTGGATCCGGACGGTCTTACAGATACTACTTCAACTCCAACAAGCAGTCATGTGAATCATTCCAATACGAAGGGTGCGATGGAAACGCAAATAACTTCTTGACATCTGAGGACTGTCAGCACTATTGTGGAGTCGGAGGGTGTCCAAACGGTGGAATGCCGTTGAGAGATGAGGCAACGAATAAGCCGATGAGTTGCTCGGAGAATAAGTCGTGTCCTTCTACACATGAATGTCTGTCAATCCCAGTGAATGGGAATGTGGGGAATAGATGTTGCCCGACGAAGCAACATATCTGTAGTCAACCACCACAACAAGGAAATCATTGTTCGAAGATTTCTGTGGGAAGGTTCTACTTCAATATTGTGACAAGGGTGAGTGTAAATATGGTTGGATAATTAGCCCACAATCTAAAAACTCAAGTTTCAAGTAACAAGAAATAAAAAAATCATTGTCAAGTTTTATTTTTGAGGAATTTCTAGACGAAAACCCCCAAAAATCGGTGAAAAATGGCTCAAAATTCGAGTTTTTTGAGTCGAAATGTTGGTCTTTGATGGAATTTTGAGAAAGTCTCATTTTTAACCTGATGACTTTTATCAAGTCTTACTTCAAACTTTAAACTCGTTTTTCTCGAATACCAATTCCCAAGGGCAAAAACTGAATATATATTTGGAATCAGCGTTTTTTCAGCTTTCCAATGATATAGGTCACGTCCCATATCTCCGAACATGACCTTCCCTAGTTAGTGTCGCCAAGTAATATCATTTCTGCAACCTTCTCTTATAAATCCCACTAAGTATGGGGGGTGAATATTTTTAAAGGCGCATGCGTCAAAATTTTTTTCATTTCTCACTAGCCAAAATGTCACGCTTCGTTGACCGTTAATAACTTTGTACGTATTTCACCATTTTACCTGGTTCTTTTTCTGGCAATTAGGAAATGTCTGTCCCGTCAGTTCTGGAAATTTTGGTATTGATACCACTTCTGATAGCTGAGCTATGAGCCGTAGAGTAGGAGTCATTTATTTTGGTTTGAAAAGTTTTAATTTGTCAAATGTTTTTCAGTGAAAAACATTCGTGACCTTACGATGACCGAGGCAAAGACCAGTAACCAAGACAAATTCATTTTCATTTTTTAAACTAGGGGTAAGTAGGCGGTGATTTCGTTCCCGTTTTTTGAAAAACCTGTGGAATAGTACCCGGGAACCATTACTGACGCAGGGCAACAGGGCCGAAGGCCCGGTTTTACTCCGGCCCAGGGCCGCAGGCCCTGGAACTCTTGAAGACCCGGGAAGCATAGCGAATCCCGCCGGCAGGCGGGGGGCGCTAGTCCACCCCCCTAATATCTATTTCCCAGGAATGCGCCAGCTTCCAATACAACGGATGCAACGGAAACCTCAACAACTTTGCCACCCAAACCGAATGCAACAACTTCTGTAGTGCAGCAGGTTGTGCAGTTGGAGAAGTTGCTTTTAAGGATGTGAACACCAAAAAAGCATTCGACTGTAACAATGTGCTCATCAATAGCTGCCCAGCTAACTTCCAGTGCCGATTCAATTCTCTCACTTCTGGATATGTATGTTGTGGTTCCACGAGTATGGATGTCTGTCCGTCTGAAGAGCGTGCCTTCATCAACTCTCTGGATGAGACTGTCCGAGAATGCGCTATCAATGTGCCTGGTAGTTGTCCAGCAGACTTTTTATGCAGATTTAATGCTCAACGCAATCGTTATTATTGTTGTGCACCAACTACTGAAAGTGAGTCAGAACTTGTATAAAGTGAAAAATAAATTAATGATAAATTCCAGATGTCTGCCCAGACCAGCGTGCGTTGTTCCGTGCCAAGAAGACCCTCCTGCCGGTTCGCTGCACTCTGAACAACGCGAATACCTGTCCAGATGGGTATAGTTGTCAGAGTCGGTCGAAAGGAGTGCTTCAAGGATTCTGCTGTTCTGCGAGGAGTGAGTTATAGTGACCGAATCCAAATTCTGATTCTGATTCTAAACCCCTTTCAGACGTCTGCAAAGGCGATTCCGAATTCCTTATGGATGAGAAATCCAAAATGCCACGAATCTGTACTCCAGGAGCGTTTATTTCCTGTCCAGTAGGATATCGATGCCACAAGCAGACACCCTCCTCAATGAGTGGATTCTGTTGTCGTGGGGAGATAAATGCAATCTCAGAAGGATGTCCACCAGGGGAGTACGCGTATGCTAAGAAGAATGAAGTGGTAGCATGTGACCCGTTTAATCCAGAGAATAAAGGGTGTCCGGCTACTTTTAGGTAAGTAATTTGGAGGTGGAATTTTTTTATTTAAAAATTGTTTAATCGTTTCCAGTTGCCAATTCGCAGTTGCCTTCCAAAGATACCAATGTTGCGGAAAGGACCCAATAGAGGAGGATGAGATTGAGCAAGAAGGTGAGTAGCCGATAATTTTTTAGTCTAATAAATTCTGTGATCCCTCTGTGATAATTACCAACAATCTAGAGATCGGAATGTGAGCGTCTCGTCTCTGTGTCCCCGTCTCAAGTGTGTACAGTGTACTTTCTCATGGGAGACATAGTGAGAGAGAGATGAGCACTGGTGTAATCCTTTCAATTGAACGTAACGCGGTTTAAAAGTATACTTTTGTTTGTGAGAGCAACACGGAAGCTTTCGGGTGGGGGGATAGTACCCGAACACATCACGACAAACAAAGAGTCGAGTGCCGGGAGGTACTAACTGAGAGACGGCTATGCTGACCAGCACACGTACTTGGTTAGAAAAAATGTGAGAGTGATTTGATAAGAAAAAAGACATCCGGACAGACAGATTTATGAACAGATACAGAAGGACAGGTCAAAGTGTAATAAGATTGTCTTACTGTATCTAGCAGCTGTCGAAACCGTGCTGGAGCACCGCTGACGCGTTCAGTGGAAAATAGCGTCAAATTTTGTATGAATTGTAAAGATCAAGCCTAGACCTTTATTTTTGTAGTTGGCAATTTTTTGGTACGAGACCTCTTTGCGAAGTTACAGACCAACGAAGTCATAATCCGGTGCAAAAAAAGTGAGATTTTGGAGCTGGATCTTTGAGACTATGCCACAATATTTCAAATTATTAAATTATGTTAAATTTAAGATTTTTGCAAATCTCCAGCCTAGATTTGCATTTTTGTAGTTGACAACTTTTTCGTACGAGTCCTCTCTGAAACGTTACAGACCAGAAAAATAAGAAAACGACATATTTTAGTGAAAACTAGTAACATCGATGTCTTATTTGGAATTGGTTGTAATTGGTCGGCAGTTTTTTGCGTATTGATTGGAGGATGTTTTTATATTAAGCCTACAACCATCAAAAACGGACCAAAAATTAAAAAAAGTTACAGATTTTCGAAATTTTTCGAAACCCCGCGATTTTACAAATGATAGTGTATGTCAGTCAGTTCTAAATCAATTCTCATAAAATTTATATTATTGGAATCAGCAGATCTAGACGGTTCTAATGAGTAAAACTATGACTAGGTTTGGGTGTTGAAAAATTCGATAAGTTTTTGAGATTTTGTCTGGAAATTGAGGATTCCTGAATACCATTGATCTCAAAAATTAGGATCCCTATCATTTCACTGACCACTCTTAATATAGCCAACCGATCTAAAACCATAGCGGAAGTGAGCAGTGTCAAGTGGCTTCGTGTTCCGCGGCCTCTTCTCAAAGGGTTAATTAGTGGGGGCACACAAAAGATCAACAAGCGCTCCACTATTTTTATTTTTTATATTTCAGAACTTGGATGCCCCCACTCTCAAGTCGCTCTCGTGAACAACGATCATCCGGTGGTGTGCACGGCATCCGGCGCTTCCTGCCCCACTGGATACTTCTGTCAGTTCTCGGATCGAAACAAGCAATTCCAGTGTTGTGGGCATAAAGCGGGCTGTCCCGGGGAGTCTGTGGCGTACTTGGATCTGACTGGAGGAGCACAGGAGTGCTCGGTGAAGTTGAGAAATTGTCCGGAAGGGTATACATGTCAGAATGCAAAACAAGGAAAGACTATTTGTTGCACTGGAGGAGTAAGGATTAGTGGACGGGATAGACCACTGATTGCAGCGACTAATAGCTCTGAGGAAATCTCAACACCTTCTATTACCGTACCACCTTCTCCATCTTCTCCGATAGCCCCACCACAACCACCTCCAGTGACAATGTCTCCATCCGTCACGTCATCCGGCAACGCTGGAAAATCGTTGTGCCCTCCTGACACAGTTTTGGTCAACGGAGAGTGTAAGGTCCGAGGAGCCGTTGGATCCGTGTGTCTTCTGTCTTCTCAATGTACTTCCGGAGCAGAATGTGTTGGACAGTTGTGCGCGTGTGGCAAGAAGTTCAGGGAGCAAGACGGGCGCTGTATTCAAGTTGATGTTGAAGTTCCGTTGATTATGAAGGAGAAATGCAGAGAGGATCAGATTGAGGTAAACTTTATATCTAGATTTCTGGACAATGTTCTAAAACCCCATGTTCCAGAAAGACTCTACCTGCCTCGACAAATCCCAAATGGGCGGAGCGTGCACCTACGACGAGCAATGTCTGAATGGCACTGTTTGCACTTCGAAGATGTGCGAGTGTGCACAGGGAAGCTCACCTTACAAGGACCGCTGTTTGAGTAGGGCTTCTGACCAGACCAACCTACACACATTTTGTTTTTCCAGATAACGTCAACATCTGTGAGACGCCCAGACAACCTGTGATCTCCGCGGATTACACCCTGATCCAATGTGCCAAACAAAAGTGTCCGAAACCTTCAGCATGTGTCTACTCGAAAATGATCGGGTCCTATGTGTGCTGTACTAGTGCTTCAGTGACAATGAGCAAAGTTGCTCCAATGGCCACTTTGAAACCAGTGAAACCAGTGGTAGCACCGGTAGTTGGTAGAATCGTAAATGGTGGAAGGATAGTGGGAACTGGTGCTGCGAAACCAGTCTCAAAGTACACCTGCCCAGATGGGCGAGTTCCAATGTTATTCCCACAGAATAATATGCCATTGGTTTGTAATCCAGTGAAAGGATGTCCACAGGTATGCTTAACTAACTGGGTCTGCTTAACTTAAAAACAAGCCTAATTGCAGGGCCACACATGTATCAACAAGATGTGTTGTCCAAATGGTAGAGTGAAGCGGTCGGAGCCATGTCCGAGAGGATGGCTGATGGTGGAGAGGGATGGAGTGTCACAGTGTGGTAAGTGGGGGACGGTTTGGAACTAGACAGCTCGTAACTCGCTAAAAACGCAACCTTGTGAGCTGAAAAATATAGAAAATGTAGATCTCGGCGAGTTCTACGACGAGCCGGATGCCGTTTTGTTAATATGCCGCGGGCCATTGATTTTTTACCCTTCTTGCTTTCTTAGCACATTTGAGGCCTGTCTTTTACAAGTTTCAGGTACCGTAACTCGTTCAGATTACCTTTCAACTCCTAGAAACCTTCATTATCGGATTCAGCTCATCGAGACGATTTGAATGAGTATAATCATGACTAGGTTCGAAACAGTTCGGGTATCGACGCGAAAACTACCGTAGTCCGGCTCTGGGGTACTGTAGTTTTCGTGGTGGGACTCGATTTGAAGCGAATCTAGGCATGGTTAAACTTTTCTGAAAGCTCTCGGCGAGCTGATTCTAAAAACATAGGTTTCAAAGAATTTGGATTAAATATTAAGGTAGATTTTGTGATTTTCGATTTTCGAAAAGTTTCGAAAATCTCTAACTTTCTTGATAGAACTCGCCAAGATCTTCATTTTGGGATATTTTTCAGCTCATGATACGTTTCAAGCAAGCTGAGCGTTTTTGGAAGTGTGACACATTACTAAATGTTTTCAGAACCCCAATGCACCTCGCCATGGTACTCTCCCAACATGTGCCCCATCGAAGGATCAGAATCAGAATCTTCGAATAGACGCCGAACGCGATAGATGTTCTTCCCGGTTACTCATTTTCCAGTTTCTTTTGAGATCCCCCTTATAAGGGTGTCTTGTCTTGTTACGGTTATTTTTACTTTTTCCTTTTGTCAAACTATTTTAAAAAAAAATCTATATCACTACCCGTCTCTTCCCCCCACCCCTCCGGAGATGTCTCGAAAATTCTTGTCTCTACAAATATGCTGCTCCTTTGATTCTAAAAATAAAGAAACCTCAACAATTTAATTGTCCCGCCACCATTCTACCACTCTATTCCAAAAACAGCGTCGTTAGCCACCTAAAACAAATATCGGCGGGGCGAACAAAAAAGGAGAGAAAGTCGGTGCGTGTTTTTCATCAAAGTCATGATTTGTTCGGCGTCGCCGCCGAGTCCGAAACCCCTTGCTCTTTTTTGGAGTCTTATTCTGGCGCGTGATCTTATCATTGTACCTCTATGCGGTGGTGTCAGCGGAGACCAGATTAACTCTCTTAGAAGAAATTGAAGAGGGGTTGCATTTGTACAAACCGGCGACGCGGGAAAACGGACGGAGAGAGAACATACGTATTAAACATAAATTTGGGGATCAATTGAGAGCAAAGATCAGGGCATGTTTTGGAAAGAAGAATAAACATGAAGACGAAAAAGAAATTAATTAATTAACAAATAATATTTCAGAAATGTTTGTATTATGTTAAAGGCACACAAGTTCCTTTGTTTGAAATTCCTGTAGATCAAATCCTGTATTTTTCAGTTTTGCAGGTCTAAAAATATTTTAAAATTATTCATCGGACTTAAACACAGGTTGACAGACACAATCAACTTTGAAATTTTCTGGCTGTCTTTGATGAAAAATCACGTCAAATTTTGTATGAATTATAGAGTTCAAACCTAGACCTTCATTTTTGTAGTTGACCACTTTTTTGTGCAAGTCCTCTCTGAAAAGTTACAGTCCAGCAAAGTAAGCTTCCCCTCGAATAGCCTAGTAAGATTTTGAGCTGGATCTTTGAGACTATGCCACTGTACCAAAACTTGTCAAATTTTGTTAAATTTATGATTTTTGTAATCCACCATTCTAGATCTGCATTTTTGTAGTTGATCACTTTTTTGTGCGGATCATCCTACGAATTTGAATACTACAGCAACATGAAAAATACACCGGATAATAAAGTTGTCAACTACAAAAATAAATGTCAAGACCCGTAAAACACAAAACAACTAAAACTAAGCATAGTGGGTATGCTGAGAATTCTCCAAACCGATTCAAACTCCCACACGTTCAAAAATATTCAAGATATGTAATTGGACATCCGGACATCTTCTTTTCCTGCCAGACACCTCCATGACTCATTTCCCCATATCATGCTCCGTATACAGTACAACATTTCGCAAAAGTCCTCCTCCTCCTCCCAAACATGTAAATCGCATTACCAACACAACTCTCTCTCCAAAACGGTCATCTTTCTCATTCCACAAGTAAACATACACACAGAGAAACGAAGAAGCTCTTTCTCTAAGAGCACATACAAATATAGTGACCCCTCCCCTCCCACCTCCCCCGTTTAACCTGACCACTACGGAGAGCTCCGAAACAGACCAAGAACAGATCGGCCATTCGATTGCAACTCGGCTTGTACTCCCTCTGTTTTCTATAGGAATCATTTCTTCATATTCCTTTTATGATTTTCAATTGATAAATTGGTTCTTCCCATAACTTCTCTATTCATTACCCCTTATCTCATCCGTATTCAATTTCTCATTTGAACAAAAGAGAAGAGAACAAAGCCTTTTTCTTTATTTCTAATATATATTTATTCACTCGCAGAAATGCGCAATTGGTTTATTTTACTCCTGCTTGCAGGTAAGATCTTTTTATTTTTAAACTTTCTGGGGGAGCTGGAAGTCAGTTCTTCAATTGAAAGCTAGGTTTGTCTTACTGTATCTAGCTGCTGAAAGGACCGTATTGAGCAACTGGGGCACCTAGTTTACATTTAAAGGCAAGAAAAATGTTATGCTAAACAGACCCAAATTTCTTAGAATTTTTCATAGAGGCCGAAATTCTAGTGTGTTGGCTCAGGTTTTCATTCAATGTTAGGCTAACTGTCAAAAGGCTTGTCAGAAGGCAAAGGTCTAGTTGGACGGAAAATATCTTCCCAGCTAAGAAAACATATTACTAGAATAATATCACATGATGCCTTGAGCTCCAAACTTGAAACAATTTGACTCTGGTGGCCAATTCAGTAAGCTAAGCATTACCAGTGTTGACTCATAGGTACATCAACATAACTAGAATTCAGTTTGGATATGTGGTACGTGACCAATATAATTGAAAAGCTGAAATTCCGCTGATTCTAAATATATATTCAGTTTTTGCCCTGGAGGTCTGGTGTTTGAGAAAAACAGGGTCAAATGTGAGATTGCTAGCACCCCGTGTCTCTAATCTCTTCTGTCGTACTTTACTGACTAAGAGTCAGTTGGGGATATGGGACGTGGGCTATATCATTGGAAAGCTGAAAATCCGCTGAGTCCAAATATAAATTTCCGTATTTGCCCTTGAGGCCGGATGTTAAAGACAAACGAGATCGAATTTCGTACCCCTGGTAAATCAGAAACTTTTAAAAAAAATAACTAATGATCTTAGTTACCACTACCTATTCTCAAAAACCTGAGATCACTTCTCTCTAAGATCAAAACCAATCTGACCACTACTAGAAAATGTGTCTATTTTTACACCGCCCCAGACTACAAAGTTCAAATCTTTTATTTTGTACACACAAACTGTTCCAAAACGAATCGGTCATTTCTATATGCTGGCAAACATTGAGCCGGCCGGGCGCGATTCTCACACTTTCCATCAAAATCGAATCGAAACTTTTGTTGTTTAGCAAATAGGGCGGCTCGGCGTGACTTGAAAAATGATTCCCGATTTGGGTTAGAGCGTGTCTTGAGGATCGGGGGGGCAACATTTGTTTGACTTCTCACTTATAAATCCACGCAATAAACTTGTACTTTCGTTGCAGGAGGCACTTATGCAACTACAGTCGAACAGAAGCCGATATGTAGGATAGGCGATGGATGTGATAGTGCCGGTTGTCGGATACCGACGCAAGGAGATGCTTGTGAAGAGGAGATGTCAATTGATTCCATCTATTGCGACCTTGCCACTAAGTGAGTTTTAATAATAGAAAATTCTGGAAATCCTTATAAAAAATATTCCAGCAAAACCGATACTCACGAGAACGCATTCCTGATCTGCAATCTTGTGAAGAAGGAAATCGAACGAAAGATTTGTCCGAAAGTGAGTTTTTAATTCTCTAGTTTAGGACATCCGGACAAACTTACACATTTCCAGAGCCAATTCTTCATCGACGGAAAGTGCCGAACTGGCAATGTTCGGTACAAGCGTCAAGGAGTCGCCGGTTCTGGAAGAGTCGGCGATTTCTGTAGCTTCAACACTGATTGTCTTACTGTAAGTCACTTTTCTCTCTTCTGACCTGTTCAACCTCCATGCCTTCAGGGAATGTTCTGTTCCACGGGCTCTTGTACGTGTCTCTCCAACTTCGTCGCCATCCAAGGCTACTGTTATCTCAAGAAGAACCCAGGAGAGTCTGGATGTCAGTACGCCGAGCAGTGTAGCGCTGTGTGGCCAGAATCGAGATGTGAAAAGTCGAGATGCGAGTGTCCGGAAGATGTGAATGGAATTCCGTATGTTCAAGCAAAGACAAGAGATGGAGTCGTTTGTGTTCTGCACTCTGGAGAGGATGGAGATCCAGTACCAAAGTGTCCACTTCCAGAGTGAGTTGGGGAGGGATTTGATATCAGTGTCTAAATGTGTGACATGATTTTAACCTGGCTGGTGAGATGAGTCGGTCTGTCTTTGACCAGGGAAGGTCATTGAGTTAGATTCAGAACATCAAGATGCTTCGAATGAGTATAATAATGCCTATATTCTGAAAATTGTGATTTTTAGGACACAACATAATCCAAAAACTGAAATCGAAGGAATATAGGCATAATTATACTTTTCTGAAATCTTAGGTTTCGCTGATTCTGACAATACTAATTTCAGGGAGATATTTCAAACCTAGCGACTTCGGAATTTCTGAAAAATTTCAAAAACTCATAACTCCTTAATTTGACGATTGTCATCACTAATTTTAGGTTTGAAATAACCGGAATAAAGGGAAAAATCTTACCAAATCAACCTAAGCTAACTAGGAGTCAGTCTGGGAATAAGGAACGGGGCTTATATCATGGGAAAGCTGAGAAAACGCTGATTCCAAATACATATTCAATTTTTGTCTTGAAAGTCTTGTGTATGAGAAAAATGAGGTCAAAGTTTGGACTACTGACCAGTAATTACCTTTTTATTTATTTATGCTGGGAAGATCCTTACATTCCAGTTTTTGACCTAGTTCTTATGAACTAGCAGACATCGAGGGCAAAAACTAAATAACTATTTGGAATCAGCGTTTTCTCAGCTTTTCAATGATATAAATTACCGCCGATATCTCCGAACTGACTCCATGATTTTTCAATGTTCATTCAAAGTCTTTATTCCCTATTCCAGATATGACGATGACCTCCTCACGATGCCAGTCTCCCAACTCCGCAACCCCCACATGACAGATCCAGACGATGCGGACATCCAGATGGGAGAACACATCAACCCACTGCAATTCTGCTCCTCCCAATCCACCGACTACACCACATTCATCGCCAACGGAGGAGGTGCCTGCGCTTTCGCCACTGAGGCCAACAACGCTCAAGAGGGAGACGGTGTCTACATTGCTGACATCTATGATTGTGTCACGTCGACCACGTCGATGGCTAATGTGAAGACTGCAATGGAGGGTGTCTACGACATTCATCCGGCTTCCGATGGTATCTGTTGTCCGAATCGGGCGTTCACATGTATCCAACCAAAGAGAGAAGCGGATAGTGGAAGTGCGGCTCCAGCTGGAGTCAGACCTAGATGGTGGTACAACGCTGTCACTGGAACATGCGAACAGTTCATGTGGGACCCATGGGATGAGACCGAGATGCAATCACCAAACAACTTCAAGACCAGAGAGCATTGCGAGTCATACTGTAGAGATAGTGAGTGATTTTGAGCCTTTCCTTTTATTTTTTTTCACATTTCTTCTCTCAAAAACTCAGATTCAATTCCAGCCTGCAAACGTGGATCCCCACAATACCTCACCGGATCGAGTCAGAATGAGGATGAAGTGGTGAACAACTGCCAGACAGCCTCCTCCTGCACATCTAACTTTGAGTGTACCTCCATTGGATCCATGCAATTGTGTTGTCCAACTGTCGCCAGTATCTGCTCGAACACTGGAGGCCGCCCCGTAGATCTCATCAGATCCACCAACTTTGACGCTGGAATGTTGATGAAGCGCAGTTTCTCGATGACATTCTCCACGAGCTCCCGATATTATTACGATGCCGAACAGGGCAGATGCATTGCGTTCACTTATAATGGAGCACTCGGAAACTACAACAACTTCAAGTCGTCAGCTGATTGCGAGTTGTTCTGCGCCAAATTGCAATGTAAATATGGTACTCCACTCAAGATTGGATCATCTAATCAGGTACGAGAGATTGAAAGAGCAAATGTTGTTTTGAAATGTGGAAAGGAAAAATATATTAATCTTTGGTTTTGGAACATTAGAATGAGGTCAGCACACACTTTGAAGAAGCATACAAACTTGAATCTGAATCTAATCAGATCACAGCAATCAACCTGTTCAGTTTGAAACGACATAACTTTTCACCCTGCGGCGCAAATCTTCTCAAACCTACATCATTAGAAAGAGCGCAAAAATCTAAGTCTAGGCTATCTTTTGAAACCCTCACATCTCCTTACCATGTGACCCAAATTTTTTGAAATCTATACCATTAAAAAAAGCTTAAAAATCGGAGTCTCGACTATCTTATTTAAATGCTCACATCTCTCTACCATGTGAACCTAAATCTTCGAAATTAATATCATTCGAAAGAGCATAAAAATTGGGATCTAGACCATAGTTTTGAAAGCTTTACATCTCCTTTCCGCGCGAACTAAATTCTTTGAAATGTTGACCATTGGAAAAAACATAAGAATTTGAGTCTAGACCATTTCATTGAATCCCTCACATCTCCTTACCATGTGAACCAATCTCTTTGGAACCTAGATCATTAAAAAGAGCATAAAATTTCACACCTTTTATCATTTCTTTAATTTTTTCAGAGATGCTCCGCCAACGCCGACTGTCCATCCACCCACGAGTGTCAGTCCGATCACAACGTATGCTGTCCAAGACCACGTAAGATCCCTCCAAACTTTAAAACCTAAATCTTAAAACATAAATGATTTCAGAAGCCATCTGTTCCCAACCACTCCGTCTCGGAGACTGCAAACAATCCGTCCGTCGTTACTGGTACAACGCCGTGACCCGTGCCTGCGAGATCTTTGACTACACCGGTTGCCAAGGAAACGACAACAACTTCGAGACCCTGTTGGAGTGTCAGAACACTTGCGAGAACATTATCCCAGAGCCACAATGCCCACAAGGAGACGCTTACAAGGACTACCAAGGAAACTACTACGTCTGCTCGAACTCTGGCGCCGGTAACTCGTGTCCAGTCAACTACGAGTGCTACTTTGACGGATATGTCTGGGGATGCTGCCCAACCAAGGCCTACACCTGCACCCTCTCCCCACATAAGGGAGTCACTTGTGGATCCGGATCCTCCTACAGATACTACTACAACTCCCAAACCCAGGAGTGCGAATCCTACCAGTACAATGGATGCGATGGTAACTCGAACAACTTCGCCACTCGCGAGGATTGTGAAGGATACTGTGGCGTTGGAGGGTGTCCAAATGGTGGAACCCCGGAAAGAAACGAGTTCGGACAACTCATGGTGTGCTCTGCTACTCAGATCTGTCCAGGAACCCATGAATGCACTTCAGTCAACTCGGGATCTTCAGTCGTCAACCGTTGTTGCCCAACACGTGCCTACATTTGCTCCCTTCCACCACAACAGGGATCATCTTGCTCTTCTTCTGCCGCTGCTCGATTCTACTTCAACATTGTCACCAAGGAATGCACTCAGTTCACTTACAATGGATGCTCTGGAAATCTCAATAACTTCGCCACCCTTGAGCAATGTAACAACTTCTGTCTCTCCGCTGCTTGCACTCCAGGAGACGTCGCCTACGTGAACCCTAACACCAATATGCCATATGAATGCAATGCTGCTCTATCGAACAGCTGTCCAACAAACTTCGGATGCACCTATGATCAACTCTCCGGAAATAGTGTCTGCTGTGGAGCCACCAATATGGATGTGTGCCCGGAAGGCGAGAAGGCTTACGTCAACGCCGCCGACATGGGAGTCCGTGAATGTCTGATCAACGTCGAGGGATCCTGTCCAAGCAACTATCTCTGCAGATTCAACGCTTTGAAGAACAGATACTACTGCTGCGCCTCCATCACAGGAGATTTGTGCCCATCTGGAAAGGCTTTGTACAAGGAGCCAAGCTCCAAGGCACCAATCCGTTGTACCATTAGCAGTAACAACAACCAATGCCCAACCGGGTACACCTGCCAATCCGATGTGCCAGGAGCGTTCCAAGGATACTGTTGCTCTGGAAACCACCTCTGTCCAAACAAGGCTGAGTTCTACTTGGAGGAATCCTCTCAGATGCCGAGATCATGTACCGTCGGAGCTTTCATCACTTGTCCAAATGGTTACTCCTGTCAATCCACCCAAAACGAGTTCACCACTGGATACTGTTGTAAGGGAGAGGTGGCCTCGGTGTCCGATGGTTGCCCACCGAATGAGTACGTCTTCATGAAGGATAACCAGATTGCACCATGCGATCCATTCAACCCACCAAACGCTCCATGCCCCAACGGTTACTCGTGCCAATGGTCGTTGGCTAACCAGAGATATCAATGCTGTGGAGCTACACCGATCACCACTCCAAAGAGTATTGCTGCCCTTGGATGCCCGAATAACCAGGTGGCCTACCGTGAGCACTCCTCGAATGCCCCAAGAATCTGCACAGCAGCCAGTCAGAACTGTCCAACCGGATTCTTCTGTCAGTTCTCCACAGCTAACAATCAATTCCAATGCTGTGGAATGTCTGGAGGATGTCCAAATGACTCTGTTGCCTTCATCGGTATCACCGGAGAGCCCCAATCTTGCGCTATCGGACAATCCACCTGCCCATCCGGCTACTCCTGCCAGAGAGCTATTTCAGGAGCTCAACTCTGCTGTACCACCAACGAAGAACCAGTCGCACCAGTCAAGGGATGTACTGAGAAGCAAGTCGAGGTTGATGGAATCTGTCTGGATAAGAAGAGTCTCGGAGAGGCTTGTAACAATCAAGTACAGTGTCCAACAGGATCCACTTGCAAGGATTCAGTATGCTCTTGCCCAGAAGGACACCATGAATTGAATGGTGTCTGTCTTGCGGATTGTGGAGCTAATGAAGTTGAAGTCGCTGGAAAATGTGTTGCCAAATCTCTCATCGGTGAGGCATGCGAGGCTGACGAGCAATGCCAAGGAGGCTCTTCTTGCCTGGATGCCACATGTACCTGCCCAGAAGGCGAGGAGGCTGTGGAGGATGTTTGTATGAAGAAGATGTCCCGGCCAATGTCAACCTGTCCAGTGCCCGGACAAATTCCATATCTGGAACCACGCACCAAGAACGCCAGATTCTGCTCTCCATCCCGCCCGAACTGTCCACGTGGATTCAGTTGTCAATTCTCTCAAACCGCACAACAAAACATCTGTTGTGGAGGTGGAAAGGCGATTGTGACAGAGAAGAAGAATGGAAAACCGAGTACGTTCAGTTCGAAGCCAAATGGAAAGGAGGAGGTTGATGAGGAAGCCACAAATGTCTGTGATCGTGGAAGTGCGTATGTAGTTAATGGAACACCAAAGCAGTGTACTGCCAGTCCATGCCCATCTGGATACAAATGCACATTCTCCAAGAAGAGCAAGAATTACTATTGCTGCTCTTCTAAGGCGTCCCCAGCAGGAGGATCAGGAGCCGGATCCGGAGGAGCGGCCAACGGTTGCGCTACGGGAACCGCGCTTCTCTTCCCATCCACTGGTACCCCAGTGCAGTGCTCGAATAGTGGATCCAACAGTTGCCCAGCAGGATATAAATGTCAGAAGAGCACACTTTCCAACAGATTCCAGTGTTGTTCAGTTGTCAGTGGAGGAGATAAGGATGGAGAGGATGGAAATGAGGAGGAGGTCGAGGTGAAGGCACCGGTTAGAGGACGACCAGTTGTTGGTGGAAGAGGGGTGGTGAATAAGAATAAGGAGAATAGTGCGGCGAATGGTGAGTCAGGGGACATCTGGATAGTCAGAAACCTCGTAAAGCAAGAAAGATCGTTAGATATCTTGATATGAAAAACTTCAACAGACAGTTTTTTTCTCACAACCAAAAATTATGCGCATTACGGACAGACGAACATACAGACAGATAGAAATTTGTACTAGAACCCAAACAGGCAGTGGTTGTTTCCCCTTATACTACATAGACATCCGGACGCCAGGAAATTCGGACCGAAAGTTTTTCCCAGGACATTGGGATTTCTAAACTTCCTGGATATCCGGATGTACCGACTTGCATGAGCAGATCTTCTAGACATTCGTATATCCGGACACACGCACAGACATAATAATCACCACATGGTGAGTCAGGACATCAGGATACTGACTCAAGGACAGACACCTGAGCGATCATTAGGTATTTGGACATGTGGAAATCCCAACAGACGGGTTTTTTTCACATTGCAATGTAGGCTTTTGGCTTCCAGACAAACGGACATTAGACTAGACATCCGAAAATTCTGAACGACAGTTTTTCTTTCTGGATATCCGGATGTACAGGCTTACATTAAGACAGACTAGACATCCGTATATCCGGAGACACCTACAGACATCTCCTACCTAGCCACTACAGTAATCTAATTCTCCCTTCATTTCCAGGACCATGCTCGAACGGCCAAGTCCAAGTGCTCCGAATCGTCGGAGAGCGTATAATGAAGAAGTGCGAGGACAAATGTCCTCCACACCAGGTCGCTGTCCGCGGTGTCTGCCGTGACAAGTACCTCGCCGATGCGCCATTGAACAACGAAATCTAAAAATCGGTGATATTTATTCCCTATGTTTTCCCCCCGCTCTCTAATTGATTTTTCTCTCTTTTCTTTTGCCATTAGTTTCCAAAGTATCATTGGTGACTGTTCATTGAGTAGGTGTCTTATTGCACCAGACCCACATATTTATATATTTATTTTGTGAATTCTTTTTGTGACTTTTAATAAATGATTTCTTGCAAGTATTTTTTTCTATTTTCAGGTGTATCTTAAAAGTGGGCGGAGCTACCTGATAATTGATCACTATGAAAATTTAGCCCTTCAAATTCTGTACATTTTACCAGTCGGAAGTTTTTTTCAAGCTCCGCCCAGTTTCGAGATACACCCTTTTTGGAGAGACGTAGAGAAACGAGGCAGTCAGCGCTTTCACTCCCTACTTTGAAGAGGTGTATCTCAAAAGTGGGAGGAGCTAGAAAAGCACTTCCAAATAGTAAAATGTGAAGAATTTCAAGGGCTATATTTTCATAGTTGCCAATGATTTGATAACATTAAGGGATAGGGAGTTATAGGGGTTTGAAACATGAGGAGTGGTTTCAGACATACAGAAAACATCTCAGTTTTCGAAATAACTCGCCGATTTTCTAAAAAAAAATTAAAGGGTCTAGATTGTATTTGTGTCTACAAATAGCCATAAAATGATATTCCCAACAACAATCTGAAAAATTTCAGTCGTTTCGAAAAAGTGTTTTTCAGCTGACTCATCATCTCCCCCGTTCCCATCTTTCCCCACCCCAGACAGTTAGTTTCTCCTCTACTATCTATACAATTCCTGCCTCCTTCCTCACATAATTTGCACACAGTGCATACACACTTCTCTTTCTCCTCGAATCCAAGAGACCAAGATAATCGAAGAGAGTGTCCAGAGACATAAAGATTATTCAAACATCCTCGGAGACGAAATCTCCGAGACTGAGATCCCATCCGCCGTAACTTTACACTATCCCTCCGTATTCCACACGACCACTATTCCGGCAGAGGGATATGAGATGGAGGAAGATGAAGAAGACAACTGTGCCCTTTCGGCTAGAGGAGGAGAACACTCCAGAATCAAAATGTTACTTTTCTATGTGTTTTTCGTGGTTTTTAGATAAAAATGTACTGCCGAGCTGTTATAAGTAAGCCAGTCGTATTTAATTTGATCGGGAAATACATATTTGTGTTTTCAAGCTAAATTGGAGCTGTTTGAAACAAGTTTTAATTAAAAATGTGTTTTTTAGTTCTCCGAAATTTGTTTTCCCTACCTGTAGCAGTAAATCAGTCATCAATGAAAGTTTGATTTTTGAGGCGAGGCGATTCTTACGCTAAATAGCTTTAGGTTACTCGATTTTTTGAGTAAATCTGAAATATTTTGATCAAATTTCCAGAAAATCACCGAAAGACCTCCATTAGGCCATATTTAGCACAAAATTAGGCTAGCAGACCAAAATCAGAGCTAGCAGACCAACATCAGAGCTAGCAGACCAACTCGAAATAACTAGCAGACCCACATTGGTCTGCTATCTTTGGCGATAGCTAATTTTTTTCATCTTTCCTAGAAATTTCTACTTGCTTTTATCGTTTTTGGAGCTCAAAAGCAGCGTTTTGAAGAAAAATGCAGAGCTCGAGAAACATTTTCCGGTTTTTCCAAATAAATTTGTGAAAATTGATGGTTTTCTGTTACAGAAACGTGGTTCTGGTCATTTTCCAACCACATAAAGCAAAAGGAAAAAGGTTCCCATTTCTTTGAATGCATTTGACAATGGTTTAATGTAATTTTCAACAAATTCTTGGATGTAAAATAGGAAATGCATTTTTAAATGTAAGGTTTTCCTAATTTTTTTCCCCTACTGCACCTATTTTTAACACTCCAGAACCTTCCACACATCTAGAACTCCCTCTCTCCTCCCGCCGAACTTTTCTATCTCATTCTCCCTAATTCTCTCCTGATTCCCCACTATCTCTTATATCTCGGAGCTTCTCGAAAGCTCCAGAGCTCCCCGCGGGAGGCGGGATCTACGGGATCTCCCACAGAAACTGGTCTTTTCTCGAATTTTCATAGAGTTTGCGCGGGTTATTTCGCATTTTTTTTTTTTAAAGTGTTGCCAAGCATGAATTATAGTATTTTTGAGGTTTTTTTCTGAAAAATGCTCTGAAACGCCAGCACATGGTATATTTTCAGAGAGTTTTCATTACCCATAAGTGGGAATGTCTCTGCGTCTCCACTCTCTAACACATAGCAATAGAGCGCGCTTGCGGATCTCTTTCCTTTTTATTTTATTTTTCGGGCGAAAACTGCTGAAAATCTTATTTATCCTGAAATTTCTTTAGTTGGTTGTTAGATACACTGATAGAGCGATTTTTTCTCTTCCTTTTGATATGCTTAATTCCGCAAATTGTTCAATACTGGCCGAGAAATCAATATTTGTTAGTTTTCAGCTCACCAGAAGAATGGTGGCCCGAGTACAAACAGCAGAAGAAATCCGCGATGAGGGTAACGCGGCGATTAAAGATCAAGATTATGCGAAAGCTGATGAATTGTGAGTATTTCTTTCTGGTTTCAGTTCGAAAAAAAGAAGAAATTAAATTTTTCTAGATACACCGAAGCTCTTCAGCTCACCACCGACGAAGACAAGGCTCTACGGCCAGTTTTATACAGAAATCGTGCTCTGGCACGTCTGAAAAGGGATGATTTCGAAGGTGCACAATCAGATTGTAATAAGGCGCTGGAATTCGACGGAGCCGATGTGAAGGCATTGTTTAGACGGTCGTTGGCGAGGGAGCAGCTCGGAAATGTTGGACCGGCGTTTAATGATGCGAAGGAAGCGTTGAGATTGTCGCCTAATGATAAGTGAGTTTTCTGGGATAAATAAAGTGAAAATGAGCCGAAAATTATTGAAATCGAGCTTAAATTCGCGAAAATTATGTTTTTAATTTTCAGAGGAATCATCGAAACACTCCAACGTCTCGTGAAAGCCAACAACGACAAAATCAAGCAGACCACCTCTTTGGCTAATAAAGTAAGAAGAATTTCTACAATTTTTCACAATAAAATTATTAAAAATCGTTTTTCCAGGTAACAGACATGGAGAAGCTGGCGTTCCGTGGCGAGGCGAAAGATGCTCAACAGAAAATGACAGCGTTGAATAACCTACTGGTCTTGTGCAGAGAATCGGAATCAGGAGCGACGAGTGTCTGGAATCAGGTAGGAAATTGTGAGATATTTAGGGAAAATTTGCGTTTTTTTTCCAAATTTCTGTAATTTTTGATTCGTAAAGCTGAAAATAAACACGAAACTACCACTAAAAGCTTTCGGAAACGATAATTTTTGTGATTGGTCTGCTAGCTAATTCACAAGATAACTAGCAGACCAACGTTGGTCTGCTATCAACGTCTCGGAATCACTAGCAGGCCAACGTTGGTCTGCTAGCGATTTTCTTCGTTTCATCTCCAAAAATTGAGTAATTTTAACGAAAAATGCTTACAGAAATCCGAAAATTACATCAAAAACATGATTTTCTCATAAATTTTCTTTTCAGGGTGCCATCGTTCCATTCATCTTCAACCTCATCAATGACAAGACTGAAAGCGAGGAGCTCATCGTGACCGGAGTCAGAATCCTCGACGAAACACTGAAAAATAATGCGAGAGCGATGAAATTCTTGGCGATGCACGATCCGGATGGCCCGAAATCTGCTCGATTTGTGTGTCGTTTGATGTGTAAAAGAAATAATAAGGAATACGTGGATGGTGCTGGAATTCTTGTGCAGAGAGTGTTCAATGCAATGGCCAAAATGGATAGACAGAAGGAGATGAAGCCAGATCCAGAAGTGGCAGAAGCCAACAAACTCTGGATTGTTCGAGTGATTCTGGAGCTTCAGGAGATGCTTCAAGACCCGAAAGTCGGAATTCTCCAACGTGAGACCGTTATCGATTTGTTCCTGAAAAATCTGATGCATATGGACGGTGGAATTCCACGTGGATGGTCGTGGAAGTTTGTGGATGATCGTGGATTGTTAGCACTGCTCGACGTGGCATCACAGATTCCCGAACAGTGTGACTACCCGGTGTCGGCTGAAACTCGGCAACACGTGGCGATTTGTCTACAGAGATTGGAGGAGGACATGGTTTTCGATACGAAGAGAACCATCTTTAAGGAGAGAGTCGATTTCTTTTTTAAGTGAGTAAAAACTGGTGATTTTGATTAATTTTGTGTATAAAAATCTTCAAAATCTTAAAAATTCCTTATTTTCCGTAATTTTTGTTTCGGAAATCTGAAAAAGCACGGAACTACCATTAAAATCTTTCTGAAACGATCAATATTGTGATTGGTCTGCTAGCTACTTCGCGGAAGCACTAGCAGACCAACGTTGGTCTGCTAGCTACTTCACGGAATCACTAGCAGACCAATGTTGGTCTGCTAGCTTCTCTACATAACTCAGATAGCGGTTTTCTTTGAATTGACTCCGAAAATTGAGTAAAAAACTAAAAACTATTGTTTTTCACCAATTTTTTGTATGAAAGTTTCCAAAAATTCCACAAAAAATCAATTTTCCAGCGCCCTCATCTCTCGCGCCACTGATGACGAAGAAGGTCACAAGTACCGAATCAAACTCTCGTGCTTCCTTATCACAATGCTCCAAGGTCCAGTTGATATCGGAATAAATCTCATCATCAACGACCAGCTGACCCCAATCATGCTCCAGATGGCCGCCTCGCAGAACCATTTGATGCAAGGAATCGCCGCCGAGTTGATTGTCGGAACCATCGCGAAACACGAACGGGCGATTAACATGCTGAAAATTGGAATTCCAGTGTTGAGAGCTCTCTATGACTCGGAGGATCCTACTGTCAAAGTTAGGGCTCTGGTGGGATTATGTAAGATCGGAGCGGCTGGAGGAGACGATATCTCGAAAGCGACGATGAAAGAGGAGGCGGTGATTAGTCTGGCGAAGACTTGTAAGAAGTTCCTTCTGGAAACCGAGAAATACAGTGTTGATATCAGAAGATATGCTTGTGAAGGACTCTCTTACCTGTCGTTAGATGCAGATGTCAAGGAATGGATTGTAGATGATTCGCTGCTTTTGAGAGCGTTGGTGATTCTGGCGAAGAGTGCAGGACCTCTCTGTGTCTACACCCTTGCAACGATCTACGCGAATCTGTCGAATGCGTTTGAGAAACCAAAGGTCGATGAGGAAATGGTCAAACTTGCGCAATTCGCCAAGCATCACGTTCCAGAGACACATCCGAAGGATACAGAGGAATTCGTTGAGAAGCGTGTCAGAGCTCTCGTCGAAGAGGGCGCCGTGCCAGCGTGTGTCGCTGTGAGCAAGACGGAGAGTAAGAATGCGTTGGAACTGATTGCAAGATCACTTCTGGCATTTGTGGAGTATGAAGACCTTCGTGGACGGATTATCGCTGAAGGAGGAACGGTTTTGTGTCTCCGTCTTACCAAGGAAGCTTCTGGAGATGGAAAGATTAAGGCGGCGCATGCCATTGCCAAGCTCGGTGCCAAAGCGGATCCGACAATCTCATTCCCGGGACAACGTGCCTATGAAGTGGTTAAACCACTTTGTGACTTACTCCATCCGGATGTAGAGGGAAAAGCCAACTATGATGCGCTCCTCACACTGACCAATTTGGCAAGTGTCAGTGACTCGATTCGTGGACGCATTCTGAAGGAGAGGGCGGTGCCGAAGATTGAGGAATTCTGGTATATGACGGATCATGAGCATTTGAGAGCCGCCGCCGCCGAGTTGTTGTTGAATTTGTTGTTCCTCGAGAAGTTCTATGAGGAGACTGTGGCGGTGAGTGGTTGGAAAATGAACGGAGCCACGTGGTAGTGCAATTTTTACAGTATGCCACGTTTTTGTAGCAAAAAAAATCATGAAGTGGCGCGATTTTCGCAAATTTTCATGAATGATTGATCTGCTAGCTATTCCAGGAAATAACTAGCAGACCAACGTTGGTCTGCTAGCTATCAGCGTTGGTCTGCTAGCTATTTTTAGTTGGTCTGCTAGCGATTTCCGTCGGCTAGATGACTTTCTTTGTCATGTGGATGATCCAAAATTTGTTTTTTAACCTGAAAAGTCGGTTACTTTTCATAAAAAGTGACTTTTTCTCGCTTCTGAAACCATATTTTCGCAATTTTCAGCCCGGAACCGATCGTCTCAAGCTGTGGGTTCTCTACTCAGCGGAAGTCGAAGAAGAACGTCTCTCGCGTGCCTCTGCAGCCGGATTCGCGATTCTCACAGAAGACGAATCGGCGTGCGCCAGAATAATGGACGAAATCAAATCGTGGCCAGAAGTGTTCAAAGATATCGCAATGCACGAAGACGCCGAGACTCAACGACGTGGATTAATGGGAATCGCGAATATCATGTTGTCAAGTAACAAGCTCTGCTCGGAAATCGTGTCGTCTGAAGTTTTCCGAGTACTCGTCGCCGTTACAAAATTGGGAACTATCAATCAGGAACGCGCGGGATCGACGGAACAAGCGAAGCGAGCGTTAGGAGCCGCCGAGAAGTTCGGATTGATTAAGGCGACTGATCGAGAGCTCTACGAAAGAGAAAATAATGTGACAACTATTCAAGAAGAGTAATCTTCCTTTTACTCTTTGTTGTTTTTCATTTTCAATGTTTAATAATTTTTTGTTGAATCAAATCTTAATTGCATCAATTCTAAGTCATTTATTGCTTTACTCATCCCATTTCATGTATCCTAAGTGCCTTTTCATGCAATAAATACCAGTTTTTAATCTGAAAAATCGCGAAAAATTACTGAAAAATCACCGATTGCTCCCCTAACCCCCGCCGCCGCCGCCTCCTCTCCACTCCCTTTATATACGCACTCCTTCCCCCTCCTCGGTTACTGCAGTGTGGCGCAGAGGTAGTGGTCGGGTCGGCGGTGCGGAAGCTCGCCGGTTCGACTCCCTTCGTCAGCGCACACTGATTTATGTCCGCTGATGACACCTTACATACACCATTACGATCTCTGAAGACTTCGTGACTGATCATGTTTCCATGCAACACCAACTGAGGACGTTAACTTTTTAATTTTTCTTTTTTGTTTCAGCATTATGATATAGAAAAGGGAGTTGTCAATATCCGTGGGGGAATAGTGGAAGTGGAGAATGAGCAACACTGTGATTTTGTGAAGCTCCGTGGAGCTCTTTTCCGATGAAATGAGACAAAGGAAACCCGAATCGCTGTATGAAAATTATCGACGCGACAGACTTCGACAATTGGTGCCGGAGAGACTGGACCGAAGATAATTGAGAAACTTGCCCAGGTATCATTTGATTAAAGAAAAGAGGTTTCACTGATTCCAAGCCTCGATTCCAGAAACATCGCGAGTATCGAGACGAGTTCAGTCTTCGTGAAGAGTACCAGAAGAAACTCGACCATACTGAAGCGGAAATGCGAAAAATGGAAGAAGAATTGCTAAATCTTATAATGTAATCCCCCTTCTCAAATGACCCTGTTGTACCCCAAAATAAAATGTCATTTTGATCCAGCACTAATTTGAATTGTATGTTCAAAAAATTCAACCAAGAATTCAAAAACTGGGACTCCGTGTTGTATCTGAAAACGAAAAGAAAGAACACATGCCGGTTAATACCATTTATTGCTAAGTGGATAATATCATTTCTCGTTCAAGTTCCATCTTCCGTTCAATTGATAGTTGGTGGACTTTGTCCAGAAAAGAGCACCCATTCTTTTCTTTCGTTGGTTGCTGCCTTTGGGTATCTGGCAGGCGCGTGCCTCGGTACCTCGATCCAGGTGTCGGAGGCGCCATTAGGGGTGTTCGGAATGGATTGAGCCATGTTCGGGACGATCCGCTTATTGTTCTTGTTGGTTTTCTAGAAAATGAGAATTTAGGTTTATAGGATTCAAGAATCCGGAGCTCCTACCTTCTTCTCGACCGGAGGGATCACACGGTGAAGTCGTCCGCCGATTCTTCGCCACTTTTTTTGTGGGCTTTTTGGGGCCTTCTTCACCGGGGAGATCCGGATGCAGCGGTTGCGACGAATTGAGGGTGGGACGGATTGAGCCATGGTATCAAGAGGGTGTTCGAGTAGTAATTGAAGATTCTGGTGGAATCGCCGGCTATTTATGCGGAACGCTTATCAATGCTCTAGATCTTTGCTCTAGATTTCGAGGGGAGATAAGGAGTAAAGGTTACGAGTTTAACAAATTCAAAATTTTCAAAATTTTCATTCCTACACGTAAAGAGATGACGTGGAATTGAGTATTTAGAAAAAGTTTATTTCCAATTTTTCATGAAAAACTGCATGTTTATACTGATCGTTATTTTTGAGAGAGTGCCAGGCGAGTTTCCGTTTTTTGTTCGACTGTTTTCTGAAAATCCGCGGTGGGCAAAAACTAGAAATATATTTGGAATCAGCGTTTTCTCATCTTTCCAATGATCTGACTCGAAGAAATATCTTGGAACTGCCAAACAAGGAGGTCCCGCAGCCGGATGAAATGGAGCTGCTCTTCAGGATCTTCCCCAAACATTCTGAGGATGGTCGTCTATGAAAATAGAAAGGAATTCGAAGAGAGAAGGTAAACTGTGACAAACTTTCAGATTCCCCTGAAAATCCACAGGAAATGGACACCAATCGTCAGCATCTATGTTGTTGAGGAATGTGAGAGAACTCATCTTATTCGAGAGTTCCAGTCCAAAGAAATGGAGATCATCTCAAAACACAGCTACGCGGTGAGTGTCATCAATGTAGACAGGAACTTAGTCAGTATATTTCAGAGATATCAATGTTTTGCAAAGAATCGAGCTGAGTTTCCGGATTTCGTGAAGAAATCCAATGATATGGACTATCAAAAACATTTTCGGGATTGTATGAAGCTCACAAGATGCTTAGCAATAGCAAAAGACTTGGAACCGGTCCCGCAGCCGGATGACATGGAGCTGCCCTTCAGAGAGTTCCCCAAAAATTCTGAAGATGGTGGAATAACCATCTATGTTCGGAGTTCCTGGCATATCTTTGAAAATAGAAAGGATTTCGAAGAGAAGGTAAACAGTGACAAACTAAGTTCGTTTGAATAAAGTTTTTTTGTTCCAGGTGACGGAAATAGAGAACAACTTTCGAAGCGAAAAGAAGAGGAGAAGATGGGACGCGGAGGATCAGAAACGGGATGAAGTTGAGGACCAAGAGTACGAGCCAGAACTCGAGGAAGGGGGAAGAGGAACCAAGAAATATATTTTGATCTACCAAAAAACTCGTCTTTTTTCGAATTTCTGCAGAATTTTTTGCAGAAATCTTCGTCCAAGAGTTTCAGAAAGAATAACTCGAAATTTTGACCAATTTAGTCATAGGACACAGACATATCTCAGATATTACCGGAGTAACCAGGCCTACAGGTGGCAAAACTTCTGGACATCCGGACATATCTACCTACAGACAGACATAGAAGGATACGGAAATAGATTGCTATCAGTATATAGTTCGTCAAACTTGAGCGGGAACGTTTAATCACGGGTAGATAAGAAAGTAGATAAGGAAAGATCTGTTTCAATTGGACATGTGGACATTTGGACATTTGGACCCACAGACAGACAAAATGGTTTGAGAATTTCAGTAATCCTATGTTTTGAAGCATGTTGATTTCAGAAATTGACTGCTGGCAGAAACTCAACCAAGTCTTGTTTGGCACCGTGCCAACCGTTGTGCGACGGAGCAAGGACATTCCGTCAGTTTCTTTTTTCCTGAAACCTATCAAAACAACTAAAACTTTTTTAAATAGTGGATGAGTCATATTTCATAAATAGGTATTAGTCATCCAAAAAAAAGTGACTCATCTCCCCGTTTCAGATTCTAGAAGTGATGTTTCAGATGTGATATCAGGTTTTTGAATTTTGTTTTTTGTTTCCAAAAAAAACCCTTTTAATTAGTCACTTTTTAATTTTAGGTCGCTGGTCCATAGTGCAGGTAAACAGAAACTACGAAAATATTTGTTTGTCGTTAACTATAGTGGTCAACTAGAGAAAAAGGGGATTCCCCTCCCATGACCAATAAAGGCGCACGTGTTTGTGTAGGTTGATATAGATCTATCTCACTATCTCAGTGAATCTGTCTATGCGTCTGTGTCTCCGAATGTCTGGTACTGATCTACAATGATCTGATTGCCAATTGACGAACAAAAATCACTTCTTCCTCAAAGGGGGGTGTCTAAGAATATGGTCCATAAGGTCACACGTCATTAGGCGTAGTAGTGATCATCAAACAGATCAGTGGGTATATAAGAAAACGAAATTCAATGAGAAAACTCAAAAACGAAAGAAACATGAATCAACTCAACCTACTACTTGTATTCTGCCTTCTGGCACTCACCGCTCTTCCAGCATTCTCTCAATCCGACCGGTCCGGTATGGCCTTGGATACTATGGGCGCTTTCGAGGATGACGCTGCTGGTGCCAATGAGTAAGTTCTAAAAAAATAAAATAAATAATTCATTGAAATCTCCTAGGGACTCGCCACGATTCAAGAGATGGGGAGGATGGGGAGGACGTGGATACGGAGGCGGATACGGACGTGGATATGGAGGATACGGACGTGGCGGATACGGTGGATGGGGACGCGGTGGATACGGTGGCGGATTCGGACGTGGATATGGAGGATGGGGAAAGTAAATCATCCCGTTTAATATGAATTTGTATATAATTCTGCTTAATAACTATAAATATATTCTATATCATAATGCTGAAACAAAAATTAAAAAGTTAACGTCCTTGTTGGAAAAATTAAGTCTTCGAATCGTAATAAGGTGACCGGAAGTGTTGAAATTTGGTACATTTGTCGTGAAATAAACTAGCCGTAAATTAACGACCTTAAAAAGCCAGCCTACCAACTCTATGTCATCTACAGTACTGGCCATAAATAATGCGACACTTGCAGTTTTTAGTTGAAAATGGTCAACTTTGGGACTGTGACACGGCCTACTTGACAGTCTCACATAATTGATTGTTTATGATGTGCAAAGATCACAATTAGAGATTCATTTTTGTAATTGACAACTATTTTGTACAGATACATCCTAAGAAGTTACAGACAGTTAATGTAAACAGCTCAAAAATCGCTCCTTTTACCACTGAACAAGGGCAACAATTGCGAGAAATTTCTTTGACGATTGATAACTTCTTAGGATGTGCCCGTACAAAAAATTTGTCAACTACAAAAATGAAGCTCGATTCGTGATCTATACACTCCATATACAATCAATATTGTGAGACTATCAGGGAGGCCGTGCCACAGTCACAAATCTGATCATTTTCAATTAAAAACTGCAAGTGTCGCATTCTTTATGGCCAATACTGTATTGATTCACAAATATCTAACCAAAATGGCTATAAGAAATGGTTTTGACAATATGTTCAATACGTGACCTCCCCGAGGAAATGCTCAATAACTATCGTCGACTATTTGCGTGTCCCTGACCTCTGATTGTGCCGACCCCAAGATAACGATCGCCCTCGATTCGTTGCATATAAGGAAGCGGAATCGTCAGTTCAACCACTCTACTCTTCCACTCTCGCTTGGCTCCCTCTCTTACCCTCTTGCTCTGTCGGACACCCAACTGCCGGAAGCTCCACCAATCGACAACTACTCCACCAATGCTCCAGCTCCCGAGGAACTCAAGGCACCTTACAAGGAAACCATTTGGGGTCGCAAGTTTGGAATCGGTCAAATTGCTACCAGGTATTAAGGGCAGCTTGAATAGTGTAAGGGTTTCGTAATCCCTTAGGTATTCCGAGATATCACCGGACTTTGCACCCGGTGACGCATCATCGTCATCCCATCCGGATACTTCCGGGTCTCTGTCCAGGACAGGCGAGCCCGCTCCCACATCCCATTTTCCATTATTAAGCCTAACACGATTCTTCCAGATCTCACGTCATCGTCTCATCGTCCCAAGCACTATCTCGCTGTCAGCCCACACAGTCAAAGGCGCCGCACCATATCCCATCCACATCACATTCTGGAACCGTCTCCGATCTCCAACGCTATCTCACCCATCAGCCCACACAGTCCAAACCATCTCCTCATGTCCCATCAACGTCACTCTGCATAACCGACTCTCATTCTCAAATGCTCTCTCATCCTACAGTCTCACAAGATGCACATTCCTGGAACGCCCGATGCCCTTCCATCCTGACGCCGCTGTCTCCGCCCATCGAAGAACCAGTATAAATATCGTTATTCTTATCATTCGTGACTTCTTCTTCCTATCCTTATTCTTACCCTAATAAACCTATCTAAAAACCCCGAAAACCTCGACTATAGGCATATCCCAAATTTTTGTTTTGTGCTCGTTAATTGCCGCTGAGAAAAGCTGTCTTCGTCTCTGGTTTTGCAAGCCATTTTCGTGCTTTAACAGCGTTTAACTACAGGAGTGAACCTTTAAGACGGTTTTTCTCAGCGGCAAGTGACGAGCACAAAACAAAAATTTGGGATATGTCTATTCAAGCTGTCCTTAATACCTGGTAGCAATTTGGAACGATTCCAAACTTGCGACCCCAAATGGTTTCCTTGTTAAATATCCTCCTGGCCATTTATCACTAGTTAATAAACTGTCAAATCTTCCCTCCATTGTTATTCTTGCATTCTAAGTCTGACGGGGTTCAAAAATGAGCAAATGAAATAATGAAGTGACGGAATTTTAAATCGCAAAGGAATATCCTTCCCGGTACATAACACTTTTTGTGGTAGGTAAAATGTTCATATTTTTTATTCCAACGAAATGAATTCCAACAAAATCCAAGAATTATGTAACATTATAAATCGTCCATCCACTTGGGCTGGAGGTAGTTGGTCTCAACATGAAGTACATGTACATCTCCCTCTCCGGCTTCTTCATATCGACTCGAGTGTACACGTGTCCGTGATTAAAGAACTCCGCCGTGATGGGGTAGTACTCGTAGCTGGAGAACACCGCCATGGCGAGGGTTACGTTGGTTTCTGGAAAATGTTTACATTGGATTACTGGGTGATGGAAGTGCGCTCCACCGCTCCACCGAAAAACTCAAAAACTTACTAGCCGGGTTGATGAACTCGATGAGTTGGAGGAACGTCGTCGCATTCTCAGCGTCGCCTGCTTCCACGACATACTTCATGTGATGCTTCACAATTTCCACGGGTGTGGTTGGTGGAGCAATGAAATAGTAGGCAGACGCCATGGTGACGGCTAGAAGGAGTAGAAGGAGAGGAGAAGATGAAGACATTCTGGGAATGATATGAAAATGGAGGGAAGAGCGGGGCGTTATATAGGTGGCTCGTGATTCGATTAGCATAGTTTCACAGGCGGGGGCGGGGGAAGGAAGCACGTTTTATGGTTTTATTGAACATTTTATCTTTTTCGAATTTTGATTTTCGAGATGAAATACAGAGAGCCACGTAGACAACCAAACATATTTATTGCAGTTCTCTATCTGAGAACAAAAAATTAAAAAAAAAAACAAACAAACGACCGGATACATTTTTGAGAGGTCTGAAGTGGGAAATGATATTGGAGGGGATAAGGGAACAGAATAACATAAATTAGGTAATTAAAATTAATTAACAAGACAGAGAAAGAAAGATGAAACTTCACTAGAGACAGCTATTCTAGCATAGAGAAGGAAAATGATTACTAAAACAAAAAACGGAAAACAGGGAGTACCAAATTCAGTCCTTTGGCAGAGGACACTCCAAGGTCTTCTCTCGTGAGAGAATAGAGGGATTGGGAGTGGGGGGGGGTCAGAGACGTTGTGGAGATCTGGAGAGGGAATCTGTTGAGGAATCGGATGACGACGGAGAAAGGAAGAGATGGACAAGAGAGAGAGATGGTATTGGGAACCCACCAAGGGACAGAGTGCAATCCACCTGGCACCGAAGTGTGGTGGTCGCAAAGCTCTGTCAACCTTGGAAGAAGAAGGATCTGGGGAAGTGTTCAGATCTGGAAGAGTCAGAAGAGAGCCAGAAGAGGGAGCTGGAAGGAAGACGAGTGCAGGGGAAAGGAAGAGATGGACAAGAGAGAGAGAGAGAGAGAGATAGCATTGGGAACCCACCAAGGGACAGAGTGCAATCCACCTGGCACCGAAGTGTGGTGGTCGCAAAGCTCTGTCAACCTTGGAAGGAGGAAGATCTGGCGAGAGTTCAGAACTGGAAGAGTCAGAGAAGATCCGGAGGAAGGAGCGGGAAGAAGAGGATTTTCAGGAAGAGGAGTGCAGAGGAAAAGAGGAAAGTGAGAAGAAGAACCCGAAACAAAGATAAATCGAATGGAGGAACATATTTGAAAAGTCAGAAGAAAAAAAATCAGCAGCGCAGAGTGGACGATGACGGGAAGAAGGCAGGTGAGACTGAAGTGCGAGTGGAGTCGGATGTGGACCACTCCGATTCCAATCCAATGCTGTCCCCTCGAGTTCCGCATGGAATTGGAACTGAGTTCCACATCGACTTCCTTGCTTCCTCTTCTTTGAACTTCTTCTTCTCCCACTCCTCCTGGAATCTGGCCAGGGCTGGAGATATGTTCAGCTTCTTCTTGTCGCTTCTGGGCTTTGCTGAAGCTTTCCTCTTTTCTGCCTTCCTGACGACTTTCTTTTGTTCCTCTTCATCTTCCTCTTCCATGTTGTCTTCTTCTTCAGGATTCCCTCTTTGTCCTCGAGTTTCGGACTCGATTTTTTTCTTCATCGATTCCTCCATCACAAAGAGTCGGTAATTCCGAATCTGCAAATAGAAAATTACAGTAAATTAAAATGTAAAGATGTATTTTACCTTTGTCTGGAACTCTTCTCTATTTTCAAACATGTAGACATGTTTTCGAATAGAAACCATGATGGTGCCATCCTCCTCTGGTCCCGGGAACATGTTGAATGGCTGTCCAGGGAATTTTGGCTGCTCCTGCTCCTTCCTTTCCCAAAGTTTCGCTGTCTTCGCCAGACCTTCCAACTGGCGAATGTCGATCGCCAATCTCCTGAACTTCTCCTCTTGGTACCTCCTATTGTCCTCTTCAAGGTTCTCTCGACTTCTTGCGAAGATTTGGTATTGCTGAAACATATGGCTTTATTATGGAAAAATTATGAATTAGTGGGATTACTAACCTCATACGGGAATTTGCTGATGAATTCCATTTCATCGAATTGGAACTCGCGTATCAGATGACTTCCTTCATTCTGGTACAAGCTGATTATCGGAGTCCATTTCCGATGAACGGCAAGAAGAATCTGTAAGAAATAATTTGGGAATCGGAACGACTATTAGCACGACACACATCTTCAATTAGATATTAACTTTGGCCGTTTTCAGTTGAAATTGTCCAAAGGGTGTCATGGTAATACTGATTGTCCGATCAAGTAGATTTTTAATGGATCATGCAGATTGAGAGTAGAGCTCCATTTTTGTAATTGACAACTTTTTTGTATATGCACTCACTAGAGAGTTTTGGTCATTTTAAGACAATGACACTAATTTGCACTGGAATTTTTCAATTCGAGAGAGAAATTACTTTGTCGATGCGTAACTTGCTAGGGAATGCCCGTACAAAAAAGTTGTCAACTACAAAAATGGAGCTCTTTTGATCTGTATAATTCATATTATTAAATATCTACTTGATGGGACAATCAGCATCACCATGACACACTCTCAAAGTTGGACAATTTCAATCAAAAACTGTCAAAGTTCATAACCGGCACTGTAAGCAAAACCACTTACCACGTTAGAATTCTCCGAATTCTTCAAAGAAGAATAACATCCTCCAAACATTAACCCACAAAAGTCGATTGATCCATTCTCGAGATCTCCTCCAAATTGCTTCTCCAATCTGACTTCCATTGAACTCAGATGGTCGGGATGCACCATGTCATAAGGGACCAATGCACCCATCTCATGACGAAATGTGTAGGCTTCGGTTGGGTCCGCGTTGAAACGGAGCCCCACAATGTATTGGGTCTCAGGCTCGAGACCGGAGACTTTGAAGGAGTAGGAGTTCGATGGGCTGGAATGAGGTATATACAATACCGCTCAAAAGTATATTAAAGGTGGACTAAGGTCAACTCTGATATTTTCATAGAACAATGTATCAGTACCTGTGAGTTCATTTTCATACCGAAAAAATTTTAAAAATCGGTCTGAAACCCGCTAAGAGCGATCGCCGGTCAGTTTGGGCATTTCGGTGGCCGGTGAAAATTGGCGGTATGGCTCAGCAATTCGACTTTGGTCGTCTGTTCATTTGTTCATTTCCGTGAGTTCATCTTCATATTTCAAGAATTTTTCAATTCGGTTCATTCCCCGCGGAGAACGAGCGGCAAAACAGTTTAGGCATTTCTGTGGCCATGGAACATTCTAGAACTTTTTCGAGTTTTTTTTTCGTTTTTTCTACCATTTTTGTAATAATTCTATACACTTTTGCTTACTTTCGAAGCTATTGAAAGAAAACAACAAAAATGAACGAAAATAGCGATAAAATTTGAAAAAATCAACAACGGAATAATACAGGCGTACATATATAATAGATACTGCAACAAGTAAATAGTGTAATGTTAAAAAAAAACAAAGTGGAATTTAACTTGAACTTGGTGGATTCAAATATGTAAAAATCACTGATGTTTGTCTGAGACCGAGGTCGATGTCATGCTCTGACTTTTCAATACAACGAACAACATCAAAGGGTTTGATTTCTCCTATTGGTTTGAATTGAGTAGACACATCACAGTTATTGTCTCCTCCATCAATGGCAATAGATACGATAGTGCGGTCAGATTTAAATGGATTATGAGATTTCATAAGCTTGATGGCACATTCTCCGAATTTCTCGGATCCTGAGTCAAGCAAAATCAAAGCAGGTGGTAGTTCGAGAAGAAGACGGACAGTTGCAATCGATCCACGAAACTTTCCTCTTGGCTCGTCGCTTGTCTTTCTCAGAACTCTTACAATGTTTTTAGACTCAAGCTGAAATATTAGTACATGTAAATTGGAACTTTAATATTTTTATATACCTTTTGACTGGGAAGGTTTTCCTTGGCTTCTACTTCATCAGACGATGAAAGTGTTGGGTCGTCTATTTCAACTTTATCATGTGAAATTGTCAACAATGTTCTTTTAGCCATTTTCTGTAACATAAGTGTTGCAATTTGAGAATAAATATTTGAAATTAAAAACAACAGTCATAAATCAATTAAAAAAAATATATAACTCACATTAGTTTTTTTGCGAAGAATGGTTATGCAGGTACACATAAGCTACCTTAAATACCATTTCATTAGGCTCCGCCCCTTTTCAGGTGCGTGGTTAATAGTAAGTCACCGTAAAAACATTGAAAACGTGTGAAAATTCATGACAGTAGTGACTTGTGGCTAATACACCCCTTTTCAGAGAATAAAATGGTTAATTATGGTCTTTTAATTAAACCAAAAATGCGTTAGCGTAATCAAAACAGAAGTGACTTTTGTATATCAACTGTTCACGTGACAAGATGATAATGTTCACGGGTAAAACTTTTGGAATTACCAGTTAGTTTTTAATTACTTGAACTAATTAATGAAAATAGTAATTAGCGATTGAGAACTAATTAGTTAAAACAATATAATTCAGAATTAATTCAGAATAAACAATAAACAAACAAACAAACCGTGCGGTAAATACGGTCTCCTTGTTGTCGGTGGCTAACGGCCCCCTCGTTTCCCCCCCGTGTGATGTCTTAGCACACCCCCATACCTCTCTGGCCGAAGTCGAATTTCTAGGCCACCGAAATGCCCAAACTCACCGGCGATCGCTCTCAGCGGGTTTCAGACCGATTTTTAAAATTTTTTCGATATGAAAATGAACTCACAGGTACTCATACATTATTCTATTAAAATATCAGAGTTGACCTTAGTCCATCTTTAAGTTTTGCCTTTTTCCGTTGAAAACGCCAATTTTGAGAGTGTGTCATAGTAAAACTAACTGTCCCACAAAACAGTTGTCATGGAATCAAACAGACCAAGAATAGAACTCTGTTTTTGTAGTTGACAACTTTTTTGTACGGACGCTCCCAAGCAAGTTAGATATCGTCAAAGTAATTCCTCTCTCAAATCGACGATATTTGAGCTATTGTCTTAAAATGACCATAACGCTCTAGGGATTTCTCTTACAAAAAAGTTGTTAACTACAAAAATGAAGCTGTAAGTTTGAACTATACGATACATTAAAAATCTATTTGATGGGACAGTCAGTATTACCATGACGCCCTCTCAAAGTTGGACCTTTTCAACTGAAAACGGCCGCAAGTGGTCACAAAATTACTTACTGTGACAATTCAGAAGATTGTGTTGTCACTTGGAATTTGTGGTGGTCTCTTTCCACCGGTTGGATTTTGATGTCCTCGTAGATGGAGTCGTAATGCTCCACCAACTTCCGATATGTCACCTCTCTCCACTTCTTGTACCATGGGCTTGGGTCTGTGGTGGTGAAAATCTTCATCACATTCTTCTCCCTGTATTCCAGGAATTTTGAGAGATCTGCAAAATCAGTTGGGATATACATGGATACTTGATATGACTCACCACTGCATTGCTCCTGGTCGTGTGGAGGATCGGGGGAGAGGATGAGTCCTCGAGCCTCTTCGATTGCTCGCAGGAGGCGAGGAATGGCACGGGTGGAGTGCGGTTTGTGCTCGAACAGGCGGTGGTTCATTCTGAAAGAAAAGAAAAAATCAGATGCATGACGTGATCAAAAGTATAAAAAAGATTCCGAAAGATTGGGAAGAATGAAGAAGAAGAATTTCAGAGTGTCGTTTCAGCAGCCCCTCTACACCCTCTCTCCATATGTTATCAGTGCAAGCTCCGCCTATTTTATCTCTGCGCTCCATACTAGGGACGTCTACCTCCATCTTCTCTGATTCTACCCGTGCCCTGGTACCCCTGGCACCAGGCACACGTTTTAGAGATAATGGAATTATGGGAGATTCATAAAAAGAGAATAGAAGAGGTGGCAAAAGTCGCATGCCTACGTAAGCGTGCAATGATGATAATGGAAAAAATGAGAATGAAAGGAAACGGAGGGGGATTGAAAATTTAGAAGAGAAGGATTCATTTGGGACGTTTGGAAATCAGAAATGGGTCTGCTTAGGGGGAAGACTAGAAGTTCTAAGTTAAGCAGACCCAAAAAGTGAGAACACAGTAAAAATGAAACCTTTGGTCTGCTTAAAGCTTTGATGGCTAGCAGACCAACGTCAGGAGCTAGCAGACCAATGCCTAGAGCTAGCAGACCAAAATTTAGCGATTTCAAAACACCCCAAAATTCGGAGTCAAAAATAGTGAATAATAAGAATCTCTGTAGACAGACAGTCCCCATAAATATAATTGAATTTTGCCCCACAGACAATAAGCAGTGGTAAAAACACACTTTAAAAAAAGAGTAGGTTGATTCTCAATACAACAATAAAACATGACTTACTCGGAATAGTTAATGATGATTACATTTTCATATTCAAGTGGTTTTTGTCAGGATAAAACAAATGTTGATGGATTAGAAACAATAAATACGTACAAATATTTTGGAAGATGTTGACAAATTGAAACATGGTTTGAACATTTGCGAACAGGGAGGTAAGGTATAACAGGAAATGAAAAAAACGTTCGTCTAGAGGAGAGGAGACAAGGTCAAGAGTAGGTTAATCATATAAAGTTTCGTTCGAAGTTTCAATTTGTTAATTAGTGGTCAAATTAATTATTGGATTGAAGAAGAGTATGGTAGTTAATTATTGCGTGGAGTTTCAGGAGGGATTTTTAGTGTGATGTATAATTAGTGCAGGAGTCACGCGACATGTTTCCGTCATTAGTGATTTTCTGTTGAAACCATGGTACCACTCAAAAGGTTATCAACTGTGGCTATTTTCAATGGAAAACGACCAGCTTTGGTAGTGCATTTCGGTATCACCTGAGTGTCCGATGAGCTCAATTTTGTATGGGTTAGACAGAGCAAAAATAGAACATCATTTTTGTAGTTGACAATTTTGCTCTATGACCATTCCTTAGCGAGCTATGACCGTTGGAAGAAGCCATTCGTTTCACAGTGCCGTCATTTTTTTTAAATCATTCTGTTATCATCGTATTCGGAATGGTCGAAACTACCAATGACCCAATCTTCACCAAATTCTCAATTTGTTTTCCTAAAAAGACTTTTCTTGTTAGCTAATGCTTAATACTTTGCAATGTCACAAATCCCTGGAAAACCCTGATATCAAAAATCTCGTACCTATTTCAAAACTTTGCTTCATTTTTTTTACATTTTCCCTAATGCCATCCTTTTAATCCTATCATGTATGTGTGTGTGCAAATTCTGTCATGCATACATAAATAATTCTAGATATACTCTGAAAAAAAACGAAGATGCGCTTTTTTGGAAAAAAAAGACCAAAGGGGGGAGAGGGCGAAATCAAGGGAGCAGGGACGCAAATTGTCTGGGGCGCCGTAGACGCGTTTTTGGAGAGTTGTCTGGGGTTCCTTAGGCGCGGTTCTAGATAGCCATCGGAATGCAGGGGAATAGATTAGACACCTCATGAAAAAGTAAATGAAATATGTCTGGGGTGCCTTTGGCGCGATTCTGGACAATTGTCTGGTGCCAAGAAGCGTTGATAAGACAGCTCAAGATGAGGAAAACGAAATACGGCTGGGGTGTCTTTGGCGCGTTCTCCTAAGGAACCTTGAGAAAATGAGATTTTTCTTTCATGTCGATATGTCTGTTTGTCCGGATGTCGTCCCTCTCTTCTTCTTAGTTCTCCTTTTTCATTGGCTTCCCCATACATGTTGCACACTCACATACATACATACACATAATCAACGTCACGTCTCCCTCTTCCTTCCGACGCCCTCCCCACGGCTCCCCGGCTCCACCGAGCCGCGGCGACTCGGAGCCAACAAAAAAGATAAGGTGAAACTAGGAGACACTTGGTGGAAAAAGGACTCCTTCTCTGCAGTGGCGGAGGGCTCCGGCGCCCTCGGAGCCCACAGAGTCCGCTCGGAGCCACCGGAGCAGCTTAAGGAGTGATGGATAAGGGCAAGATAGGAGGGTGGGTGGATGAGAAAAGGACAGATGTCGTCGTGTGTTTCTTTTTCTTATTAAGGGAGGGGATCATGAAGGCACAAGGAGAGAGAGTATGGGAGAAGGCACAAAGACAGAGAGTTCGACAAGAAAGAAGAAAGACATATCAAAATGGGAAAAAAGCTAAAAGGAAATTGTGAAGAGGGGGTGTTTGTTGTTCTTGTTTGGAAGGGGACAAAGAACTTTGTGGCAAATAATATTTCGAGGGAAAATTTGCGAAATGGCTGGGAAAGTATACCAAAATATAGATCTCGACGAGTTCTATGTTCGAGGCCTGGGCGGAAATTACACTGACATAAGTACACTGACAAAACTGCATACTTTTTGGCCATAATGGCTTGCTCCGTTTTTCCGGAAAAAGATCCCAAAAACCCAAAAATGAACATAAAACCCTTCTCAACGATTAACCATCCTTGTTTAATAGGGTGCAGACTTACTAAGGAAGGTTTCCAGGTTTGGGACATGACTTATAACATTGGAAAGCTGAGAAAACGCTGATTCCAAATATATATTCAATTTTTACCCTGGAGGTCTGATATTCAAGAAAAATGAGGTCAAAGTTTGGTCAGTTGATAAGTCTTTACCTTGGCTGTGAAAAAGGCCGAAAAAAGAGCCGAAAAACGCAAAAATAGTCGTAATCACTTATGATAGGTATGTGTAAAAGAGATCTAGGAATGTTACAATTAGTCAACCTTTCTGCGAAATTGAAGAAAATTGCAGGTTACAGCCACCCTGAAGGTGAGTAACTGGAATAAATGAGCAGTCTTAAAGATGCAGCTGCCTGTTGAAGCATTAGGGAAGTTATCACTCATATAGGAAATATAATAATTATAAGAAAAAAATTGGATTTATAGTTGTGATAGGTTTTTGTATCTCTATTCTATTTTGTATTCGGTATCGAGAGAAAATTGTTTTTCGTTGCATATTGGAAAATTAGTTATGTGTCTCACAACATTTGTGAATGTAGATAATTATAAATTTCTGTAACTGACCACTTATTTGTAATAGTCATCCCCTGAAACCACCTAGTGGTTACCCCTAGAAATGGAAAAAATAGAAAAAATTTCAAGCAGAAATGGATGAGGCTGAAATCAGGACACCTTTACCTCTACAAAGCGGAATTGTAATCAAAAAATTGGTAAAATATGAAGAAACAGTTCAAAAATAGGCAAAAAGTCGAAAAAATTCCGAAAAATTAATTACAGAATCATCCCCAAAAATGAGAAAGCTTTTCCCCTAAAAATGTTTTCGTGTCTCCATGCTGCAAAAATGTTGGTCTTTCTGCAAATCTTAGTTTAGACATGTGTGTGTTTGGCAGAGTGTAAGAGAAAAAGTATTCGACCTAACAGCTAAGAAAAACGAACTAAACAACAAAATGTCTGCGTCTCTCCTCCTGCTGGAACTTTGACCCCTATAAGGGGAAGTATGTCTCTACCGGGGAATCTCAAAAATCAGAATAATAGAAATATAAAAGTTTAAAAAGTCAATTTGTTTATGTTTAGAGTGTTGCCGTATCAAATTTCAAGAATCTCCAGAAATCTAATTCCAAACTTTTCCCGGAAAACAGACTCCGCCCTCTTCCTCCTGACTGAGGAGTCCTGAGGCAGAAGGCCGTGTGATGATTCTGATGACTCAACGGTCCTAATCAGGGTACTAATTAGGAAATATGAGAAAAAAGTTATATCTGAAAAAATAGATATCTAAAATTTGAGAAAAAAGGAAAATCTCAAATTTACAAAACAAAAAAAACGTGACACCCCCTCGATTCTCTTCCCCTAGGCACCCTTCCTGAACTCCCCTAGAAATCCCAGAATGCCGATTTCCCATTTCTTTAGCTTCCACTGTAATCGTCGCTCGATTTCGTCGCGGCATCTGATGGTTAACGTCACGGAGAGATTCTTGGAGGACTATGCGTGCAGTTCGTGTAAGTTTCCTGAAACTCCCAGCATTTCAATAGTGTCAAAATTATAACCATTGTGTAGATCAAGTCTAGACCTATAGTTTTGTAATTTATAGCTTTTTGATAACTCTACATCGCTTTGAGATATGAGCTTTCAAAGTAAGGAAGTTAGAACCTAAAGGACATTTAGAAGCTAGAGTGTATGTCTTCTCTACGCTCTCTCTTTTGATGAAATTGCTTCAAATTTATAATGGTTATGTACGTTTCAAGATTTACAGTTTTGTAGTTGACAATTGTTTGATATCTTTTATTCCTACTGAGATACTACCGTTTCCACAAAGAAGGCGCACCTCATCCTCTAAGAACGTGACTGCACACCTTCAAATCCCTGTATCTCAAAACATCCTTTACTTATCAAAAAGTTGTCAACTACAAAAATATAGTCCGTTTTGTGATCTTTATTTTTGTAGTTAACAACTTTTTGATAGCTCTGTAACGCTTTGAGATATGCGCCTTTAAAGTTAGGGAGCTGAAGCCTATAGAAGCTAGAGTGTCTTGCTTCTCTGCGCCCTTTATTTTAATAAAACTGCTTTAAATTTATAATGGTTATGTAGATCAAGTCTAGAGCTATCATTTTGTAGTTGACAACTTTTTGATATCTCTCCAACGCTTTGAGATATGCGTCTTCAAAGCAAGGGAAGTGGAACCTGTCGAAGCAAGAGTGTTTGCGCCTTCTCTTTCGATGAAACTGCTTTGAATTTATAATAGTTATGTAGATCATGAATAAATCTTCATTTTTGTAGTTGACAACTTTTTCATACATGCTCTCCCTGGAAAGTTACTACAGCTAGACTCCCAACAAACTAAACTTCAATAACATTTCTCCATTTTCCAGACGGTCGTGGCTCCCACGCTCAACGTTGCGGCACCGAGTGTCACAACGAGCCGGAATACAAGTTCTGCTGCCTGAAAATGGGCTTCTGCAATTGGTATCAATCATGGTGGTTCATTTGGGTCTCGCTCAGTGCCACTCTCATCATTCTCTTCCTTTCGATCTGTCTCCTCTGCTGGTGTTGCAGCAGAAGTCGTCGGAGATATTGATGGGGTGGTTGGATGGTGGAGGAGAATTATATCTGACATTCATTTATATAAATATCTCTCTTGTTGAACAAAAAATAAATGAATTTGTGTTGAAAGTCTGTTTTTTTCTATTTTTACAGAATCTCCGTTAGCAATGGCTAACTTAAAGCTTACTTTAAGAGTCCGTCACCACGGCCACTTCACAATGAATTAGTACAAATTTATAACCATTTTGTAGACTACAGCTAGACCTATATTTTATCAGTTGACAACTTTTTGATAGCTCCGCCCACTTTTGAGATATGCGCCTTCAAAGTTAAGGAGCTAGAGGGTACATAGAAGCTAGAGTGTCTGGCTTCTCTGCGCTCTCTTTTTCGATGAAACTGCTTCAAATGTATATTTACCGTGTAGATCAAAACCAGATCTCTATTTTTGTAGTTGACAACTTTTTTATACGACTCCACCCTGAAAAGTTACTGCGGCTAGACGGAACCAATCTGAATAGTCATATCTCGATTATTGTAGTTGATTACTGTTTGATAACTCTGCTAGATTTCGAGATATGCGCCTTTAAATATAGACAGCTAGGATCTTAGTTGGTAGATAAAATCATGAAAATTTACTTTTGATCTACATACACATCATTTGTTACACCAATATCGATCTTTGTTTCGTTTTTTTGTTGGGATTTTCGCTTTTCACCTTTTTCGTATTTTTAATAATTTTTTGATACAATTCAGTAGTTACAGTATCCTTACGCTCCTTTCCATTCTAGATTCTTGATGTGTTTAGGCTCCGCCAACACGGTGGGATGACGCACGTAGAAGTATCCCGTATCTAATTAAGTAATCTGAGACTTCACGGAGGGATTCTAGATTTCTCGAGTCAAATAACGGCAACTACGGAAAGCAAATTTACTCATTAAACTAAAAAAAATGATTACAAAACGAAGGAAATTAAATTACAGAAAGAAAAAAAGGGTATTCAAGTTGCTATTCCTCGTCTCGTTTCTCCACTCCGAGCCCCTTCTCCACATCATCCTCCAGTCCTTCGAAACGATGATCCGATTTCCGACGGAAGCTGAGTGTATTGAAAATCGATAGAGTGCTATTGCAAACACGCGTGATAAGAGTGTTATCCACAGGCGGTGGTGGTAGTCCCAGTGCAGTCGGTGGTGCTTGGAAGTATGGGGCACTCAATGGGGATGATGGGCGGTATGGATACAGATTGCGAGGAGGAGGAGGGATGGATCTGGTGTACCTCTCAGAGTTGGCACGGTAGTTCTCCAGATGAGGGTTGTAGTAGCCGGCGTGGGCCTGGAATGAGAGGGAATTTATATTCATTGTGTAGATCAGTTGACAATTTTTGTATATCTTTGGTAGATTTTGAGATACAAGACGGGCGGCTCAAAACTCTTTTTTTTTTGAAATCTCAGAGTAAAAGTCCTTAATTACCTTACCTCTTGATAGAATTTTCAATTTTTAGTCATAAACTAGACTCTATCAAAAAAAGAAGAAATTTCTAGTTAGTTGACACTATTTCAATAGCTGTGATCGCAAGCGACAATTATACGCCCTGCTCCACTATGTTCTCAGTGGGTCCTCTAGTCTAGGTGGTTACACTTTTGGTTGGCGCGCGGAGGGTCGGGGGTTCGATTCCTCTCGACTTTTTTCTTTTGTTTCCTTTTTTGCTTTTGAGAAATGGATTTTTGTAGTGTTTAGGGGCATTGTACTGCTAAAAATGATCGATTTTCGGTCAAAATCTGTCAGTCTGGAGAGCGCAGAAAGGTCAGACGTTCTAGCTTCTCTGCGCTCTCTCATTTTGCCTTGTCTTCAACCAGAAATATCCATCCTTACCCGTCTCCCGGTCTTCCTTCCCCTCCCTCCATTCGAACTATGCTCCGACTTCTGCGAGGCCAACGAATCCTCCGACGAAGACCGTTTTCCTCCCGTCGATTGACTAGAGGATCTCGATGTGGACGGCGTGCCGACGTACGTGGTATTCGTGATGTAAATGCTCACACGTTGCTGTCCAGTGTACTCCTTCTTGCAAGCGAAGTCCGCTGACTCGAACATCTCCCACGTGGGCTCCGGCTCGGCGAGAATGAATCGAAGGAAGTTGAGAATCTCTGTCCTACTGTAGTCCTGAGTACACGGATTGCGTCCACGTGCCACGTCGACAAGTGCTCCAATCACACGATATCCACACGAGAAGTTGTCGCTCTGGAAATGTCTACCTGTGTGTCCGGATGTCCGGATTTTCCTGTTACCTGTCTCTGAAACTCCTTATCCACTATAACAGGAATATGTTTCGTGAACAAGTGTCCGAACAGACGGCTGATATAAAACACCAACTCGTTGAGAATCTGAGGAGTCTCATCCCTGTCATATGGCTGCAAACTGTCGAATAGGAAGACCTTCTTGTATTTTGAGCTGTAGCTGAAAATGATAAGTGACTCCGCCCCCATTTTATCGGTAATGTACTCACTAAACTAGAACATAATGAGAACGAGTACGGTCGTAGAGCACTTGAAGCGCTGGATTCGTGCCGGTGACCATTCTACGGATATCCTTCTCATCGGTCTGGAAATAGGGAGAATTGATATAATTCAAGTATTTTCTTATAGTTAGTTGTCAGTTTTTTCAACAGCTGTGATCGCTAGAGAGTTAGTTCACATTTATACGCCCTGCGCCTCTACGTCTTCAGTGATTCGTTTAGTTTGGCTGGTTACACTTTTGGCTGGCGCGCGGAGGGTCGGGGGTTCGATTCCTCTTGGCTCTATTTTCTTTTGTTTTCTTTTTGCTTTTGTGAAATGGATTTTTGAAGTGTTTAGGGGTATTGTGCTGCTAAAAATTATCGATTAGAGGTCAAAATCTGTCAAAAATTGACGAAAACATACATTTTTTGCTTTTCAAAGAGACACTGCTCTTCCACTTACCGTATCTCATTACCGTTCATTGCTATTAAAAAACTGTCAACTAACAAAATGTGCAGAATTTTACGCTCTACAACTTTGTAGTTGTAGACTTTTTTCTATTTCTTCTCCACGTGGAGATATGCATGGTCAAAGAGGCGTAGACAGCGAGTGTCTCTGACCAACGATGTGAGCTAGCAGACCAATGCAAATCGCTAGCAGACCAATGAAATAGAATCCCTTACAATAATCAAAAACTGAATGGCCATAAACGCATCGAGTGTCCGCGGACAAGCCTTCTGAAGCTTATCACAGAACGTGTTGATCAAGTCGTCTTGAAGTTGTTCTCCGAATTTGATCTACAAAATCAAAAATAGTTCAAAACAGACCCCTCCCCCAATAATATACCCCATCGTCCAGCTCACTTCCTCCAGTCGATTTTCTCTCTTCTTCGCATTCTTCTTGCCGTTTCTTCTCGTCGTCATCCACGTCGTCTGATTCTTTGCCACGTCTCATGTTTACGTTTTTTAAAAGAAAATCAAAAGGAAATGAGGAGATTTGGAGGGGGCTACCCGCCCTGGGGGAGTCACGAAATTTTAATAATTAAATTAGAGCGAGTTCACGCGAGAGGCGGAGAAAAACACATGATTTATATAGAAAGTGCAAAACATGAGTGTGGTGATATTACAAAGAATTATATTTTGAATTTGGGGATAAAAATAAAAAATGAGATCGAAAAATCAAAAATAGAGAAAAAAAAATTAGAATGTCAGCTCGTCTTCGCCTTCCGACATCTCCTCTTCGCCTCTGAAAATTCGAAATTATATGTTTTTGAATCAATTATTCAAATTCTTACAATTCTTCAACTCCTTCTTGTGGTGCTGGAGCTGCACCGCCGGCCGCTTCGATGGCTGCTCTCTGTGCATATCCGACACGTTCGGCTTCGTCCAGTTCGGCTTCACGTTGATGGATTTTGGCGATTTCACGGAAGAGACGGTTTCCTTCTTGGCAGATCTGGAAAGTAAGAAAATTGATAAATGGAGAGAAAGAGGAAGAGAAAATAGCTAGCAGACCAACGTCAGGAGCTAGCAGACCAACGCCAAGAGCTAGCAGACCAAAGAAAAAGAGCTAGCAGACCAACGTTGGCCTGCTAGCTCTTTTTCTGTTTACTAGCAGATCAATATTTCCAACTCACCGTTTCATAAGCCATACACTTCGTCGCAAACTCTTGCGCCTTATCAAACTCTTCCGTCTTGAAGAAGTGATTCGCCAGGAACGCAACCGAATATATCACCTTCTCCTCCGCAGAAGTGACCAACTCGTAAACCACAAGAAACACTTCGAACGCTTGTGCCGCTTTCTTATGATCCTTCTGATTTTCGTGTAATTTCGCCAGATTCCACAGTGCGTTTCCCTCGACGTCACCGAACAAATAGGCGCCTGTGAAGCATTTTTCAGCGTCCTCGATTCGATTCAGCTTGGTGTAAACTTCTCCGAGAGCCACCAGAAGACGAGAATCATGAGGTTTGCATTTTTGAGCCTCCTGATAATAGTAGAGGGAGTACGCCGGCATTTTCATGATATCATACATTTGACCGAGTCCATACCATCCTCTGTGATCCGCCGGGTCGATCTCGATAGCTCTTCGATAGGAAACACATGCGGCCGCGTTATTCTTCATCTCCATAAATTCGTGACCGATGAGCACCCATAACGCGGCGAATCCAGGATTCAAGCGAAGAGCTCGTTGGAAGAATTTGATAGCGTGCTCACTGTCACGTCGCATCGCGTGATAATTCGCCACGACGCAGCAAGTCTCCCAGCGGAATTTGTGCACTTTGTAGAGTTCCATCGCCAACGCCGACAGCTTTTTCTGGTCGTTTCGAATGTAGAGGGAATCGGAGAGCAGGTGAAGATCAGTCAATCGATAGGGATCCATTTCTCGGACATCCTCGAAGTTAGCGATCGCTTGGTCATGATCGTGTCGAGCGTTTGAGCACGCTGCGATCTTTGTGATAATCATTGGTATCCCGGTCATTCCACGTTGCACAAGTTGTTCAGCTTTTTGAATTGCCATCGAGTGTTGATGGAATCGTTGAAGGACAAGCACCATGAACCAGTCACTCATCCAAAGAGATCGAGAGTCCAATTGGATGACAAAGTTGTCGGCGTCCTCGATGTCGGAGATGAGAAGTGTGAGGCCTTCCCATGCTGGCCAGTGTCTGGAAATCGAAGATTTTCATACGAATTTCACGAAAGTATCTTATGAAAATGAATAATTTTGGTAGAAATTTGAACATTTTCGAGTGGCAATCGCTAGCAGACCAATGAAAAAGAGCTAGCAGACCAACGTCAGGAGCTAGCAGACCAACGTGGGTCTGCTAGTTATTGTGAAAAGCTAGCAGACCAAAACTCGTTCTCTTTCAAATTTTTCCATTTTATATTTGGTTTTCAAAACTCTACCTTGGCTCCCGTCTAATCACATTCTTGAACGACTTCTCCGCTTCCACTTTCAATCCCAATTGAACTTCAATCAATCCCATCAGGTACTCAAACCAAACATCATCGTTTTCTCGCAACTTCTCATCGGTCATTCTCTGATGTAGAATAGAAAACGGAGACTTTTCTTCTGCAAAACTCGTCTTCCTCTCAACGCCTTCTGAATCATTCTCCAGATGCTCCTGGTAATAAGCCAAGAACAAACAGCGATAATATAGAAAGTGGTCAACACGATTTTCATTAACCGTCTTCTCCAAAAACGAAGCGGCACGACGGAAATCCTTATTTTTGATCAAAGACCGTGCGAATCTCGATGAATACGCATATTTCGCTTTCGGCACGACAACATCTCCCGGCATATTTGCTGAAGAAGACGTCGGTGACGTCATCGACTCTGTGGAATCATTGGCGAACACCTTGACACTTGTATTCCAGATATCTGGCTGGCTTCCTTCACACCATTCGTTCGGGAGGTAAGCTAGAATTTCTCCAGTCCACATCTCCGCATCGAGGAAACATCGTTCTGTGGTTTCCTGGAGAAGCCATTCGAGTTCTCGGGTGAAGTCGCGGCCGTTGATATTTCCTCGTTCAACCTGAAGAAAAATGAATTGCATTAATGAAAAAAATCAATAGGTTTCATACTAATTTCAAAAAAATCACTAGCAGACCAACGCTGGTCTAGACCAGCGTTGGTCTGCTAACTCCTACGTTCGAACGAAAGATCGCTAGCAGACCAACGTTGGTCTGTTATCTGTGGTGAAGTGCTAGCAGACCAACGCAACACATTTCTTATTTCATCATAAAAACATTGAAAAACCCGCGGTTTTCATGAGTTTACAAGATTTTCGATCGAAAATGGACAGAATTGATCAATTTCGCACTAAAAAAGCGAAATTCTCAACATTTTCAAGCTTTTCCGACATTTTCGTCTCTCCGTACCATCGAAATCGATACTCCCGACATTTGTGACACTTCGAACGGTGACAATTTGCTATTTCTGAATTGTCCAGGAGCTGGAAGTGCTCCGCTTCGTGCCGCCGCTTGCTGAATCAGCGTCAGCCGGCTCATGGACCTCTCGGCAGCCGCCGCCGTTCCCCAATCGTCAGACATCTAAATGTTTAATGAATTTCGATGATTGTTTTCAGTTTTACAACAGTTTCTAAGCGAGTAAACGGCAAGAGTAGATGACCGGCGAAAAGAAACCGACACTTCAAAGGCATTTAAATGAGGCAATTAAATAAATGAACCGTGTTATTCACAATAAATGCAATGAATCAAGAAAACTGAGATGAATCGGGGTGAGATACCGGTGGAATGGACTTTAAAATAATTATATAAAAGCGCAAAAGTACTATTTAACAAGATCATCAAATGAAAGAAGGGGAAAAAGGAAATTGAATTGATAAAAATCCTCCTATTCGTCAGCTTCCTCTGAATCCGTACGATTTCGACTGTCTGTCGAGTTCTTTGCTCTTCTCGTCGGCGTTTTCGATGCCGAATCGATTTTTCTGGCACGTCGCATGTACTCGCTCGGCGTCAGACCTCCAGTAATCGACGACGTCGTTGTCGCCGACCCAGATGATGACGTGGCAAAACGTGGGGGTTCAACACGTCCACTCATCACGTCGTATTCCACGCGTCGGCTTCTGTAGATCTGTTCTGTACGTGGCGCACGTGGACGGTGTTCCGAGTAGCCGTTTTGACGGTGTTGCTGGACGGCGTCCGACGGTCTTCTGTAGCCCACTGCGGGTCCCATTGAGCGATTCATCTGGCGCTGGTAAGGAGAGAGGAGCCGGGCCGAGATGCTACGTGGCACACGAATTGATTGGACTGATTGTCGTCTGGAATAAAGAAAATGTGGAAATGGTAGAGTTTGTATAATAGAAAATTATTAGCAGACCAAAACTAAATAGCTAGCAGACCAACGCCAAATAGTTACCAGACCAACATTTGTCTGCAAGCCTTTTTTCGCCATTTTCCACACTTACCCGTATTCTGACCCTCGTCTCTTCACAACGACTTCATCCCATTCTTGTTCATCGTCCTGCTCATCTTCCTCCAGCTCATAATGTGATCCGTTCGGTGTCTCCATTTCATAATCCTCGTATCGCACACCTCCAAAGTCATCTTCGTAATCCTCACGATCGAGAACGTCTCCGGTCATCTCGTGTGCGTAGATCTCGTCTTCTGTTATGTGATCATCCTCTCCCTCGATGAATCGCGCGAGTCTGTGACTTAAAAATTAACATTTTGCTTCCAAAACCAAATTATTAGACTCTTACCGTCTAGCACTTCTGACGTTTCCAGCGATTTTCCATGGCCGCGAGTTCTCTTGCTTACAGTACTCCCTAAGCTGTGCCAACTGCTCTTTCGTCGTCTTCTGCCCAATCTCATCGTACTCCTCCTCATTCAAAAGTCGTCGTTTCGACGGGAACATCTTCCTCCAAAGCGAGCCGAGCCCAACTCCAAACCAATGGAGTCCAGAGAACAAGAAGTTTCGGCATATCTGTTGAACGAGAAGCGCGCCGATCGTTCCAGTCGACACTTCAACAACTTGCACCGAGAAGTAGATCAAAGCGAGTGCGACGAGTTGAAGTGTCCATTGAGCGATATCGTGGGACCTGGCATCCGTCGGAGGGCCTCTCTTATAGCAGTAGGCCATCGAAACCAGCAGAACAGTCGCGAAGTATCCAATGACATACTTTTGGTATTCGAGCATAATGCTTTGCAGATTGGTCCATGCGAAGTGGAGCATGTAGAGCGAAACGGACCATCCACCGATGAGAATCGGGACTCCGAGCGTTTTCTGGAAGCAAATATGATGAATGATTTTAGCTAGCGCTAGCAGATCATCGAAAATCGCTAGCAGATCAACGAAAATCGCTAGCAGACCAACGAAAAACACTAGCAGACCAACGAAAATCGCTAGCAGACCAACGACATTCACTAGCAGACCACCGTTGGTCTGCTATCTATTGTTAAAAGCATTGCTTACCTTCGGCGCAACTCTCCACACAATGAACGCCACTAACAACAGCGACGCCAACAGACCGAACGAGCATCCACTGGTGTAGTAGAAGAGCACATTTCGCACCAACTTGCTCGCCAACAAGAACAGCACAATGGCTCCCACGTAGACACCGACTCGAATGTAGTTGACTTCTGAAAAATTGAATTTTAGTTATTAGAATTGGAAGGTGTGGGGCAAGCACTCACTCCAAACTAATACCGATATTTCATACGGTTCCGATGTAGACACTCCAACTATTGTGTCGTTGAACGGCGACAGCTGATGGGATCTCAAAAGTGCGGCTTTTCTCAAAAGCCCAAAGTAACGATTATCGTTATCGTAAAGTTGTTGGACGGTGGTGCAATTCGTTCCCTGGAAAAACATTTTTGTTCAATTTTCTATCGATTTTTAGAGGTTTTACCTGATAGAATTGGTATTGATCGGCGTCTGTCAAGTTGATATGCAAGAAGACATCGGTGAATGCGTGGATCGCATTGTAGGGAAGCGATTTTTGGTGGTAGAAGTCGAGTTTGTTCGAGTAGAGCTTCGGACCGACTCGCCGCACCTGATCGAGCGCTGAAAAATCACAAATTTATCGTAAATTTTTAGATTTTTGAAGTAAAAATTACCTTTCGGCTGTTGCTCGCAATCGTCGAATTTCAAGGCGAAGCCACTCGTGACGAGTAGAAGAAGGGTTAATGAGCGCATCGGCGCCGCCGGTTTTCGCTAAAAATGTGAAAATTTGGTATGAAAATCACAGGAAAACGTGAAAAAATAAGGCAGAACGGTCAAGGAAATGAAGAAAAGTTTATTTGAAATTCAAAAGCTCGCACCAATGGGTCTCGTCCCGAAAGAGTTCTTACTGTAATTATTTTTAAAGTTATTATATTTATGTTATACGGGTTTTATCAATTTTAGGCGACAATATTAGTTTAAAATGTGCATTTTTCGGTAACATTTTAATTGGTTTCTATAGAAACTCCTTGCAAACCAATATCAGCTTGAGATTTTTTGAAAGAAGTAAGAAGACAACGATAATTGTTGAGAAATGAAATGATTTGGTTTTATTTTTTATTTCCACCTATTAAAACCAATTAAATGGAGCTAATTACGTAATTTACGAAAGAACAACACTCGTCAGAATTCGAATTTAAATTTTCGCCACTCGCAACGACACTCCGCATCGCGCGCTGTTTAGCACCCTCCTCGAATTAAAAGGTCCCTTTTTACACTAAAGTGTGGCTCCATCCGGCTCAAATTACTTCATTTATCATTCTAAACGATCAATGATCAGCTTCTAATGAATAAAACATTTAATTTTTCAATAATTATATTCCAGGACCCCTCAAAAAATGCCCGACAATTTGTCGGCAATATTCGAGACAATATTAGACTATGCAGACGAAGAGGCGACCGCTGGCACATCGAGTAAGTTTTATTGAACACTTAACGTTAATAAAATAGCGCTTCAGATCAAGATCAAGACCAAAATCAAAAAATTTCGACAAAAAACCACAAGAATCTACTGAAAAAACATCAAAACGCTGTGACGATTCTCAGAAATTTCGCCAAATCCAATGAACAAAAAGAGGAAATCTCATTTCAAGAGCTTTCACAAAGCTTTCTTGACGATTGGGATGTGTCGAATTCCAAATCAATATCAATTCAACAGCTATCACAATTATTAAATGCACCACATATTCAAGGAGTGTTATGGGCCGCGCAAGAAGTGTCGGCGGGGAGATTTGCACCGCAGTTACCAGATGTACCGTTTGAAGTTGATGAAGATGATGGGGTAGCGGTGAAAATTGTATGTACTTTGAATGAAAATTCACAAAAATCTAAATAGCTGAAAAATTGTGAAAAGCTGGCAGACCAACGTTGGTCTGCTAGTTACCAACATTGATCTGCTAGTTGTTTTATGTGAAATTATATAATTTTTTCAAAATTTTAAAACAAATTGTAGTGATTGACAGCTTATTTATAACGTTATGCTTTGAAACATACAGTTTTTGATCCAGAAAAAAGCGAATGAAAGAAAACCATCCACGTGGCAAAAGTGAAGAGCTAGCGGACCAACGTTGGTAGCGTTGGTAGCGATTTCTCCTCTCGATTTCTTCCATTTCCTACCAAAATCATTCAATTTTCAGGTCCGAATAGTGCGACGAGGCGAACCACTCGGTGCCACGATAAAATGCGAACGTGGCAAAGTTTACGTGGCACGAATAATGGCGAACGGCGTGGCGGATCGAAGCGGGTGTATTCAAGACGGAGATCGAGTATTGGAAGTGAATGGAGTCACTGTTGCAGATAAGGAGCCGAGAGAAATTGTGAAATTGTTGGATAAATGTGATAATGGCATTGTGAGTGTGAAACAAAATAGCTAGCAGACCAACGTTGGTCTGCTAGCGATTTTTCTTTCGAAATTAATCAATATTTGTATATTTTTCAGATAACTTTCAAATTAATACCTGCCGAAGTGAATCAAAAACTCAAGCAAAAACGTCCCGCTCATCGTTACGTACGAGCGTTGGTAAGTCCCAATTTTTTCCTTACTTTTCCAAGAAAATCTATCGAATTCCAGTTTGACTACGACCCATGGCAAGACAGACGTCATCCATGTCCAGAAGCTGCCATCTCGTTTCGTGCTGGCGATATTCTGGAGATTCTCGACGAAAAAGATCAGTATTGGTGGCAAACCAGAAAAATCGGATTCGGAGCGCTGGCCAGGAGGAAAGAGAGTCATGATGAGGAGAGTCGAGAGGAATCTAGTAAGGAATTAGTCTGAAATTCTGAAATTCTTTTCATTTTTATTGCAGAAAAAGTCGGGTTGATTCCATCAGAATGGCTGCAGTGTCAATCGGAGAATCCGGATAGTCTAGACTCGTCGAATGATTTTCAGACATTTTTAGAGGTAAAACTTCTTCAAAAACTAAAAATCTCTAATTTTCATTGTTTTTTTCACTTTCAGAGTCACAAAGAACGCTTCTACGAAGGTGTCTTCCGATGGAGAAACAAGAAGAAACGACGGCGAGTCGTCGTGCTTCTCGGTGCTCCAGGTGTTGGTAGAAACGAGATTCGGAGGCAGTTTTTCAAAGTTTTTGCCGATAGATTCACAAATGCAATTCCACATACAAGTAGAGCGCCAAGGTAATCATGTTCATCAGCTAGATAATCTATTTTATCCGGAGACCAAGAAAAAAAAGAACCCGAGTTCAAAGTCGTTAAGCTTCTGTTAATGACACTCATTTCGTTAAGACACTAATTTGTTCTCAGAGAGCCAGGAGCTTAATTCACTTGAACTCTGCTCGTTGAGGCATGCAAAGGCGGGGAATATGAGCTAGCAGACCAATGGAAAATAGGTAGCAGACCAACGTTGGTCTGCTAGCGATTTTTCATTGGTCTGCTAGCTATTCCTTGTTGGTCTGCTAGCAATTTCTCCCCTCAATTCATGCCTTGTTTGCTCATTTTTCTGCAAAAAAAACAACCAAAACAAAAGCGAAAAATACGATAAATTAGCCTCCCATCAATTTCCTTTTTGCAGACCCAACGAAACGGACGGTGTCAACTACTATTTCACGACGCGCGCCGAGATGGAGCAAATGATTGAATGGAAGGAAATGCTCGAATACGGCGAATTCCGCGATAATTTATACGGAACCGCACTCAAATCTGTCAGACGTGCCAGCGAGAAGGGAACGGTTCTCCTGACACCACATCCGTTAGCTATCGAGAATATCCGCACGTGGGAATTCGCACCGATTGTGATTTTTGTGCAGCCGCCCGAGTTTGGCGAATTTAAGGTGAATACGGAAGTTTTTGCGAATAAAATTTGGAAGGAACTGAACTGGTAATGACAGGAAGAGGTGTTTGCAGAAATTTTGACTGGAATTCGTCATTTTTCGCTTAAAAAACAAGCTAAAAACGGAAAAAAGACAAAACAACTTTGATCTGCTAGCTCACACCGTTGGTCTGCTAACTCCCGGCGTTGGTCTGCTAGCTCTCCACCGGTGGTCTGCTAGTTCACACCGTCGGTCTGCTAGCTATCAAAGACTTGTAACTTCATATCTTCAAATGAAAAATCATTAATTTCAGCACACACGAGAAGTGTACCGTGCCCAAACGACTCGTTCTCATTCTGCCGCCTCCTCCACCAACATTTCTCAGAATACAGCAGCGACGAGTGCACGCGCCTTCTCCGACACAGAAATCCGTCAAATAATCGAGAATTCCGCGCAGATGGAGCAAAAATACCGTGGAGTTTGTGATGCGATAATAAGGAATGTCGATTTGGATACAACGATGAATGAGTTGACTGGATTAATTTATCAGCTGGAATCAAAAGCCACGTGGATGCCATCGAAGTGGTTGGCTGAAATCGGAGAATAAATTTTTACAATTTTAGTATCAGATTTATTGCTTTATTTAAGTTTAAAAAATTTTATTGTTAGGCCCCCCAATCCCCCGAAATTACGAAATTAATCTCATTTTCAAAAACTCAAGCTTTCAAAACCAACACACCGATTCTCTATTGCTCAATTTCCTGCCGTCTTTAAATTGTTTTGCTTTAATTGTCTTCCAAAAAGGAAGAAAAAAACTTTAATTATATATTTTTATTGTCATTTTGTGTCGAACCCTTTCTAACTTTCTTGTAACATTCCCCTAATAAAAACTCATGTTTCTTTTCCCCAAAAAACGTCACTTTCTTTACTCCCTCAAGACCCTTCTCGGCTCCTCCCCCATCTCTAAGCTCCGCCCACTTTTCTCGACAAGCTTCTCGCCTCTTGTTCCTTCTTTTCTTATTCTTCTTCTTCTTGTTCCTCCCCGATACTTGAGTCACAACAAATTCTCGGGAACGACTTGGAATTTTTGCTCCAGATTTTGCCCTCTACGAAAATGTTGGGTGCACAAGCATTACGGACTAAACAGGTTTGTTTTTCAGACAGATTTCGAACTATTTTGACCTATTTTTCGCTGGAACACCACGAGATTTTTTGCTTCTTCCTGTTCAAAATGGGTAAACACATTGTCTGAGACTCAGACTGAGACAGATAATGGGGTCGGACTAGAAGGGCAATGGTGTTGCTGAAAATAGAGGAATTTTCGAGAAAACGAGAACTAGCAGACCAACATTGGTCTGCTAGCGATTTCCATGGAACTGTTTCCTCTCTACACATCTGACTTTGGCGCGCCTTTGGTAGCGATGCCGGCTGCCGTTCTGCTGTTGCTGGTTCAATTCCTGGACCTCGTTTTTGTTTTTTCCAAGTTTATTTTGGGACATCAAATTGTGTTCTTGAGTCTTGACCACCACATTAATTATTCTGATGGGTTCTGCCTCTCAAACTCATTATATATTTATTTCATTAAGAAATTCTACTAGAACCACAAAATTGCGCGTCTATTTTTAGTTCTAGAACTACCACCCCATCAAACATTCCGAGGCATGGCTCCAATTAATTTTCGTCTTGGTCTCAATTTTATTGCTCTTTTGCACTTGGCGGACTCCAATGATGTCAGGTGTTGTGTGTCAAGTTTTCCACGATTTCACACGTTTCCATGAATCCACGTGTACACTATTTGATATCTCTCTGATGATATGTGTGTGAGATATTTCAAATTGTTCCGTTTTCTCTGATAACTGAGAGAAGAGTCGGAGCCGGAGGACCACATGTTGTTATTGCATTCTGTGGTCGTCTCGGGGAGCAGATCTCTCAGGTGTCTGTGCTCTGCAAAAAGTTGAACAATTTTACGACGACTCATGGATTTTTGACGATAGAGGTGTCATGCAGAAAAGAGTAAAGTAACACCTGGAGATATATCAGTAAAGTACATTTTTTCTCGAAAAATTGGAAAAAAGTTTTTTTTTGAAAAAGAAGTTTTGGAGAATCAGGGACAGCCACCCTGTGATAAAGCAACTTGACAAGATATAAAAAAGTCGTCAACTACAATAATGATTTGCGAAAAATTTCACAGATTTAAGTAGTTGGCAACTTTTTTGTCGGTCACATGGATTTTGAAAAAAATGATCTGATAATTTTTTTTCAAACTTTTGGTGTTTGACTCTTATCTCAAAAGCTTGACAAGATATAAAAAAAGTTGTCAACTACAAAAATGTAGATCATAACATTCTGAATAGTTTTTTACAAAGTTAACCACTTCTTTCACCGAAAAAAAAATAATTTTGGTCTGCTATCTCTATAATTAGCAGACCAACGTTGGTCTGCTAAATCCTAACGTTGGTCTGCTAGCTATCAAAAATTAAGTTTGGACACTTTGAGGCCTCATAACTCGTTTTAGACTGATTTTCAGACCTGGCTCCAAGAGACTTTTCTGTTCTCTACAATATTCTCAGTCGACCGGTATAAAAACCTTACTTTTTAAACCAACATTTCTGGGTCTGCTTAACTTAGAACTTCTAGTATCTGGACTACTTAAGCTGCCTCCGTGCAATACCCCCCTTATTCGTCCTCTATAAATAAATCCCCCCTTCTCCGCGTCACTGAACTCTGCTATCCCAAAAACAGGAAACAATGGCGGAAAGACATTCAATGTTCTTTGAGCTATCCCATCCAATCCTTATCCAGATTTTCAACTTTTTTCTGTATCCAAACCCCGAAAAAAGGGAAAAAAGTGACGTTTTTCAAAAATACAACGGGGTTCCGAGTTCCGGTTGCTCGTAAATTTTTTTGGCTCCAAAAATTTTTTTCCATTTTTTGGAGCCAAAAAAAAGTTTCCTCCGATTATCCTTATTTATGAGGGAAGGCATTATTATGGGAGTTCTTTGGGATTGGAAGAGGCTTTAAGAGAAAAAGGAAAAAAAGCTTTTTGATCTACCATAGACCGCGCGGCGCGAGGAGCCATAAAAATTGATGGAAGAGAGACAAAACAACATAAAAAAGTAGTAATGGGTAACAATAGTAATCCAGAAGAAAAGAAGAAAATACATATAAAAAGTTCTTCCAGAAAGCCGAACGAAAGGAAAAAGAGAAACGTCATCGTGAACGTCTTCGCAGTATTGAGATGCAGAGGAATCAGATGCATCGGAATGCGTGGTTAGTTATGGTTATGAGGGTGGTTGGAGTGGAGTCTGTCGGTGTGTCTAGGAGTACGGATGCCCAGTTATTACAAAAATTGAGAGAGGATGTCTCCAGGTTACTCACAAACTCTCATGACATTGCAAAATCTCTAGCAGACTAACGTTGGTCTGCTAGCTCGCAACAAAAATATGACTAACTTTGACATCGTGGTATAGCGTCCCGGGTTACCTGATAGCTTGCAAAGTTCTGGAGCACACCAAACCAATCTAGATCTTCATTTTTGTAGTTGACAACTTTTTTGTGCGAATGCTCCTTACAGAGTTACACTCTTTGCAAAGATGCTCTTATATTCGGAAAGGTAATCTCACTTTAGAGGGCTGTAACTATCTAGGAAGTGCTCGTACAAAAAAGTTGTCAACTACAAAAATGTCGATCTAGGTTGGATCTATAAACACCGTTAATTTTATAATAATACAATATGATACCAATAGGAAAAAGTGGGGAAAATTGATTTTGTCAGTGTGTCTGTTTGTATGGATGTCTCAGTTGCTACAGGATGTTAAATTTCATAAGAAATCTATGATTTGACATGTTTCTGTGAAGTTTCTAGAATTTTTGAGACTTTGAGATAACTGAACCTTCTGTAACTTTCTCTCTCTCTTTACCGAAAGCTTAACTTTTTGAACTTATCAAAGAATCACTGCGCCTTGAAATTCGGAGCATGACCCTTACGATTAGGCACGTGACTACACATTCGAACCCTCTTGACTTACCGATATTAAAAATATTGCGAACATTTGAAAATTTGAGTTTTTAGATTTGGACAGCTTAAAATTTCACGTCTCTGAAAGCTAGCAGACCAACGAGGATAGCTAGCAGACCAACGTTGGTCTGCTAGTTATTCACCATTGGTCTGCTAGCTCCTGACGTTGGTCTACTAGCTATCTTTTTGCAAGTATGGTTTTTTTCCATCCGACCAAACTAAAAATACAGTAACCACCCCCAAAAGTGCTCAATCACGTTCTACTCCCCCATGTGCTTCCTCTTTTCTCTGAATACTCTAACTCGAAGATTTATCACACCAACACGAACTTGGGTCTATTTGAGTACCCCACAAGTTCTTTTTTTTCCTCGAAATCCTTTTCCCCTCGAGACCCAAAAACCCTTATTTTTTCTTTCCTTCCTCCCCCTATCGTCAGCTCCTTCAGTTTTAGGACCGAGGAGCCGGGCGCCTCGGGCTCTCGATTTATCAAAAAAATTGTTCTGAATGTATGTGGCAAAAGACGTGTGTCTACATATCTAAAACATCAACTTTTCCAATAGAAAGTCGCCTGGGAATTGACGGGGAAACAAGAAGAAGACGGAGCCAAAATTTTCTTTTTGTCTTTCTTTTTTTTGTAAAATAGGAAGAGAGTGTGTCTTTTTTTAGAATTCGCGCCACCCAACCATCGACTTCATAGACCACTGACAAGATGGGAGAGAGTGGGTCCAAAAAATATTAGATAGAGAAGGGGACTGAAGACAAAGATTTTGAAAATCCTGTACCACAGTAACCCATACGCAGAAGTTTGAACTTCTGGCTCCGGGTTACGGTAGTACTGTAGGTGACGGTAGTACGGTGGCATATGGGTTACTGATGACTAATGGTATCTGTTATTATAAAAATCTTTCCCTAGGGTACAAGTTTTTCAGGGAAAACTTTATAAATTGTCATGGAGAGTATAAAGATCATGGCCGCGAAGCGGGGCCGGGGGTAACTCGCTTCAAGCTGTACTGGAATTCAATGTTATAAGCATACTTATCATCTGGCTGGCACATAACTCGCATGAATATGAGTTGAAAACTATAGAGTAAGACATTCATTCTTTTGATGTTGCAGTCAAAGAGGAACTGGTAAATACAATGACAAAGTTACACTGACCAAATTGGCGTTCCGGCCATAACTCGCTTCAAAACAAACAAAACAAACGAAAAATATACCAAAATATAGAAAAAGGTCATAGGTACTTCTGACCCTGAGGACCCAGAATTTTGCAATTATGGTAAAAACCTCCAAGTAGTGTCCGATCTTAAGTATGTCACACATGTGACCTCTCTTCACAATACTTCCTTATTCTTTCCCTCCCCCACTTGTTACTAAGTTTACAAATATTTCTATTCTTTTGCATTGCAACAAAGAGAGAGAAAGAAGCAAATTGGTGACCATTGGACTTACAAAAGAGAGTAAGAAAAAAGGAAGGAAATCGGTGTCAAGTGCACATCAATTTCGTTTTGTTCTTCTTCTTGGATGAGAAAAAAAAGAAAGAGAAAAGAAGTTGTCAGTCTCAGGATCAAAGGGGTCACTGTGAAGGAAGAGTCTAGTTGAAAAAAAAAACGCGTCAAAGGCACGCCAGATCTCTAGATTCAAAACATGCAGAAAAGGTTCGGAGCATCCTGAAACTTCGTATTCTGGCGCGCCTTTGACGCGTTCTGATCTAGCATTCTTATCTGAAGTGACCATCTCCTTCTCCATCATTTATTTTTATATTTCTCTCTCTCTCTTATTTTTTCTTTCTCTTCCAGAACAACAGAAGAGAGACACAACATATATATCAGGTGTCATCAATCTTCTTTTTCAATGGGCTCTTGTTTCCCCTTCCGTCTCTTCCGTTTGTTGACTGGGAAGAATGAATGGACGTCCTTTTTTAGATTTTTTATGGATTGGGGAGGAAGAGAGGGCATAAACAAGGGGATTGAGGAATATGGAATCTTTAGATGGAGACTGGGGCGTCGTTGACGCGTTTTCAAAATTTTAAAACCTTTTTTGAAAAACCGCTCACTTCTCTGAATACTCGATTTTGAAAGGCTGGGGCGCACTTGCCGCGTTTTTCTTGAAGGTAATCACACAGTGAATACTCTGGATCTACTGAACTTTCCAGCTGGCGCGCCGTTGCCGCGGGTGTCCCAAAACCTAGAATCAAAGGGATCACACAATTTCCGTCCCGCTCTCTCATCCCTTTTGGGAATTGAATCTTAATACATAAATATTGAATTTTCCTTTTTTCTCGCATGGCAACTTTCTCTTCTTCTTTTTTTACTCAAAAGACAAAAAGCAGCATGACATGTCTTCTTTTTGTCTTCTCGAATGAGATCTCAAAGATCTCTTAAGTGGCAAGAGAAAATATGTTGACAATGCTTTTTAGTCAACGAGATATAGAAGTGTGTTCTTTTTTTCTTCTTTGACAAATTTATTTGAGATTTTCGAGGTCTGTTTCTATTTTGGGAGGGAGGCATGCCTGAAAATGAGGAAATAATATGGTCATGGAGACTCTGGGGACTCGAAACCCCCGAGAGTCTGGAAATTCTGGGAGAAAAAGAAAAACATAAGCGACACGTCATGTCATGCACTTTTTGAAATCTGAGCTTGACAGTCTATTTTTTTTTGATAAACAGGTCCATTGCTATGATAATTTCGAAGTTAGTTGTACGGACTGAGAAGGACTGACGCGGCAACGGCGCTCCATCCAGAAGTTTCAGAAGATCCAGAGTATTCAATTTTGAGTGGAGGGTGAAAAACAGTGACATAGGATTAGCCTCCATGTTGTTTTAAGGGAAGGTGAATGATTACAAGTTACTAACTATACCGTGAACCTTGTAACAGAAGGACACCCACTGAATAGGGGAAGAAATAGAGGTATCATAACATATTTTACAACTAATTCAAGGGATAGGAAAGGGAACTTCAAAATTGTTTTCTGGACATCTCTAGGTGTCATTCAATTACAGATTTTACGGTATCCGGAAATAGGCATTTGTGAGAACGTAGCACACTCACTAGGGAAGGTCATTTGGTCAGTTTGGACTTATAGGGAGTGACCTGAATTATCAGAAAGCTGAGAACAGGCCCATTCTAAACATATATTCAATTTTTGCCCTTGATGCCTGGTATTCGAGAGAAATAAGACCAAAATTAGGACACATTTTTGAAAAATGTTTGCAAACTTCAAATCTCTAATCTTTCATTACCGTGAAACGTGTTTTTTTGTTGTAAGAAGTGATGTATTATGGAAGGTAGACACACAATCTCTACATTTGAGATACAGTGGACATCTGGACTGCCAGAGAAACCGACAGATAATGAAATACCATAAAACGTCAAAATATGCTCAAATTATTAAAAAACATGGAAAGTCTGAACAATATTTGAGACCTTATCCCGACCGAAACTTCACCAAGGATCCACAGAGGCCCGGGCCCTTCTGCCTGGTTCGGAGCCTCTGTGGATCTTTGGCGAAGTTTGTCAATAAAAACCATCTACCCGAAGAAAAGTATATAGTTTGTGATTTCATGAAAAAAAGTTTCAAGTAGAAACAAGAATCCCTCTCTAAAGATTCCCATATTTCAGCGAAGACGCAGCCGCCCAATTCATGGAGATCACGGCGAATCCGCCGTTGAAAGTTCGTTCGATGAGTCTGAGTAAAAGTGGTGACGAATTGCTTATTGTGAGCGCTTCTTGTTGTATTTTTCAAATTTTCATCAATGTTAGACACCTATTTTCTTTTAAATCCTTTAGCATTTTTTAGTTTTTTAATTAGAAAATTCTCTAAGCTTTTCAAATGTCCAAATTTCCAGGTAACCACAAAGCATCGTCACTCAGTTCATTCCGGTACAGTACCACATCTACAAGTCCGTATGACACATCGGAATAGCAGTTCGACTGGGAGTACCGAGAGATTCGAGTTGGAGCCAAGTGTGAGTAGATGCGGTTAAGCAGACCCCATAAGCAGACTCTAAGCAGACCCAAACCATCCAATTTCCAGGAGCCCACTGGTGGTCCACAACGATCAACATCTAGCGACTACTGCAAAGTCGACAAGAAACACTCGATATCCGGCACGACACGGCTATTAAAATGGTTGGGGATTTCGGACAAACAGACAACTGAACAGACGGAGCAGGCAGCGAAGAAGCCGATGTCCAAGCGTCGGATGTCTACTTTTACTTAAATTTGAATATTTTCCCAATTTTCAATTTTTTCTCAAATGCTTCCAAATATTCCGCTTCTCTTATGACACTTCAATGGAGTGCACATGCTTCTTCTACAGTAATCCTTCCCAATTGTCTCCTGGTGGTCTCAAACTTTTCGAAAATCCATCCACATCTTCTCCCTGTCTTTTCAAAACTCTGAATGTTTCCCAAAAAATACAATTTTTCATTTAAATATTTATGCTCATTTGTAAATTTGCCTCTCTCTCTCTTTATAAAAATAAATAAAATCTATATGTCTGGCGCACCTTTGGCGTGATTTAAGATTCAGAAAACGCCAAAGAGTAAGAAAAGAGCTGATTCCAGAAATCTTTCATTGGATTCGTTATTTTTTGCTGAAAAGTTGAAAACCATGACAATAAACCAAAAAAACCGAGTTTGGTCTGCTAGTTATCCACCGTTGGTCGCGCACTCTCTCTTGTCGCATTTTCGAATTTCGGCTAGAAATTCGAAGTGCTCAACGCCACCCGGGCACATACCGGTATGCATACCTGCTTTGAAAAGCGATAAATGCGGTCTAACCTTGTTCTATCCGAAAAAGAAAAAAGTTTGAAAAAATGAAGCAAATTGTGCTAAATTATTTATTAATAATGGGTCGAGATCACTTTCCTTTTGCTTGTTTTTCAATCCAGTTTCGCAAGCTTTTTGTAATCTCGTCCGCTTGATTTCGCGTAATCGTTTGTTGTTTGGGCGGAATTTTTGGAGCCGGGGCGCTGGGCCACTTGCTGCTCCAAATTCTTTGCATTCGTCTATTCTTTTCATTTCTCATCTCTGCACTTTTTGATTCCATTTGTTTGCTGAAAAGTAAATTGATTTGAACTAGAAAGTTGAAATAGTATTCGCTCATAAACGTAGTCACCGGATCATTCTGTATCACCGTGTGGATGTAATCATCGCGAATTATGCGCGAAGAACAACTCCTAAACGCATGGAACAGAGAGCGCAAATGCGCTTTAACGAACAAAAGGGAACAGTAGAGCGCACATGTCTAGGACACTGTCTTAGGATACCGCAGGCTGTCTTACGGTATCTTACGGTATCTTACGGTATCTTACGGTATCTTACGCTATCTTACGCTATCTTACAGTATCTTACGGTATCTTACTGTATCTTACAGTATCTTACGCAATCTTACAGTATCTTACGCTATCTTACGGTATCTTACAGTATCTTACGGTATCTTACAGTATCTTACGCTATCTTACGCTATCTTACAGTATCTTACGCAATCTTACAGTATCTTACGCTATCTTACGGTATCTTACAGTATCTTACGCTATCTTACAGTATCTTACGGTATCTTACTGTATCTTACAGTATCTTACGCAATCTTACAGTATCTTACGCTATCTTACGCTATCTTACAGTATCTTACAGTATCTTACGGTATCTTACAGTATCTTACAGTATCTTACGGTATCTTACAGTATCTTACACTATCTTACGATATCTCACGGTATCTTACGCTATCTTACAGTATCTTACGCTATCTTACGCTATCTTACAGTATCTTACGGTATCTTACTGTATCTTACAGTATCTTACGCAATCTTACAGTATCTTACGCTATCTTACGCTATCTTACAGTATCTTACAGTATCTTACGGTATCTTACAGTATCTTACAGTATCTTACGGTATCTTACAGTATCTTACACTATCTTACGATATCTCACGGTATCTTACGCTATCTTACGCTATCTTACAGTATCTTACAGTATCTTACGGTATCTTACGGTATCTTACAGTATCTTACGATATCTTACGGTATCTTACGATATCTTACGGTATCTTACGGTATCTTACAGTATCTTACGGTATCTTACGGTATCTTACGGTATCTTACAGTATCTTACGATATCTTACGCTATCTTACGCTGTCTTACGGTATCTTACGGTATCTGACAGTATCTTACGGTATCAAAACTTACGGTTGTTGCACCACTGGCTGTGCCACCATAACCGGTTGAACCATTGGAGTTGCGACGACTGGAGCAGCACCGACGACGACGACTGTGGTGGGTCTGAAATACGATATGTCAGAAGGATGGTCAGAAAGTGTGCTCTACGGGAGATTGCTCCATTTAGCCATAGAGCGCAAATGCGCTTTAAGGAACAAAAGGGAGCAGTAGAGCGCACATGTCTAGGACACTGTCTTAGGATACCGCAGGCTGTCTTACGGTATCTTACGGTATCTCACGTTAACTTACGGTATCTTACAGTATCTTAACCTATCTTACGGTATCTTACGGTATCTTAGGCTATCTCGCTTTCTACAGCAAGAGTCCGCTAGAGCGCACTTCCCCCCAACGTAAAAACTTACGGTTGTTGCACCACTGGCTGTGCCACCATAACCGGTTGAACCATTGGAGTGGCGACGACTGGAGCAGCACCGACTATCATTTTCTATTCGAGTGAATGGAAGAGAAGGAGGATCCACGAGAAGAGATAATCGAAGAATACTTTCTGATTGATTATCGATCGAAATTTATATTTTCTCGCCGAGGTCAAATTTGTTTTTATGGGGTCACGCCAGCGATTTTCGGAATTTCTAATTCTGTGATGACATGTCGGCGTGAGAAAATGTTTTGAGATTTTTCACGTCTTTGGTAGCTAGCAGACCAACGTCAGGAGCTAGCAGACCAATGTGGAGAATTAGCAGACCAACGGTGGATAGCTAGCAGACCAACGGTATGAGTTAGCAGACCAACGCCAGTAATTAGCAGATCAAAATGTATTTTTTTTGATTTTCGGCATATTTTCAGTTTTTTAGGCGAAAAATGGCGAATTCCATTCAAAATTTCAGCTCTTCCTGAAGATCTTCAACATTAGCTGAATTCCAAACCACGCCAAAGGTGCGCCAGACATAGAAAATGTATTTTTTTCACAAAATTTTAAAGAGAGAGGCAAATTTACTCCTTCAATGGAGCGCATACCTTTCTTCTACAGTAATCCCGTCTCCTCAAAATCGCTTCTAAAATCCATCCACATCTTGTCCCTGTCTTTTCAAAATTATGCATTTTTTCCCAAAATTTGAAAACAAATTCAAATATTTATGCTCATTTGTAAATTTGCATCTCTCTCTTCAGAAATGTTGTGAAAAAATAAACTTTCTATGTCTGGCGCACCTTTGGCGTGGTTTGGAATTCAGCTAATGCCGAAGACCTTCAGGAAGAGCTGTTCGGAGAAATGTTGACTGGAATTCGCCATTTTTCGCCTGAAAAACTAAAAATATGCCGAAAATCAAAAAATAAATTGTGATCTGCTAATTACTGGCGTTGGTCTGCTAGTTAACACCGTTGGTCTGCTAGCTATCCATCGTTGGTCTGCTAATTCTCCACATTGGTCTGCTAGCTCATACCGTTGGTCTGCTAGTTAACACCGTTGGTCTGCTAGCTATCCACCGTTGGTCTGCTAATTCTCCACATTGGTCTGCTAGCTCCTGGCGTTGGTCTGCTAGCTACCAAAGACGTGAAAAATCTCAAAACATTTTCTCACGCCGACATGTCATCACAGAATTAGAAATTCCGAAAATCGCTGGCGTGACCCCATAAAAACAAATTTGACCTCGGCGAGAAAATATAAATTTCGATCGATAATCAATCAGAAAGTATTCTTCGATTATCTCTTCTCGTGGATCCTCCTTCTCTTCCATTCACTCGAATAGAAAATGATAGTCGGTGCTGCTCCAGTCGTCGCCACTCCAATGGTTCAACCGGTTATGGTGGCACAGCCAGTGGTGCAACAACCGTAAGTTTTGATACCGTAAGATACCGTAAGATACCGTAAGATACCGTAAGATACAGTAAGATACCGTAAGATAGCGTAAGATACTGTAAGATAGCGTAAGACAGCGTAAGATACCGTAAGATAGTCAAAGGAAGCGTCTTAGCCAAGTGCGCTCTACCGTTCTCTTTTGTTCGGCATTCGCGCTCTATGGGTAAATGAAACGATCTCCCGTATAGCACATTTTCTGACCTTCCTTCTGAAACATCGTATTCCAGACCCACCACAGTCGTCGTTTCGAATAACGGACAAAAGAATGATGAGTGAGTTTCCCCTCCCCTCATATGACATCGAGACCACCCAACCATTTCCAGTTGCTGCTGTTGCTGTTGCATGTGCTAACTTCATTCGACCACTCATTTTCCGCCTATCATCATCATGCCCCACGACACCAAACATTCGAAATTCGCAACTCTTCTCATCGAACTTCTCGGCACCGTCCGTCTTTATAATCTTTTTAAAAATTGAAATGGGATTTCATCGACGGTTTATGAAATGTTCATTTTTCAAAGATATTTTATTACAAAGGAAGTTTTGCAAAGACAAGTGCGCTCTATTGATAAGTTTTGGAATTTCATGGAAATAGGAAAACGGGTGGGGACAAGCAATGCTATAAAAGTGGTGGGAGAATGGATAGCTGGTGGCATTGTGAAATTCCACAACTGCTCTATTTGGTTATGTGAAAAGTTTTTCTCACAACCGCGCTCTACCGAAACCGAAGAAATTAGCGTTCAAAATCGAGAGACTCAGAGAAAAATGGCGTTTCGGTGGAGCGCAGTTGTAAGAACTGCTCCGAGCTATTACTCAGGAAAAAAGGTTTTTCGAAAATAATTCTAGGAACCAAAAATCCCGTTCCTGGTGACAGAATACTCTACTTCTTGAAAAAGTTGAAGGTTATCTCTTCTTTGACCATCGAAGCGCCTTGTCCGGATCTGCTCAGCTCATTGGTAGTTTGCTCTGGATCCTCCTCGGGGTTCGCCACCGTATACCCATCAGGAATCTCATGAAACATTTCCTTCCAAACAAGAAACGCAAATTCATCCTTCCACCTGACTATTGTACCACATGTCCCATCGTTTCGTTTGATGTCTATTGCCTTGAAACAATCCCAGTACATGTTGTGGTAAAATTTATATTTCCTTCCACGTCTTGTAGATTTTCCCTCTGGAAAATGAAGACCTTTGTAGAGATCCGGGGATTCTTCGTAATTTTGGACCCAGATGCTTCTCAGATTTGGTAGATCATTGGCTGCGCGCCATGATCTTATAAACTTATTGAGCTCTGATCCGTTTATATTTCCGTTTCTCAAGTGCAAGTGCTCACATCTCATTTGGTTGAGATGCTCTGCACAGAGCTGGATGGTATTATTCACTCCAACTCGTTTGAAATTGAGTGCGAATCCTTCCAATTCATCTGGAGCATCGCTTCGAAAAATCATCACTTCCAGATGAGAATAATGAGTATTTAGATATTCCAACTCATCTTTTGTCACTCTTGGCTTATTAATAAACATCTTGGTAGTCTGATTGACCATTTTCAGTTCTTCAAGAATTTCGACTATTGACCGATTCGGGTCTCTGAATTGAAGATGGAGATTCATTTCCCGATGAGCTGGGTTCACGAATAGAAGAGTGATCCGATGGATGAGCATTCTGGTTCCATTTTGACATTTTGGATAGAAGTATGTGGCAACGAGTGGTGAGTCTTCGTGGGGTCTGAAAAGGATTGTTTTTAGTATGAGAAGTTTCAAAATCAGTGTTAGAGGCAATTTTTTTATATGCATGTTTGTCAACGTCAGAGTTGAGTGGAAGGAAGTTTTTGAAATGGCAGAAGGCGGAACTCCACTCAGCCCTGATTTCAAGGTATTCGAACTAAATATCCTTGTCTCAATATTTGATCGGAAAAAAATGAAAAAATAAAAGCATTTTTCGTAAAAAAATATAACGTTTTCAAGAAATTTGAATTTTCAACTTTGGCGGCAACTTCCGAGCCTTGACAACTATGATTATGAGGACTTCGGTAGGAGTTGGTCTTCGGCTCATCGACAAATCTGAATATCTTATTCTCCAATTTTTTTTTCTCACAAGAGTCATGATTCAAAAAAGAAGATATTAGATCAGTTAATTGCAGAATACAAGAATTTGAATTATATACAATATATATCAGTGATATCCTTATCACTATCACTATGACTATCAGCAGATATCAGTGTCACACGCGACGCGACCGCATCGCCTCTCTCAAAATCCGCGGGACCAAAGCAAACTTACTCAATTTTCCCATATTTGGTGCTCTCCTTGGTCACTTGCATTTCGAAAACAAATATTCTGTTCTTGAAGTTCACAATGACCCTGTCTTTTCCATCAGCATCGAATTTGATCTCCACGAAAGGAATCACAATCCGACACTCTCTCAAAAACTTTTTATCGGTATCCGTGCGATTCGTATTTTCCAATCTGAAAATTCCAGGGATTTATTCCATTTTCTCACCCTAGTCCGATACTTACATTCCAAATAAATCCATTCCAGGATCAAGATCTTCAATCGAATATAAAAGGGGAGTGGTAGAATCTTCCATAATTTAATTTTTGAGATGTCAAAAATATAATAAATGAGTAAGAGGAGGTGATTTATATACACGCTGTCTCCTAGATACTAACTCATTGGGGAATTTCTGTTGGCGTCAATGATGTGAGCAATTTCACGTGAGATGGAAAGCTAATTGGTTAGAAGATTAAGAGATCATGTGTTTGTTTTGAAGAGTTTGTTATTTTGCATACTCGAAACTACACATATTCGGCATAAAAGGTCTTGCCACGATCTTGGTATACTGTAGGGGAATCAGTAGAATCTGTTCAAGCTTGCCTGGTGTCTAGCGCACCTTTTTGGAATTCTGGTAATTTCAAAAAACTAGAAATGGGCTGGCGCCTCTCTATTTCACTTACAATTTTCTTCGGTTTCGGTAGAGTGCGGTTGTAAGTAGCGTGCCGTGCTAATAAAGAAAATTCCTGCCTCTCTATCGCGGCCTACTCAATTATATTACTCACCATATAACGTAGCCTGACCCCTGAAATTTTTATCTCACGTAACTGTAATCCAATACTTTCCTGATAAGTCATTTTTCAATTTTCAAACTCTCTCATCACCTTCTTCTGGAATAAAATCATCGCAAACAATGAGAGTTCTATCTGTTATACCTTTAGTGGTCATTGGATTTATCAGTACGGGTGAGCTCTCGGTGGGATATTAAAACAACATATGTTGTTTTTTATAGATCTAACACAACCGTCTTCTAAAGTTACTTGTGAGTCAGGGGAGTCTATTTGGGTCTTATTAGTCCGGCTCAGTTCTTGCAACCGCGCTCCACCGAAATCCTCTGGAAAAATGTCTCTATTTCTTTGTGTCTCTCAATTCCCCACACAATTTTTTTGGTTTCGGTGGAGCGCTGTTGTAAGAACTGTGCCGAACTCGAAACAAAAAAAAATTCCAGACGAGAACCCTGACACAATAATCGAAAAGCTCCCTGGTGTCGCTCGTCTCCTTGCTGCAGTAAATCTTCAAAATAGCCTATCAGATGATATGGATGATGCAATTCTGAAGCTTATGGGTCTGGACATGAAGAAGTTCTCATTGTCAGATCTCCAGAAATTCAACAAGAGAAGTATAGAGGATTTCCTGGAGAAGTTGTTGTCAGTTGCTGGTTTGCTCAAATCGGATTCTGAAAAAGTCGAGCAAGTATTCATAGATTTCTATGAAATCCGACAGTTCTGGACACAATATTCCGATAAGATCCAAAAGATTCCCGGGAGTTTGAAGATGCTAGATGATGTCAAAAATTATAATCGTGACGAGTTGGAAACAATAGATATCAAAGTACCAATCGACCTTCTCAATGACACCATCGAAGGGAGGCAATCGGATTTTGGACACCTCCAATTAAGTCTTCAAGCAATTATAACCAAAATAGAGGGATTTTCTAGTACTCATAATACGAAAGGACTGCAACATCTTCTTGAGGGTTTGAGCTCCTTAGAATACTTTGTGAGAATTATTGATTGGTTGGCTATGGGTCCATTCCGGGAGTTAACACAGAATGCTAAGTGGGAGAATAGTCTGTCAGCTAACTTGAAGGGTTTGGATTTGATACATGTAAAGAAGATTCCAGAATTTGAAATTCTCGAAGCGGTAGTTCATCATCGAGACCTCAAGAAACTTGATATGGAGGACCCATGGATCAAAAACTGCCTCTGGGGGTCTAACCTCTCCCAAACCCCCCGATCTCTTCTTGATTTCCAGCCATCGATAGATAAGTTTTATGAGCTTTTTAAGGGTCAGGCCCGGAGAGATGTCCAAAAAGCATCAACCTTTCATAAAAGACTCCTGGAAGTTAAAGACAAGTCCCTACAAATCTCAGATTTTGAAGCAATAGCTAAAGGTATCCAGTCCTGTGTGCTTCCTCCAGTATCCGTATTAGATACAATCAATCTTCATATTGCTATCAAGAGTATTCAAAAGCTTCTTAAAAAAATTCGAGCCGTGCGAAACGTGGAAATCTCAATTGTAGGTCACAAAAAAGTGGTGCAAGAGCTCTCAGGGAAAACTGGGATGATTGAACTCAAACAGCTCTTTACAGCGGTATTATTTTTTAAGGAAAATTCACGGAAAGTGACCGGGTCTGATGTTTTTGATTGGAGAAAAATAGCGGAGAGTATTTTGGAGGAACTCAACGGATTTCATAGTTTAGACACTACTAAGGAACTTATGGGCTACATAAAATGTCTGATTGATGTGAAGGGTCCGGTGGAGACGGCTGCAAGGGCCGCTATGGTTTTTAGAGAGATGAGGAAACTTGAACGGTCAAAACGTTTTAAGGAAAACGTACTTAAGGCATCAAATGCAATGGTTGGATCTATTGGGAGTATTAAAGAGATACAAGAAGTCGTTGGAAAAAAGATACATCTTTTGAAGAAGCTTCCGGATCTTCAGAAGTACTCGGAATCCTTTCAAAAATCCATTCCAATCATGAACACTATCAAAGAAGTGCTAACTCCTGACAATGAATTTTTGAAGTTTATAGAAATTGGGAAGGAATTGGAGAAGTCGATCGTTGAAAGCAAACACCTATGGAAATTCTATAACTGGTACTTTGGAAACATTGAGAGTTTACAAGCCTCCATCGCCAATCTTAAAGATGAGTCAACTGTTTGGAAGAATAAGATAAAAATCTTGAAAGGTTCAAGTCTAGACGCATATGGAGAGATCTTGAAGGATTTGGTCAGTATTAATGGTGTGGAGGATTTCCAACCAGAGACGATCCTCTCGGGAATCGATAATTTCGAAGGATTCACAAATGACTCGACTATCAGTGATATATTGAGCAAGCTAAAAAATTCAGTGGAGAAATTGGAGGGGTTCGAGGTGCACTTTTCGAAATATCACGGATCTTTGATGAAGATTCCACAAGATTTGAGCAAAATGAAGGAAATTTTGGAGGGGAAGAAGGGGGACGGAAAGCCAAATGAAAGGAGCCGATATTATGAGTGAGTGTGGGAACTGGAAGGGTCCGGGACGTTTTGAAATCATGAAATTTCGATATCTCATTTTAGAACTGTTCTTCACTATTGGTATCGAAAACATCGTGATATCGAGATGTATTTCGGTTTCCAAACGTCAGGTGATCTATAAATTAGGTTCCGGGTAGTTTCGACTACGGGGAGTCCATATATGCCTTCAAAACCTGCAAAATGTCTCTGCGAGCCGAGTTATGAGCTCTGAAACTTTTAATATTTTTCTAAAGTACAAGCACAGGTAAACCGCTGGCACAAAATGGAACCGCGCGGTGTCGTATATGCTGCCGATTTTGAATGCCATGAGGAAAAGTATAATCATATGAAAAGTTTGAGAGCTCATAACTCGGCTTGCTAAAACATTTAGCAGGGTTTGATTGCCGAAATGGGCTCCATGTACTCGAAAGTACCTATGACCAAGGTTATAGATCATTTGAAAGCGGCGTCTCCAAAGACTTTCCTTGTGATAACATTATCAAATTTCTAGACACTTACCAATTATACCAATTCTTCCTAATGTTGTATCATTTCCAGCCTCCTCATCATCCTCTACGTGGCCATCCCAGTTATCCTAATTTTCACAGTCATTTGGTGTCTTTTCGATACACATTGCCCTCTGAGAAAGTACGGACAGAGGCAGTATGAGAGGAGACGTTCGGCAAGACCAGCTAAGAGTGAGTATCAGGAAAATATGAAGAAAATGTTTTTGATTATTTATTTTCAGATAAGAAACCAAACTCCGGATAACGAAGTTCGAAACTACCGAAGCCGTGATAAGATAACTTTTTTTGAATGTTGAATGAAAGCTCCGTTGGTCTGCTAGTTCTTAAAATTGGTCTGCTAATTTTCAATTTTGGTCTGCTAGCTATTTCATTGGTCTGCTAGTTCTCAACATTGGTCTGCTAGCCGTTGCACTTTGTAGTCCACGTAGTGAGTTGTGTCTAGTAACTCTGTTTGATTGGTTTCTTCATCTTCGTTTCCCCCTTCTCTTCTCCGCATGTCTCAATGTCCCGTCAATTCGAACTCAATAGAATTTGACTCTTTTTCTCAATGTGTAAACAAGCTGAGATACTACAAAGTTCATATCTAAAAATAATATTTTGGGTGCTGGAATATATGTTGATCTAATCCTTTGCGAATTCTATGTGGTTGTGTGACTAGATTCGTGAGACTTTGGTGATTCAGAGATTCTGGAATTTTGATCTTGGAGTACTTTCAAAAAGTATCATAGGAAAGTTTTAATTCTGGTTAATCTTTGTATACTAATTGAAAAACAATGACATTTCGGTTGAAATGGAATACGATTTTTCACTGTGTCAAGTTCTCAACTTTGGTCTGCTGGTTTGTTATCGTTGGTCTGCTAGCTTTTGACGTTGGAAAAACTATGTTTGTTGCTCCTTTGCTCTATGTATGCGGACAATGGACACGATTTTTATATGAAATAAATAGGTTAATGGAGATATGTCCGTACCAAACAAATGTTATTTGTGTCTACTTTGTTGAAAACAGTCTCCTAGTTGAAAACGTGACACACCGTAGTTTTGAGTTTTGAGTCTTCAGGATCCCATAATACATAAATGCAGGTCTAACTTTGTTTTATCTAGAAAGTGCAAAATTTTGGAAAAATTAAGAACATTCTGCAAGCGTTACGTAATGCCAAGAATGGATGTCTGCTTGTGTGCATTTTTAATACAATTGCAGATCTGAAAATTTCATGATGTTTTTAGACAAAAAACCATTAAAAACAAGACATCTGATATATGATAATACTGAAATAGCACTGCAGATTGTCTGCACAAAATTCAAATAGACTTTTAGTCAGATTTTCCTAAAGAGTACACATTTTCGAGCTACATATTTGAAAACCCAATAACCGGAAAACTTATTCGAATCGTTCAACTACCTTTGACATTATGAAAACCCTTTGACATTATGAAAACTCTCTCGAAAACTCCTTTGACATTATGAAAACTCTATCTCTTCAAATGCAACTTGCTTCTTAGTCTTCTCCTTCACGCAGACAACTTATCCCATTTGCCATGCCGTGAACAAAATCACGCTACGTGCAGATGTAAAAAAGACCCTGGGAGGGGCGGGCCGCTCTCTCGTTTTCTCCTTTTTTCTATTTCTGCGTGTCTTCTAGGCATCAGAAGGAGAAAAAAGGAGAAAAAAGAAGTGTCGTCGTCTTCTTCTTCTTCTGGTGAGAGCCTCTTTTTCTTTGACTCTCTCCCATTTTTCAGTCTATTTTTGAGAACTGGACTCTGCTCTTTCAGGCTGTGTGCCCATAGATGCGCCTCTGGGCAACAACTCACTTTGCATTTGAACCAACACAAAATGTTTCTTTTTTTTGTTGAGAATGTTGGGATGGGATAGAATAAGTTGAAATGGTCTTCAAACTGAGAATTTTTTTGTTGGAATTTCCCAAAATGAACCAAGAAATAAGACCGGTGTACTAAAGTCAGTACATCTCGGCTTGTTTTGCTTATAGTCAGAATTCAAGGTTAGCTTTTCAATGACCTAGGTTTCATTTAGTTATTTAATTATCATTGCTCTCTAATTAGCTATGTACTGGGACTCATTGATAATTTAGAACGGATTTTTGATAACATCATGATGGTAGTCTTTGGTTAGTGAATAGGCGTTAAGGTCAATTTTAGAATAGGTCAATACTTTTCAGACTTTAGGAATTTCAGACGTTTGTAACTTTGACCTTGTTTTTTTCAAATACCAGATCTCGAAGGCAAAAACTGGATATATTTGAAATAAGCGTTTTCTTAGCTTTCCAGTGGAATAGGTCAAGTCATAGATCTCCAAACTGCCTCCATGACCTTTCCTAGTGAGGCTGCTGAGCCAAGTTCTCAAATTTCTAGAAGTTTTCTTTATTTTTTTTTTCATTTTCAGACTTACCAGTTAGCTAGTCTAGATCATGATTGTAATTGTGACCAGCTTCATTCATAGTCTGAATTTTAGACCTACCTGCAGTAAGAAGCACCTCCTCAAGATGTCAGAAATATCTGATAGCCTAGATTCCGAACTCTTGATTCTCTGATCAGATCCCGCAATATCCATGTTCTGACCCTCCCTGATGTTTTCAAAGTTTCAAAACCCACGCACACATGAATATCACACAACCTTTGCTACTCTTGATGTACCTCCTCCCCTGTGTCTCAAAACCCGTTTGATAAAATATAACAACACCTCAAAGTCCATAGTTCAAGCACAATTCCTCTCTATATAAATTGCTTTCCTTCTCGTGAATTTCATATCTTCTACCAGTTACCTAAATCACATCTCAATTATTCCAGAACCATGGCTGAGTGTCGTTCTCTTCGTTCAATGGAAACCGATGGTTTCCAAGTGGTTACCGAAGTGGTCACCCACAAACTCAACCATATTCCAATTTTCAAAGGAGACTTCGCCTCGTTGTCGCCAAAGGTCCAACGATTCGTCGCCGAGAAGGCCGAGTTGATGAACCCGGCTGGAATCTACATTTGTGATGGATCCCAGAAGGAATACGACGATATCGTCGACAAGTTGGTCGAGCGTGGAGTTTTGACTCCATTGAAGGCTTATGAGAATAAGTGAGTTTGGTGGAGCGCGTTTCTCAAGCAACATTGGTAGCTCAGAGTTAGAATCCTACCTTTGCAATTTTACTAGATTTTCGTAGAGCGCGGATTCTACAAAAGTACAAACCTCCTCTCTTCCTCCCCTCTGATCATTTGATCTGGTCATTCTCTCATTTTCACTAGAACCTAGCCATCACTCTCATTTATCAAATCAAATACCTCCCCTTGTCTTCCCTGATGATGCCATCTCTATCTCTTGTTTATTTTCTCTCTTGCTGCTTATCACGTACTTCGGCTATGATCTCTGCGACATTTTTCGAATGAAAAATAACGGGCTGCAAAATGGGGAAGGGGGACCAATAATAAACACGATTGTTTATCACTTTGAACTATGATTTTTAGAGGGGAAGAGGTAATTTGATCTTTAAAAAAAGAGGAGGGGGAAGAAATTGATCCGAGTGGTTTTCAAGGCCAAAAATCTAAGCTAAGCTAGGTTAGGTTTGGCGCTAAGCTGCACATAGATATGCCGAAAAATTCTCAGCAATTTTTGACTGAAATTCGTCTTTTTTTTCTTAAAAACATGCCAAAAACCAAGAAAAACAACTTTGGTCTGCTAGCGATTCGCATTGGTCTGCTAGTTATCAATGTTGGTCTGCTAGCTCCTGCCGTTGGTCTGCTAGCTATTGACATTGGTCTGCTAGTTCCTGATGATGCTAGGTCAACCTATCTTAGCCGATTCCAGCCGATCTTAAACGATCTTAAACTATCTCAGTCTGTCATAACCTCTCTGAGCCGATCTTAGCCGACCTTAACCAATCTGAGGTCTTCGCAGGGTTACCTGCGTCTCAAAAACACTGAAACCGCTCCTTTTCCAGCTATCTCTGCCGTACCGATCCACGCGACGTCGCTCGTGTCGAATCCAAAACATGGATGGTCACCAAGGACAAGTACGACTCCGTGTGCCACACCCCAGACGGTGTCCGCCCAATCATGGGACAATGGATGAGCGAGGAGCAATTCGGTGTGGAGCTCGACGCTCGCTTCCCAGGGTGTATGGCTGGACGTCCGATGTACGTTGTTCCATACTCGATGGGACCGATTGGAGGACCACTCTCGAAGATTGGTATCGAGTTGACTGATTCTTCCTACGTCGTCCTTTGCATGCGTACCATGACTCGTATGGGACAGAAGGTTCTCGACGCTCTCGGTGACCAAGATTTCGTGAGATGCATCCACTCTGTTGGACTTCCACGTCCAGTTAAGCGTGAGTCATTCATATTTTCAGATTACCCTAATCCTCAACTTCTATTTCAGAAAAGGTGATCAATCACTGGCCATGCAACCCAGACAAAGTGATGATTGCCCATCGTCCAAAGGAGCGTGAGATCTGGTCGTTTGGATCCGGATACGGAGGAAACTCAATTTTGGGAAAGAAGTGCTTCGCTCTTCGTATCGCTTGTAATATTGGAAGAGATGAGGGATGGCTCGCTGAGCACATGTTGGTGAGTAGGCTCTCAGTAGAATGCCTGAGATTGGTAAAGATCGGATGACTCGGCTCAGACAGGTTATGACAGGTTGAGATCGTTTAAGATCGGTTGAGACTGGCTGAGATATGTGGAATCGCTAGTAGATCAATTCGGAAGCTAGCAGACCTAGGTTCAGAAATAGTTGAGATCATTTGTGATAGCGGATGCGCCAAGTTAAGAACGGCGACTCCTATGGGGTCAGTGCTCAAACTGAGCTCGTTTTTCCCGGTTTTTAGAAGCGTTTCCTAGAAGAAAACTGTTTGGGAATTCTCAGACTTCGAGCTATGTAGATTTTACTTCAAACTTCCAAAATACGTGTGGATCATTTCCTAGTTTATCGCTGTCGATTTTTGCTCCTCAAGAGACCCTACCAATTTGGGAATTTCTCGATTCAAACTTGTCTGACCGTTGTTTAGAACAGATTCTCAATATTGGTCTGCTAGCTATTGACGGTTGATCTGCTAGCGATTCCATACCTATCTTAGCCGATCACAACCGATCTTAAACGATCTTAAACGATCTGAGACTGTTATAACCTATCTGAGCCGATCTTATCCAATCTCAAACGATAGCCAATCAACTAAATCCTTCCAGATCATGGGAGTCACCAACCCAGAAGGCCAAGAGAAATTCATCGCCGCCGCCTTCCCATCCGCCTGCGGAAAGACCAACCTTGCAATGCTCACCCCCACAGTCCCCGGCTGGAAAGTCCGTGTCGTCGGAGATGACATCGCATGGATGAAGTTCGGAGAGGACGGTCGCCTCTACGCAATCAATCCGGAAGCCGGATTCTTCGGTGTCGCCCCGGGAACTTCCCACAAGACGAATGCAATGGCAATGGAGTCTTTCCAGAAGAACTCAATCTTCACAAATGTCGCAGAGACCGCCGACGGCGAGTACTTCTGGGAGGGTCTTGAGAAGGAGTTGAAGGAGGCGAAGGGCTATACTGATGAGCAATTGAAGAACTTGGAGATCACCAACTGGTTGGGAGATCGTTGGCACATTGGAGACGAGGGAAAGGCCGCTCATCCAAACTCTCGTTTCACCGCCCCAGCCTCCCAGTGCCCAACTATTCACCCAGATTGGGAAGCCCCACAAGGAGTGCCAATCGACGCCATCGTGTTCGGTGGACGTCGTCCAGAAGGAGTTCCATTGGTATTCGAGTCGTTCTCCTGGGAGCACGGAATCCTCGTCGGTGCTCTCGTCAAATCGGAGACCACCGCCGCCGCAGAGTTCACTGGAAAGAATGTGATGCACGATCCGATGGCGATGCGACCATTCATGGGATACAATTATGGAAAGTACTTGGAACACTGGATCAAGTTGGGCAAGGCACCGAATAAGGCGCCGAAGATCTTCCACGTCAATTGGTTCCGTGAGACGAAGGATCACAAGTTCTTGTGGCCAGGATTTGGAGACAATATTCGTGTTTTGGATTGGATTTTGAGACGAGTTTCTGGAGATGACGATATTGCGGTGAGTTGGGAAACATCCAAAAAAGTAAAAAAAAAGTTTGGCTCCAACAAGAATCGAACCTCGGACCTTAGCGCAAAAGTGTAGACTGCACCCACCTGAGCCACTCGTACATTTTTTGGAGCCTGAGAAGAAGCTTGTGATAAACTTTCACCCCACCACGTCTTTCCTCAAACAAAATTATATTATTCCAGGTCGAGACCGCCATCGGATACGTGCCAAAACGTGGCACCATCAATCTCGATGGACTCGCACGTATCGATTGGAATGAGTTGATGAGCATCCCGAAACCATACTGGGAAGAGGACATCGACGAGAGCAGACACTTCTTGGACTCCCAAGTCGGCTCGGATCTTCCACAACCGATTCGTGATGAGCTGGATAAACTCGAGAAGAGAGTTCATTCCATTTAAATCTCAATTTCTCTATTGATTTTCTCTTAAATTTTCAATTTTCACCTAAAAATCTGTACATTATATAATTGCTTCGTTAGAATCGAATCGCTATGAATTTTTAATATAATAAATCTAGTTCTATTCTACAATAAAATCAACACAAAAAACTACAGAAAACGAACAAAAATACCCATAAACACAATAAAAGGAGGTAATTTAAGAATTAAGACGCCCAGTTTCTCGTCGTATCGATATAATCTCCATCGGGTGCCTCATAATTCTTGATAGGGGGCGTCAAAGAGGGTCCATGGATCGTCAGTGGCAAATCGTTGGCGGCTGGTTGGACGGCGGAGGTGTACAGTTCGGGAGACAACTTTTTCAGCTCGGCGAGCGCTTTTCGTTGCGATTCGATGGCTCCGCGAATCCATTTGTCGTCTTCTCGTTGGAGGGCGAGGCGGGAGCGAGAGTAGTCCTAAAAATATTTGAAATTGTCTGCTCATTTGACAGTTATTACCTTCAATGCAATCGCTCTCTCGTCGATTTCCTCCAAAGTGAGCTGCGTGGGCGGTCGGCGGCGTTCTCTGTAATTTCAGACATTAATCTTCGAGATTTTCTCAGAAACACCCAGATAAAGACCTAGCAATCAAACGGCAGAAGCTAGCAAACCAACGTCAAGAGCTAGCAGACCAACGTCAAGAGCTAGCAGACCAATGTCTGGAGCTAGCAGACCAATGTCTGGAGCTAGCAGACCAATGTCTGGAGCTAGCAGACCAACTTAAAAAGCTAGCAGACCAACATCAAGAGCTAGCAGACCAACGCCAAGAGCTAGGAGACCAATGTCTGGAGCTAGCAGACCAACTTAAAAAGCTAGCAGACCAACATCAAGAGCTAGCAGACCAACGTCAAGAGCTAGCAGACCAACATTCAGGAGCTAGCAGACCAATGCAAAACTTGCGACTTTCCCCCGGAATTATCCGATTTTCAACCCGAACTCACTCAATATTTTTGGCAGATTTCACATCGAGAGTGAGCTCATCAACTGGCTTCGGTTTCTTCGAATGCTTCTGCATCTGGCGGATATCCTTCTCGAGACGCTTACGACGACGAGCTTCTCGTTGTTTTGCTACCTGAAAATAGGGGAAATTGGCGTGAAAATCGACATTTTCAGTCATTTTCTCACCTCCGGATCAATTTTCTTCTGTCTTTTCATAAAGACCGACGATGCATTTGGGATTGTTTGATGGATAGATCGGGTTGGAAGAAGGGAGAGTCGCGCGAGATTTGATAGTAGACTCATTTCTGAAAATAGATGGATTAGGAAAAAAGAAATCTTTAAAACTATCGAAATAGAGTGAAAAGAAAGGATTTTTAAACGAATTTAATATAAAATATGATATTTTCAGAGCCCGAGCCCCCTTTCTAAACGACACTCCGACATCCCGTCCCCCTAAGAACGCTGCGTCTCCACGCGTCCTCTCACTCTCCTTTTTTGAAGTCACTCAACTCATTTCTAGTCATTTTCATTTCTAAAAACCGCATAAAATGGACACAATTTTTGAAGAAGAGGAGGAAATCGAGGTTATTGGACCAAGTGGAATGGAAATTGGTGAGTTTTTGTGAAGATTCTCCCTGAAAATTGATTTTTCCAGTCTAAAAACCAATTTTCAGACTCCAAACCATCCCCAGCTCCGTCTAATCAATATGAGGCGGAAGTAATACAACAATATATTAAAGAGCAGCAAAAAATCTATAAAAACAGTCGAAAAGTGACGATGAAGAAACAAAAACCGCCGAAATGGATATGCACTGTGAAGAATTGTCAGTGGGGTGGACGAAGTATGGAGAATATGATGTCTCATCTCAAAAAGCAGCATCCAGACCAGCCGGGCACTCAATTCGCAATGGAATCGACGTTTTTAGTGAGTTTTTGAGAGAAAATTGGGGTTTTTGAACTAAAAATTTGATTTTTCAGACTAATTTCAAGTATAGTCAAACGCGAAAAGGATCCCTCAAGCATATCAAAAAGGATGTCCAAGAAAAGAAGGTTGTGGAGGAGTTGGGTCAAAAAATCAAGGATCTCTGAATTATTTGTGATTTTGGAACAAAGAATCGTGAAGTTTGTGTCATAATTTATTAATGAATTATTTTTCAACCAGCCTATCTTCCCCGCCTTCGGCGGTTCATCATGCTGATATCTCGTCATTCACGTGGTCACCTTTTCTCACACGTGCCCGCATGGCCGAGTGGTCTAAAGCGGCTGTCGTTGCCCAAAGCACGGCAGTTCGGTTTTGCCCGCTGGCGCAGTTTCTCTTCTCTTTCAAAAATCGTTGCGGACATCGCCTCAGACAACGCCCAATTGTCTTTTATATATAAGAATGATTAGTTTTTTTGGATTTTTAGTTAGAAAACAGCAAATTGAGTGGAATATGAAGGGTTTCGAGCTGAAAACAGTAGTTTTAGCATCAAAATGTACAGAAGATTGAAAACCTGAGTTTTTGAACGTGAAAAATGAGAAAATGGAGCCAAGAATAGAGCTCAGTGCAAAAATTAAAATTACCGAAGAAAAACTAAAGTTCAGGGTGGAAATACGAGTTTAAATCTTAAGAAATATCGTTTTTTAGCTGAAAAACGTCAAGTTTAACATAAGCACCTTGCTTTTAAAGTCAGAAATGCAATGGTAATCGAAATATATTTTTTCTACAGGGAGTGAAACTTCAAACTACCAGTTTTCGCTGGAAATTAACATATTTCTCGCGAGAAATAGGTTTTCTGACCTTGAAAACACCGAAAAACAACTTTTTTCACATTTTTCCTCACGTTTCAACTTGAAAACTCCAATAAAGTCTTAAAAATCGTGCAAAATAGAAAAATAAATTAAAGGCGCATCGTATTGCCCATAACTTGGGTCTCGCAACGACCCCAGTGATGCAACGACACTCCGCGTTGGCAACGACACTCCATCGTTTGTTGTTTAATATTTTCTCTGCACTCTCTCATTTTCCCGTTGTCTCTCGTTACCGAATTTGAAACATTCCGTTTAAAAGTCCACGAAAAAGCTGATATTTATAGAAAAACTCATAGAAAAATAGGAAAATAGCAACAGAAAAATATAAATAATTCAGACAACACAGAAATGGAACAAGAGGAGGAGATTGATGTCGTAAACTTCGATGCATCAATCGAAATGCCCGCTGGTTTCCAATGCGATCAATGCGAATGGGTTGGGAAGTCTGAAAGAAGTCTCGGAGCACATAGAAGGCACAAACATCCAAAACCGGAAGGCTCAGTGTCGACGCCAAGAGGACGAGTTAGTAGAAAATTGATCATTTTTCGCTGATTTTCGAAAATTCAGGGGCGCCCGCGAAAAGAAGAATTCGACTCGTTAAAACCCGCTGAAAATGAAGTGATACCGGCACGTGTCACCACGAAACAGCTTCTAGGCGGTAGAAAACGACCGAAGACAATTGTCGACTCGATTGATGACTCTGCTCTCAGTAATTTTTTGTTTTAAAATTTAAAATTTCCGAAAAAAATTCCTCAACCCCTCCAAGCATTTGCAGGAACCGATCGAGAAGCGTCACGACTTCATGATCTGGGTATCATTGATGAGGCGACGTCGGTTGGGGAATTCGTGCGACGAGATGTCAATTATCCGATGGTATCTAATGATATGATGATGATGGAGGAAGGTGGATCGATGGTTGTTGGAGAGGAAGTCGTTATTGATAATGAAGAAGAAAATGGAGAGGTTGATAAGGTAAGAGAGCTCAAAATCATGATTTCCGAACAAAAATAGGAGATTTCTCTCATTAATTTGGTGCTCCCAAGTGGAAAGAGCGGCTAGCTTAAGCAAATTCGCAAATTTTGACTCCAAGCTATTTCATTGGTCTGCCAGCGATTTGAATTGGTCTGCTAGTTATCAACATTGGTCTGCTAGCGATTTGCATTGGTCTGCTAGTTATCAACATTGGTCTGCTAGCGATTTTCATTGTTCTGCTAGCTCCAGGACACCAAAATCATAAAAATCGGGTCAAAATAGTTTATCTACGCTAACAGCTTCAATACTCTCGATTTTCACTTGGAATTGTCGAAAAAGAAAACCGATTTTCCAGTTAAAATCTGGAAAATTCGTTTTGAACTTCGAACTTTTATAGAATTTCTCATGTTTTACAGTGAAAATTGAGGTTTTCCATCAGAAATTCATCTGGATTTCGTTTTCTTTATAATTTTAATTTCAACTTTTCAGCAAAAAAAACGTATTTTCAGTCTAAAAACTATTATTTTTCAGACATTCAGTCCAATGAAGCCACGTGGCACCCCGTCTTCCTCCACTCGCCGCTTCACTGATAAAGTGGTGCCGGACCGTCTAGTCATCGGAGATCCGACCGGAAAATACACATGTTACATTCCGGACTGTGGATGGAAAGGCGGCTACCGATCGATACGAATGGATCACATGAAAGCGATACATCCGGAATGGAAGAAGCCGGCGAGATTCATTCTAGAAAGAATTTCCAAAGACGGTGTCTATCTAGACCCAGATGCATACGTACCACCATTCGCATGCACGGTTGAGGGTTGTTCTTGGCGTGGTAATTATAGAGCGTCGAGGAGTACTCATATGAAAAAAGTGCATCCGAATGAGCACGCGGAGAGGAAGAAATCGGCGCCCGGCTACAATTCGAATGGAACTTATGCGTGTCATTATCCGGGTTGTACGTGGAAAGGGTGGAGTCGATCGACGAGATCTCAGCATCTGAAAAAGGCGCATCCGGATTGGAGGCCAGAGGATTCCAGAGTTTTGGTAAGGGAAAATCGAATAAAATTGCACATTTTTACACAAAATAAGCGATTTCTGAGCTGAAAAATTGATTTTTTCACCAGAAATTGCATCGGGAAGTCGTGTTTTATCTAAAGATTGCTGAACATCAACTGAGATTTAGAAATTTCGGTTCTTAACATTGGTCTGCTAGTTCCTGACGTTGGTCTGCTAGCTCCTGACGCATACATGTGCGAGTTTCTGTAGTTACAGAAATCCGTAGCTCGAAATTTTTCTGGGAGGGGGGGCGTAGCCGAAAATTTTTTCTGGAAAGATTCGCCAGTTGGTACACCAGCTCGAAATTTTTTTCCCCCATGAGGTGCCTTAGGTCAAAAATTTGTTTTTTGCCATTTTACAGAATTCTGTCACATGTATGTCCTGACGTTGGTCTGCTAGCTATTTCCTTTATGACTCAGAATGATCGAAAATCCGAGTAATCTGAGATGAATTTTGGCATTAGTTCCATGAAATCTATTGAATTTGAGCTGAAAAACTCAGAAAATGGTGCAAAATGCATCCAAATCAATTAAGAAACGTCAAAAATAGTATCTATATGATTTCCAGTTTCTTATAATTTTCAATTGTTTTTAGCTCTTTTTAGCGCTAAAAACGTTCAACAAACGCGAAAATTCAATAAAAAAAACTTCCTTTATCTCTAAAAACACTCAAAAAGGGCGAAAATTCCATTTAAAAACCACAAAAATCGGTCAAAACTAATTATTTTCAGATGATTCTCTCCTGTTTCTTTTGCAAATCCACGTTCCCATCATATCCACTACTGTCCGAACATATATCAACTCATGGTGGTGTTGGACTACACGTCGAGGAGTTCTTCGAGACGAAAGAGCTGTATTCGGTTAGAAAAAAAACATTATCTCAGTGAAAAACCTATTTTCATTGATTTCAGGAGTGGATGATACGAATCGAGAAGCTCTATTCTCTGAATTTCGAGCGTTACGATCCACCGATGCATGGAGATCACGAACATCCGGACGGACAGATCTACCTGCTTCATTGTAGTTGTGTGGGTCATCGAGGAGCGCAGTTGGCTGTTGATGCGAGGTAAATAAAATAAAATCGATAATTTTAGAATTAGGTTTTCGAAATCCGCGTGACAAACCTTTCGAATGAGTATAACCATGCCCAGTTTTGGTCTGCTAGCTATTTCAAAGTTGAAGAGCTAGCAGACCAACTTTGGTCTGCTAGTTGTCAACATTGGTCTGCTAGCTCCTGACTTTGGTCTGCTAGCTCCTGAGGTTGGTCTGCTAGCTCTCAAATTGGTCTGCTAGCTCTAAAATTGGTCTGCTAGCTCTTAATTTGGTCTGCTAGCTCTTCTCAAATTGGTCTGCTAGGAAAACATTTTAAAATTCCCTTTTTCAGAGCGTACATCTACGACAAGCACTACTTCCTGAAACGTCGTCCCCACCAACTGATGACTCGCCATAAGAACGATTGCTCTGCTTTTCTTGAAATCCGAGAGGAATCCGAATACGGTCCTGTTCATGTCAAAGGCACTCTCGAGCACACCGGCCACCGCTTCGGCACCCCACTGCTCCGAATGACGCCGATGGAACGCCAGCTGTTTTGTGACGTTACCGAGTGGAAATCGTTGGGAAGCGATCAGTTCATGGCGATGGACGTTGTGGAGAAGTTGACGGCCTATGAGGGATTTCAGATGGATAACTTCTCGGAGGCAAAAGGAGTGATACTGATGGACCCGTTGGATATGGATCCCCTACTGTCTGTTAGGATGTTGGTGGAACAATCCGAACCGACCTGCTTTTTTGGAGTGGATTTCAGCGAGTTTGACGCTCATAAAAAGATGTCATTTGGATATATGAATCTGGAAATGCAGAAGATTTGGGAGAAATTCGGACCGGGCGGTACAGTATGCATCGATATGATTCTTGTGGATTTCGACGAAATTGAGATGACTCAGTACACGGTTTACGTGCTCGGCGAGCAAATGCATATTCCGAAATGTATAATGCTCTACATGACTACCGAACAGGCCACCGGACCGTCCGTGATTCTGGAGCACTTGACGATAATCGATCCAAGAAGTCCCAAGGAGTTCCTAACGGAACCTTCTGAAATCTGGGTGGAACTCGCGCGAAAATACTACGAGGCGCAGGAGGAGCAGCCGAAAATGTTGATCAGCGAGTGGGCTCTGATGGAGTTTTGGGCGGTGAAAGTGGAGGAACTCAGTGAGAACGAGATAGACACGTTCAATATAGTATGTGCACTTCGGAGAGTGTTACGAACTGAGGATGCTCAGCAGGTGCTCTCGTTCTTCGTGGAGTTCTTTGAAGCGTGCTACGAGTGTGGCTATGATCGGTTGGCGGAGTTTTTCGACATGCAACTCACCGATATTGACTTTTTCAAACGGTGGAATCCGTTGAGGCGACTTGGAATCAACGCGCATTCTCATCCGATGCTCGCGACGATTTCCCGGGTGCTCCGCGAGTTTTATCTGTCAAATGATGGGATAGATCGAGTGGATCAATGGTTCGCACACGCTACCAAGAGAATGGAGGAGTTTAATCAGGTGGAGACGACGCAGACGTACACAATGAGACCATTGGAGCCGATTAGGAAGTTCTACTATCAGAGTACACGAGATATCGAGGACGTGGAGGCGGAGGAGGTGCGGATGCAGCAGGCGATTCAAGGGAGACCACATCATCAGGTCCACCGGCAGGTCCAGCAGGTCCACCACCAACAAATGATCTACGAGGAAGACGATATTCTGACTGGAGAAGTGGTGGAAGAGGAAATAATCGGTCATGAGATTGAAGGGACGCTAGAAGGGGAGGAGATTGTGGAGGAGATGACGTTGCAAGAGGGCGAGGAGTTGATTTATGAGGAGATTGATGAGATGGAAGAGGAGATACAGTATCAGGAGGAGGAGGTGGTGGAGGAGACCCCTCAAGAGCCCAAAGTCCCACCGCATCGAATGCGTCTCTACCAACAACAGAAGACGCCAGCCCCACTGCCAGGACGTCCACTCCATCAAGTCGTGGTCAGCCAGCTCCCACCGTCAAAACGTCCTCGGATTCTGAAGGGGCATGAAGGAAACAGCCACCACCTTCAACCCCCTCCACCAACACCTCCCGCTACACGTGACACCACGAAATCAGTGGTTCGTGGCAGGAAAAAGCGACGAGATCGATTCGCGCAGCTTCGAGATTGTCCACCAGAAGTGATGAGAGCTATCGCGGCGCACGCGATCGCCTACGATGGAAGGAAGAAGGAGCAGAGACCGTTTATGTATGTACCGGGGGAGGCGAAGTTGTCCACGTCGGCGACACCGGTAGTGCCGACACCCGATATGACGAGGTATGGAGCGCCACCGTCGAGACGATTGAGTGCCCAGCAGATTGCCGAGTTGCAACAGCAGAGACGCTTGAAGAGGGAGCAGCAGTGGGCGCAGAAGTATCAGAGGGTTCAGGAGCAACGGCAGAGAATGCAGGAGGGGGAGGAGGAGCAAGGAGAGAAGCAGGAAGGAGAGGAGGAGCTGATTGAAGTGGATGATGGACCGGTAAGCGATAGACAGCAAGAAAAGTTAAAGAGAAGAGAATATGTGGTCATCCGGACTCAACAGATAAGCTGACAGACCTTAAAATAAGCCGATGACTCAATTTTTTTTGGTCTGCTAGCTATGATTCTGGTCTGCTAGATCTCAGATTGGTCTGCTAGATCTCAGATTGGTCTGCTAGTTCTCATTTTGGTCTGCTAGCTAATTTCAGCCAAAATTTGGTTTTTAGCGTGATTTTCGTCATTTCTAAGCTGAAAATTCCAGGAAAAACCAGAAAAACACCCCGAAAATCTTGAAAAATCCATATTTTAACTGAAAATTTTCCAGTACGCACTCCCATCGACATCATCGCCATCATCGATTGCTCCACCACCATCCCAACCACAACAACCATCAACATCCTCATCTTCTTCCCACCATCCTCAATCATCTCATTACATCCATCGTGGCCCCGCCCCTTCCACACCATCAACGTCTTCTTCACACCCACCATCTTCTCACTACATACAACAACACGAGGCTCCGCCCCCATCATCGTCCGTTGTTGAGGAGCCGTATGAGGAGGATGAGATGCCGATCTACGAGGACGATCAGTATAATCAGGAGATGTATGCATACCCACCGGATGAGATGGTTGTACACCATGAGGAGGTTCATATGGAGTATGAATCACATGAGGATGACTCACAGCCCTGTACTTCTGCTTCATTGTATAGATAGAACCACTCATTTTACTGGTTTTTTGACTGAAACAATCCTTTTTTTCTAGCCCGGCCCCCTTTTTTTGTAAATTTTTCACTTTACCTCAGATATCTCCAATTCTAATCATCATCTTGCTACTCAATGATCTCTATACTTTACTTTATTGAATGAATTTTTTTGAAATTTATTTTTTCCCCACTTTTCTGTTATTTTACGAGTTTTCTGACTCTTTTCATATCTACATACCTTTTGCATCAATTCTCACCGAAAAAACCGTCTATATATAATTTTCAGCTTCCCAGAATGTCAGCGTCAGTGCCAGCGGATCTTCGTAACCTTCGCGCGTGTCTCCTCTGCTCACTTATCAAATCCGTCGATGCTTTTCAGAAGGACGGATGTGAGAATTGCGACGGGGTGCTTCATTTGAAGGGTGACGAGGAGAAGGTCTATGATTGTACCAGGTAAAAATGGTGAAATTTTCAGAGAATTTACACGAAAATTGTCCAAAAAATGAATTCGATTCGATATTTTTCAATGAAAAACTGTTTTGACGCTCGAATTTCAGTGAAAATTGAAGTCTGGCGAACTTTGGCCTGCTAGTGATTTTTGCTGGTCTGCTAGCTCCTGACGTTGGTCTGCTAGCTATTTCATTGGTCTGCTAGCGATTTTAGTTGGTCTGCTAGCGATTTTCATTGGTCTGCTAGCGGTTCTCGTTGGTCTGATTGGTATAATCGGTGCCGGAAAGGAGCGATTTCGCTTCAGAAACTTGGAATAATTTAAAATCAATGATTTTCAGTCTGAAAAAAAACTATTTCCAGCGCCAACTACGACGGTATGATCGCGGCGATGTCGAACGACGATTCGTGGGTGTGCAAATGGCAGAAAATGCAAAGGAAAGTGAAGGGAATGTACGCGATCAGCGTGTCTGGATCCCTCCCATCGAACGTCGTCAGCGATCTGAAGAGTGTCGGAATTCGATACAAACCGAATCAACGCGACTACTCGATTCAAGCGAAGAAGTGATTTGATGGGCGTGGTTTCAGCGATAATCGATCTCTTTTTCACTACTAAATTATGATTTTTTGTGTTGTAACTTGTGATTTTCTGCAATTTTTATATATTTTTCAATCAAAAAACTTCATTTATTACTTATTTTTTGGTCGTTTTCACATATTTTGAGCATAAAAATTATATAAAATGCAAAGGAGGACAAGAAGACGCAGGCACTTTGTGTATTTGATGGTTGGTAAAGCTTTTTGTTTCAGATTGACAAAAAATGGATGCCTAAAAAGTGGGCTTATTAGGTATAAAAATACAAATTCAAAAATATAAAAATAGAAAAAAATCATAATGTCATTTTCTCCAAAATCGGAATAATTTGATCAAAGTTCGGACGACGTCCCGGATCCTCATTCATACAGATATTCATTAGACGATTCATGTTACGAGCGATTCCAGGCGGGATTTGGACTCGGAGACCTTCCAGAGCGATCTGGAATTTTTTTCATAGGAAATGGATGGGATTTTTGGATTCTGGAGGGGGGAATTGGTACGAATAACAAAAAATAATGGTTGGAAAAAGATTTGGCGTGACCGGGAACCGAACCCAAAACCCTTCCAATGCAAAACAGCATTACTACCACCTACACCACGCGGCCGATAATTTTTACACGTCAAGATGGTAATGAGGTGTCAGCGGTCCGCTTTCCCTAATGAGGCATTCGACTAGACTGAATCTACGGCGTCCTCAACTTGAAGACTACGCCACGTCGCCAAAAATTATCGATTTTCAAAATTTTTAGTACTTATAGATAGATGAAGTCTAGGGCTTCATTTTTGTAGTTGATCACTTTTTTGTTGGAGTTCTCTATAAAAAGATACAGTACCAGAAAGAAGGGAAACTCAAAACTCCTTCTACTAATTAAAAATCGGCTAAGTTTAAGACAGTGCCACGTCGCTTAACATTATCCATTTTCAAAATAAGTTATACCAATAGATAGATAAAGTCTAGACCTTTATTTTTGAAGTTGACCATATTTTTGTAAAATTCACCCGGACAGAGATACATCCCGATGAAGAGGGGAAGCTCAAAACTCCACTACTTCTTACTCAAGCTCATATATTTCTAGGGACCGACCGTACAAAATAGTTGTCAACTATAAAAATGAAGATCTAGACTAGATCTACATGTCCGTATATCATTTCACCCCATTTTCACCTTCATTCCACACTCCATCGGCGCCAAATCAGCGAACGGCACTTCTCTTGTGTTCAACTCCCACAATAAGACAGCGAACGACCACATATCGGCCGCCCGAATATTCAAATCTTCTGGTGCACGAGATAGGGCTTCTGGAGACATCCACGCTGGCGAATACGATTTCCCGACTTCTTGGAATGAGAATTTGGTATCGGCCATTGAGAGTTTAGCAGTCAGTTCTTCGTCGACGACGACGTGTTTCGAGGAGAGGTAGTACCTGGAAATGGAAGATTTGGAAGATGGGAGTAGTGTGGTTGAATTGGAAAAGTTGAGAGCTTTCAGAAAAGTATAGTCATCCCCCCATTCGGTGAAAGTTGGGTCTCGCCACAAAAACTACAGTAACCCAAGTTTCCAGTTTTCGTGGTGAGACCCAACTTCCACCGAATATAGGCATGATTATACTTTTCTGAAAGCTCTTTTCACGCTGAATTCAAAAATTTCTCTATTTCCTCGTTTTTAATTCATCCAGAAGAAAATAACGAACCTCAGAATCATAGGGTCCAAACTGTGCAAGTAACTCATTCCTCTGGCAATATCCAAGGCAAATCGGACGGCTTGTCCATGATCGATGACCACAGCTAAAATATAATTCAAAATTAGAATTTCGCTGGCGCGCCGTCGACGCAAAAGAAAACTCACAACTCTGTTCATGAAGAACATTATAGAGACTTCCGAATGGCATGTATTGAGAAATGACAACAAGATTTGGTGGTTGATTAGCGGCTGCCAGAACTGCACATATATTCGGATGAGCAAAGATACGAAGAGCCGGGAACTCGGTTTGGAAGTCACGAGAGATACGGGCGGTCACTTCCTGGACGTTCAGGATTCTGGCGACGATGTCGTTGCCTTGCCATTTTCCACGCCACAGCTCTCCGGAGTGCGATTCGGCGATCTGGAATAGGAAATTGTTCAAGAACATCATATTTGGATTCGGCGTAAAAAGAGCTTTCAGAAAAGTACAATCATGTTCATATTTGGTAGAAGTTGGATCTCGCCTCGAAAACTACAGAAGTCAATTGGTGAGACTCAAGCAAACCATGCCATAACTTTCTCAGTTTTGACGCAAAACGGTTGAAACTAAGATTTTTGGATTCAGCAAGTCAAAACGCTTCGAAAGAGTATAATCATGTCTATGTTTGGTAGAAATTGGGTCTCACCACGAAAACTACAGTAGCTCAAAACCGTTTTCGCGTCGAGACCCAACTTGAAGCAAACCTAGGCATGATTATATTCATTCGAAGCGTCTTGATGAGCTGAATCCGAATATCTAAATTTTATTGAGTTATAAACAAAATTGTCCGGATTCTGGTAGTTTTTGTGATTTTTTAAAATTTAGAATTTCCAAATTCCCACCTTAGTAATCAAATTCAACGAGGACACATCAACACCAGTATATCTGGAAAGTGTGGCATCTCGGGTGCGTGATTTGGTGCCCTTCCACGTGGTATCCTTGAATGGGATCTGTTCATTTGGAGACTGTCCGTGCTCTTGGGCGATTTCTGGAAATTGGAGAAAATGAAAATGCTTTTTGTAGTTTGTAGTTTAAATACTCACCCATGATAGTGTTCTTACAAGCCGGCTGGCAGACATCGAGTGGAGTGAGTCCCTTCTTGTTGCACACGTTGACAAGGGCTCCGCAGCTGATGAGGTCCTGAAAAAAAAAAGAATTTTGAAAATGCGAAAAACCTTTTTTCTTCCCCGAATTTTGAAAATCTGGGGAAGAAAAAGGAAGAACGAAACAAAGAATTTCGGATTCAATACCAACCAACTCAGTTGAACTAGAATAGAACATATAACTTCTGATTCAAAATCCTTTTTTCTTCCCCGAATTTTGAAAATCTGGGGAAGAAAAAAGAAGAACCAAAAAGACATTTTTCGACGGTTCTAAGTCGTATCAGTTCTATTCCGGGCGGTTCTTATTCGGGAATCCCAAAACCAACCTCAGCGACCGCCTCATAACCCCAGAAGCATGCATAATGCAATGGAGTCATTCCATGCTCATTCGTCGCATGAACATCCGCTTTCCTCGACAACAACTTGACCACAATCTGTCGGTGACCGTGTGCAGCAGCCAAGTGAAGACTCGTATCATCTCCCATGTTCGTCGAGTTGACACGTGCTCCACGTGACAGAAGCATCTCCGCTATTCCGACGTGTCCTCCCTTGGAGGCCCAGTGGAGCAGAGAGAACGCGTGGTCGTCACCGACGTTCAAGTCGTGCTCGTGGTCGTCTAGCCAGACACGCACCTGGAAATTAGTATGGTTTTAAGGGAGATTCAAGGTTATAGACAAGTAAGGTTTGGTCTAAATCCCAAAATTATGAATTAATTTAGGCTTTTGAGCTCACAATCCATGGGATTAGTGCGGCGGGCAGCTCGCTTCAACTTGAGTTATATGAGCTGAAAAATATACCTTCTATGTTACTCATATAATGAATCTGAAGCCAGTCCGTACTATTTCAGAGACATTGAATTCGTTGAGATCTATATTTTGGTACATTTTTCAGCTCAGAACAGCCATTTCGAAGCGAGTTTCGTAGATTTTCAGATATTGGGATATTTTTATAATCTGTAAGAATATCGGGACATCCGGACCCTACAGATAAGTTAATAGACTGATATTGCGGAAGAAATCAAGACATACCTTAGCAAATAAAATCTATTCTAGACCGACTTTAACCGATCTCAAACGATCGTTGCCTGTCTTAACCTATCTGAGCCGTTCTTAGCCGACCTCAACCGATTATTAACTGGCATTAGCCGATCTGAATTTGCGCCTAGTAGGTTCCAATAATAGAGCTATCTGAGATCTACATTTTGGTATATTTTTCATCTTATACAATTCAGATTGAAGCGAGTTATATGCATTTCAAAGGTTACATTCTATAAGACACAATGAAGCTATCAAACACTAAATGATTTCTCTAATAAAACCACAAATTTCTAGTTAAAACATTAATTTTCAAAACAATAGAACCATACAATAGCTAGATTAAATCACTTACCTGAAACGCATTTCCTTCTTTAACCCATCCGAAGACATCTTCCATAATAATGGGCACATTTGGTTTGTGTGCGTGGTAAGTTGATGACAGAGCCATGGTGACAGGCTGAAATTGAACGATTTGTATTAATTCCGCACAGTTCTTACAACTACGCACTACCGAAACCCCTTTGAAAAACTGAGAAAACCATTTTTCTTCGGTTCCGGTAGAGCTTGGTTGTAAAAAGCGTGCAGTGCTCGTATAAAAATAAAACTATAACTAAAAGTTAGCAATATAGCGAATTTCCATACTTGAAAAATAAATAAAAATTTGACTGAACTGTCAGAGTAGTTTGAAATTCTTAGAAAAGAGTTGAGAGTTGACAAACGAAAAAAAGCTAACTAAATTAACATATTTAATAGTATTTTTAACGTAAAAATCACTTCAAAAACTTACTTTTTGTTCTTTTTCTCCCGATTCTTCCAATGTTTCTTCTCCTTAACCAACAATCCACCCCAGTTTTCGATGACACTGAAAAAAAAACAACAAAAATAAATCAATTATTTCAACAAATCTTCAAAAAAGCCGATAGATTTAGACACCAAAACAAAATATAGTTGGAACGAAAGGGTCAAACACATAGAGACATTTGTATTATTCACCGATAGCAGAAGGACAAACGGACGGAACTAGAGGCTTCAGAGAAATGAGAGAGTGTGGGAAAAGAAGAGAGTAGAGAGAAACAAAGAAGACGACGGAGGGGGAGGCTTGTTGTAAATGTATGTGTATTTGTACTGGGTTGGGGAGGCACCCTCTGCGCGGAACGAAAACGATAGGCGGCTGTTGCTGCGGTTAGTGCATTCTTATTTCTTAGAACTTGATGGTTTTATAAGAGAGATCATTTGAATTTTGATAGTTTCATTGTGTCTTACTAGGGAACTTTTTCTATATATATATTTGGTTGTAGGTACTTTTGACCCTGAAGATTCCAAATCTGCAAGAAAAATCTGCAAAATTGTCACGTGGGCTGAGTTAAGAGCCATCAAACTTTTCCTATGATTGAGCATACTTGTCAAACGGGCCGCCCCATAACTCGCTTCAAACTAAGTTTTATGAGCTGAAAAATATATCAAAATGTAGACTTCAACGAGTTCTATGTCTGTGACTAACTAGGCCCCGGTTGAGAATGGCTCAATTCAGTCTAATAACAGTTAAAATCGGTTGAGGTCGGCTATGAACGGCTGGGATAGGTGAAGACAGGCAGAGATAGTTAAAGATAAGCTGAAATTGGTCAGAAATTGTTAAGGTCGGTTATGATCGATTGTGCCAAGTTGAAAGCTGATATTGGCTCGGCGGTGAACCAGACCTTTAATTGTTTTTGACATACCGTAAATACTGTGATAGAATAAAGCATTGAAGCAGTTATTCTTCCAAACATTTTCCCGAATCTGGGAACGAAGAATTAAAAAAGAGTCAAAAAGGAGGCTCAGTAATCAGAGTCAAAAACTAAACATTGTTGTTATATTTTTCTGGAATAATGATGAAATTCAATAGCTGAGAAAATAACGGCACCCTAGCCAACGTCCAGAAAATATAGCGGAACGTTATAGTACAGTATTTACGGTATGTAGCTCAAAAGACCTTAACTTGCTTAAATAGCAATCTGATTCGGTGGAATGCAGTTGCAAGAACTGTGTCGAGCTAATAAAACTGGAAATAATGTGTTTAAAAAAAGCAAAACCAAAACAGACGTAAACTAAAACAATAAAAGACAAAAAAGAACAACATAAATTATGAGTCAACCAAAAGCTAACCCCCAAAGCATAATTTATGAAACCCAAAAAAGAAGAAATTAAAAATCCACGTGGAATCTCTATATATCCTCTTCTCATATCAGTGCTCAATCAGTAATAGTGAGTGGGCGAGGCGAGAAGAACATTTTGGAAACGAAGAGAAGAGAGAAATCAGAAGAAGAGATAAACATGATATAGAGAGAGAGTGAGAGAGAGAAAAAGAAAAACAATTGTCCCTCGGAGACAGAGACAATCAGAATATAACGAGAGATAGCAATGGGACTCCCGGGTGGGTGGGCGATATCGAAGGATGTATCCGACAAGATTCAGGAGAGATGTAGATATTGAAGAGAGAAGGAGAGAGTGAGTGATGGGAAGAGAGAGGAGAGAACGAGAGATGTTGTAACAAAAATCGGATGGCATTGGATGGCAAGAAGATGCCTCTTGCTTCGAGCAGAGAGTCTGAGGGATCGGGAAATTCCTGAGGGGAGAGAAGGCCGAAGAGCAGGAAAACAGGAGATGTGAATTTGGTATAGTCTAGAAGTGATGGGTTTTTTTAATGCGGAAAACGTCATCGAAAGAACAATCTGAATTATATGAGGTCCTGTAGAGGTCAGAACAAAAACAAATTGAAAGGATACTTATCAAACAAACCAAAACGCGCCGGCTCCCTTCAAAATTGACATTTTTCCAAAATGAACAAGTAACTCGCTTTAAAATGGACATTTTAAGCCTAAAATTATACCAAAATGTAGATCTGGGCAAGCTCTATCTCTGTTACCTGCTACGTGCCGGTTGAGAATGACTCATATCAGCTAAGATAGGCTAATGACGGTAAAAATCGGTTGAGGTCGGATAAGAACGGCTCGAATAGGTTATGACGGAAAGAGATTGTTTAAGATCGGCTAAAATCGGTCAGAAATAGTTAAGGTAGGTAATGATCGGATGCGCCAAGTTAAGAACGGTTAAGATTGACTCCGGGTTGCAAATCTTTTGATATTTGCTGCTCTAGAAATGTAGGCCGGCGCTTAGACACCCGATTCAACAAGTGCATGATAACTTTCAACTGGAGGGCGTTCGTTGCTTCGACACTATTCAATTGCCTTGAAATCTCCACGAGTTGCTCGTTCAACTGCATCAGGAGAGGGTAGTGAGCCATTTCTTGGAACTGAATTTTGGAAAAAGGATGTAGGATAATTTTAATTTGTGAAACAAACCGCTAGATTCAGAACTTTCCAATCTCGGCATTTTCCCGTTTTTTCGGCACTTTATCCCGGCCCGCGGCACATTGAAACAAATAGGCTCCGAGTTCCAAAATTGTTTAGATATCTGAAATCAGTGTGTTTTCAGCTTTTCAATGATATAGAAAACATCCACTTTTCTAGTCAGTCTTATATTCGACTTTTCTAGTCAGTCTTATAAGGCTCGAGCAATAGAGGGTTTACGGTATTCATTTTCCATCATTGCATAAGATTCATCGAAATTTGAAACAGCATTCAAAATGCATTGTTTTCAGCATCATCACCATCACATTAAAACCACCAACTTGTAAACTGTATCATGCTGTAATAAGATAGTGTAAGAAGAGAAGAAAGAGACAAAAAACAGCACGAGACAATGAGAGAAGTGGAGAGATGATAAGGCTACATTCTGCATGTATCATTATTGTCAAACATGGCATCGTTGTGTCTTTTTCTGTTTCTTTTTTGCCTCTGTAATGTCGTTTTAGATTTTCTAATTTGAATGTTTTTTCGGGGGGAAAAAGGTCCCAATAGCGTGCATTGTATAAATATAACAATTTTATATACAAAAATTCAAAACAGGAATCATCAAATTCTGAAAAAAAAGAATGATAGAGAATGGTTGATTCCGAAATGTCCCAGAGCTTTAAAGTATCGACTCCCAGCTAAATTCGGTGAGTGGCGACTCATGTGGCCTAAATCCCCTGAAAAACCTCGGCTCTACCTCATAGTTTATTTTAACTCGCTCTATTGACAGGATTGGTACATTTTTTGCGTTACGGTGTATAATCGAACGTATGTGCATACAGTACAGGCTATCTAACATAGAATGTTAACCGCTACGAAAAAATTACCATTCTTGTCAATAGAGCGCGGCTGCATTGATAACCCTGGCCTCATTGTGTATACTACACCCCTAACTCTTATTCTCTTTTTTTCTAGAATTTAAAATAAACCAGCTCATCAACTTCTCCGAACACATCCGTTTCCATTCTTACCCCCTCTCGTTTCCTCCTTTTCCACCTAGTTATCAATTATCAACTCCTTATCAACTAAAACCTTGTCTTTTTTTTGTTGAATTGCAATTCTCTTACAGAATGATTCCTTCTACCTCAACCGACATACCCATCACTGATCATATTCCGGTTTGTTTTTGAGTAACTTTTGTTTTGGATAGAATAGTGTGGTGTTTATAAATGATTGATTGATTTTTAGCTTCTTTAATTATAGCATTAAAAACCACAGTCGCAAATTGGGCCGGCGCGTAACTCGCTTCAAACTTAACCTTATGAGCTGAAAAATATACCAAAATGTAGATCTCAGCGAGTTCTATAGCCGTGACCCACTACGGGACGGATAATTAATTTGTTAAAGGAAAGCCATCGTAGCCCGGCCCATCGTACATTAACGACTAGCCGCCCTGCCCGAAATAGGTGAATCAAAGCGTTAGAGGTTTATAACTTGGTTCACGTGTGGATTTAGCAAAATTTCATTAAAAAATCGGATTCTACGCTATTCAAAGCATCAGGGCTCAATTTTCGCTGTCGTTTGTAAGAGGAAAGGACTTTCCTTGAAAAATCTAATAAGCCAAACCTAATAGCTTAAAGAACGAGACCGAAACTCCAAATTATTAATTGTGTCAGCGTTTTCCAGTCACTGCTTATTTATTTATTTGAAATACGATTAAAGAGAAAAGATAATCAAAGTTTTAGAATGCTTTTGAATAAACGCAGTATCATGATGACCCTGAATTTATAAAGAAGGAATGCTGGTAATACAAAATTGTACCTTATACAATTGAGATTTATATAGAGATGTACATGTAGTAAAGCGAATGACATAAAATTTAATACATAAGTTCAATAATCCTCTAACACTTTTACCTTTCCAGGCAGTAGTCATCGAATCTGACTACGAGGACGCTGTATCCAGTGGAGAGGAGTTGGCGAAACTGTGCTCTTCCCTCAAAACCCATCTGGTGACCACATCGAAAATGCGGAGAGAGAAGAAGAGTGCCACAAAACTTCTATCGAATCGAGAGAGGATGACACAGTACTATAGCAGAGAGTCGAGTAGTGAGCATTCGAGTTTGGAGAAGCTTCGTGAGTGTTTTTAGAGCTTACTATAGGGAAGGTCGTGGAGTCAATGTGGTTGTGACCTGTATCATTGGAATGCTGAGAAAACGCTGATTCTAAATATATATATATATATTCAGTTTTTGACCTAGAGTCCTGGTATTCGAGAAAACCAAGGTCAAAGTTTGCAAAAACTGAATATATATATTTGGAATCAGCGTTTTCTCATCTTTCTAATAATATCGGTCACATCCTGTAACTCCAAGCTGACTCTATGACCTTCGGGCTCTTTTGAACACAAAACCATTCCAGAACCTGCTGAAATGCACAGCCGTCGTGGTACTGGTCAGAAACGGCGGAGCAATTCGGGTAGTGATCATAGTAGTGATTGGAAAGTTCTCAATCTGGCGGTTTGTTTTACAAATTAAAATTATCCATCATCCTTTTCCAAAATTCAGTTCCAAGAAATGGCTCACTACCCTCTATTGATGCAGTTGAACGAGCAACTCGTGGAGATTTCGCGACAATTGAATAGTGTCGAAGCAACGAACGCATTGCAGTTGAAAGTAATCATGCACTTGTTGAATCGGGTGTCTAAGGTGAGTAACTCTAGTGATAACAATTTTTGGTATCCTGATTCCAGCGGAGACCTACATGGCTCCAGTCTTTCTGTCGATTTTTCCGTAACTTCCAGTTCTTCTTTTTCGCCTTCTCCTGGCCATTCATTGCCCGGTTGATTTATATCTGGTATCTCAAAGTGGTGATGAGACGATAATTTTATATATTTTTTAATTAATATTTATTTATAAATCTTCTTTGTCATAGTCATATACAGAAAACCACAAACAAGTAGACCTAAACCTTTGGAATAGTCGAGCGGACATTTCCAATTGTTGAGAATTGTTGTGCCAGATGGATCAACTCGTTCTCTTGCAAATATCCGTCTTGGTTCTTGTCGAGCATCGCGAAGATTTGTTGGACGTCGGATTTGGTGACCTGGAAAAATTTCATATTATAAAATTTAGGATATGCCTATTTTTGGTCAATATTTAAATTACAAATATTGAAAATTAAATTGTCAATTATCCGCTGCTGGGCCTGCGCCCAAATCGAAACTTTAAATTAGCCTAACTTTTGCTACAGTAATTCAAATTTAAATTCGAAAAAACCGAAATATAGAACATTTTACGCTAAACATGTTTGTAGTTGACGACTTTTTGCTATCTTCCAAACCGGCCGAGTTATAAGCGTTTGAAGTTTTGAGAGACGCAGTCAACGAGACACTCTCGTCGTCTGCCTCTCTCTAACCCTCTCGACTCTCATTTTGTGCCGTTTTTTGCAATTTTCTCCCGAATATAACGTTCGACCAAGTTTTGATAAGTTCTATTAGCACAGTACGCTTCTTACAACCGCGCTCTACCGAAACCGAAGGAAATTGCGTGCGGCCGGTAAAGGATCAGCGGCTCTACCGTCCGATCGAGGTTCTTTGAAAATAACGAGGTCCTTTGAAATTATCGAGGTCCTTTGAAAATATCAAGGTCCTTTGAAAATATCGAGGTCCTTTGAAAATATCGAGGTCCCTTCAAAGTACAGGGGTCCTTTGAAAATATCGAGGTCCTTTGAATGTTATTTGCAAAATTTTTGGCGTGGAAAAATATGTCCAATCTGTGAAAAAATGAATTACAGGGAGAAAATTTCTAACCAGTTACCTTTCGTGTATATACAACTCTATTGAGACGACGATTCCAACTGATGGATCTTCGATAGCGTCGTTGTATTTGGTATCTGGGGCATTCGGATTGACAATATCAGTTCCATGAAATACCCTCTACAAAATAATTCACGAACTTTTGATATACCGAAATTGACCTATTGAACTCACCTCTACATTGCTGAACTTCTTCGATTGCCTCGAGTGAAAGTGGCGGCTCTTGTAGCGGCACGACACTTCTCCATACAGTCCCAACAAAACAATTAGTATCAAAAAACTCTTCATGTCGACTGTAGCGCTTGCTGCAGGGAGAAGAATGCGACAATGACTGCTCCATTTGGAAACGCCCTACAATATTTACTATGTAGGAGGAGCCTGAATGCACGCATGATAACGTAGTAACGTCGTTTGTATCACAATGTTATATATATATTCATAAAACTTATAAACGATAATAATTGGAAAACTGTTATAAAAAAACAATAAAAAATACAAAAATTCAAACAATATTCGCTGTTTGCGAGAAAAGTACTCCCAATTTTCAAAGGACCCCTGTACTTTGAAGGGACCTCGATATTTTCAAAGGACCTCGATATTTTCAAAGGACCTTGATATTTTCAAAGGACCTCGATATTTTCAAAGGACCTCGTTATTTTCAAAGGACCTCGATAATTTCAAAGGACCTTGATATTTTCAAAGGACCTCGATATTTTCAAAGGACCTCGTTATTTTCAAAGGACCTCGATAATTTCAAAGGACCTCGATAATTTCAAAGAACCTCGATCGGACGGTAGAGCCGGATCAGCACTGTCTTGCCAATTTGAGATTATTCTTTTGAAAAACCAACCTTATTAGTAGAAGTCTTCTGGGAGAAGTTGTACAACTCCAACTGATCCAACCTGTTATCCCCATTTGAATCAATGAAAGACAACAACTGAAGTGCATGATTTCTCTGCTCATCAGCCGCATTCAACTTGGATCCCTGAGACAGATGACTCTTGAACTCCTCGTAAGTCAACTGTCCGTCTTGGTTGATATCAGCAATCGACAAGATTCCATCGATAATTCTATCATTGTTATCCTTTCGAATCTTTTCAACCTCTGCCTTGTCAACAATTCCGTCATCGTTCAAATCCATTTTCTTGAAGAATTCATAGTCCATGTCGACTGGACGGCGGCTCATCTCATAGACAAGTGGCACGAATTCCGAAATGTCGAGGTGTCCGTTTCTGTCAAGGTCGAAGCGTTGGAAGTATTCTGAAACATACAAAAGTAGTGACTAACGTTCCAGTTTTTCTCGCTTTCAAAGACTTTAGCGGTACTAGGTGTAATAGTGTGACTAACTAGGTATCTAGTTAGTAGGCAGGTAGACAAATTTAGAGAAAGTCGAAGGAGGGAGGAGGCTAGAAAGTCATAAAACTTTACGTTATGAGAAAATGGAAATTGGAACAGGTGGCAAACAGTCAACAGGATAAGTTACAGTACCGACCAAAAACCTATTTGCCTTCTCCAGGTGCAAGTGTCCAACTTTAATAGAGCACCATAGTAAAAGTAACTGTCTCACAAAGTAAATTATGCATGTACCATACTGACCAAGAGTAGAGCTTTATGTTATAATAGATCACTTTTTTGTACGGACAATCCCTAGCAAGTTACATATTGACAAAGTATTTTCTTCCTCAATTCATCCCATTTCAGTGCGATTTTTAAGCTGTCCCCTTAAAATGACCACAACTCTTTAGGGAGTGTCCGTACAAAAAAGTTGTCAACTACAAAAAAGGAGTTCTATTCTTGGTCTGTTCGATCCATAAAAAGTAAATTTGTACGACTGTTAGTGTTACCATGACACACTCTCAAAGTTGGGCATTTAAAAAAGGCAAAAAATGATATAGTTCGGCCGGTACTGAAGAGGAAACATGTCTGATTTGCAAAAAACTAATAAGTCAAAAGCTAGAGTTCCTGAAAATGAATGGTAATTCATCACAGAATCTTCTAATTTCCAGAACTTGATGCAATGCTCCACTGTCAGTTTTAGATTGAACAAAGAATTTATTTCTCAAAATTGAAATAATTTCAGCACTCTATAAAAGCTTGGAAAATGTAATTTACTTGAAATTGATGGATATTCGAAATGACGGAAGGAGGAAAGCGGAAGCAGGAATGAAGTAATTCTAGCGGAAAACGGAAGATCAAAGTCGGAAGGAAAAAAGTGGCAGAATACCGTTAAACCCCAATAAAGTGAACACACAGCAGGTGACAGTAACAATCTTGAGAACTCCCTATACCCTATATCCTATACCTTTAGTACCCTAAACACTATAAGGTTTTCGGCAAGGAGCTTGCAGGCGACTGAACTTTTTCAGAGTGGGTCTACTTTTCAGGCCTAATCCCACAATTTCAAAAATCGATTACCCTTACCTTTCCCATCTGGTCGCCCTCTCTTCCTCATGAAAATGTTCAATTCCTTCTCTGACAACTTGCCGTCATTGTTAGCATCTACCAAATCGAACGAATCTAAAATTTCCATTTCAAAATTTTAAAAAAATAAGAAAAACTCACCATTCTGTGCAACAACGACTGCCAAGACGCCAACAGATAGTGCTAACACAATTTTCATCATTCTCTCTTCAGAATAGAATACAAATGAAATTTTTTGGCTTCCGAATCGAAGGGGAGGCCCTCGGGGGGTGCGAAACAAAAACCGAAAGTTTGGTAAGCAATCGACGAGATACAATAGGGGATCAGAGGAGACGGCTGAGAGATTGAAGCAAAACGGGTTATTAGTAGGGGAGGGAGATGAAGCTCGTTTTTTTGTTCGTTTGTGTTGCGCCATCTCTCTATGTCTCCGTAGAATACGCGACATACCGACGACGACGGGGACGACAACGCAATCAAGATTACGTAACTGAAGATGAGGAGAGGGGGAAGAATAAAAAGAAAAGGTGTAGATTCTTCTTGTTAAAAATAAAGATATTAGTCATGGTATACATGTTTCTAGATAGTTTACAGATAAAGGTAAACTTGAAAACAATTATGTCACAGTACCGTGCGATAAGATCCAGGTAAAAAGAGAGACACCATGAAATGGGGCGATTTGAGACAGAAATTACTTTGAAAATACATGCATAAATTGCTAGAGAGTGCTCGTACAAAAAACTGTCAACTACAAAAATGGAGTTCTACTTTTGATCTGTATGATCCGTTAAAATTTTTACTTGGTGAGACAATCAGTGATACCGTAACTTTTGATGAAAATGAACGAAAGCAATCTAAATTTTGTCAATTTTTCACATGTTTTTCAATTAGATTTTCCTAATTTTCCGGGTTGTTCTTATTCGATGAAATAAATACAATATCGTAATATCAATTGCTCACAACCCTCCAAAACGACGATGTTTCTGTAAGCGCATGTTTTGATTCCCACCAAGTCTTTCAAAAAGCAATCGTCAATATCTTATTTTATTGTATCATCCCTTTCGGCAGCTGTTTTTGCCTGACTCGACAAAGTTATGATTTCTTTTTCTTACATGTGTATAAAAATCATGAGGATTCTGTTCGGGATTTTTCCAATTTTGTGAATATTTTTCAAGTCGCAACCTCCGAAAAAAGTTGAGGTCACATATGAACTTAAAAATGTAGTTCTAGAATATTTTTGCAGTGAGAACTTACTAGTGAAGACCTCCAGTTAACCGTGGAGTTATAGGATCTGACCTATACCATTGGAAAGCTGGAATTACGCTGATTGGGGTCTGGTATATAAGAAAAATAAGGTCGAAGTTCAGAAAAATAGTGAATTACCTTTTTAAAGCCTGAAAATTGCCAAAAAAAATTTCGAAAATTTTCACGTGTCAGAAATGGTCATTTCTCCTATCTTTGATCTTGTTTTTCTCGAATACTAGACCTCGAGGGCAAAAACTAAATATATATTTAGAATAAGCGTTTTCTCAGCTATCCAATGATATAGGTCACGTCCCATAACTACGTGGTCACTCGGGGGCCTTCCCTAGTTAATCAATACACTTTGTCGTGTTTTAATTAGTGCTCTCCAAAAAATTCCCACGTTGATTGACCTTAGCCCCGCCCTCTTTTTTTCCGACAAATCTCTTATCTTGGTTTTGAATCACTCCTATTACTTTTATATTCTTCAATTCATCATCCCTTTGAGATGCGAGAGCAGTTGATGATGATAGACAGATTTGCTGTGGTGGTTCTGCTCATTTCAATTCTGACGACGAATTTGAATACAGGTGAATAAATCGAAACATTTTCAATACCATGCATAGTTTTCAGCTTCCGCAAAAAATGTTCCCGAAAATGTTGACAAATTGGTATCATATTTCAATAATCTAGCGTTTTCATCGGATATGCACTTTGTCCAGGCAGATAGGATTGTATGTAAGTGGAGGGTAGTTTTGAAACCAATAGTTTTAAAATGGGAAGTTTTGGAACCAAGACATTCAATACAACTATCACAGCATCATAATTGAAACTAAGTAATTGCTCTCTAACTTTTGATTTCCAGACGACGACCCGATGACTGTGATCGAAAATCTTCGTGGTGTCGCCCGTATTACGGCTGCGATAACTCTACAGAATGGTCTTTCCGATGGATCGATTTCAATCGAGAATGCTTCCGTTGAACTGATGAATCTTGATATCCCCCTGGCTGATTTGAAGAAGTTTGACAAGAAGAAAATGGACGATTTCGTGGATAAATTGGTAGAGATGAAAAATAAGATGAGCAATGGATCGGAGATAGCTGAAGACGCGTTTATCAAGTTGCATGAAATCCGTGAGCAATGGAAACAAGTGGAGATAAAAGAGTTTCCGAAGAACTTATCAGCACTGGACGGTCTTAAGACATGGAACACCGACAAGTTGAAAAAGTGAATATTGGAGAAGTGAGCAGCATGGAAGCAGAGTTTTCTAGTGGTAAAAGATCGGATTACCAAGCTCTCGAGACTGCTATGGGTGCTTTGATGAGTGAAATATCCCTTTTGGTCAAACCTTTTGATACGGTACCTGCTGAAACGTTGTTGAGAAATCTTAGCCATTTAGATGAGTTTGTCGATATAATGGGACAATTGGACACGGATCCATTCTTTGCTTTAAACGATTTTAACCGTCTGAAAAAAGATTTTAAAGACACTTCAAAAGTTGTTAGTGAAATACCGATTGGTGGCGGAGACGGAGAGGATTCAAAAGTTTTGGATGCTATCTCAAAATCTATGTTGTCGATTCACAGCAAATCTGCACGCCTTGTCACCACTGGCTTCACAAACGGATTCCATGACCTGGGAAATCTAGAAAAGGATTTGATGAATCCTTGGATACTAAGCGTAGTCGATCACTTGTACAATCTCAACGGATCAATGTCTGTCACACGATTCAAATCACCAATAGAGAAGTTTCATGAAAGTTGGAGCAGATTGACGTACCATGATCACTACAGAGCGGTGAAAAAGATTCTGAAGATTCAGTTTTTGTTTGATGATGGTGTATCAATTCAGAGTGCATCGGATTTTGGAGCAACAGTTGCCTCAAAGTTGGATTCCTGCCAAACACTTAAAAAACGGGACACTTCTTTTCTGAAGTCTGCTGTTTCAAATATTCAAAATATCCATTCGAAAATTATGGCTATACACAATCTACAGAACATTTCAGGGAACTATTCCTACTTTCTCAAACAAAAGAAGATTGCAGAAGCCATCAGCTACTTAAAAGAGAACCTTGACAATCTAAAAAAGAATATTGATTGGAGCAAGACTGTGGAAGAGATAACAGATGAAATTTCAACAAATTCCGCGCAGGCAATTATTGGTTACAAGGAACATCTGAATTGCCTTATCGGGTTGGAAGGACCATTCAAAGAAGTTGCCGATGCATCTCGCATTTTCGAAAGTATGAGATCCCTTAATATTAGCACTGAACTCGCCGCCAACTTCAAGAAAGTCTCATCTGCAACGGCTGTGTCAATTGAAAAGATTCCGGAGATTCTGGCAGCTGGAAAAGTGATAAAGGAGGATCAGAGCTCGGAAGTTCGAGAGCTGGAAAGAATGCTTCTGATAAGAAACCACTCGATAACCTTCGGACATGTCTCAATGTTACTTCAGACTGTCGAAATGGCCGTTAGTAAGGATAGCAACATATTCAACACTTTCGTCAACGACGGGGAGCAGATTGCAGAGGTTTCGAAGCTCAAGGAATTCCAGAGTACTCGCCAACAGATATCGGAGTTTATCAAGAATGCGATGGCATGGAAGAACGGGATGAAAGTTGAGCAATCGTCGAAACTCAATGCATATGGACACACGTTGGCAGCCTTGAGCAACTTGAATGATGTGGATCTTCACACGGAGAAGTTATTGGAGATTGTGGAAAAACTGGAGGAGACAGGGGATGCGACTACACAAAAGAAATGTGAAAACCTGATGATGTCATTAAGAAAGATGTCGGAAATGGAGTTGAATTTCTCAAAATATTCAAGTGAGTTGAAGGAGATGCCGAGGGATATGATGGATATGTTGCGCATCTTCTCGACTGATGTCGACACATCCACAGAATCAAACTCAACGACAGCGACTAACGAGTCTCCAGAAGTAGTTGACCAAAAAGGAATATCTATGTGAGTCCATAGTTTTCAGAGAATTTAAGAAAAAAATCAGCAATTTTTTTGATATTCATGGTGTGGGTCGAAGTTCTAGTTCTTGCCTCCCAAACCTACTTCTGCTTTTTGGCGTTTCCAAATCTATAAAATCTTCAAAGACCAGTAGGTTAAGAATCCCAACGGCTGCTAAATCTCTTTTCCTCACCACCCTTCTGGGTGTTACGTTCCGGTAGAGAACAACTAAAATACCTCTGCTTTTTTGATAAGATTTCGAAAAAACTTTCTGAGTTAATTTTTCTATCCTGATATAATATGGATTTCAGTATTAGCGATATTTCACTCGACTAATTGGAACATAACTATCTAACTATCTAACATAACCATAACTCTCTATTTAGCCCTCTTACAAAAAAGTTGTCACCTACAAAAATGAAGGTCTACCTTTGTTCTGTATGGTTTAAGCAAAATTTATTTTGTGGGACAACCCCTGATATCGCGGGTTTTGCATTAGACTCTCAAAACTCGAAATGTCTATTTTCCAGAAACATAATCATTGGTTGTCTTCTCTTCGTCGCCTTCGCATCTGCTATCGTTTTGTTTATCATATGGAAAAAAAAGTGGTTGTGTTTCCGAAAACCAGAAGAAATCAATCAGTGCGAAATTATTGATAACGAACCAGCTCAATACCCACCTCTGCTCACTCAGGATATTATTGTAATTGTCATTGTTAATCAGCTTATCATGAGAACTCTCGACAAGTTCGAGCAATGGATGCAACTTCTGAAGTATGTCACCTCGTCTTTGAATTCTGAGGAACGAGGATTCCCGTATGTCCCGCTTGACCCGAGAAAATATTTGTGAGTTTGTCAGGAAAAAGTATAAAACTGAATTTCAAATTTCCAGTGACCCGAATATCCGACTAATGCCGTACACTGCTCTACAAAGTATAAGACTCCACGGAAATCGGTTTGTGAGTTGCCCACGTATGAATACGGGGTGGTCGGGTTTCTTATAAATTAGACGATAAAACACACTTTCTTACAATAAAATAGTATTTATTGCAAGATTAATAAATAAACGACGATTAAAACACAAGAAAATCAACCAATATCACACGATAAACCGGGAAAACTGCCCGAAACTAGCCAACTCGGCTCAAGAATAATTTATAGTCCACGTGGATTACACGCCACGTAAATCGGTGCGCCGAGGTTACGGTAGGCGAGCGAGCTTTCAACGGAGTGTCGTTGCGTATCGTACGTGGCGACTCGGAGGAATACGGGGTTTCGGGGGTATCTTGCCACTGGCAACTTCCCCCCCTTCAAAGGAACCGGGCCCCGACCGGTACGAGAAGACCACTGATACGGCTAACATTCTTCTCCGCCTATTTCTCCCCACCCAGCCTAACCACAGTCACACCCCCTAACATACACAAGTTAGCACATTGTCTTTAGGAGACCTCAATAGACACTATAATTAAACAATTAGTAAAACAAACACAAACACAATTAGCTATTTTGCTGACCGGTCCCTAGTGACTCGGTCGGCTTCTTTTCGTCGGTGGCTCCGTTTCCAGCTCCTTTTTTAGCGTCTCGACGACAACACTTTTTGGCATCACGGCTTCCAGGAAATCCGCCAACTCCTTCCCTGACTTGAAGCGCTCTGGAGCTGTCGTTATCAATGGCATCATCTTGGCTCCTACACTCATCATTGGTTCAATCCAGATGGCGTTGGCCGTAGTCATTAGCGTCTTCTTCCATGTCTCCGTCACCACTTGTACTTCGGAAAAAGTACAATCCATACGAGATGGACACACAATCACTTTTTCCACCTCTCTTGCCAACTTCTCAATCAAGTCTCCAGCTTTCCGACTTTTCTCTTCATCCATGGTCAGCGTCAACAGGAACACAGCCGTCTGGACTTGATCGAAATCATATCGCTCCACCCATCCGTCTGCAACCGCCTCCCTTATTTCATACAGTCCTTTGGCTTTAATGCCCATTCTCGGTCCAACGATTATCTCCGCTTCACGGATAGCCGTCTTCTTTGGTCTCAATCTATCTTCTACTTCCTTCTTGACTTCTTCAGCAGCCGCCTTCCATTCCTTTTCCTGAATCGAGCCATCCATGACTGCCTTAGCAACCATTGGACACTCCTTCGCAAAAGTCCTCAGCGCCTCCACTTTCTCCGGCTCCCCAACCTCCTTTCGAACCATCCCTGAGTGCATCATCATATGCATATCCGAGCCACGGATCTGCTTGTTCCGCAGGACCAACAAGTTGGCCGCCTCCTCCACTGTCCGGCAACTCTGTTCTTCCATCTTGATTTGACACGGGCCAAATTTGCATTCGCATCCATTCGTCCCGATGTTCCTGAAAGAATTCATGTTTTCAACACTGATTTCTACGTTTCTTATTTCATGGACCCCGCTCTCCCCACTCTCTCGCACACCTCGCTCTCCTCTTCTCGTTTTAGCCTTCACACTCATTTCGGGCACCTCAATCGGCACTTTCCTGACATGTTCCCACGGCACCCAGATCTTCTCTTTCCCTCCTACAATTTGAATGACCTCAGCTGAATTTTCTGTTGTTTTCAACACCCGATACATCCCTTGCCACTCATTTCTCAGTTTTGCATTCTTCGTCCCTATCTTTTCCGCCGGGCTCTTTATGAGTACTCTGTCTCCCACCACTGGATATCTGATTTTTCGCACTCCGTGCTTCTTATCGAAATATCGTTTCGCGTCCTCCTGCTCCTTCTTTATGTGCGCTCTCGTTTCCTCCTGTGCAATGTTCATCTGTTCCGCATGTCTGAACTTGTACTCGTCAGTATCAACTTGATATCTTCCCACCAATTCCTCCGAATCCGCCGTCATCGGAACTCTCGGATCCCTTCCGTACATCAAGTAATGTGGACTTTCCCCGTTGCGTCATGACGACAAGAGTTATATGCAAAAACAGCATATGGCAGCTTCTCGTCCCACTCTGCTGGAATCACAGTTATCTTTTTCAACACCGTCTGAATCGTTCTGTTGAACCTTTCCACCGCTCCATTCATTCTTGAGTTGTACCCTTTTGTCCTTATCAACTTAATATTCGACATCTTAGCGACTTTTTCAAACGTTGCGTTCGCGAATTCTAGTCCTTGATCTGTCAAGATAGCCTTCGGAACTCTTCCCTCTTTCAGCAACCAATTCTCCACAAAAGCCTTCGCCACTGTCTCAGCCGACTTGTCCGGGATGGCGCACACTCCTGCGTATCTACTGAACAGATCGACAATGGTCAATACATAGCGATTTCCGTGAGCGCTCCTTCCTAAGTCCAACAAATCCAGTGCCACAATTTCCAGCGGTTCACTCGTTTCTATTGCGGTCAATGGTGCTGTCAATATCTGCTTAGCATTACTGCATAGACATTGTTGACACTCCTTGGACCATTTTCCAATCCACGCCCTCATTCGCGGCCACCAAACCCTCTTTTCCAGCATCGCTCCAACTTTCTCCGGACTCCAGTGTCCTCCGAATATTCCACCGTGCGCTTCTTGAAACACCTCCTTACGCTTCTCCTCTGGTACCACTTTTAGTGTTGCCCCATACTTTGTCACCAACATCAGCTCATCCCCCACCAACATAAACTCGCTAAGGTCTCTCTTTCCTTCTCCTGGAACTTCTACCATCCCGTCTTGTTCCCCTTTCTCCAATTTTCTGATGATCACCCTCCATTTCTCATCTTTTTCCAACGTCTCCTTCCACCGGAGTTTAGCCATCTCTTCTTTCTCCACCACCGACACTTCATTCACCACCCGTACTACTTCCATCTTAGCTTGCTCATGCACTTCTTTCATCTCTTCAATTTCTTGCGCTCCTCCTCTTGACAACGCGTCTGCGACCGGATTAGCTTTTCCCTTCAGATAAACAATATTCAACGCAAAGTCTTGCATCTCCATTGACCATCGTAGCAATCTATCCGCCAACTTCTTTCCTGTGAACAGACTTGTTAATGGCTGATGGTCCGTGAATACCGTAGTTGGACATCCAAAAATGAAGTGTTTGAATCTTCTTGTGGCAAATAATACCGCCAATGCTTCCTTATCACTGACGTGATAATTCTTCTCCGCTGGAGTCAACGCCTTAGACGCAAACGCAATAGGATGCACTTTCCCGTCCAATCCCACTTGCGCTAATACCGCCCCGATTCCATAACCCGACGCATCTGTGAAAATGCAGAACGGTCTCTCGAAACTTCTCGCCGCTTCCACATCCGGCTGTGCCAACACCGGCGCACTCGTCATCCTCTTCTTCAGCTCCTCAAATGCTTCCTGCTGGTCCGACGTCCACCTCCATGCCACCTTGGGTGATGTCAGCGGCGTCAACGGTGCCGCAATCGACGAAAAATTCATCACAAAGTTTCTGTAGTAAGTGCATAGCCCGAGAAAGGAATGCAGTTCCGCACGATCCTTTGGGATTGGAAAATCCTTCATCTTTTCCACCTTCTTCCCATCTGTTCTCACTCCCATCTCATCAATAACATGCCCCAAATACTCCACCGACTTCTGCGCTATCTTGCATTTCTGTGCCTTCAGCTTCAGTCCACATACTCTTATCCTTCTAAGCACTTTTGCCAGATCCGCAGCATGTTCTTCCTTCGTCTCACTCGCAATCAAGATATCATCGATGTACACGAAAACTGATTTGCCAATCCATTCCCCCAGCACTTGTTCCATCGCTTCTTGAAATATCGCCGGACTCGTAGCTAACCCGAACGGCATGACCTCGAACTGATATTGTTCATTCAGTACCGTGAACGCAGTCTTCTCCTTTGACTCCTCTTCCATCGGAATCTGCCAGTACCCCGCCATCAGATCCAACGTAGTAAACCACTTCTTTCTACCTAACGCTTGCAATGTAGACTCGATATGAGGCAGCGGATGCGCGTTCAGCTTTATCACTGCATTGAGCTTCCTATAATCCACACACATTCGAATACTTCCATCCTTTTTCTTCACCAGCACCACTGGACTTGCCCAAGGCGATCGGCACTTCTTGATCACTCTTCTCTGCTCCATATCCCTCAACATCGCCCTCAGCTTATCATGAAGAGCTAACGGCACTGGTCGACACTTTTGTCTTATCGGTTTCTCCTCTTGCAGCTCAATTCCACACTTCACCATGCCGGTTTGTGTCAATTCACTCTCCTCTACTGCGAACACATCACTGTATTCTTTTAGGATTTTTGGAATCATCCCTTCCGGGATTTCCCCATTTTCCCTCAAGATTCTGAGCACCTCATCTATTCTAGCATTCCCCTCCAGCACCGTCTTCTTGTCCAGATCCATCATATTCACCTCCTTGTACTCCCCACTTTTCTGCAGCTCCCATTCTCGCACCACTACTCCCATTACTTGATTCTTCTTAATCAGCAACGGCTTATCCTTCCAGTTGGATACTACCACCGTCAAACATCCGTTCCCATCCTTAGCGCACAAGCTTGTTGGTATACATTCTTCTCTTGATTCCAACAGAACTTGCTCTCCCAAGTCGACCTCTGTCTTCAGCAAAATCTGTGCACAACTTTGTGGCGGAATTCTCAACTTTTCAGCTGCCCGAGCCACCGCTCTCTCAGCTTTCCACTTCAGCTCCACTCCGATGCTCTCAAACGCATTAGTTCCCAACAAAAAGACTTCTGCTTCGTTTTCCACCACTTGGAACACCACTACTGCTCTTCTACCCTTCACCACGATCGGCAATCTGATCTGTTCGTAAACTGGCATACTGTCCTTCGACGCATTCACAATTTTGAACTCTGGCCTTCCCAGCACTTCTACTTCACTCCGCCACTGCTCACATCCTGCTTTCAAGGCTTCCCAAGCCGACCTGGAGACTACTGACACCACCGCTCCGCTATCTATCACCATTCTTTTCTTCTGTCCCAAAACCTCTACAACCACCGCTGCTTCCGCTCCCACGACTGCTTCCCCCGTATCTCCTCCGACCTCCTTCACTCCCACTTCCTGTACCGGCTTTGACGTGCATTGTCTCGAAATATGCCCGCTACCTCCGCAGTTGAAGCATTTTATCTTGAAGCCCTCCTTCCTTCTTCCCCCGTCATTCTCTTTCCCACCGGTCCGCGAACTGTCTCCTCTATCCTTCTCATTACCGCTCGCTCTCTCCTTATACCCTCCTACATTTCCTCTCTTCCACCCGTAATCTCGCCGCTTCTCATTCTCTTGTTGTAGCACGATATCCTTCAGATGTTCATACTGGTCCTCCAGCGGTAATTCCAGCCGTTTCATGACGAGCATCTTGTGAAGCGTGTCGTCTCCTCTTGCCGCTTTCATCAGTTTTGTTGTTCGCAGCTGCGAAAGCGTAACGTCTCCCGCTTCCGCGAACGCCTTTCTCGACCACTTTTCCACTTCCACCAGATATTCCCACATTTTCTGAGTTGGGTGCTTTCTCAATCCCTCAAACTCGTTCAGCGCCTCTGCTTTACTATCACCCTGTCTCTTCCGCAACTTGCTCTCAAATTCCTCAAACAGCGATCTAATCGGTCTCTCGTAACGATTTGGCAGCGCTTTAAACAAGCTTTTCGCTGCACCTCCAAGAAATTTCTCTTCGAGAATCGCTACCAATTCGTCGTCGCCATCCGTGACCTGATTATACTTGAGGAGGAAAGCTCTCTTAAATTCTTTGAAGTCTCCTTTCCCCTCAAACATCTTCGGTTCTGGCAACGCCGACGCCTTCATCATTCTACTCATACATTGCACCATTCCCTGTACTTCGCTTTCCATCGCTTGGCTACCCGCTTTCACACTTCCTCTTTCCCAACCGTTCTCTTTCATCCCCACGCTTCCTCTTCTCTCGCTAGACCATTGTTTCACTTTATCCTCCCACTTTTCCCCGTTCTCCACCGGCGGCAGCTTACCTTTCGGTTGTTCCCATTCCCAATATCTGCTTGTGCTCGAACTTGAACTTGAGCGCCTGTCGACATTCCTCAAGTTGTCCTGAAAACTTGCAGTTCTTTCTCTGGGTTTCTCTGTTGCCTTACCTTGCACATATTGCAGGTTTGACTTCATTGACTCCGCCACTTTTCTCTCTTCTTTCATCAACTTTTCCAGCCTCTTACTCTTCTGCATCATTTGCTCCTTCTCCAATTCCAGTTCTTGAATTCGGCTTCTGAGCCCTTCACGTTCCTCGTCCCACGCCATCTGCAATAAACGATTTTCATTTTTGATGCTTTCTATCTCTTCCAGCCATTTTCCTTCCCCCAAATCGCCCACGTTTCCTTCACCACCGCCCTCCGTCTTTTCACACTTCTTCTTTAACTCCCCCAACGACTCCAAGCCACATTCGCGCATAATACGCATCACCGCTCTTGGCCATTTGTCTTCATCCAACTCCTTGAACCTATCCGCCAACTCTTTGCGGAACTTTCTCCATGGTGCCTGCACGACGTCACTTTGTCGTGAACTGACCACCGTCATGGTTTTCAAGATCAGCTGCACCTCTTCTTCCACCTGACCGGCGGTGGCGAGAAACTTCGCGAACCCTATGGTTCCTTTTCTTCTCTCCGCCAAACTCATTTGTACGGCTCCCGTGCTCACCTTCTCTTCACCAGTCGCCTCACTCTTCTCTTCCAAATCGACGCTCATCCTCCGGTGTTTTCGTCTGTAAACAAAGCTTTTATTCAAAACTTGTCTATCAATCGATTCGATTCTTTCGATACTTCCTCCAAGTTTCTCCGTTTGCAACGCCAGAAACTGTCGACAACCAGTAAATTGCCTTTTCGTCTATTCAAACGAAACTCAATAAACTGATAGAATTTTCTGCCGAGCCGTCTTCTGTCTATTCAAACAGAAGCAAACTCAACAAACTTTACGAAAAACAAGGAAGAAACAACGAAAAAAGATCAATAAAAACGGTTCGGCCCCCAAGTTGCCCACGTATGAATACGGGGTGGTCGGGTTTCTTATAAATTAGACGATAAAACACACTTTCTTACAATAAAATAGTATTTATTGCAAGATTAATAAATAAACGACGATTAAAACACAAGAAAATCAACCAATATCACACGATAAACCGGGAAAACTGCCCGAAACTAGCCAACTCGGCTCAAGAATAATTTATAGTCCACGTGGATTACACGCCACGTAAATCGGTGCGCCGAGGTTACGGTAGGCGAGCGAGCTTTCAACGGAGTGTCGTTGCGTATCGTACGTGGCGACTCGGAGGAATACGGGGTTTCGGGGGTATCTTGCCACTGGCAACTTGTGACTAGGATTGGGACCATTTTCTATGGAATGCAGGTAATTGAGAAAGGGAAGAGTGGTACAAAAATGAAACAATCAGACGTTTCAAAACCAATTTTGGTGGAATAGAGAAAAAAACCGGTTTTCTTCTGGAAATGTCGGTTTTGAATAATCTAAAGCATCCTAAGTTGAGACCAGAAGTTTTAAGACTGAGACTTGAAATCAGCCAGTTTTTGGAGTTCTGAAATAGTCGGTTCTGAAATTCATCAGTTCTGAACTGTCTCGGTTTCAAAATGACTCTAAAACCAGACATTTTCAAACCAAAATGTATTTTCATAGTCAGAAAATGTTCAACTGTTCATTTTCCAGTCCCCAATGGAAGCTAGTAATCAACACGACGACACCCGCGAAGATTTCCTCAAGTTGATAGTCAAAGACGCCTCAGAATACATCATAATGGCTCAAGACTCAAACACCTCTGGCATTTACTACCATCAGGGAGTCGGCAGTCTGAAATTTGGGCGATTCACTGTGTTGACTGAAAGTGAGACTGAATTCGGAAACTCTCAAAATATTGTGGTTCGCCAACTGAAGATTACCGATAGAAAGAAGAAGTTGACGAGAAGTGTGAAGCAATTCCAAATCAAGAACTGGGCTCAAGGACAGCTGCCGTCGATTAGTCACGCTGAGGTGGAAATGATTCTGACTGAGTGTTCGAGTAGTACTGTAAGTTGGGAATAAGTGAGGTCTTATAATTATTTTATTATATTTCCAGACGCCCGTCATCGTGCACTCTCCATCTGGCACCGGACCCACTATGCTTATCATCGGAATGGAATACATCTCGCGTAACATGGAATGCAACGAACAAATGACTTTCGATGACGCCTTCAAACGATTGGTCGACAAACGCTACTCGTCGTTCAGCACTTGGCGAGAGATCGGTTGGCTTCAGTGTGGAGTTGTCTACTGTCTCTCGGTTAGACATGACGTTGAACTTAGTCACTATCACATTATGAACAACGTGTACGTGGATATGGCTGTGAAGGGAAATGGATTGCCGCAGGGAATCAAGAACTAGAATTGATATAAAGAAGATATTTGGATTATTGAAATGTGTTATTACTTGAATTGAAATATAGATATTATCGGGAATAAATGGATTTGTACTATGATTTTCGAAATGTCTCATAAGCCCTTTGCACTAGGGAGAATTTTTATGAAATGAGCATAACACTACTGTATACTGAAACTGGAATTTATGTTACTGTGGTTAGTTTGGAGGTGGATGTCCGCAAAGGGACGATGCGAAATTTCCTAGCATAGAAAAAATAGAACTCATAGTAGAAATCATGAGGATTCTGATTGGGATTTTTCAAATTTGTTGAATTTTTCTCATAAACTAATATAGATGCTCGAGTCGCAACGTCCGAAAAACCGCTGATCAAACAACTTCTTGAGTTTTAATTAGTGCTCTCCAAAAAAGATTCCCACGTTGATTGACCTTGCCCCGCCCTCTTTTTTTCTACAGATCTCTTATCTTGATTATGAATCACTCCTATTTTTATTATATTCTCACATTCATTGGTATCCCTTGGATTCGTAATGCGGAAAAGGTTGATGATGATAACTGTGCTTCTGCTTATTTCAATTCTGACGGCGAATTCGAATACAGGTGAGCAAGTTTAAAATTTTCAGTACCATACATAAATGGAATTTTTTCAGCTTCGGCTAAAAATGTTCCCGAAAATGTTGACAAATTGGTATCATATTTCAATAATCTAGCGTTTTCTTCGGATATGCAGTTTGTCAGGGCAGATAGCCCTATATGTAAGTTGAGGGTAGTTTTAAAAGCGACTGCTTTAAAATGGAAAGTTCTGGAACCAAGACATTCAATACAACTATCACAGCATCATTATTGAAACTAAGTAATTGCTCTCTAACTTTTGATTTCCAGACGACGACCCGATGACTGTGATCGAAGGTCTTCGTGGTGTCGCCCGTATTACGGCTGCGATAACTCTACAAAATGGTCTTTCCGATGGATCGATATCAATTGAGAATGCTTCCGTTGAACTGATGAATCTTGATATCCCCCTGGCTGATTTGAAGAAGTTTGACAGGAAGAAAATGGATGATTTTGTGGATAAATTGGTAGAGATGAAAACAAAGATGAGCAATGGATCGGAGAAAGCTGAAGACGCGTTTATCAAGTTGCATGAAATCCGTGAGCAATGGAAACAAATGGAGATAAAAGATATTCCGAAGAACTTATCAGCATTGGACGGCGTCAAAACATGGAATACCGCCAAGCTCAAAACGGTGGATATCGAAAAAGTGAGCAAAATGGAAGCAGAGTTTTCTAGTGGCAAAAGATCGGATTACCAAGCTCTCGAGACTGCTCTGGGTGCTTTGATGAGTGAAATATCCAGTTTAGTCAAATCTTTTGATACGGTACCTGCTGGAGCGTTGTTGAGAAATCTGAGCCATTTGGAGGAGTTTGTCGATATTACGGGACAATTGGACACAAATCCATTCGACGCTTTATCCAAGTTTCATCGTCATAAAAAAGATTTTGAACACACCGCAGCAGTTCTAAGTGAGATACCGATTGATCGTGGGGATTCAAAAATTTTGGATGCTATCTCGAAATCTCAAATGGCGATTTACAACAAACCTGCACGCTTCGTTACCACTGGCTTCACAAATGGCTTCCATGACCTGGGAGATCTAGAAAAGGATTTGGAGAATCCTTGGATTCTAAGAGTACTCGATCCCTTGTACAATCTCAACGGAACAATGTCAGTCACACGTTTCAAGTCGCCAACAGAGAAATTTCATGAAAGTTGGAACAATCTGACGTACCACGATCACTACAGAGCGGTGAAAAAAATTTTGAGGATTCAGTTTATGTTTGATGAAGTGTCGATGCAAAATACATCGCATTTTGGAGCAACAATTGCCTCAAAATTGGAACCCTGCAAAAAAGTGTTCGCTGGTACGGACACTACTTTCTTGAAGTCTGCTGTTTCAAATATTAAATATATATATTTGAAAGTTATGGCTGTACACAATCTTCAAAAGATTTCTGGGAATTATTCTCATTTTCTCAAACAGAAGCAGATAGCAGAAGCCATCAGCTACTTAAAAGAGAATCTTGCAAATTTTAAAAAGGATATTGATTGGAGCAAGACAGTGGAAGAGATAACAGATGAAATTTCAACAAATTCCGCGCAGGCAATTATCGATTACACGACACATCTGAATTGCCTTATCGGGTTGAAAGGACCATTCAAAGAAGTTGCCGATGCATCTCGCATTTTCGAAAGTATGAGATCCCTTAATATTAGCACTGAACTCGCCGCCAACTTCAAGAAAGTCTCATCTGCAACGGCTGTGTCTATTGCAAAGATTCCTGAGATCCTGGCAGCTGGAAAAGTGATAAAGGAGGATCAGAGCTCGGAAGTTCGAGAGCTGGAGAGAATGCTTCTACTGAGAAATCACTCGAGAACCTTCGGACATGTCTCAATGTTACTTCAGACTGTCAAACTGGCGACTAAAAAGAATGGGAACATCTTCAACACGTTTGTCACCGACGGGGAACAGATTGCAGAGGTTTCGAAGCTCAAGGAATTCCAGAGTACTCGCCAACAGATATCGGAGTTTATCAAAAATGCGATAACCTGGAAGAATGGGATAAAAGTTGACCCATCGTCGAAACTCAATGCATATGGACACACGTTGGCAGCCTTGAGCAACTTGAATGACGTGGATCTTCACACGGAGAAGTTGTTGGAAATTGTGGAAAAACTGGAGGAGACAGGGGATGCGACTACAAAAAAGAAATGTGAAAACCTGATGATGTCATTGAGAAAGATGTCGGGGATGGAGTTGAATTTCTCAAAATATTCAAGTGAGTTGAAGGATATGCCGAGGGATATGCTGGATATGTTGCGCATCTTCTCGACACCGACAAATGAGCCTCCTGAAGAAATTGACCATAAAGGAATATCAATGTGAGTACATAGTTTTCAGATGATAGAGAAAAAATTAGATCACTATTTCCAGCTTCTGGATTACCCTGATATGTGCCGCCGTGGTAGTCTTCGTCGCCAGTATTTACTTCTGCTGTTTCGATTGGCGTTTTCCAATCTATAAACTCCGTCAGATGTTCAAGAAGCCAGTGTTGAAGACCGCTCGTGAGGGTAAACCACCGCCCGGTGGATTCCCGAATCAGCAGAAAAGTGTTGGACCGGATGGACGGGAGATTCGAGCGAAGAGAAAGAGAAAGGATGATTCGGATTATGAGTTGCCGCCACCTCCACCACCACCGGCAAACGCTGCAGCTAAGGATGCTCCAGAGGCTCCGCCTACTAAAGACGCTGGTGTACCTGAGAAGAAGGATGCTAAGCAGAAGCCATCGGTATCGACGGACCCTCCGGCTCCGAAAAAGGAAGAGACAAAAATGGTTGTGGAGAAAGGTAAGGAATTGCGCTCTAATTAGTTGTAAGACTGACATTGGTTACGCCAGTTTTTGGAGATTTCGGAATGATGAGATAATATTGAGATTTCAAATTTAAATTGAACAAAATTTCTGCTTGATAGCACCGCCCGTTCGTAAGGGTTTCAGTAATTCTAGGCGAGAGAGCGCAGACAGTCAGACACTCTCGCTTCTCTGCGTCTCTCGCAAGCGCATAGCTCCTCAGCCATTAGAGATAGCAAAAACGTTGTCAACTACAAAAATGTAGATCTTGTTTTGTTTTGTATGTATATGTAAGTATCTAATCAAATTGTTTTTCTCGCTGACAAGTGAAAAGCAGGTGGGGCAGGCGATCGTGGGCGGAGCCTAAATTGCAAGCAGCGCAGATGAAATTCCACCTTTAATGAGGTATAATCTAAACGAATCGGGTGAAGAACAAACCGCATCCCGCTCAACTCTGGCTACGATCCTCTGCCGGACTTAGGTCTCGTCAGCCCGCGAAATTTTTGGCCAAACAATCCCTCTTTTTTCAGTCGATGAAACGAAGACACCTCCCAACGCCGCACCTGCTTCCTCAACACAACCATCAACTTCCAATGCTGACCAACCTCCTCCTCCTCCTTCCAAGACAATCCCAAAGCCAACACCACAACCGTCTAAAGTTCCCCCTCCACCACTTGGCGTCAAAAAAGCGACTGGAGAACGTACCCGAGATTCTGGAGATGTGAAGACACGGACGACACAGGAGAAGACGAGACCGACATCCACGAAAGATGAGGAGAGTGCGAACGAGGAGAAAAATAAGAAAAATAAGAAAAAAGTGGACACCCTGGCGGCTGATACAACGAGCTCCACTAATTTGGTGAAGACGCGCTCGGCTGATACACAGGTTAGATTTTTGATTTTCCTTAGAGCCTCCCCCAGTCATCCTTTTTTTTCCAGAAATTCACCGTGGACAATCGAAAAACGTTGGATGAAGTGCCAAATCCTGATTGGGATAAGAAGTTCGAGCCGCCTAACACCAGTGAGCCCCCACCGCCTCTACCCCACAAAAAGGAGAAAAAGAAGAAGGCTGAGTAATAGGGAATGGAATTGAAATTGTTTGTGTTTTGATGGAATTATGAATCTTTTTTTTGAAAGAAGAGACTTTTACCAGGAACTATGACTAGGATATAAACACGACAGAATAGAATGTTTTTGATGTACAGTACCGTCCAAAAGGTTGTAAACTTTGGACGTTTTCAGTTGAAATTGGCGAACTTTGAGAGTGTGGGATGGTAATACAGATTGTCCCATCAAGTAGATTTTTGATGAATTATACAGATCAAAGGTAGAGCTCCACTTTTGTAGTTGCAGACTTTTTTGTACGGACACTCTCTAGCAAGTTACATACCGACAAAGTAATTTCTCCCTCAAATAGTCCAATTTTTGAGCTGTCGTCTTAAAATGACCATAACTCTTAAGGGAGTGCTCGTACAAAAAAGTTGTCAACTACAAAAATGGAGCTCTATCTTAGTTCTGTATAATTCACTAAAAATCTACTTGATGGGATCATCAGAATTACCTGGACCTACTCTCAAAGTTGGCTAATTTCAACTGAAAACGCCCAAAGTTCACAACCTTTTGGGCGGTACTGTAGACAGTCTGTTTCATAATCCTGCATTTGTCTCCTCATACTGATGTGAGACTATTAAAACTTTCCTACATAGCACGTAGTTTTTGATATCTATTTTTTCTTTTATGGTTCATTTGTGTGTCAGAATGATTGGTTTCTATCGTTCAGCTGCTTTTACCCACAGATTCTTCGAGTACAGAGACTCCATACATCTGTGACAAATGAAAGTTCACAAATATTTTATTTTCGAGTTCAAAAAAGATCGCAGAAAGAGATCAAGGGCATTTTCGAGACACATCTACATCAGCAACCGCTGCAACTGAATATTCTGTTTCATCCTCTTTGTACTACTCGTCCTCGGCCTGTGCTCCGCAGTGGACGCTCCAAGATCCGCACGATATGAGTAGTACATTGGAGCCGTTTGGTTGTTATTCTGAAACATATAAGTCCGTTTTTCTCGGATCGGAAAACTGGAATTCCTACCGAGAATTCCTGCTTAACGGGCGCCGCTGTCTGTCTCATGTTATTACCAGTGTAGGCGATTGCTTTCAATTGCCAATCGCCGTGTTCCTCACTCCAACTGACGTATTTCTCGATCATTTCCACGTGCTCCACTGGGATGTATTGATTGATTATGGCAAGGTTCAGCATTAGTTCCTGGGAGTTAAATTTAAGCAGACCAATTTTGAGAACTAGCAGACCAACGCCAAGAGCAAGCAGACCAAAATTGGTCTGCTAGCTCTTCGTTTTCGATTTTGCTTGCAGATCAAAATTGGTGGTGGTGGTTATAGTCATTTGAAAGGTCTTGTCGCGCTGATTTCGAAAACTTGATTTTCATAAAATTCTGAGAAGAACCGACCAAGTTATGACAGTTTTAGCTAGCGTCTCCCTCAGATCTCAAAAATATCAGAAATATGTAGTGATTATACTTTTTTGAACCGTCTCGACTAGCTACATTCATAAATAAATTTTTCTTTAAGGTTGGATTTGAACTGAGGGAGTTACAACAGTATCAAGTTATTATCACACTTTTTGCAATTTTCTAGTGTTATAAAAACCACTTCGGAGATATGGGACGTGACCTATATCATTGGAAAGCTGAGAAAACGCTATTTCCAAATATATTCAGTTTTTGCCCTCGAGACCTGGTATTCGAGAAAAACGAGGTCAAAGTTTGGAACTTTTTTCACAACTTTGACTTTGTTTTTTTTTTGAACACCAGGGCTCGAGTCATGATTTTCCCTAGTAACCCAAATTTCATATCCTTACCTTCTTCAACTGCCTACAATCCTCCAACATTCCCTCCATCTGTCTCTGATGATCCTCTTCCAAATCCTTCAATTCAGCTCGCGCATCCTTCAACTCATTGCTCACTTTCTTGATCTTCTTCGATTTCGCAAATGATTCCTCTTGAAGTGATGAATATCTCTCTTCTATCTCCACTTTCACCGCACTTCTCTCTTCTAATTGATTCCGAAGGTGTGCTTCTTGACTCTTCGACTGCTCGATCTCTTTGTTGTTGATCTCGAGAAGTTTCGCTTGTTCTTCTACTTTTTCCAGAAGATTCTCACCGCCAACGATGAGTTTTTTCTCGATTTTTTCTAGTTTGCTTCTGAAAACGAAACGTTGAGGTCTATGTAGCTTCTTGGCGTCGCTCTCTCTCTTCTAACAAAATGACTGATATCTCAAAACCCAGAAGAGCTAGAAAAAAGTTGTCAACTAACAAAATGTGCAGAATTTTTGGGTCTATATTTTTGTAATTAAATTTTTTCTGATAGCTCCAAAGATGTTCAAGATACGCTCAATCTAATCGTGATAGGAGGTAAGGAGGCGCAGACAAGCAAACACTCTCGCTTTTCTGTGTCTCTCCTTTAGGAAAACTGTTGTATCTCGGGATCTACGTTAGCTAGAAAAAAGTTGTCAACTAACAAAATGTGTAGAATTTTCTGCTCTACATTTTGACAGTAAAAGTTATTTGATTGCAAAACGCAGACAGGCAGACACTCTGCTGCTCTGCGTCTCTCCTGTCGCCAGCTTTGACAAGGCTTATCTCTGTAGGGTGAATAGCTAGAAAAAAGTTGGCAACTAATAAAATGTGTAGAATTTTCTCCTCTACATTGTGAAAACAAATCCTTTTACTCACCTCAATTTCTCATGCTCACTCCTCGCCTTCTTCAACTCCGCCTCATTCTCCATCATCTCTCTGACCAGACGATGTGTCTCCTCATCATCCACCGCTGAATTCACCCGCTCCTCCAGAATCTTCCGCTTCCTCTCCACTTCCACTTCCTTCTCCTTCATCTTCGCTTCCCACGCCTCTTCATGATTCTCATCGTCTCCAGGATTCTCTTCTAAAAGTTATTGAAAGTGTGTCTGGATATCCGGATATCCTTAACTAACCATCCAACAATTTCCGGAGTGCCTCCACTTCCAATTGATACTTCCGTAGTTGAGCGTCCTTTGGATCCTCATTGATTTTGGCAACGTTCTCTATTTTCTTGGCACGACTTGCATATCTTAGAGTTGAGAGTGTCTCGTCGTAGTTGTAGCTGGCTGGGCCGACATTGGCGATCTGGAAATGAAAAGGGTCCCTTGATGGGTAATGTTCACTCACCATGACAGTTTTCGAGTTTCCACCCAACGAGTCTTGCAGCAACCTCGTCAATTTCGAATTTCTATAAGGAACGTGTGTGGACTTCCCATCGACCAGAGAACTGATCACATTTCCAAGTGTAGATAACGAGAGGTTGATCTTCGCCGCCTCTTTCAGCCTCTCTCCCTGAGCACCCGTTTTACTTTGTCTTTCTGATCCAGCCAGATCGACTAGTTGGAGTTTTCCCTGAGTTAGACATCCATTCCGGTCTGATTCAATAGTGACTGTGAACATTGCATGGGAGCGGGAGGATTCCAGGTTCATTGCGGTGGCACCAACTTTTCCTGGAAAAAATATCCGTGGGTTTTGCTCAAAATCAAATTTTGAATACATTTTCAAATTCCTCTCGTCAAGACGCTTCGAATGAGTATAATCAAGACTAGGTTTAAAACAATTCGGGTCTCTTCGCGGAAACTACAGTTACCCAGTGGTAAGACCCAAATTACTTCAAACCACGTCATGATTACACTCATTTGAAGCGTCTTGACGAGAGGAATTCGAAAATGTTGATGAAAATTGATTTTTAGAGCAGTTTCAGCTTTTTTCAGAATTTCGAAAATATTCGTAAAACTGTAACTTGGTGAATTCTAGATAGATTTCGTTGGTCTTAGGCTTCAAACGTGCGGAAAAAACTCACGATTCTTATTTCCAAACTCCATCAACGCCTGCATTTTTGACGCGTTCTCAACAGTGATATTGGACAGATTTCTCACGTAGACACCGACATCCGGTCGTTCTTTGATCTCCAGATGTCCACTGTATTCTTTAGAAAGGAGATCCCGAATCTCTTCGTTGTAGATTTCCAGGTAGGAGACACGTACCAGGAATCTGGAAATTTTTTTTCGATATGATAGGACGCTCCCACTAAATAGTTCAGATTCCGTTAGAATCGCTAGCAGACCAATTTGGGATCTAGCAGACCAATTCGGGAGCTAGCAGACCAAAGTTGGTCTGCTAGCGATTTAAAAGTTAAAGAGGTAGCAGACCAACGTTGGTCTGCTAGTTCCAGAATTGGTCTGCTAGCTCTTCAACTTTGAAATCGCTGACAGACCAAAATTTACTTACTGTGTATCATGTTGACTCTTCGAAATATGATCAAAAATATGTGCAAACGAGTTGGGAATGATTCCCCGCATCTCCATTGGCTCCAGCTCCCCGGCCATGGTGAACGTCTTTCCGGTACCCGTTTGTCCATAAGCGAATATTGTACCATTATATCCCTTGAGCACATTCTCCACAATGGGTCTCGCCGCGATATTGTAAACTGTCATTTGATCAGTACCCGGTGAGAATACAGCGTCGAAATAGAAGGTTCGTGGGGAGTCCTAGAAATATAATCGCCAGTTAAGCAGACCCAGCAGCCCCAGAACTCACATCCTGATTTGTACTCTTGATAGTGACCGCCTTCTCCTCGTCACTACATTTCACTGCCACCTTGTGACCCTGGACTTTCTCGGTGGTGGATATTGGACGGCATCGGACCACCACCTTCACCTTCTCCGCCTCTTCCATCTATAGAATTTTGATTAAGGTTGTTTAAAAATCGAGGAAACAACAGAAATAGAGATTGTGGAAAAAACTGAGGATGTGAAAAAAACTGGAAAAAACTTTTTGATAAATTTTTTAAACTTCAAAAAAAATGGAATTTCCGGTATTTTCTATACAATGTTTATATGAATGAGAAGCTGAAGTCGTAAAAATTCAGAATCTGGTTTCAAACTTTGCGGACGATATAGATGTACCAAGATAGGTTGCAAAACGAGGTATCTCAGTTCATTTTCATCGTAGAACAATATTGAATATACTTCAAACGTCTATATCTCACCAGTCTTGATAGCTATAAAAAAGTTCTCAACAACAAAAATGTAGCTTTTAAAATTCTCTACATTTTTGTTGTTTTCAGCTTTTTTGGAGCGCAGTTCCTTTTTTGTATATAGCGCTTTGAATTTAAGAACTCACTATAACACAAAGCGTCTCTGCGTCTCTCTCTCTCTCTCTCTCTCTCTCTCTCTCTCTCTCTCTCTCTCTCTCTCTCTCTCTCTCTCTCTCTCTCTCTCTCTCTCTCTCTCTCTCTCTCATCATGAAAAACTCAATTTTTCTGAAAATTGGCATATAGACTAATTAAAACCAGTTGAATTCAATGAACTAAATTCCAGATTGATCTGATAAGTATTTCATCAAATATATGCTACAATTTGACTCCAAATTGAGTGAAAACACGTCGGCACAAATTATTGAATTCAAAAAAAGTGATGTAAAAAAGTTGTCCAAATACAAAATTATAGATATATTCAGAAAGCTCACGTCATGAAGATTCTGAATCTATTTTCAAAATTCTTCTACGATAAAAACTAAATGAGATACAACGATTTTCAGACATGACGCTATTCAAAGACATGTAACTCAGTTCTTGTCAGTCCCAATTTTTTTTCTTAAACTTATATACTTTTTCAGCCAAAAATTAGAAAAACCCAAAATCACCAAAGCATGCAAGATGTGCCTATTGAACCGTAATATCCATCCTAATGCTTGCTCACAGAAACTTAAAATAAATGTTTTTAGAAAATATGTATATAAATTTCAGATTTTCTCACGATTCGGAATTTTAATTTCTCAATTTTCCCGAACCCCAAAACCTCGTGAGAAAAACCGTGGGAGAAAAAGTAAAAATAAGAGCAAAAGTTCGTTGTTGATGACCAGTTGTCTTGGCTACTCGAGTTGAGAGAGGAGACAAACGAGAGATTGAGAAACACGTGAGAGACGCAGAGAATCAATAAGAATGAGAGAGTGTGTGAGAGCTAAGAGACGCAGAGTGGAAGCAGTAGCCGAGAAATTGAGCATAATGAAACCGGGAAGGAGGAAGGAAGACGTTGGAAGGAGGAGGATGGAGGAGGAGGGAACAAAGAAGATTGAGTCTGGCGTGTCGGAGGCGCGTTTTGGAAAAGGCAATTTGTCTGGGGGGGGCCTGCGGCGCGTACTGATACGGTAGCCGTTCTCGGTTTCTACCAACTGAATGGTTGACTTGGCGCGGCTTAAATTTTTTCAAATCTTCTATTATGGAGATTAAGTGTATTCCGTGTAGCGTGTATAATTTGTTGTTGAATTTTTGAATAAAATAAAAATTCATTTCCAACGTGACCAGTTGAAAGAAGAATTAGTTTTTATGAGAAGAAAAAGAAGACAACGGTTATTTTGGACTTTTACGATTTCGGGAAAACTCCGAAAATCTCTCAAGTGAGTTACGGTATTGGGGTGCGAACTTCAATGTATAGTAAACTTTCACACGTCGGTAAAGTAATGACTTGTCAGTGATCCAAACTTTGACCTCGTTTTTCTTGAACACCAGGCGTCGAGGGCAAAAACTCATATTTGGAATTAGCGGTTTCTCAGCTTTCCAATAATGTAGATCACGTCCCAAAACTCCAGACTGACTCCATGACCTTCCCTAGTAAGAACTTTGGCCGTTTTCAGTTGAAAATGCCAAGCAACTTTGAGAGGGTGTTACGGTATAACTGATTGTTCCCACAAAGAAAATGTTTGATTGATCCTATAAAACAAAACTAGAGCTCCATTTTTGTAGTTGACAACTTTTTTGTACGGTCACCCCCTCACAAGTTACGTACCGACCAATTTCAGTCTCGCACAATTTTGAAGTTGTCGTCTTAAAATGACCATAACTCTCTAGGCGGTGTCCGTAGAGAAAAGTTGTCAACTACAAAAATGAAGCTCTCTTCTTGATCTGTATGTTCCATTAAAAATTTTGCTTGATTCAAGTCTAATCTTCGTTTTACAGCTCCTCACGAAAATGGCATATGTCGAAAGTCACTATCTCGAGCTCAACGTCGATGCTGAGCAAGTCGATAACATTCAACCACTCGAACTCGTTGAACCTCCGAAACTTTCCGCTGATTCACAAAAAGCGATGCCACAATCGGATTACTGTGGATTCGAAGAAGACGATATTCCACCAGTCTATCGTGCTCAATTGCGTGCAGCCCAGAGAGCAAAACTGTTGACTTCTGAACCGAAATCCGCGTACATTTATGGAAATGACGAGAAAGAGAAGTCGATGAACAAAGAGAAAATTAGTAAGTGCAAAAGTCAAATTTTGAGACTCCGTAAAAACGCCTATAACTCTCTACCCTCAAAAGTTATCAAAAAGTTGTCAACTACAAAAATGTAGCCCTTAAAATTCTCTACATTTTATCATTTGACTATTTTTTTCTAGCTCCGCCCACTTTTAAGATGCACCTCTTCAAAGTAGGCCCTCGTTTTTCTGCGTCTCTCCAAAGGGGTGTATCTCAAAACTGGGCGGAGCTAGGAGCAAACTTTCAATTAGTAAAATGTGCAGCATTTTAAGGGCTGCAATCACAATACCCAAATTTTTAAACAAGTATAATTTCAGCTCCAACCTCCGCGCAATCTGTTGAATACTACGTTCCAGGATTCTCTCCTCCACCACAAAACGAGGGTGAAGAAGTTCAAAAAAGACTTGATTTCTCTGTAAGTGTGGTGGTTACTGTAAGATTTACCTTGTGTGTTTCAGCTTCCAAAGACTCAACCGGTCGAAGCAACTGAACATGTTTTCGATGTCAAGGGAAAACATGAGGCGTCTCAGTATGTTCTCATGGAAAACGAAGATCCGATTAGGGTGAACTCGACGAAAAAGACAGAAATGGAAAGTGAGATCTCGTACACTTCATCTGATCTCACTTCATCAATCGCGACGTCGTCATGCCTTACAGCTTCGGTATTTTTGAAAAAAAAAACCAATTTAAAAAGAATTCCATGTTTTCAGCTTGGACCTGCTTATGGAGATCTCAACAAGTACTCTTCAGCAGGACGTTTGGATAAATACAAGGGTCTGAGTGCATTCCAGCCAGTTACCAACTGCGTTCAATCTCAATATGTTTCGGAGGAACTCAACTAGAGAAGAGGATTTAAAATTGCGTAGATATGAAGATAGTAAATGATTGAAATTTGAAAAAATCTGCCTAAGTGACTTCCGTATTTTCAGATGGTTGGTTTTCTAGGTTTGGTCTGCTTAACACATACTTTGGCGCTGCTTAGAAATCATTAAGCAGACCAAATTCACCTTTTTTTGATATGTAGACTACAAGTCGTCTCCCTTATCACCTATTTTTTCGCCATGGTCAACATATGACAGTGATAAGAAAAATTAGTTGTTTTATAACATTTTTCCGCAAATAATACACCGATCGATATTAATCATGCTACTGGTTATCCTCTATTTCGTCCTAAACTTTGCCGGTTTTTTGGTGTTTTTGGCGATTTGGAATCGGATACCAAAGCCCAAACCATTCGACTACACCACCATCCCAGGCATGAAACTAAACGTCTCTACACCCGATGAGATTCCAGATATGATAACGTACCCAGGTCACCCAGTGGATAAGGAATTTAATGGGACTTTCGATGAGATCAAGAAGTGGGTGTAGATCAAATCTTTTTTAATCAATAAAGATTTCAGAACGACTTCTGATCTACGTGAGCTTCTAGACTTCATGAATACAAAATACGGTCCGTTGAGCTCTTTCTGGTGGTCTTCCCGATATGTAGTCGTGGTTTCCGGCGAGAATTTTATTGGAGAATTGAAGAAATATAGGCCGCATTTAGTGTCATTATCACCATTTGCCATTGGTAGCTACCTTCACGGCCACCGTAAATACTGTACTACCAACAAGCTTTCCACGTTGAACATTCGTGTCGGGACCCAAAAAATTGAGTTGGATAAAGAATTAAAGGAAGACGTGCAGAATAGGCTTTTTATGAGTTTAGAAGAGGTGCCGTCGGATTCAGAAGTCGCTGACGTGGCACAAATTATTCTGAATTTGAAGCAGTGCAAAGTGCAGATGAGGAAGAATCGGAAATCGTTGAGCCGCCCGTTAATGGTGGTTTTTGATAGGGAGATATGGGTAGATGCGCATCCAATTCCGAAATATGTGAGTTTTGGCTGAAAAACGCTAGCAGGCCAATGTTGGTCTGCTAGCTATTTCGGGGTTGAAGAGCTAGCAGACCAACTTTGGTCTGCTAGCGATTCCACCCCAATTCTTTTTACAGATCCCTATAATCCTCCATACCTCGGAAATAATCCGCGAGTGGTCCGACGACGAATTATTCCCCAAGTTTTTCGCGCAATTCTACTGGCTTCCCGGCTTCTCAATGATCACCGATATAGCTGTGTAAAGAAGCGATTTATTAATTTGTGAATTTTCATAAATTTTGGCGACTTTTTACATAATATTGGCAACATTGAACAAGCGGAAAAGGTTAGAAATCGACTAATCACGGCGAGGTGAATGGCATTGTGACCATTTTACCAGCCGTCGATTTGAATGGTTCACTATTAGGGGCCAACGATTCTACCCATGACAACAGAGTTCTGGTAATCGTGGCATACGTGGTAAAATCAACAGTAGAGGAGAAGGAATTGAAACAATCGTCTAGAAGTAATTGAAGCATTTTGACTTGAATTGTCGATTGGGAGGAATCTGGCACTGCCGACGCCATTTGTTCGTATTCCGAGGCGATCATTTCAAGGGCCGCCGCTTGAGCGTTGAGTTGATTCAGTTGTTTGTCTGAGTCGGTGATGTCGGATTTTAGTTGAGCCATGAAGTCGCAGGCTCTGCAAAAAAAAATGAGAAAATTGGAGGAAAACGACGGAAAAACGACGGAATTCGGAAAAAAACAGCTAACGTTGGTCTGCTAGCTATCTCGAGTGAGCTAGCAGACCAATATTGTTATTCTAAGTTAAAATTGATAGATTTTTGGCTTTTATAAAGTTTTTTCTCAAAATTCAAAATGTTTTTTTACAAAATGTCAGGTAATCTACAGAAATAATCAGGAAACCAAAAAACTTAGTTCTGTTAAATAGCGGCGTTGGCGAAAACCGCTTGCAGAACAACGCGTTGGTCTGCTAGCTCTAATCAGTGAGATAGCAGACCAATATCGACATTTTAGATGAATTTTCTACATTTCTGGTTAATTTAGGTTATTATGAAGCTTTTTTTCAACAAAATGTCCGCTAAAACACAAAAATAATTAGAAAACTCGTAAATTTTGGTCTGCCAAATAGTGGCGAAAATTGCTAGCAGACCAATATTGTCATTATAAGTTAAAACTGAAAGTTTTTGGTTATTATAATCAAATTAGCTGACATTCTGTAAGAAAAACTAACTAAATTTTGTGAAAGAATCTTCATAACAACCATAAACGATCAATCTTAACCTAAAATAACAATATTGGTCTGCTAGCTCATTAATTAGAACTAGCAGACCACCGTTGGTCTGCTAGCTCAATACTCACCGAAACAAGATCGCCGCATTCGTCGTTTTACATCCCAATGACGTGGTCGTCTGTGGTATCAGATCTTTCAGCTCGTTGTAGCCACTCTGAAACACAAAAAAAATTGAGAATTTTGTTTGTTTTTCTCCGAAAAACTTACATTAATCGCCTCCCTTCGTTGTCTCTCACACCTCAAATGCGTCGCCTTCTTTCTATCAGTACTGAATCCACCGGAGGCTGCTGGTGTGTTCGGTGCAGATGGGGAGCTTGACGATCCTTCTGGTGACATCAACTCGAGAATCGCGTCGTCTTTTTGGGAGGAGCTAGCCGCCGACGAGCGAGTCGTGCGGGTCGACATTTTGGGGGCTGAAAGAAATTACTTTTTCGCATATTTTTGGTATATTTGATAGAGAAATGAGGCAAAGAATGTAAATCAATAAGTAATGAGGAGATTTGGGAAGATAAGATAAGAAAATGAGAAGATGAGACCGAGATCTCAATAGGTCTGCTCCGAAGAAAATCGCTTGCAGACCAACGCAAGAGCTAGCAGACCAATGCAAGAGCTAGCAGACCAACGCAAGCTCTAGCAGACCAACGGAGAATCGCTAACAGACCTAAGGTCACTTTCCCTAAACTTTAGAATTTCTAGAAGCCAAACCTTATAATTATGTAAATAGGAAATATAGTGGAAATTTCCACCATGGAAAGGTATAATTATAACGGAGAATTGGGAAAACAATTGACGAGATTTTGCGTATATTTTTATATGTTAGGCAGCATAACAGCTAGAAGAAGGAAGTTGAAATTCAGAAGAAGCGATTAGTCTCCTGATGCCATTTAGTCGTTTAGTTTATTAATACTTCTCACTACAAATACTTTTTTCCGTCTAAATAAAAAAACCAAAAGCCACTCTAAACCCCGTCGCAAAAATACATTTCATGATGCAATTTCTTGATCCCATTCGAAGATTTTTTTGATTTCCAATCGCCAAATCAGTGTCTAGAAATCGATATATTTGATCACGCGTCCTGCCGCGGCGCAACTTTCTATTTTTATTTCCCCACACAAACGACACTCCGCTATTCCACTAGCGCGTGTTGTTTAGCGCCGCCGGTTCTCGCTGTTTCTTTTCTGATTTCTCTTAATTCACCTTGATTTCTCGTCGATATTTGTCATTATTAATGGTAAAAACTGTTGAAATATCGAATAACTCAATTAAAACTCGTTAATTAATCAATTAAATTATCGAAACCCTATAAAAACTTTGCGGAAATAAGTGCAAATCCATAATTAGCCACGTGACATGTTTTAGGCATGACGAAGCTAGAAATTTCGAAAAGTTTGCTCACTATTCTTATTATTTTCATAGATTTTGCAAGAAATTAGCTAATTAATCGAAGTCTGATAGGTTTCCGATATCACGTGCCAATCTTCGTGCCACACGAGAGCCATGACGTTTCCATAGCAATATTCAGCTAGAGTTTTATGCCTGGGCGGTTTCGCGGCATCATTTTTTCACAAAGAGTGCTCGAAAGTCAGGATTTTAGTGAAATCTAGAGAAGTTTCTATGTAGGAACTATGAAAATAGGCTCCCGCTACCTTCTTTACGCGTTTCCGACGCATTCTCATTGCGCCCTACATGTTAAAGCGATTTTAGCTGGTTTTACTTATGAATTCCCTCACCAAACTATGACATTATCATCTTTACTCCTTCCTCATCCTTATTCTTCACCATTGCTTATCATCTTTTGCAATTTTGCAGAGAATGTCGAACATTGCGCTCAACAGACTGCAACGAGAATGCAAGGAGGTTGTCACCAACTCGGAAATCAGCGAGACCGGGATCATGATCGAGATCTTGAACGAAAATCTCACTGAAATCAGGGTAAGATTGTAGTTTTTGGTCTGGTAGCTCCACTATTGGTCTGGTAGCTCTATTGTTGATCTGCTAACTCAACTGTTGGTCTGCTAGCTCCACTGTTGATCTGCTCGCTCTCGCATTTACACTTTCTATGTTTTTCATTGTTTCTTTTGCAGGGACACATCCGCGGGCCACCAGACACCCCATACGCCGGTGGAAGCTTCGACTTGGACATCAAGATCCCAGATCAATATCCATTCTCGCCACCAAACGTACGTTTTGAAAATATTTCAAACTGAAAATCATAATTTCGTGTGTTTCAGGTCAAATTCGCCACGAAGATCTGGCATCCAAATGTCAGCTCGCAGACCGGAGTGATCTGTCTCGACATTCTCAAGGATCAATGGTAAGTTTTATTAATTTTCGATCAAAGAATGAATTGTTTCGTATTCAGGGCCGCCTCATTGACACTCCGCACTGTTTTGCTATCAATTCAGGCGCTGATGTGCACACCCGAGCCAAAGGACCCACAAGACGCGGTCGTTGCCAAGCAGTACATGGATAAGCCTCAGGTTTTCAAGGTTTGTTTCAAAATTGAAACGAAAATTTCGTAATTTATCGATTTTCAGAGCACCGCGGAGTTCTGGACTCTGAAGTTCGCAAAAGGAAGCGTTCCAGTCAACGTCGACTACCAGAGCCGCGTCGACAAGCTCAAGGATATGGGAGTTCGTGAGGAGGAGGCAATCAGCGTGTTGAGCTGCAACAACTGGGATCTCAACCGCGCCACCGTCTACATCTTCTCTTGAACTTCCTCACTTCCAGACTATCGTGATTTCTCCTCCTGAACTATAATGCGTATTCTTTTCCATTTTCTTCACCTTAAAATTGAGTGTTCTAAATCATCTTCGCTTACCTATTCTTTTCTTTTCCACCCACTGGTAACACCGATTTGTCCCAACTGTTTAGTGAATACCAGACTGTCTGGCTTCTTTTCCCCCAGAATTTTCGTTTCTTTTAGAAATTGCTTCCGCTTATTTATTCGTCCTGATTATACCAAAATTTCTCCTCTCACTGTTACCATACTCTCTTTTTCTTACGTCACCCATTTTATGTTTTACTCCCTCTTCACCCATCAACCCCCTGAATCGAGTTAAAATCGTTCTGTAATTCACACAAGAAGTCAACCAATCCCAGCTCGTCTTCCCTCTCGCTCTCCCCCCGTCAAAGCAATTCTTTTTCGACATTTTCTGTCGATTTTACTTTTAATTTCTTTCAACGATACTCTTTCCTTGAAATATAATGACGGTGAATACCTTTACTTCTTTTCTTTCCACGTATTTTGTAATTGTTTCGACGACTATCGTTCTGAATATTTTTCCATATTGGAAGCTTTAAAAATAAACTTCTCGTCATTTCTAGCTAGAAAATGCCGTCACCACAGGAGCAGAAGACGTCATCAGAAGCCAGCGGCACACAGGAGAAGAAGTTGAAGCCGTGTTGTGCGTGTCCTGAGACGAAAAGAGTGAGTTTTTGGGAAACATCGGAAAAGCTGCGATGAATTGGTCTGCAAGCAATTTTACATCATTGAATGAAAGAATTAGCAGACCAACGTTGGTCTGCTAGCAAATTTGCATCATTGACTATAAGAGCTAGCAGACCAACGTTGGTCTGCCAGCTATCACGGCCTCCAGCGGAGGCCCTCTCAATGCACTGCGCACAGTACTTTGAGAGGGCCTCTGTGGGAGGCCGTGAGCTATTCAATCGATAAATACATTTTCCAGGTCCGCGACACGTGTATCATCGAAAACGGCGAAGAAAATTGTGGAAAACTGATCGAAGCACACAAAGCATGCATGCGAGCCGCCGGATTCAATGTCTAAATCTCCGGAAAATATGCAAAAATAATAAAATAAATTGAGATTGTTATAGTTTTAGTTAGTTTTCCCTCTTTTCTTGTTTCCCCCAGTGTTTTCTTTGTCGTTTTCATGATTTTCATAGCTTTAACATAAAGTTTTTCAGTTTTTGTTGCAATTTTGACAATTTTTCACGGAAATCGGATGAATTTCCGTTCAAATATCGTTATTTCTGAATTTTCTCGGATTCCATCAAGGAAAGTATCTTTCTATTTAGAAAACGAAAAATGGCGGATAATAAAAATCCGCAATTGAAAATCGCGGAGGCGGAAAGCTGCCATCTGGAGCTCAATCGATTGTATGGAGTGACGAAAGAGAAGGTGGAAATCGTTAGAATTGGGTAATTCGCCCAGTTTTCTTCTGAAATTTCTATGAAAATCATTCCAGAAACTCCTCAAACGACAGCAAACAGCTGAAAACCGACGTAAAAGAAGCGCAACGTCTTCTGCGAGCGATGCAAGTGAAAATTGCGCATCTGAAGAGTCTTTCGAAAGAAGTAACGTCTTCTGAAACCACTCTCAAAACAATACAAATTTCTTTTCAGATTCCCTCGCTAAACGACCGAAAATCCATTGAAATAAACGTGCTGAGTCACGAGAAGCAGATGAGTCTGTTGCAGAAGAAGTTGAAGGAAGGAGCGGAAGACGTAGGCAAAGATATTGGTGGGAAGAGAGAGTGCCTGCTTAAAATATAATATATATATGTAGTTTGTAGCCGCCGAGGAACGACGATCGCTGCTGCTGACGAAAGATGGAAAATTGGCAACGGGGAACATAAAAATTGCGAGTCATGAAGAGGTTGGTCTGCTAGCGATTCCCTAGTTGAGCTATGCTGGTCAGCTAGTTGAATTCAGTTGAAACTCCGCAAAACCACTACAAAAACGCACGAAAATAAACAAAAATCAGCTCATATGACAGAAGCAAACTATATTTTGGTCTGCTAGTGATTTTGCAATGTTATTGCAGAATTGATGCGAAATCAATATAGAAAAAGGTGTAAAGTGAATGAAAATCACTGAAAATACAATAAACTTGACAAGTTGATAAGAAAAATGTGCAAATGTTTCTCAAAAAACGCGAAATGACAGGTTGGTCTGCTATTTAGCTAACGGCGTTGGTCTGCAAGCGACTGCGTTGGTATGCTAGCTAACGGCGTTGGTCTGCTAGCGGTTTGGTTGATTGAATATACTAAAAAATAGGCCGAAATGCTTCGTTTCTTCTAAAATCCCACGTTTTCAGAGAGCCACCCGTCTCCAAGACCTACTCGCTCGAATGTCACAACAAGTGGACAGTGGAGAACAAGCGATGAGCTCTCTCGTGCACTCCTCATCAGTTTTAGGGCAAACTCATGCCGAATACGATAATCAGAAGGGGCATATAATGGTTTGCATAGCCCTGATAACAAAGATAATAATATTATTTCAGACGGGCAACAAACTGCTTTCAAAATACGAACAACGAGAATTCACCGAGAAGATTCTACTCGTTTTTTTCTTTCTCTTCTATTTTGGCGTCGTCTATTATATTCTACAAAAACGAATCTTTTCCTGGTTCAAGATTTTTTGATGATATTTAAAGAATCGTATTTAAATAATAATTTATTTGTATCTAACTGTGATTACATAATGTATTGAATGAAGATTTTCGGGTTTTTAATATTAAATTATCGATTTTATGTTGTTCTTCCCCAGTTTGACTCTAAAAACATATTTTATTTCTTCTTAACTCTAATCTAATGATGAGTAATCAAAAATGATGAAATTCAGATGGCAACAGCTTCAGAAAATGTAGAGAATGCGAAACCCATCAATATGGTAGAATTAGTCCATGATCTCGCGAATCTGCTTCGTGAATCCAAGGACGACGAGGCGAAACGTCTTCTGACACGTCATCCGAATCTCATCGCTTTCAAAGATGATTCCGGGCGGTCTACTGTTCATTTCGCCGCAGTCGGTGGAAGTTTGCCGCTTCTTCAATTCGCGTTGCTCAACAACCCACAAATGGCGAACAAGGAAGACGACGTAGGTTGCCACGTTGCTCCAGAATCCCTCTAAAATCAATAATATCAGCTTGGCTGGACCCCTCTCATGATCGCCAGCTCCGCCGGTCGCCTCGAAATCGTTCGCTACTTGCTTAGCCTCCCCTTTGTCGAGGTGGCCCACACAAACAGCAACAAGCAGACCAGTCTTCATTACGCGTGTAGTAGAAACCACGTGGAAATCGCGAAACTGCTTATCGAAGCGGACCCGAGTTGCATCAATTTTCCGGATAAGTTCGGAGCGACTGCGTTGCATCGAGCAGCTAGTCGTGGAAATGATATAATTGCGAGAGCGTTGATTGCGACGGGAAAGTGTAGTTTGGATCGACAGGATAGTGAGGGAAATTCGGCGTTGTAAGTGAAGAAATTTCGGAAGTTGGTCCGCTAGCTAAACGGGGAAGAGCTCAGTTTTTCATCACTAGCAGACCAACATTGGTCTGCTAAATAGCGATTTCGCGAAAAACATTGTGATGCTTCGTGTATCATTATTTACCACAAAACTTAACATTTGAGGTGGAAATCAGTAGGAAAATCTAATTTACTTTGAAGAATATAGCGGAAAATCTAATTTTTCTGTAAAAAACCCAAAAATTTTGACAAAATCGCAGAAAAACAAACGTTGGTCTGCTAGCTCATTCTCATCACTAGCAGACCAACGTTGGTCTGCTAGCGATTTTGCGTATCATTATATACTACAAAAGTCGACATTTGAGGTGGATATAAGTGAGAAAATCTAGTTTTCTTCAAAGAATCTAGCGGAAAACCTCATTTTTTCTAATTTTAGTGTAAAAACCCTAAATTTTCAAAAAAAATCGCAGAAGAACGAACGCTGGTCTGCTAGCTCAATGTTTCATCACTAGCAGACCAACGTTGGTCTGCTAGCTAATTTTTCTATTCTCCCCCAATTTGGGCCCCAAATTTCCAATCTATTTCAGACATCTCGCGTGTGACGAAGGCCGCACCGACGTGGCACTCCTTCTCGTGCATCGTGGCGCTGACATTGGACTCAACAACAACGAAAAACAAACACCGCTTCAGATGGTCAAGGATTCCGAATTACGTCAGAAGTTGAAGTTGTCGGTGACGCAGAAAAAGTGATGTATGGATGTGTGAGGCATAATTAATTTATTGATTTAATTGATCTTTTCGATGACATGATTCATTTATTGTTTCTCATTTTAAATATAAATAGAGATCAATTACCCATTTTGGACAAAAAGTGAAATTATAAGAAGGGAAAAAGTGAAAAATAAGAAACATTTTCAGATACTTTGGAACGATTTTTTCTGCGATAATATTCTCGAATCCCGGCTATCACATCGTGTGTAAGTGGTGTTGATCGAGTGGGAGCGTCTAAAATGAAAAAATTGTTTCAAAAAATAATGAAAATCTGTATTTACTTCTCGTCTCGAGATCCATATTTCGATCGAAGCGTGTTGGCCAGTCGTCGTCGGAAGCTTGACGATGACAGACAGAAGACGACGAAATTCAGACTTTTACCGATGACCACAAGGAATGAGGTTATTGTAGTCATGTGGTACCTGGAAAAGTTGGATTATTCGACATTTGGGTCTGCTAGCTATCAGTGTGCGCTGTCTTCTTATATGACCTGCCGACTTATAGCAATGATGCACGCGTGGCCTACCCGGGAAGAGGCGCGCCTCGGTCAAATGGTCGAGGGTTCGAGTTTTCGTGCTGATAATTTTTTTTGTTTTTTTTTGAAAGCATACCCATTAGCAGGCCTGCTTAAAAACACTCATACCACTTACCAATGCGCATCCAATCGCTCTTTTAGCAACGAATTCACTGTTAACACTACTGCCGAGGGAGCCTGGAATTTTGAAGATTAATTAATTAATTAAAATTTTAAAAATTAAACCTGTGTAATCGTGAATGACGTGACCACAGCGCATACTGTAACCGCCACTCGATGCTCGGTTCTTTGCTGTAGAATCTGATCAGAGTGCCGTCGGAACAATGTCCCCACAAATGGCAACGCCACGTCACCAGATTTTCGCATCCGTGCAGAAACACGTCCCAACGAAGCGTACATAAAAAATGAACGCTTTTTGACATAGTAGAGAAGCATCATGTTGAGAACGACTAGGAGTATCATTGGAAGGAAAACGACGAGTGCCGCGTTGGCAGCACGTGTGGCCGCTACGTAGGTACGAAGGGCGGGTGGAGAGATGTTGGTACGGTTGTTGGGCCATCTGGAATCGAGATTAATCGTGAAATAAAAGAAACAAAAAAGTTTGGCAGGGTCGGGGTGTCGAACCACGATAGCATTTTTCCAAAAGCAAACCTCTTCGCCACTACACCACAGGCACACCGAAGAAAGATGTGGCGGAGGGCGTACAAGAAAGCAAAGAAAAAAACTCACACATCCAAATTGACATCCAGACAAACTGCCATAATCTGCGACGCATTACAGAATGACTTGATGAAACAGTGATGGCTGACATGATTATAGAATGTGAGTGCAGCACAACATGACAGAAGAGTCAGGAGACCAGTTGTGAGCTTTCCACGGGATGGAGTGGTTAGCCGGTGGAGAGGCGACCGGACTCCAGCGACACGCTCGAAACAGACACCCACTACGAGCCTGAAATACTTTAGTTTTTTTTTGTAAAAAATGTATATTTTTTTGAATTTAAGAAGCTCCACTGACCAAATAGCGACAGCCGACGTCCAGTTTGCGAATGCTATCAGATGCATTTTGGAGGGTAGATATAAATATCGAAATGTGTAGTTGAAGGCGAATCGGTCAAAGTTTGCCAGGGAGTGAGGGATGATGAGGATAAGGAATGAGACATCACACACGGCTAAGCACGTTAGAAAGATGTTGGCTCTGGAATTTTTTTTAAATTTCAAAGATAATATTTTTCGGGAGATCAAGGACCCAACTTTGAACCATTTTTCTGCGTTCTATGTTAGTCTAGCATTAATTATTTTAAGGTTTTCAATTAGCCCAAGTCTAGATCTTCATTTTTAAAGTTGACAACTTTTTTGGACGGGCGGTCCCTAGAGAGTTACAGAGCAGCAAAGTTATTAACCGAAATTTGACCAACTTTATGAGCTCACCTACTTTAAGAGCTCATCACTCACCCTTTTCTGATCAAAACGTTCTAAATTTATATTCATTGTATAGATCAAATCTAGGGTTTCATTTTTGCAGTTGACAACTTTTTGATAGCTGTTCCCCCCACTGAGATACGCCCCTTTAAAGATTGGCATCGAGAGACGCAGAGAATGCAGACACGCACGCTTCTCTGCGTCTCTCCTCTCCTCTATTTTAGGTATCTGTGTTTAAAGCCGCATATCTCAGCGGAGTGAAGAGCTATCAAAAAGTTGTCAACTGCAAAAATGAAGCCCTAGATTTGATCTACACAACGAATGTAAATTTATTGCAATCGGGTGTGAAATGAGACCGTGACGGGGTCTTAAAATTGAGCATTTTTTGAACTGGAAATTCAATTAAATCTACAATTTCTCACCTCGACATAAAATCATTATTCACCAGAACCAATATCGTCAACGCATTTCCCACCACACCAAAAAGACATATCGGTGGGAACAAGACAGTGTAAAGGAACGCTTCTAAATTCGATCCGGATAGCCGGAGCTGTGATTCTGGAAGACAGAGAGAACTGGAATCCATTTAGTTGTAGTAGTTGATGGAGGAGGATGAGGACATCTGGAAAAATGGATAATGGGATGGAGATGATGGGGGGAAGAGGAAGGAAGTAAAAACGAGAAGGAAGGATATCTTCAAATTTTATGAGCACGAAAACTTTTATATTCACTTTTTATTCTCGGAAGAGAAGTGGAAGAGGAGAGGCGAGAGGGTTAGTAGCTAAGCAGACCCAGAATGGGTTAAGCAGACCAGAAACAGAAACCCCAAAATACAGTGACCAAGTTACACTGACAAAAAATTTTGTCAGTGTAACTTGGTCACTGTATTTTGTCACTGTAGTTATGACTACTTTTCCATAATTCAGCTCTCTCCAGTTGGGTCTGCTTAACATTTTCCATTTTCAATCTCAAAAAACCCCAAAAAAAAGTATCCAGAAGACGTTTGAAGAAGATGAATAAGGGAAAAGTAAACATTTGCTATTTGATGGAAAAAAAGATTTCGAGTGAAGATTAAAATGAAGATGTGACGCTTTTTCTCGTTGAAAACTTTCAGGAATGAGAGAAGGAGGCGGAGCCCCAGACAAGGTTTTTTGCTACAACAAGTTTGCACATGGGTGGTTTGAAACGGGAGGGGAGGGACAGCTGGACAAACAAATTTATGGACAGACAACATGTTACAAAAATTGGAAAATGGGGTCAAAGTCCGTATGAAACAACTAACAAATAACAAGTATAGATATGGGTTTTGATCTGGTATTTAATGTATAGAAAAAAGAAGACATCCGGAAAAACAGACATGTATGAAGAAATAAGAAAAGCAGGACGGAATTCGCGGCGTTAATAAGAAATTCAGATTTCTCAGGAATGTAAGATTCTGTGAAGACTAGAACTTCTAGAAAATGTGAGTACATAGAAAATTCCAGAAAATAGTAAAAAAAAAGCAATCTGAAAAAAATGGAATAAGAAAATTAGGCGATCAGATTTTAAGAGGGTGCCATTGTGCCACATAATCTACAACTTTGAAAAGCAATGTTCATAAATTCTAGAGTCCCCAACTTTAAAGTCTTTTTTTGTGATTTTCATGTCAGACTACTATTTGATATGTTTACATTTTCAGATAGCTCTAATCTAGATCTTTATTTTTGTAGTTGCCCACTTTTTTGTACGGGCGGTCCCAAGAGAGTTCCAGAGCAATGAAGTTAATAATGTACGAAACCCGTTATTACAAACCTGCAGCAACCAAACGAAATTTCGTAAATCTACAATGACCAAGTCTCGTAAACCTACCCTAGAACCTTTGTAAACCGATTTTACCTTCCGTAAATCTACACTGAGCTCTGTAAATCCACAAATAGCTCTGACTCTCCTCTAAGAAGTCCTTTCTGCACCCACTAAAACTCAATAAAGTCAATAAAATAAAAGATATCAGATTTAAAAGTAAAAGTGTAAACATTTTAGGGGTGGTCCCCTCTCGACAACAACAAAATAAGATAGAGAGACCTCATCTAATTTGCCCTTGAGGCCTTTGCCAAAGTGCATTTCTTTGCAGGAGAGGGGGATTCTCGAAGAAAATGAAGGAAAACGGAGGGGAGAAGGGTTCTCAGGAGACCGGAGACTAGATAGAAATTATTACACAAAAATGATGAAATGTGTGTATGTAGGTCATGTTGAAATTTGTAAAAATTATTTGTTTTTAAAGATGATAAGTGGAGAAGATATATACATGAGCTGGACAGAATCTACAATGACCAAGAAGTCTTGTAAATCTACCAGACACCCCTCAACCTACAGACTAACTACCCAACCTAAACACTACTTTTTGATGTTGATGACCCTATTGTCTCCATTTTGTATTTGAGTTTCCGCTTACTTCTTGTTAGGTGTCTTTTTGAAACAAACAGTAGTTTCCCCTACCAGGCAGAATGGTTTCGAGCTAGATGTCTGAGATGGGCATTCTTTGAAGTTGGTGAGTTGGAACACGTGACAGTGTCTAAGACTCCATAAGAGATACTTGAGAAATAGCGTTTTGAGAAGAATGAAGGTCAAAAAGATAACAATAAGGTTGAAAAAATTGAAATGGGCTCACTAAGGGAAGGTCATGGAGTTCCTATATCATTGGAAAGCTGGGAAAACGCTGATTTAAAATATGTATTCAGTTTTTGTCCTAGCCGTCTGGTATTCGAGAAAAACTAGGTCAAAGTTCCGACTTTTTACGGAGGGCGCCCAATCAGAACCGTCATACCTAGTTTAGATGTTTACCACCTTTAAAGACCAATATCTCAAAAGTGGGCGGAGCTAGCAAAAAGTTGTTAACTACAAAAATGATGCTTTACTTGTGATCTTTTGTAAATGATTTAAATAAAATTTCAAAACTTTCTTTAATCGATTCTACCAGTTGTGATCCGGCCGGTTCTAAATCGGAAAGTTTTGATTCGGGAGGTTTGGTTATAAGTAAAGTGACTGAAATAACAACGTCTGGACAAACCGATACAGCGAAGAAAATAATAAAGCAGAAATTATGAGGATTCTAAATCTGTATTCATATTCTGAAAACTAACATTCTCAAAATCTGAAACACAGGCTATTATCCCCAAAAAAAGTTGAAAAAAGCGTCTTTCATTAGACTTCTCTTCTTCTTCTGTTTGTATGGTAGGACGGAGGGACACAATACGTGGAAACAGAACAGGCTCTTTTTGGTTTTGAACAGTTGTGTAAATATGAAATAGGAGAGAGAAAAAGGAAGGCGGTGGGGGAGGAACAATGCGTCCGAATTCATTTGTTTCCAATTTTTGGGCGAAATTTTAAGGAACCGAAAATTCACACGAGATCCTCGTTAATCTACAAGTATACAGGAACTGGACCTCGGAAATCCTTTCTCGTAAATCTACATAAGGCTTCCGTAAATCCACACAAGAATCGTCTAGGTACCGTAAGCAACTACCACAGTAAAACGACATAAGAACCCTGTAAATCTACACAATAGGTACCGCAAGCTTACCCAAGAACATCGTGAATCTAGAAATGATATTCGTAAACCTACACAAACGTAAACCTACATAAGGATTTAGTAAATCTACAAACGACTCCCGAAAACCTACCCAGGACCACTATAGTAAACTTTTTGAACACTTCTCTTCACCAAAACCAAAAAACTACAACAATAACATAAACGGAATACACATTCGTAAAAAAAACTCCGTTTTTCTTCTTCTAAATTGGATTTTAAGGTGAGGATGATGTGGAGGGAGCTGGAAGAAGCAGAAGAAAGAGAGTGAGGGAGATAAAAAATTGAATTTGAATGTAGATGTGTCTTTTTCAGGAAAGGAGGGAGGGGAGGAGGAGGATATCCTTTTATTGTGGAGAAAAGAAAACAGAATAATACACCAAAGATTGAAAAGATATAGCATAGTACTAGCAGACCTAAAACTAATAGTTTCGGGTTAGTGTGAATGAGAACTGAAAATTCCCAACTACGAGAATGTAGCCCTTGAAATTCTGTACCTTTTACTAATTGGAAGTTTGCGCCTAGCTCCGCCCAGTTTTGAGATACAACCATTTGAAGTTTTGGAGAGAGACAGAGAAACGAGAGTGTCTCGTTGTCTATACTCTCCAGGTGCGTAGATTTACTGAATGGCTCTAGCGTCTCTTAGGTCGTACAGCAATATCTTCATGACTCTTGACACTAAAAACTAAACTAAAAAACGGGGGCCCTTCCCTCCTTAGCTATAAAAAATTTATGCCCTCTTTCTGTTCTGTTCTTTGTGGTTCCTAGTGTTTTTTGGCATTTTGTACGTCATAAAACTCCTGAGAAAAGCGGGTGTGTGTTCCACGTAACATGATTCCATTTTTTTCGTTTTTTCAGGGTGAGCGGGTACAAATTGTTACAAGTTGTGTTTGATAAACAACTGGGGTGTCTCGTAAATGTACACTAGCTCGCCCCGAAAATTTTCATAGACTTGGAAACTTTTGAAATGCCAAGAAATACTGTTATGAATTAGTTTCGTAAATCTACAATGACCAAGTCCCGTAAATCTACAAAGGGGTGTATCTCAAAACTGGGCGGAGCTAGGGTTAATTTTCTAATTAGTAAAATGTACAGAATTTCAAGGGCTACATTTTTATAATTGACAATTTTTAGGTAGCTGCTCCCACTTTTAAGATACACCCATTTGAAGTTTTGGAGAAACGCAGAGAAACGAGGGTGTCTCGTTGTCTGCGTCTCTCCGAAATGTTAAAGAGAGTTCTTAAAACTCATCGGAGCTAGGAGCAATTGTCCAATTAATAAAATGTACAGACTTTCAAGGGCTTCATTTTCAGAGTTGGGAATTTCCAGTCTACCCGTAATCATAAGGAGTTGTTATTCATTAGAGTAAGAAAACGAGAAAATGCGCAAAAAACTTGTCCGAGAGGACTACACGGAAAATCTTCCACCTTGGCTCATTTTGGGTCAGGAGAACAGGAATTGTAGCAACATTTAGCATATACATCGTCAATAATGAAAGTTTCTTAGAATTCGCTGAACTATCGGAAAAAGGATCTGAAATAAAAAATATGAGACTTTTTCCAAAAAATTTTCGAAGGTACTATAGACAAGCTTCGTAAGTCTGAATTCATTAAAAAATGAGACAAATTTCAAAATTTAACTGAAAAACTGGACCACCATCAGCTGATGATTTTCAATCTCAAGACTCCTCACACCAGGGAGAAGATTAATAGGTTTTTCAAAAGAGAGAAAGGAGCAAATTGGATAAGTGAGAAAAGAGAGAGAGAATCACACTAAACTTGATGGATTATTATGAGATGAAGAACGAAGAGAAGGGAAAACAAAGCACCTACGAGGTGAGGGTGGAAGAAAATAGAAGAAGATATTTGATAGGGGGAGGGTCCAGAAGAGAACAAAGATTCTGAGGGGAGAGGGACATCCGGACAGACAGAAATGTTGGCTAGAAACTGAAAAATGTCTTATTCAAAAGCTTCAAAGTCCTTGAAAATCTTATTAGTTAGTCGGTGTCTCTGCGCATTCGACGCGCCGACGGCGCACCAGACTACTCAGAAATGTGAAATGACTATTGAAAGTAACCTAGAAACTCTTCAGAATGTCAGGCGCGCCAAAAGCGCTCCAGTTTATATGGAACTGTAAAACAAGGCACTGTCCTAACTAGACGCGCCGTCGGCGCCCCAGACAACCTGGAAAAAGTCTAAGAACACTTAGGCTTGTTTCGAAATGTCAGACGCGCCGAAGGCGCTCCAGCTATTTTCAGAAAGTTTATTGACTATTAAGTAACTAATCATTGAGCCAGTCATCTCTTAAGAATAGAAAACGCGTCACTGGTACGCCAGCCACTATCAATATTACTACTACTAACGCCTTCAGTTTTCAAGAAAAAAGTTAATCTTTTTGAAAATTCTGTCTTCTTTTAGTCTCCCTCTTTTCTAGAGAAACAACAACAAAACAAGGAAAACAAAACAATAATTCTCCTCCTTCTCGCCCCTGGTGTCTTGTTCTAGAGGGGGGAATAAAATAAATTTTGGGAAAAAAATGAAATAGGAAAAGGCTTCAGGAAGTCTCGAGAAATATGGTTTTTGGCTTCTTGGGGGATGATAAATGGATAAAATAAGGTGTGAATAAACAAGGAAATTTAGAAAAGGATCAGAATGAAAAGTGATGTTTTAGAAAGGAGAACAAGAAAACGAAGCCTTCCAAAATTTTTTTGACAAATCAAAAACGGAAAAGGATCAAACTTTTCTATGGTTTCAATGCATATAGGTAAAGAATAATGAAAAAGAAAATCTTTAAAAAATTCTCAAGACGAATTGATGCTGGTTGGTGTTTAGAAGGTACTAAAATTCAAGAATGAAACTGGGCCGCCTTCGGCGCGTTTTACACAACCAATTTAGGCATTCCTAGGTACAATCAAATGTTCATAGACAATCCTTTTTCCATTTTGAGGTGTACTGGCGTACCTTCGGCTCGTTTATTAGCATAACCGGGATCCGGTACATAATTCACCACAACTATACGAAAAAAGGAAATAATTTCAACTTCAACTATATTTTTCTCTCGCTCTCTTTCTAAAAACTACTGAGCATTGAGAAAGATAAAAAGGGATAAGAGAGAACCTGTCAAGAGGTTTGCGGATACCGGATAGAGGGGGTCGACTCGCGGAAAGAGAGAGAGCATATGAGCACTTTTTCAACTACTGCTGACTGCCGCAAAGTGATGACACATAGAGGGGGGAGGAGAGGAACGGAAAGTGATAAAGAGATGTATGAAAGTATGTACTAATAGTGAGGATGATGATGATGGGTGTGGAGTGATGACAATTGGTTTGACATGGGGGGAGAGGGTAGAGTGGAGTTCTCAAAAAGTCAAAAATGGAACCGAATATAGAAAATTTTGAAGAAATTCTTATAACTGTGTAAATCTACAATGACCAATACCTCAGAACAGTGAAAAATGTATCCCATTTTGTGTAATTTAGTTATGAACGCCGAGCATTAACATGGGAAGGGGCAATGCAGAACTACCTTAAAGCGGCAGGAATAATGTTTTGGCTCCCTGCAAGATTTAGCTTAATATAATTGCAAAAACTGATTGTTCAGGGTTATAATAGTCACTGTTGACGTTTATAGCTCTTTGGATGTATTGATCAATTCGAGATATTCACTTGACTTTTTTCCTCAAACGTTTATCGCCCATAACATTGTGGTCTGGCAGACTTATCTCTTGAATTTGCACAAAGCAGTAGGATTTTGAAAATGGCTCTACATCTAAAGAGAAGTATTGATTGATTAGAATTAAATTAAACAAAAACTCAAAAACGATAGTGTTCCCAACATTTTAGCACCTACTAAGGTCACACGGCGTCCCCCTACTACTACTTTCTTAAAAGTTCAAAAATTAAACGGAAATTAGGTCACAAGTACTTCCCGGGTAGTGGGTGGTGTGTTGTTTATTTTTATTCCTTAAGGTTAGAGGGTTGAACTTTTTGAATTGGAAAAAAATATATTTAGATACCTCCAAACTATATACCGATACCTGAGTATCAATAAAATTTTTAAATTCTTTTCTCTCTTTCTTCTGGGGTGCCTTTGGCGCGAGTTTTCATTTTTCTGGGTAAAACACCAATAATTGTTACATATAACTAGAATAATAATAATAATAAAAGTGACTTCTCCCTTCCCTCCCCCATTCTACTTTATTCCAATTTCCTCTCTCTATTTTTTTCTCACGGCGATCATCACCAGACACTTCTCCTTATTCTTCTACTACTACTACTATACGATTTCAATCTGGCCTGTCAACATTATTATTATTTTTAAAAATTGGTGGCAGAGGGCATTTTTTTGATGTAGTTTGATTTGGTAGAAGAGGGGAAAATGGGGAGAAACAGTGTTTGGGACATTTCCTTATGTAGATTTACGAAACTTGGTAATTGTAGATTTACGCAACAAATATAGTGTAGATATACGGAGATGTTTGTGGATTTACGAAACTCAATTTGGTTGCTGCAGGTTTACATACTAAACCAATGGTTGATAACTTTTCTGCTCTGTAACTCTCTAGAGACCGCCCGTGCAAAAAGTGGTACAAAAACGAAGATCTAGGTTATACCTTTCTAAAAAACAAACTGCAGTATTTACAGAGTCCGTGTTAGTGTAGATTTACGGAGGCTCTTGTGTAGATTTACAGGTGAACACATCAAAGGGATGATTACAAAAATTACAACAAAAAAAAACAAAATTCTTTCAATTAGTCGTAATCAGCAATATCTAATCTTCCTAGATCATCCAGAGAAAACGCGTCAAAGTCACCCCAGAAGCAAACGAATTCTTGAAAATGTGTTAAACAAGAAGAGAACAAATAACTTGGGTTCTTCTTCCTTTTTGGAATTTCTTTGATTCCCAAAAGACCTCAGAATTGTTAAAGAAGGATGCGTGTTCCCACTTCTTGTTGTTTTTTCTGTTTTCAGTACATATTTAATGGTTGTTTTTTGTGTTGTTAACATGTTGAAATATTGGAATAAAAATTGGAATGAGGGGGGGGATTAGGAAAAGGAGGAAGGAGAATATGGAATGGATGATAAATGATGTTGATTATGTTAAACGAAGTATACTTCGGAGGAACCGGGAATTCGAGGGAAAACCTTGAAAAATATAAAAAATAGTGAGAGACAGGACTTTATACGAACCTGGCCTACCCAAGCACACAATGTAACATACAAAAATCTAACGGTTTCCGGCGTAAAGTCGCTCCAACAGTTGGCGCGGCGTCCAAAATATGAAACGCGACGCGCACGCAACGCGACTCAAAAAAACATTCAGAGTTTGTTCGATTGTCAGGAGCTAGCAGACCAAGAGGAACAAATCAAAAAAGAGTAATAGAGTGAATGAGTGTCTCTCATAAATCGAATCAAAAAGCCATCTGACCACTGCGAGGAGATTGCAATTATCTAATTAGTGAACATGAGAGGGGAGGATTGACTTTTGGTTGTAGGAGGATCTGAAAATTAAAGTGTTCTCGGTGAAAATGGAAACATTTATTTCAACTATGAAAAAACAAAACTTTCTTTAAACAAGATGTCTGTCTCCAAAGCACAACCGGAACCTTTTACGTTCTGAATGATTTGGACTCATCTTTGAGTAGTTTGAGAATATTGAAAACGCGTCAAAGGTGCACCAGACTCGAGTCATCGTTTTATATTCTTCCTGACGCACTTTTGAAGCGTTCAAAATGACCGATATTACGGTTTTTGCGGGGCCTGGCGTTTCTTTGACGCCTTTGAAGTCAAACATTTGAATTTTATCTCTTTCAGAGCGAAATGTTCAGATTTTCAGCAATTCTTAAAGAACAAGGAAGCTCAAATAGTCATAAATTGTCATTTTTGAAAGAAATTAAAGTACCATGCACAGACACGTTGTTTACCACGCTCTGGCTCATAAACATTAGCCGTCCTACGAGTTACGTGTCGGCCCGCGTCGGCCCGGTTTGCAAGTATGATAATGTTCTACTGACTACGGTACGGTACCTGACCACAAAAGTTATTGTTGAAACCACCAAATTTCAAGACGTGTCTCGATGTTTAAATGGGTCGATTTGTGTAAATTCAACACTGAGCTCCAATTTTATAGTGAACATCGTTTTTTGTATTTGAAATCCCTCAATGCCCTGAAAATTTGATTCACAACCAATCTATTCCCCCATTCTTGAGTCAGAACTTGATGACGTGGCTATTCAGTTTTTTGGACCTCCTCCTCTTCCTGAATACCTCATTAAAGGTTTTGTCGAGACGAGTCACTACTCCATTCAAATCTAAACCTATTCAAAATTAAGTGTCAATTGGAGAGAAGGGAAGTCGAGTGAGTGCTCATCTTTTCTATCTGGTCAAAGATTTCTTCATTTTTTCGTTTTTGAGAGAAATATGTATTATCCGCCCTTCTCAAGGTGTCCTTCCGACCCTTCACAATCGAATCATTGATGTGGAAGGAATCAAAATGTATTTCCCTTTCTATTCTTCAGGAAGGGGAATATAAATTTGAGGAAGGAAGGAAGAAGAAAAAACCAAAAGTCGATATTTCTTTTTAGTTTCATATATGTATACCCTTTTCTGGATTACTTTGCAGTTCTTACATCTGCGCTCCATTGAAACACTGTGTCTGTTTTTTTCCGAGTCTTTCAATTTCTCACACTATTTTTTTGGTTTTGGTAGAGCGCAGTTGTAGGAAGTATGCCGTGCTAATATAGTTTTTACTCCAGATACCAATTTTCAGGAAGCTGACAACAAGAAAGCTTTCGAAAATCCAAACATCTATTTGTACCTCTCTGGACTTTAGAAAACCTGGAGCCTCGAAAATTTCAAAACAGATTCCAAACTATACATGTTTCAATGTCACATATTACCTCCAGATGACTTCTCCCGGAGTCACTTGTCTAGACATAGTATACTCCCTCTAAGGGAGCATGGTTAGGATTTTTTAAATTTTATTATTAGAAGCTCCTAATGTTAATGGTCTCGAAGGATCCGGATGCTTCGGTTACTTTTTTCCTGATATCGAAAAATCTGACTTCTAAGATATATCTTAGTTTCTGAATCCGTTTTGAGCAGTGTTTCTTCTCGGATTAGGCTGAGAAGAATGTGTCATCAATCTAAGCCAAATCGGATTGCTCATTCAGAATCAACATTCAAGTTATTCTAGACCAGTTTATATGCGCAGTGTCTGATATTCTCCAGGTAAGACCTTTAATATAGTTCCCTTCTTCCGTTAACTGGAATCTGCAATCTGAATGTGTGAGTGTTGTTTCAAACCATTTTTATTAAAGTCATGACGATTTGAGATAACCTTTTTATATAATAACTACATGAGCATTTGCCTAATTTTTCTTTTGGAATCAGCAGGGTCGAAAGTATCTATGGTCCAATTTATATAGAAAAAGTTAAACTTGATGAACTTCCCTTCTTGAAAGATCGTACAGCAGTAACGAATTGTTGAACCGAGACTGGACAACATAAGAAATTGGGGTAAGGAAACTATTAAAGTCCACAATTGTCAGAATTCAATACCACCCAGGAGACAGTACCCCATAACTAAAAAATCCGAAAACAATACGAATTCTAGAATATATATCATTCGTATCCCTTTTTCATCCTAAAAAAATCGTATAGTTCTTTTTTTCGTACCTGATAAATAATTAGAACGGGTCTTCAAAATATATGGTTATTTTTCATTAGGAAAAACAACTATAGCTCCCTGGGTGATTTTGTACCTGTTCAGGGGGCGGAACGTGTCAGATTTAGTATAAATATAAATACTTGGGTCTGCGTGTATCAATAACAATAAGCAGGTACGTCTATACCGTTTTACCCTACGTAAATCGTTTTACCTTACGTAAATCGACACCAGCTTGTTTGTCTATATGTGCTTCGTAATCTCCGGATGTCTTAGAGGCTTCTTGAGTCGCATTTTACATAGTTTCTAGTCTCAGTTCCCTCATTTGAATTTTTTTTGTCCGGAATATCAAAATTTCAGACTTGACCTAAAATTTTTTCAGACTGAAAATAGGCAAAATGAGGAGGTGGTTTTAATTTTGTTTTCCTCCTTCTGATAATTATACCCCTCCCTCTAATCATACCTTTTTCAAATTCGAGAAGTTTTCTTCAAACATTTTTTTCTCCTCCTAAACTTATCCATCCCCCTCTCTCAAGAGAGATCATAAAACAAGTTGTAGGTCTCCTTGTCGGGGGCAAAATTCAATTTCTACTCGTCGTCGAATAACGGAGAGAGAGAAGGATCACTTTCTAATCAGAAGAAGTGGAAGGGCCCTCCTCGAAATTTTTTTTTGATTTTTACACGACTACATTTCTTCACATTTATTCACTACAACTATTTCTATCTCTTCTTTTCTTTTCTTCCTGAAGTTTCCTTTTTACACCATCAAGCGCGTCTTTGGCGCGTTCATAGCCAGACGTTTGCGCTGTCTGGGGTGTCGTGAGCGCGTTTTTCTTTTTTGTATCTTTCAATATAAACCAGTTTGTACCAGTTCTTACTCGGGTCAGTTCATTCTCTAACTGAAATCCAAAGATCTCTTCCATATGACCCGTCAAAAAGCTACAAAATAGGCATCCATCGGGGGAAAATAAATGTACCTTGTATGTGAGAAGTGCACAAAAACAAAATTGTGTCTTCTCCATCTCCTCCTTTTTTCTTGTTTATCCAATTTCATGTGTTCGGTTTCTTCTCCTCGCCGGATTTCAGCCCTTTCTACTTTCATTTTGAATCTATTTCTCTTTTTTTCATATTGGAATAATTTGAACCGAGAAAAAATGAAAAAGAGAAGAAGAAGATTTAGTGGAAAACCAATTTCTAAAAATTCGGTTCTAAATATAATGAAACTAGAGCCTTCTAGTTTCCATGACTTTGTTTATGCAAGTTAGCTTTCTAAATTAGATTAGAGTTATGCAATTCCATATCTTAATAGAAATACGGGAGCATGTTTTTAAATTAGAATTTTTTGACTGGCTTTAGTCGTGCTACTTCTAGAAACAGGAATTCCGTCAAGTTAAAAAGAAAATAATTTTGAATTATTGAAATCTGTAATTGAATAATTTGTTTCAAAACAAGTGGTATTTTCTAGATCACTCATCTGGAAACCTGAAAGCTGATTTAATTACGTATTCAATAACCCATGTCATAATAAATTACTTTCCAATTTTAATTACTTCCCAGTCTTTTCTTCATGTCCTTAACCTATGTTCAATGCCAAAACCCCCATTTCATTCTAGAACGATCAGAAAATACTACTAACCTTATTCATTCTAAATTACAACCTACAAATGTCATATCTCGTTTAAAAATTTGGTTCAAAAAATTTAGATTTTTAAAAGTTTACTACACACAACCTTTGAATTAAGCTTGTAGACATTTTGGAAGCTCTAAAATAAAAAAAAGTGAGGTCTTAGAAGGTTGCTCAGGGTTAGGGTTAGGACCGAGGTGTCGGTTGTGATGTTTTCACTTTCATACTTCAAGAATTTTCTGAATTCAGTGCACATCCCGCTGTGAGTGAGTGGCGTTAAGTGAAATGGCCGGAGAATTGGGCCGTGTTGACAAAATGAAAACCGTCAGTTTTATCTCAAACCCACTGTTTTCTTATGTAATCGACCAATTTGAGAATTCAGTATTCAAAAAGTATAAAGTACACATTGCTCCTGCAATCCTTCTGAAGCCGTTATTCTTAGTTTTTCTTTCGTAGACATTTTTTGTACTCCAAAATATCCAGTGTTCTTTCTGAAACACACTTTTATCACTTCCTATTCATCCTCTCTTCTATTCCTTTACTATCAATTGACACATCTTTTCTGAAAAAGTTCAAATGTGCTCCGTCATAATGCATGCCACCATGACCCTGATATATTGACGAAAACAAGAAATAAATCTGATCTAATCGGTTTCTGGAACACCTAGAGGAGAGCGGTGTTCCTTATTAGAACACACACGTCTTCATTCTAAGTAGTTATAAGATTAGGATTAGGCTTATTGACACGGCACTTCCTGATTTATTACTACTCTTATGTATTCATAAGGCTGGGGTCTCCCCGTTCTCCAGAATATGAATTTTTATAAAATTTGTAAGAAACTACCTATTTTCAAGGAAAAGAACGCCACCTTCTAGGTTGTCATGAAATATTTATATGTTTTTCTTTTTTCTTGCTAGCAGATTTTTAATCAAAAATTTACTCATTTCATTTTCAAGTGAGAAGGTGGAGAATTCCTTGATTCCTGGTGTTTTATCTACATGGAAGTCATTTTTTATTCAAAATGTTTTTTGGGTTTTGAAAGATTTAGGTCCTGGTGGCAGACTTGAACTTATAAGCTTACCCAGAGTAGGCTCAACTTGTAAAGGATACCCATATTGTTAGGCACTCTAAATCGGTCCCAAAAATTTGAACAGAGCCAAGGGTCTGGACAAACGGACGCATAGACAGACTGGCATAGACTTCACCTGACAAAATTTCAAAACAGACTAGTTTCAGACACAAAGAGTGCTTAGGTTATAAGCAGACCAAACATAATTTTTAGTCTAGCAGCCTCCAAAGCGACATCTGAATGTATATTTTTTAATGAACTTTGTCGTATCAGAAAATCTTTTGTACTCTTCGACCAATACAATTTTTCCTTCAAAATCCTCTTCGACACTCTATCTGATGACGTTCAAAACTTCAAAAACCTAGAAGACGTCCCCTCCTCTCCTGAGTCCACAATTCTTCCTCTCTCTCTCTCTCTCTTTCTTTTTTCTTTTTTTTCCAGTGGAGTCATCGGAAGGCACTCTCTTACTCTCATATACTCTACTGATCTTGATTTACGACCTGATTTGAGGAAGATTTTCCATTCTTTTCTCTCTTTTTAGGTTCCTTCTTCTTTTTTCTTTCTTCGGAAGCATTTTTTTGGGAAGCTTTGGTCTTTGAGGTTTAGAAAAAGGAGAATTTTGTTAGTCATTTAATAAAAAAAGAACTTTCAAAGATAGTGAAAGGATTAAAAATTCAACTTTTGAGTCACAAGGTGGTCTAGGGTCTAAAACGAAATTTTTGGGAATATTGTCCGTATTCTTTTATTCCATTTCAATTTAATAGTTGTGGGCGCCTAAGGCGCGACAACTTAATGACTCGGTGCTACTAAATACGCTGATTTCCAGTAGCATATTCATTTTCTGCCTGCTCCTCAGGAAATTAAACAATTTTCAATGTTCAAAACTGGTGTCTTGTGTATCTGAATAACATTCATTCAGTTGGTCTGAGTTATACATACATATGTAGCTTAATTGGCTCTAAGACACTAATTAACTTTTAATTTCCTATAATTCTTGACTCATGGATTAAATGGACCATCTTTGTTCTATGTTTTATCAAAAACTTCTACAAATTATATAATTTTCCCGCCTTTCCATGCGTTCTCATGTCAAATGCATACCTTGGAATGAGTCAAGCCCATCCCACGCATTCCAGAGACCGGCCTTAATTTGCAATAACCAAATTTCATAATTTTTTACTACGATGCTGATCTGGGTCTCAAAACATGTTAAAGCCTTGTGCCTGATCAGATGTCCATCCGTGAAATTAGATTACCCTTTGTTCGTTTGTCTGGTGATGTCTGAGAATTAGTAAGCACCCATGAGTCAGAATTCCATGGTAGTTCTAAAACGGTGTGGTTTTTAAAACGGGCGGTTTTAATACAACTGTAGTTCTAATGGTTCTAATACGCAGGCCCTGTTTTTAGATAGCATTTATCAATTATGCCATTTAGATACCCAGTTAATTTTCAACCAAATTTCCATAATTTCAATTTCAAAACCTTTTTCTCATTTTCCTCCTTCCCATGTTCATTTCATCAAAAGAGTCACGACCAGCAAATAAATCTGTCATCTTCTTCTCCCCTTCTTCTAAAAACAAAATAAAAGAAAATTGTTGTTCCAGCAGAGAGTCGTCTAGTCACTCCCTCCCCTCTACGAGCCTTTTTTTGTGTAGTGTCTTCATGTTGGGGGAAGATATGAACAATTTGGTAGTGTGTGTGTGGTGTATGTACAATGAGAGACACGGGGGCCTTCTATTTTATTCACTTCTTCTGTTTTTTCTCAGATTCTTTTTGTTGTCATGTTCAGTGTTTTGGGGTGTGACTAATAATATCTAGATTTCTTTAGGTTTTCTAGTCTGCGGTCTGTTCAACAGACCTGTGGTAGCATGAAGCATAGTCCTGAAAACATAAATTTCAACTCGTAAAGGTCTAGGAAATGAACTTAGAAAAAAGTTACACTGACAATTTTCACTTACACTGACCTAAGTTTCTAGACAGCTCAGCTTCTCTGCAGCTCTCCATATACCCTTTTCCAGATCTCAATGTTAATCTTTGCTGACATCCAAACCTTCGTCATTTCTCAAAAAGGGTCTAGAAAGTGAGTTTTTCCTTTTTCACTGACATTTTCTACAGTACCCATGTTTAACGTTACTGTGACCAATTTTGAAAAATGGGCCCCACTAAGCAGCCCCATAACCAGACTGCGTCAGCTTGCTGGGGTCTGCTTAGAGCTTAAGCAGACCTAATTAGCCCAAGCAGACCCTGAAGTATACGGTCCTACTCTTGCCCTCTCCATATCAAGAACCAATTCTGATCCCACTGCACTCTTTCTATCTTGTCGTTTTTATATATTTTTCGTCTCTGATCATCAAAATTTTGTATATGCAAGAGTCCAATATTTTTGTATTATTCTATTTTGCATTTTCTCTGTTTTGACACGTACTATTTCGTTCTTTTTGACTCATTCTACTTTCATTCTTATTTGACATCTACATTTTGTACATGAGTTATACTTTTAGATGACGTAGGACTCATATATATCTGGCGCACCTTTGGCGTTATAAGTTGCTTAAAACGGTTCCGTGATTTTACAGGCTTTTTTATAATACCTTGTCTTAGCAAATTGAATCACAAGCTCTGAAAACATGGCTCTGAGAAAATTTCTGAAATTTTAGATTTAATAATTTTTTCCAAACTCAACCAAATCAGTTCCTGAGAAAAAGAGTCTTCTACAAGAACCCTTCCCATAAAATTGTTTTGAATTTTTCTTATTATTAAGAATCCTTTTTTCGGCTCCATGGGGGTCCTCCTGCTCCCCCCTATGTCATATCGGAACGGATATCCCCCTACTAAAACCAGATTATTATTTTATTATGTGCTCGCCAGTCGTTCTCTTATTATTTTTTTCTATTTCTTGTTCCTTTTCCTGTCTACTAGGAAAGGTTCCCTGTCTATTCATTTTCTGATTATCAGAAAAAAAAGCTGCAAAAATGTCTGATCCTTTGGAATTTTGTGGGTGGATTTTTAGAAGAGAGAGTGCTTGAGCAACAAAGAAATCCACTTGACTTCTCATTCTTAGTCCGTTTAAGGTTAGGGAGTCACATGATGAGATGTTTTGTTTTGAAAGTATGTGTAGGTTGACTTGTGGAAATTTGCATTCTAAAAAAGTAGACGCACCTTCACACCAATCCGACACGGTGTCGTGAACCGATAATAATCATGAACAGTTTAGCGGCTGCCTTCTCTCCGTCTCTATCTCTCTCACCGGGTAAAAAATCGCCGATATCGCAAGAACCTGAATGGAAGATCACATATTTTTTAGGTTTTACCTCTTTTAAACCCATTTTTTGAAACTTGTCAGCTGTTACACTGACAATTCTTACTTACAATGACAACTTTTGCTTACACTGACAATTTTTTAATACGATAACTTTTTTCCAAGTATTACCAACAGATGTCGTTTTTGAAACGGGTGCGGATAGCGGAATTTCTCTCAAACCTTATTACCATAACCCAATATTTTACTTCTATAACTGGCGTACCCAGCTTGTGGGCGGGGCCACCCGACTAGCTCACAATGAGACTGATAATCTTCTAGTCATTTTTTTTTTAAATCAGAACGTGATCCATTCAGTTTCATCCAAGCTCCCATCATTGTGTATCTATACGCCTCAAGATTCTTGGTCTTCGACATCATTTTATCCGCTTCACTCTGATATTTGTATCCATTTTCGTCATTGCCTGACTCTGACTCATTTTGATCCATTTTTATCCCTCCTCCAGATCATTCTTTTGTTTTCTTTTTGCTTTTTTATTCATTTCTCAACATTTTTATTCTGATTTTAAATTTGCAGGCTAGTTTCCATAACCTAATCATGAACAAAAACGACATAATCATCGCTATTCAAACCGTCAACACTATCGCTTATGTTGTCACGATTATCATTGGAATTGGCGGGAATTTTTGGGTTTCTTGGAAGGTAAATCTCCTACATACTTTAAAGGCGCATAGGTACTCGGCATGATTATATTTTTCTAAAAGCTCATGACCTCAGGAATCCAATAAATACAAATTCCAGGTCGGTGTAGTATTCCTATTCGACAAAACTTCCGTCCCTCGAAACATCGTCATGCTCATCCTATTCATTTGTGTTGCTGATCTACTCGTACTACTCCACTTGATTCTTTACGTACACTTTCAATTCCACCAACAATGGATCTTCGGGACCTATGTTTGCAAAGTGAGTCCCCGCACCCCCTCTTACCACATTCTGTAAATTTACAATTTTCAGTCATTCTTCATAATCGAGGTGGTCAACAAGTTGGTCATCCCATTGGCTCTTCTCCTCATTAGTCGGGAATCCTATGAATCTGTACGGATGACGTCACACAAATGTGCAAAGAAGGGGTTGAACCCGAGATTCTTTTTCTTTAGGATGTACGCGGGAATGGCGTCATGCGCTGTTGTTATGATGCTGGTGAGTTTACAAGCTGTATAACCAACGAAGAAATTGTAAATGACAAAAATGTTCGACAACTTTAGAAAATTTCCAAGTTTTTGTGTACAGTGACAATTTTTGTTGCTTACACTGACAGTTTTATGAGATTTTTTTGCTAAACTTTGAGCTCAATTTTCTCGATTCGTAGAGGCGTTTAACGAAATTTGAAAACAGTTTTGGAAATCCCAGCCGATATCCTATCCAACTGTATAGGTCTCAACCCTTAACTCTATCTTGAATTGCGATTCTACCCTAGTTACACTGACAATTTATACTTACACTGACCCTAGTTTCTAGACTGCCAGTAGCTCTCTATACACCCTTTTTCCAGATCTCCGTGCTAATCTTTGCTGACATCCGAACCTTCGTCATTCCTCGAAGAGGAACGCCTACAGAGGTCACCGTTTGCAGTTTCCACCCCCCACATCCTTATGGTAACAAACACTCCAAAAAAAAAGTAAAAAATGAAAATATTGATTTTCTTCCAGCAACAATTTTCGACGTCCTTGCATTTGTGTTCGGTTATGTGTTCACCAGTGCCGCCTACGTCTATTTCTACCTGAGGGTACCGATGATATTGAAAAGAAGATACTCATCGATCAAGACCACTTCGAGCAGCTCAAACCGTATCAACTGCAACTCGATCCTCCGCATCCGTCGTACCGTAACCGCTTTCGTCATCGTCTACCTAGTATGCTGGACTCCTTACTGGTGCCTCTTCTGGCTTCTCTCATTTTTCCCGATTGCTAATAACTGGATGGTTGTGCTCTCCACGTTCACTCATCTCCTACCGTATATCTCATGTACCGCGTATCCAGTCATCCTGACCGCAATTAACAAAGGAATCCGAAGTGCTCACACCTCAATTATCTCTAGCCAGAAGAAAAAGTTTTTGACGATTCGTGCTGGTGCTTATCAGGTATAACCACGCCCCCCCCCTCCCCTACATTTCAAAAATTGAGAAATTTCAGATGATAACCGCGCAACTCGGGTTCGTACAAACCTGGCTGCGAGATGACACCAATGGTCAGCTGGCACCTACTATAATCCGTCCCCGTTGGAGCTCGTCTGGAAGTGTGGGCGTGTCCAAAGTGTGTGTAGATGAAGAAGAGCCAGAGCCACCGACTACACAGATCTTTTTGTAGAAAATTGTGAAATTTGATATGTTTTATATGAATCGGGTTTTTTTTCAATTTTTACAAAAAAAGGTTTTCAAGTCACACACTTAGGAAGTTTAACTATGGTGCAAATTAGTATTAACTACATTAATTCCATTCCGTACCGCCCTTCTCTCTGCTTCATTTCTCGCCTCTGTCTCTAGGATCTTGTCAAGATTCAGAAGTTGAAGACCCAGTTCGTCGAGGTCCCAGATGTGAAAGATGTCGATTTCACGGTGATTTTTGACGAAATCATTGCCGGCTGTCTGGAAATAGACACTGGAAACAGAAAAGGAAAGATAAACTCACAAAAATATTGCTAAGCATCAAGACGATTGCTCCGAATCTCTCTGCCGCTTTCTCCTCTCCTTTCTCCATGTAGTGAGCGTGAAGAGAATTTAGAACTCGGTTCACTTGTTGGGTTATCAAATGGCGTTTCGCTTCAGACACGTTTTCGAATCCTTAAAAGAATAAGGGGTGAAGCTGGACGGTTAAAGTAAAATCAGTTAGGAACATTTAGAATCGATTGAGGTCGCTTAAGATTAGCTAAGATCGCTGAAGATTAGTGAAGATCGGTTCAAATCGGTGTCGATCGGCTTAGAGCGGTTGACATCGGTCGATCTTACCCTATCTTAGCTTATCTTAGCCGATCTTGACCGATCTCAACCGATCTCAACCGATCTCAACCGATCTTAGCCAATCTTAACCGATCTTAGACAATTTTAACCAATAGTCTTTTTGCCACCGTGCCAACCGTTGTGATGTAGGCCACTCACCTCCCTGAAAACTAGCTAACGCCTTCAACGCGACAAACTCCTCAAAAGTGATATTCATGGCTTGCATCGCCGGCATAATCTCGTCAGTGATCTGCTTCATAATCGGCACATAGTACTTTCTCTTATTCTCCCCACTAATATCCGGCTCATCCTCCCATCCCACTCCCTTATGGTCAGCCGTGGATATAAATCCTCCATTCTGCATAATCAACTTGTCAGGCTCTCCGATTTGGAAGGTGAGGAAACTTGGGTCAAGGAGAAAGTGAATGAGTACAGCTTTTCGGAGAAGGGACATCCGGTCGAAATCGTCTAGCTCCTCGAACTCTGGCCAGATTTCCAACCACTCATGGACTAGCATTATATGAGTCTTGATACTAATTCGGAAATCATGAAATATCAACGGCTTGATGTCTTCTTTCCTATACGGACACTGCCTTGTCTTCCCCAATAGCGTGCCGACCGCTCTTCCACTAAATAGTAACCTCCTTTGCTCTCCCAATTTCATCTCTTGTTTAATGAAAACTGATAAAGTGTTTGGTTGAGGTCTTGGGGCCAAGGTCTCTGGAGGCGCTGGACTTGCAAACTCGGAAGTCATGGGGGATGGACCAGGTGTGCTAGTTAGGGGGGATGGACCGGGGGTGCTGAAGTTGGTGACGGTGGATCTGATGGAGCTGGCTGCCGAGATTTTGCGAGGGGTTGGGATTTTCTGAAAAAAAGAATATGGAGGGTAGAGAAGCAATCAGAATTTTTCAAGAAAGTAAAAATCCTCTTACTAAAGAAGTTCATGGAGTCAGTTTAGAGGTATGGGAGGTAACCTATGACATTGGATATCTCTGAGAAAACGCTGATTCCAAATGTGTATTCATTCTTCGCCCTCAATGTTTAATCTTCAAGAAAATCTTGGACAAAGTTCATAAAAATGACAAATTATTACATTTCACAAGCGAAAAATATTTCATTTTTTCCCAATTTTTGCGTGTAAAAAGGTAATCATTCTCTATTTTTCCGAACTTTGGCCTTTTTTTTCTCGAATATCAGACGTCAAGGGCAAGCACTGAATATATATTTGGAATCAGCGTTTTCTCAGCTTTCCAATGATATAGATAACTTCCCATATCTTCAAACTGACTTCATGACCCTAGTGAATTGATTCGTGTAAAAAACCTATAACTCACTATAAAATCTTCCAAATCCAATTTCTCTATATCGGAAGTACCACACGAACTATTTGAAAACGGAGTCCCTTCCGAATCCGACTCCAACTTTGGCACCTTGGGAGACGATATCGAAACCTCCACCACTAATTTCTGCTCGTCATCGGTTTGTGGCTGGACACTTGCAAACTTCTTATTCCGTTTAAGCCCAGATTTTGTGAAAAACGCTCTGCCAGTCTCCACGTTAGGCTTTTTGGGTTGAACACCGGCAGGTTTCATTCCAGATGCAAGGCATTTTTTGTATCGACAGCTTCGACAGATTTGGTGCATACCTAACATCACAAATATATTTATTCTCCCAATTAAAACTAACTCACTATAATGAACGACACATTGATCGAGAGTAGTGATACATTTAAAGCTTTTCGTCAATGCAACAGTCCTTCTGAAAAAGGCTGCACATGCCGAGCAAGATTGGGCTTCGAAATGGAAACCAGTCGCTTGAGCGCCACAAATCAGACATCTAGTGGAGGCAGGGGAGACCTGGGTGGATGATGAGGGTCCTAGAATCATAGAGTACGGTTTTTTCATGCTTTTCGCGTGCTAGAACTCCAAAACATGTCACTGTACTCAACATATGTGAACCGCCCATGTTGTTTTTTTGGGCTGAACATATCTAACCGCATGACTTTCAGTCTCTATGACTATACAAATGTCTGTCCGTATGTCCGTATGTCTGTGTGTCATGTATCCTTGAACCGACCTATGAGTACATATGTACCGCCTTTTACTGTTGTGTTTTAGGAGGCGCGCCTGGGAATCAAGTTTCTCATTCAATCTCATCAAAAAGTACCAAAAACTGGTAACAAAAACTCAAAATCCTGCGTCGGCCCAGGTCCGGATGACACTATTTGTGTGTATGTTTGTGTGTCCGTAGGTCCAATCGATCTGTCGTTTTGTGTGTCTGTTTGTCCAAATGTTTTAACAGGTGAAAAATCGAAAATGTGAGCAATCAACAGAAAAGAACAATTTCAAAGTTGTCATCTGATGCCTGTCTGTCTGTCTGCCTGCTTGTTTGTCTGTCTGTATGGCTGTAGGCATGTTTGTCCTGATGTCTTAACTATTGAAATTGGAAGCAATTAGGCGAATGCGTCTGTTTGTCTGTCCAGATGTCCGACTCACCATCTGTTTTTGCCTTGTCGCCCTTCATTGATCCTTGCACTAACGAACCACAAACCAACGAAACGAGAAAACTCTCCTACGAATAATAAAAATTTCGAAAAATAAACGGAAAAATAGTTGAATGGGGTGATGATGATCAACAAAAAAGTGGAGAGAGAATACAACGACGACCGCGCAACAGAGTAGTCGAGCTGATAACGATTGGCAATGTAGGTGTCTGCGTCTCCTCAATTTGTGTGTATCTCTAGGAGAGACGTACTGATAAGGGGGATCAGAGGTACCGCGAGGAAATGAGAGGAGGTAGAGAAATTTTGTTCTGTGAACCGAACCCCGTAGCATTTTTTTGGTTGATTCGAGAGAAGAGGAATTGGAAAGCGAAGTGTGTTATGTATTATCAGGGATGGAGAGAAAGGGGGAATGGTCATAAAATAGAAAAGAGAGAAGTGTATAAACTAGAGAACATGTTGAACTATTTATTAAGACGGGCATGCCTGACATTCCAGGAAAATAAAGAAAGTTGCTCGGCAGAGTTGCATGGAAGTGAAAATTGTTTATCTGGAAGTAGGAAATCGGAATTTCATGTAATTACATATTTTTCTTAGTCAGTTTTATTACTTTCATATCGTATTGTATCCATTTTAGCTAGTTCACTTTCATAATTCCAGAATTTTTCAATATGGTGCTCATCCCGCTGAAAGCGAGCATTATGTCCGTGTTTGCATGCCGGGCTAGAATGAATTTTTTGACCATTTTTGCGTTTTTGGCATTATTTCCGGATCGCTGATATATTTATTTATGAATTGATTGGAAAATATCACAACGAATTGGAAAAAATGAACAGTTTTAACAGTTAGTGTCAATCAATAATACTCTTCAATCAGGTAAATTATAATAATTAATAACAAACTCTCCGGTGTTATGCCAGGTATAAAAACAAAACGTGAAATTCCAGTACTCGAATACAATTGTTCCCAATAAGCCATCGGATCTCTCGATGTCAAATCCAGTAGTGAAATCTACGTCGGGGTATTTTGAGGTGCTGAAAATAAGTGAATTGCTAGAAAGTCACAAATTAAAGCAAAATGGTCAATTTAATTACCATCTGAATGAAAACTGGGACAGTTTAAAACCGATAAGTTATTAACTCGATACAGTTTTTACAACTCGCTCTACCGAAATCCCCTTGTCTCTTTTTATCCAAGTCTCATAATTTCGCACACAATTTTCTTTGGTTTCGGTAGAGCGCGGTTGTGAGAAACGTGCCTTGCTAATAACAAGGAAGCAGATATAATGGTTCTAAATTCTGAATAGATTCAATTTGAACGTTTTTTCAAAATAAAAAGGGGTACTCGATTTTAGAACTCGGAAAAATAGAACTGCGACAAAATAAAACTGTTACAATATAGAACTGACTAAAATAGAACTGCTACAAAGTGGAACTGAACACAATGGAACTGTTACAAAATAGAACTCCACGAAATAGAACTGAACAATATGGAACTGCTACAAAATAGAACTGCTACAAAATAGAACTCTACCACTGGTTTTGAAAAGGCTATTTGGGCTTATTTAGTATAATTTTTCACAGTTTTTTGTTGACTATTAAATAGACAAAGACTTTATCTCCATAAAATAAGTGTTTTTAGTCGACTTTTCTCCTCGAAAATTGGTTATAATTCTTCTAAAAATTCACGAATGCAAACGCGCTCCAATCGAACTAGAGTTCTATTTTGTAGCAGTTCTATTTTGTAGCAGTTCCATTGTGTTCAGTTCTATTTCGTCGCAGTTCCATTTTGTTCAGTTTTATTTTTGTCAGTTATATATTGTTACAGTTTTATTTTGTTGCAGTTCTATCTTTCCGAGTTCTAAAATCGAGTACCCCCAATAAAAACTCACTCTCTATCTCCTCTACTCTGATCCCACGACACCACGCCCAATTCCTTCTCCAAATACTCGATTTCTGCCATGTCATCAAACTTTGTTCCCTTTGCGATCATCAAATACTCTATATTCTTCATTTCTTCTCCCTCTGAACTCATCCATTTCTTCAAAAACGCCATCAGGTCCGCTGTCACAAACTTATGGTACTCGAATACCGAGTGACGGCAATTCAAACTCAAAAGAATATCCGGAAGAGTCCATTCACAACCACGGCTTAGAATTGAGTCAGTGCAATGCAGTTGTTTGGAAAATGGCTCCAATGCTATTGGTTCTTGATAATATTGTTTAGTAAAGTTTCTCATCACTTTCACATTATTCATAATGAATTCAAATATCTTCGGATCAGTCTCCATTTCAACATCCAAAACATTGACTTCTGGGACCAGTGAGAGCACTTTTTCCATTTTGAACCTGATTCTCTTTTTCTTCTTTCCTAATCGAATTTCTTCAATTATGCAGTTAGGGAAGACGGAAAGCAGATGAGTTAGAATAGATGCCATTGCTACATCAGATTTGTTACCACAAAATGCGGTAATGCACGGATACCCTTTCTTGGAATCTGGGGTTGGTTGTCTGAAAATAAAAAACTTATGTAAGTGGGTTAGACATGAGATTTATACTATTATGATGCAGAAATTTCAATAACTGTCAATCAAAACTAACTTTAAATCGCTGAATTTAACCAAATGTTTGTTTTAAATTGCTGTAATTACTAATTAACATTACTCTATTCCGCTACTTTCCTTTTATTAATGATTAAATAAAAAATAAGTTTTATTTAGATTTATATTTTGAATGAAATTAGCTTTTTATAAAACATTTAGAGTGTTTGATGATAGACTCAGGTTCAGTAGTTGGGTAAAACATTATTATAGGTCTGAATTGCAAACAAAAGCTGAATTAGTTGCAAACGAGCTCATTATTTTGGTTAATTACTGAATTAAATGAATTTGATGGAATTAATGGAATTCAAATACTGAATTATTTTTAGGTTCAGAAAAACCAGCAAAAATCTTCGAAGATAAGGTTTAGTACAGAATTATAATTTTTATTTTCAAAATTTGCAGTTTTACCACAAAAACTGCTATTTTTGAATATTTTCAATTGTATTTATTATCGGTTCACGAATTCGTACCGGGAGGTGTTAAAGGCGCATCTAATTTGATCGAAATGGTCTCGAAGCGAAAAAAGACGATTTCGAGTTTTTTTAGACTTGCAAAGCTCAAAAACACGACATTCAATCTTTTTCAACTACGAAACCGTTCCGCGAAATTCCCAATAAGTTAGAAGTGGCCATAACACCCTCAATACGAGTTCATGAACCGATAACAGGTTATGATTCAAACTTACTCAATTTCAAAATTTATCCCGTTGAAACTCCATCTATACAAATGCTTCATTCCATATCTACTCATTCTAAACTGAAACTGAACAATCGAGGTACGATCTTCCCAGTCTCCATTGAAAAGACTAATGGTTGGAAAACGATCAAGTCGCAAATGCATCTTGTTTGGAAAGTTTGGAATACTCCCGACAAGTTTAGCAAATTTTTTGGAGCAGAATGACAGCATTATTCTGGAATAAATAATATGTGATTGATGTCAGAGAAAAAGAAATAACTTACAAATCCCTCAATTCCATAGATTGTACTATAAGTAATTTGACAAGAAGTGGCATTTCTGACAACTTGATTTTGCATTTTTTCTTCCGGAATAATCCTGGTAGACAGGTGATTAAATTATCCATCTGGAAAAAAGTTGACTTGAAAGAAAAAGGAAAAGAAAGTATAATCAAGGCGAACACGATCCTATATGGGCAAACAGACAGTTTATGTGTTCTTATCTGTGATGCATCGGGGGACCATGGGGGCGGTACGGGTCAAGGACTAGTACAAATAGTCCATGAGACATCAGAATATGACAGGTAGACAAGTAGACGGAAGAGGAGAGAGAAATGGTTTTCTATGTTCGGAATGTTGCATTGAAAAATGAGGGACTTTCAGACTGAATAATTATTTTGTCAATTCAAACAGGGTACTGAATACATGTCTTCTGGAAGCGTACCTAAAATATACCAACATTTAAAAAAACTTTGAAGCTCATAACTCGACTGAAAGTGTTGAGCGCAATATAAAAATGTCAAGTATGTATTTTCAGGTCATTCGTTACTTATCCTGAAAAGTTTTAGCCAGAAAAAGCACTTGCATGGTTTTGGGGTTCTCTTGTAAGCATGTTCAAAGCCTGTGGGCAGGCATTGGATTTATTAGAAATTTAATTTTTGTTTCGGATTTAATAAATACATAGTTTTGAAAATTATGTTAATTAGTTTTACAGATACCTTCTCTAACAGCTGAATCCTCGCCTCAGGCCGACCACCCAGACATGCCGATCTGGGGTTCAAAGTGGGCACTCATTTGTATATAAGAAATTTCAAAAAATGTGTTTTATTTTCAAAAACCAAACAGAAGAACAACATTTTGATATCAAACTAGGGGCCAGTAGGAGCTAGGCAGGGTTTTTCGAAATTTTAATCTGTGTACTTTTTCCTAAACCTCACACAAATCAATGTCCAGGGCCGTTTGTATCCAGAAATAAAGAACTTATAGGATTTTTTTAAGAATTTTTCTTATAAACAGACCAAAAGAATACAAAAAAGTTCAAAGATTGATATTCACATCATACTACAGCCTAATTGATCTTTCTATCGGAGGAATCCCAGACAACTGGATTTTTATGTTTTTATAGAGGGGGACACTGGGAGGATAGATAGATCAGACTTACGATTCTTACGTTTCGGAGATAAGATGATTGTGTAGTTTTGATTGAGATCATTAAATCCAAAAACATCTTTTATTGTAAACTCCGCCCACTAATTGATAGGCGGGCTATATATTGTCTATCTTTTTCAGCTATTAGCTCAATTTCGCAAGGAATTTTTTATCACTACGGCGAAGCGGAGTTGTAAGAAGCGTACCGTGTTTATAGAGACACATTGATCTTCCAACTAACTCTCTTTATATTAGAAGCGCTCTTGTTATCTCTTTTGTTTTTGCAATCCAGTGAATGTCAATTTCATCCAAATAGCAGGCATGTGATAACCGACAAACAGACAGACACTGCCAAATAGCGGAGATCTTGTTGTACCCGAAACGTTTCAGTTCATATCTTCCCGTATTTTTATGATTTAGCAGGTTTTTCCTATCTTAATCTCTGTCCTCTCTTGTCTATTTGAAATTTATACCCGATCATTTAGTCCTTCTAATCGCCTATTTCATTCACTTTATTCATTCATTTTAACATGATTACTCGTCTAATTTTCAAAACTTTCCTCACATTTTCTCTAGTCGAAATGTGTGTGAGGATGATACCTCCTGAAGAAGTATCAATTAGTACCACAGCTTCTAGTCTTCCGACAGATGCACCGGGGGAAGTCACCACAGAAGGCACTGCCACGTCATCAGAAACGGATTCTCCAACTACAGGAGTCCCAGTGACAGATACTCCTGTTACTGATGAACCTACTAATCGTTAGTTGTTTCTGGTTTTCTTATTGACTTTATAAAAATATTTCAGAATGTATGACATGTACTAGCAAAAGCATTGAGGTAGATCCCGTTCCAACAGATGTTCAGTTTGAGTTCCAGTATGTATTTGTTTCAGTTTCTCTTGCAAATGCGAATAATTTATAGAGATACCACTGTAACCGGTCAATGTACAACATACAAAATTACTTGTAAGAGAACGGATACAATGACATGTACAGATATCAAGATGCTCGCAACGACTGCAACCGGACAGGTATCCATTACCGATTCAACTACTACAACAGAAGTTAGTGCAACACTGACATGTGCAAATGATGGAACAGTTTCATGGAGCACTACGTAAGTAAACGTTTCTTGAAAACCATCAATATGTATGATTTTTAGAACTGGAATCACCAAGCTGTCTTGTCAATTCCAAAGTTGTACTGCTCAAATTCGTAAGCACATTATATTTTTCATTTCGTATGTTTTCAGCTTTTTTTCAGCATGTCAAACATGTGACATCAGTGAAATTGCTCCAACGAGTCCTCTCCTTGGAACCAGTTTTGTGTCATCGTAAGTTATGTCAAATTTAACTGATTAGAATAACTTTTATACAGAAGATCAATAATAAATGGATGTACAGTAACAAATATCAGATGTCAACGGGACGATGGTCTTACTCGCAGTTCCGTAGCTATTCAGGTACCATATTAAATAACTTTTTCATTTTCCTTTTGTTTTCAGGGAATTACAGCAGGTGGGATCACCGCACTTCAAACAACTGAGAATAGTGATGTCGCTATATTAACCATGGGATGTAATGAAAATGGCCAATTTACGTATGAGAGAAAGTTAGTTTTTGAAGTCTTTAATCCCTCAATATATCAATTTTTCAGCGTCGGTATCACTGAATTGTCTTGTGTCTTCAATCAGTGCCCACCTCCTCCCTGTAAGCCCAACATCAATCCAATTAGGTTTAAGTACTTTAATTCCAGCTTGTACTTCGTGTGACATCAAGACAATTCCTCTGACCGCACCGCCGACGGGTGCTAGTTTGAATACTGAGTTCGTTTATTTGTATTCAAATTCATATTGAATAATTATATCGTTCAGTGAAGCTACGGTTAACGGATGTAAGGCTGCAACTATTACATGCCAAAGAGAAGATGGGCAGATTTGTTCTTCTGTTACAGTCCAGGTACCGGAGCTCAATGTTGTCCAACAACTGATCTGAAACTTGCAGGGAACAACTTCCGCTGGAAATGTAGAGATCGCGTCAACAATGAGTACGGGACTAGCCTCTGCTGAATTAACATGTTCTGCAGATGGCAAATATATAAGTGAAGGGTATCGGTGTTTATTGATTATCTTTTCTGAAAATAATTGTTTCCAGCGTCGAAATCACTGCACTTTCCTGTGGCTTCAACACGTGTCCACTAAGTAAGTAAATTTTCTTTTTTTTTCAGTTCTTGAAAAAACGCAATTCTCATTAGGATCGCATTTATTTCAGCATGTACAACGTGTAAACCTGATGGTTTAATTGTCTTAGACCCACCAACAGCAGATTACGAGTATACATACACGTTTGTTTTTCTCAGTATTCTCCCTCAATTATTGGGATTTTTCAGTGAATTTGGCCCCGGTCCATGTATTCAAGCAGAGATTATATGTCAGACCGCTGATGGTAAAGTATGCGAAGAAATCCGTCTGCTGGTGAGATTTTGTCGTAAAGAGGATGTTGCTATGAAATAAATGTGAAATATTCAGGTTGATAGTTCAAGTGGGACAGCAGAATACATTGGTTCTGCGGTGGGTGTACCATCTGGTTCTTTGCCTGTTAGCTGTGCTGAAGATGGAACGTACACGATGGGTCCACTGTGAGTATGGCATTTATCTGTTTTTATTGATTTAATTTCAAATTTCAGGACACAAGTCACAAAAATTGTCTTCATGTTTATAAATTGTGTTTGAATGTTTAGAATGTTCTCAACAATAATAGTGTTCAAAAGTTTCAATATTAATAAATTCCATTCGAAACGAAATTCCTAAAGCCCTTAGATTTCCAACATTGAGAAAAAGAAATGTGAGAAGAGGAATACAGTCTACTGGGTCTGGCTCTTCATAAAGCGCACACTCCAATGCGACAGTGATCAGTTATTCTGGGATTTTGTGAGTTTCAAAGTTTTGGATTTTTTGAATTTCTTTTGATTTGCAATTAACGAACTGTGGTCTGAGTATCAGTCAATTGTGTGTTCACCGACTAGACTTTCTTTGTACTTTATCACTGTGTCTATCAGCGGAAACCAAACCGGTCTATTTTTTATTTCAGTCACTATCAGTGTGTTTTTCATATTCCAGTTCATATACTTTCGACACAATTGAGCTTAGCAGGATTTCAATTCCATTCCTTTTACATTTACTTCTTTGGATATTGTATCTAAGAACTGTTGTTTTATTGCTATCTCTCAGCCTTCTTGATACTTTGAGGCGCCCCTTATCATCCTCCACTGAACCGGTCTCCTCCCGTCTCTCGTCTGATCTTTAAATTTGATCTTTCCTATCACTATTTGTACTCATCTAGGACGAACTGATTTTTATTATCGGGGGAAACCCAAACAACTGGATTTTGGTGTTTTGTGAAGACACCTGAGTGTATATATGGATCAGACTGGCAATTCTCACGTCTCGGAGAACCGCGCCTTGATTAAAACCGTAGTTGGGTCACATCAACTCTAACATAGTTGTTTGTTTTTTTCTTTCGATATAAATTGAAAAAACACAGAAAATATAAAATATGGCATCAGTCCTCTCCTTTAATTATGTATTCTAATCGTTTCTCATCGCCTTATCTTGTGTAATTCCAGCCCGACAAATTTCCCTTTTTGTATACGTTTTTTCTTATTTGCCTTACTTGTTTATGTAAAATTTTCTCTTATCCACGATTCATGAAATTGTGATCAATAAATTAATAAAAAATAAAAAAATATTTTTGTCGACCGAACTGAAAATGAAATCTGTATTATTTTGCACCCCAGATAGACTATATTGTCTGAATATCTTTATATAAAACCTAATTTTTGATGCTGATCGTCCAATTCCATTATCCTTATCTCTTTTCGATTTCCATTGTACCCGAAACGTTTCAGTTCATCTCCTCTTTGTTTTCCCGTATTTCCATCACCTAGCAGGTTTTTCCTATCATAATCTCTCTCCTCTTGTCTATTTGAAATATATATCCGATCATTTAGTTCTCCTTTTCACATATTTCCTTTTCCTCTTCCATTCTATTCGACATGAATCCTCGATTAACTATTATCACTCTCTTCACAATTACTATAGTTGAAACATGTGTTAGGATGATACCTCCAGAAGACGTATCTATTTCTACAGAACCCCCAGTAACAGACACTCCTGTTACTGATGAACCTCCTAATGGTTAGTTATTTCTGATTTTTAGAAACTCATCCTAATCTGTTTTCTAGCATGTCAAACATGTAACATCAATGACATTGCTCCAAAAAATCCCGAAACTGGAACCAGTTTTGTGTCTTCAGTTATTCCAAATATGACCGATTAGAATAACATATATACAGAGTAACAATAATAAATGGATGTAGAGTAGCAAATATCAGATGTCAACGAGATGATGGTCTTACTTGCAGTTCTGTGGCTATTCAGGTACCATATATTGCACAACTTGTTCCAGTGTTTCTTTCTGTTTTCAGGGAACTACATCAGCTGGGACCACCGTACTTGCATCAATGGAGAATAGTGGTATCTCTATAACAAATTTGCAATGTAATGCAATGGGTCAATTTACGTTTGAGGGAAAGTTAGTTTTGAAGTCTTTGATTCCTCAGATCATTAACATTTCAGTGTCGGAATCACTGCATTGTCTTGTGTTTTTACTCAGTGCCCACCTCCCTGTAAGCCCAAGTTTATTCCAATTAGGTATAAGTATGTACTTTAATTTTAGCAACCTCCTGCGCTTCGTGTGATATCACGACGCTTTCTATGGCCGTACCGCCGACGGGAACCAGTTTATTAACACAGTTTGTTTTTATATTTCAGTTTCTATTGAATTAATTTTTCGTTTAGAGAAGACACGTTTGGCGGATGTAAGACTGCAACTGTCACATGTAAAAGAGATGATGATCAGATTTGCACTTCAGTAGCAGTCCAGGTACCGGAGCTCAATGTTATTCAATAACTCATCTGAAACTTCCAGTGAACAACTTCTACAGGACTTACACCGCTTATAACAACAATGGATTCGGGAGAAGCCGCTATTATGTTACCATGTTCTGCAGATGGCAAGTACACTATTGTTGGAACAAAGTACGATCTTCCTTGTTTCAATTTTTCTTGTCAACTTGAAAACTATTTTCAGCACCGAAGTCCTTGCGCTCTCCTGTAACTTCGATGAGTGTGCACCACCACCCTGTAAGTTTTTTTGTTGCACAAAAGTATTCAATTTATAATTTTTCTTCGATATCACTTCCCAAAAAATGACAATTTTCATCAGATTCGTATTTCTTTCAGCATGTACCTCGTGTAAAAGTAGCGTATTTTCCGTAGAGCCAGCAACACCAGCTTTCGAGGTTGTATACGAGTATGTTTTTCTCAGAATTCACTCTCAATAATTAACTTTTTAAGGCAAGTTATACAAGACGGATGTATTACTGGTAGATTTACATGTCAGACAACTGATGGTAGTATATGTGGAAGCATCGATATGGTGGTAAGTTTTGTCGTAGAGAGGGAGTTGATGTAAAATAAATGAAAAATATGTTCAGATTGATTACGCAATGGGGACAACAACAAACACTATTTTAAACGCACAAAAAACTGGTTGGACTGTTTTCTGTGATGGAGACGGAACGTACAGATTGGGTGAACTGTGAGTTTAGCATGTATCAGGTTTTTATTGATTTAATTTCTAATTTTCACGACGGGAATCACAAAATTGGTTTGTAGGTTTAAAAGTTGTGTAGCAGAAGTGTAAATATTTTCAATTCAATTTGCCTTCAACAGTTTTCATATTAACACATTCCATTTGAAACGAAAAGCCTGCAGTTTGCATTTTTTCATAATTGATTCCCAGTTTATCGAAATTGAAATTTTGAAATAAATGATTTGTTTTGTGTGTTTTATCTGCACCGTAATTCTATGAAGAAGGAAAATATCGAACCTACAATTCTCGAACATCAGTACCAAATGGGATGATTGGAATCAGCAGAATCTCAATACGCGTCGGGATCTACATGCCTCATTCTTCCTTGAAGAGCGTTTCTATCATCTTCCTAGAAATCCCAGTCAATTTCAATAGAGCGCATTTTCTCACAAGGGAAGTCTTTGGAGGCACCACTTTCAAATGACCTATAAATTTGGTTATAGGCATTTTCGACTACGTGGAGTCCATTTCTGCAGTCAAAACCTGCTAAATGTCTTTGCGAGCCGAGTCATGAGCTCTTCAACAGTTTTAATATTAATTAATACATTTGAAACGACTGCAGGCATTTTGAATTTCTGCATAATCGATTCTCAGTTTATCGAAATTGAAATTGATAAATAAATGATTCGTTTTCTGTTTTTACCTGCATTCTGTAAACTGCGCTCTACCGAAATCCAAAATAAGAATTGGAAGGACATCAGTATCAACTGGAGGAATGGAATCAGCGGAATCTTAACATTTCCTTTGTTTCACCTTCCTAGAAAACTCAGTCCATTTCAATAGAGCTCATAACTCGGGACCCAATTCATCAATCACTCCAATATTCTTCCTGATGTAGCAAATCTCAATTTCTATTCCTTAAAATGACGTCCGCCCTCCAATAAACTCAGATAACCGTCAATCCTTATAATTCAAAATGACATGTTTCTTACTTCCCCCTCACCTCTTTCCCCCCGCTAACCTACCGTAGTGTTCTGACTCCTTCTGAAATCTCTAAGCGATGAGTAGTCACTCCTTCTCCTTTAATTCAAGAAGAGAGATGAAGAAGAGAATGATTGTACTCTCTCTTTCAGTCGTACTCACCACAATTCGTTGGTTGCCTTCGTCAGAAAGCAGATTCCTGCCATCCCACACAACAATCCGTATATATATTTATTCAGTTTTTCTCTTATCAACTATATAGATTTGGCTCCAATTCTGATGGAGGAGGAGCTAGTGGCTCCTAGCTATACGAATCATTTCTGCTGGATTTTCATACTTCTGTTTTACCTTTTTTCATCGATCGTCTATCCTTTGACTATCCATCTAGGCAGGTCTCCAGACCAGATAGCCTACTGACTCACTAGTCACCTTCCTATTCGTCAATAATACAAATTGGATAGACTGCGCCTTGGTAATCCCAAAGTCAGAGCTTTTTCCTTTTATTCAATTAAAAATTCTCAATTTCAATCTCTCGCTCTCCACTAACTAAGCAAGCAGCTGGTTGGTAAGTCACTGGTTTCTGCAATTTTCCGTTTTTCACCAATGCCTAGGTAAACGGATACCGGGTGTATTATAAAATTGCTCTTGCAAGCTTCGGGACGTTTTGAAACCGGGCATTTTACAACATTTAAAAACCTGACGCTTCAAAATCAAGAGTTAGGAAAGGTCATATTGGCCAAATGTCTCGATTTCCAAACTTCTGGTTTCAAAACGTCCCGGAGTCACAGAAACTTATAACATCCTGACTTTTATTGGTTCTAAGACTAATATATCCGTCCGGAACAAGAAAAGTATCAAGCTGAACAATAACTGGATTCACAATGCTTTGAACTTACAAAAATCGCTGAAAATTATCTCATAGATAGTTTCAACCATTCTGAATACGATGGTCACAAAATCTTTCACCCCTTCCTGCTCCGGAGCTCAAAAAACCAGCTCCAAAGCTGACTAGGCCATTTTCCTTATAGTTATGCTCCTCTAGCCTCGCCTCTTGGATTCCCCACGAATTTCTTGATCCTTCAACAATTTCAACTTTTGTCCTCACTCAGTCTCTCACCGTCTCGTTCCATGACTGCCTATGAAGTGTCAATACACAAAAAAGTAGTCATTTGAAATAATGGGATATTAACGACAACTTGTTCTATCTAGTTCTACCGGTAACTGCAGGCAAAAAATAGAGTCTGGGCACCGTAAGTCAGGACCCGGAATTATCTCTATCAAAGATTACTGTAGCTTTTGCATACTCTGGTGAATCTCTGCACTCTGGTGAAAAGTCTGCTCTCCAATTTTCTATATGTTTCTCACGGTCTCCAAAAGAGTGTAACCTTTAGAAACTTTTTCAGACATTTCGCATCAATAGGTGACACGTAGCTGCAGAATTTTCTTACCTAACGTAACTCAGCCAATTTTGTTCCAATCTCCATTTTGAGCAGTTTTCTGAGTCCAGGGAGTCAAGAACGTCCATGTGAGGGAACTTTAAACTACATCTGGTAGCTTAAGACTACTGTAATTCCACTCAATTTTTTCCACCGAGATTTTCAATTTCAGCTTGTCAAGACCTTTCAATCAAGTATACTCACGCTTAGGCTTCTCCAGTTTAGAGCTTTGATCTCCCCTCGTGACTTAAGACTACTGTATCTCAAACTCTTGCAGGTAATCATGAAGACATCCCTTATGATTCTTCTGGTCTTGTCCGTCATCCACGTCACGTCTGCAGCAGCCACGTCATCCGGCTCAATGCGTCGTTTCATTGTGAAGAATGACGTGTTCATGGGCAGACGTGTGCCCGACTTCTGTATGGAGTACTTTGAGAGCTCATCGGGTAAGGGCGATATCCGGACAAACAGATTTGTGTCGTAATCGAGGTTTTTGTATTGTTTTTTGTTATTTGATGACCAGATTTTGGTCAGAATACTCCATTTTCTACGGTCACAATGTGGTGTCAGAAAGAATCAGAGAAATCAAAAATTATTTGAGAAAAAGTTAGTCATTCTCAGCAAATAAGGGATTTGGAAGAGGAGATACGGGCGCCTAAGGAGACGTAGACACTGTAACGGCTATAACTCACTACCCAATTGAGATAACAGAAAACCGTCAACTACAAAAATGATCTCCTTGAAATTCTGCACATTTTTGTAGTTGACAACTTTTTTCTATCTCTGACCGCCTTTGAGTAACAAACGGCTCAATCGAAGTCACAAGGTAAAACGGAGTCGCAGACACTCTAACGCCTATAACTCACTACCCAATTGAGATAACAGAAAACCGTTAACTACAAAAATGATCTCCTTGAAATTCTGCACATTATTGTAGTTGACTACTTTTCCTCAAATTTTGAGATACACCAGATTCTAACAACTTCATTTCCAGCCAAACTCAAGCTCGATAACATCAACCGTGAGCTCATCGCAGATGCGTTGGAAAGCCAATTCGATTGGAAACTTCAGGAGGAATATGCAGTGAGTTCTCTTAGGCTGGTTTAGGCTGTTTTAGGCTGTTTTAGGCTGTTTAAGGCACCTTCACAACCAAAATTTTCAAACAAAAAAATTCCAGCGCCTCCAAATGAGAATCCAAGATTTGGCCGAAAAGCAGTACGCTGATCACATCTGTGATGCTGCCGAGTTCTCCCCAACTATTCTATCCGCCGACTATCAGTACACTTGTACTGAGGTAAGTCCCGCCCAGTTTTTGCAAGTTGCCGCACACTCCTTTATTCAGATCTGCCAAAGCTGTATGCCAGGCAGCGCGCCGATCTGCTTCCAACGGAGTCCACGTTTTGCGTGAGTTAATTATTGATGGAATTTTTTGATCTACCAACTAACTAAATGTGTTTCAGTGGCCTCGCCCAAGTATGCCTGTGCACCTACGACCTTCAGAATCCTGTGGAGAACGCCGCCTTCTCGCTTCGTCATGAAAAACGAGTTTTTAGCCGAAAAATTCGTCGGACTTGATTCATTTTTCTTTCTGATAACCCATTTTTTGAAAATCTCCCGGAATAAATTGCAATGTTAACATTTCTTCGAATATTGGCTCCGCCCATTTTCAGACTTTTTCGGTTTTTGGTGTTTTTTGAAAAGATTTTTTTCCCGAAACTTTCTTTTAGTTGGTTCTTCTTATTTTTGAAGTCAACGCTCACACAAATTCAATGTTTTAAAGATTCTAGAGGTTTCAGATTCTAGGCTCCGCCCATTTTCAGACTTTGAGCGTTTTTGAGCTTTTTCTATGGTTTTTATCAATTTTTAATAGGTTTTGAAGTCAAATTCGAATGAAAACTATTAAAACTCATCATTTTAAGTAAGAAAACTACAGAATACTGGTAAATAACACTTCTAAAACTTGGAGAAGGCAGAAATCCATTTTTAATGCATTTTTAGGTGTTTCTCTAGAATTTTATGATTTCTAGAATTTTTCTATTTTTTATTTACTCTAAAAACCTTCGAAAACCTTTATTTTTCACTCAAAACCCCTAATTTTCAACATAACATTTACAAAATTTCAACATTTTGCCCAAAACGAGAGAGTGTGTGAAACGAAGAGACGCCGAGAAAGAAATTTGTGCATTTGCGCGTGGCGGTGTTTGCGGACTAAAAAGTTTTCCGAGAATTTCGGCCGTTTTGCACTGATTTTATTGGTTCACGCAGGGGTTTTGGGTGTTTTGAATTTAGAATTCTTTGGAAAAATTGAGAAATTCCACGAGAATCGCCACGTTTCATTTCTAGAATTCCAAATCATCGGGTTAAACTGCAAATTAGTAGAAACTCGGAGCAATTTTCTGGATTTTTCCGATTTTTTCGTTTTCCCAGGTATTAAAAATTGGTTTCTGCTATTTCCTTTAGTTTGGAACATTTCCGTGTTTTTAAATATCGCGAAAATCTCAATAAAATCCGTTTGTCACTCAATTTATCCCAAAATTTCCAGGTAAAAATGCCGACGCCACCTGGACAATCGAGTAGTCAGCCACTGCCGACAAAGGAGCTGGGTTATTTTAAGAAAATTGTGGTATGTATTGATTCTATTAGGAATTATGTATAAAATTGAAAAATTCACAGAAAAGCTACGAGCAGAAGCAATATAAAACGGGATTGAAGTTTGCCAAGCAAATTCTTGCTACACAAGGGTTTAGTGAGCACGGAGGTGAGATTTTTATGCTTTTGGTCTGCTAGCTCGTCAAAATCACTAGCAGAGCAACGTTGGTCTGCTAGCTATCCCACGTTGGTCTGCTAACTTGTAAAAATCGCTAGCAGACCAATGTTGGTCTGCTAGCTCTCTTCTTTCCAGCTAACTTATTCTTCCCGTATTTTCCAGAAACCCTCGCTATGAAAGGATTAATTCTGAACTGTATGGGAAAATGCCAAGAGGCTCAGGAATGCGTCCGAAAAGGACTCAAATCCGATTTGAGATCCTACGTATGCTGGCACGTCTATGGACTGATTCAGAAGACCGAGAAGAAGTACGACGAGGCGATCAAGGCGTACAAACAAGCGTTGAAGCTTGAAAAAGATAATATCCAGATTCTGAGAGATTTGTCGCTTCTTCAAATTCATATTCGCGATTTTGACGGGTATTTGGTAAGTTTACAGAGATCTCTTGGCCTAAAAACAATGAAATTTCGAATTTTTCAGTCATCAAAGTACGAACTCCTTCGTCTTCGCCAAAATCAACGTGTCTCATGGCTAGGCTACATTGTTGCTCATCATTTGCTCAAAGAGTACACTCTGGCTCTCGCAATTATGGCGGAGTATATCAAAAATAATACGGTAAGCGAGAAATTCAATAAAGAAATTTATAAATTCAAAATTTTCCAGCCACCCGGTTATGATTTCGAATTCTCTGAGCTGATTTTGTACCAAAATCTTATCATGCGTGAAGCCGGTCAGTCAGATGTTGCTCTCCAAAAGTTGGAGGAGAACTCGACGCATATAGTTGATAAAGTCGCCTATATGGAGACTCGTGCCAATCTTTTAATGGATTTGGATCAGCCAAAACAGGCGGAACACGTGTGGAGAGTGTTGATTGATAGAAATCCAGAGTGTCTGGAGTATTACGATGCACTACAAACGTGTATGGGAATTAAAGGTAATTTGTTGGTTGAAAAAGCTTATTAAGCTAGTTCCTGACGTTGGTCTGCTAGTTCCTGGCGTTGGTCTGCTAGTTCCTGACGTTGGTCTGCTAGTTCCTGACGTTGGTCTGCTAGCTTCTTACGTTGGTCTGCTAGTTCCTGACGTTGGTCTGCTAGTTCCTGACGTTGGTCTGCTAGCTTCTTACGTTGGTCTGCTAGTTCCTGACGTTGGTCTGCTAGTTCCTGACGTTGGTCTGCTAGCTCCTCACGTTGGTCTGCTAGCAATTTCCATTTCTCTGCTAGCGATTTCCTTTGGTCTGCTAGCTCCTCCACTTTTCCAAACAGCCACTAATCTCTCCCCAGATTCTTCAGAGTCTCCAAAACCACAACTACTCATGCTCGATGCTCTAGCCGAGAAATTCAAGAAGGCCGCCGCTCCACGACGTCTCGCTCTCTACCTGGTAGAAGGTGAAGAGCTCCGTCGTCGTCTTCACGAATGGATTGTGCCGATGCTTCGTAAGGGTGCTCCGTCGCTCTTCGCTTCTCTCGTGCCACTCTACAAATTCCCACAAAAGATCGCTGTCATCGAGTCGCTCATTTCGGAATATGTGAAGAAAATGGACGATGAGGGGTATGACAAAGTGAATTTGAACGGAGTATCTCAAGAGTGTGAGCCACCAACGACAGCTCTCTGGTTGTACGTCCTGGCTGCCTACCATTTTGATCGGTGTCACAAGACGGATTTGGCTCTTCATTACATCGATAGAGCGATTCAACATACACCAACAGTTGTCGAGAATTATATGCTCAAAGCTAGAATTTATAAGGTAATTATACCATTGACGAACCGAATACAAATTTTTATTTCAGCACGCCGGAGACTACGATGAGGCTGCCAGCTGGATGGAGGAAGCTCAATCTCTCGACACAGCCGATCGGTATATCAATGGAAAGTGTGGAAAGTACATGCTCCGCGCAAAGCGTATCGACGAGGCTAACAAGATGTTGGCAAAATTCACGAGAGAAGGAGAGAACGCTGCGAGTCATCTGACAGATATGCAATGTATGTGGTATGAATTGGAGAGTGGAAGAGCGTTCCGATCGGTGAACAAGTATGGGGAGGCACTCCGAAAGGCACATCACATCGAGTTCCATTTCAACACTTGGATCGAAGATCAATACGACTTCCACACGTATTGCCTTCGTAAAATGACTCTCTGCTCTTATATTCGTCTTCTCCGGATGGAGGATCGTCTTCGTAATGCGGATTATTACTATCAAGGAGCCAAGTTGGCCATCAAGATCTATTTGAGAATGATCGATAGACCGGATGATATGAACGAGCATTCTGCGTTGATTAAGGAAGGAATGACTGATCAGGAGATCAAGAAAATGAAGAAGAAGCTGAAAAAGCAGAAGGAATTGCAAGAAGAGGAGGAGAAGAAGAAGAAAGAGAAGGAAACGAAGGAAGAAGGACTTCAACGTGGACCACAGATTGATGCGGAGACTCTTCTAAAGACGGAGGATCCGTTGGGTGAGGCTGCCAAGTTCTGCCACAATATCCACACATTTGGAACACCGAAAGTCACTGGATACGCTTTGTGCGCTGAGGTTTATCAACGAAGAGAAAAAGTGCTTCTGGTATTGAAGTGTTTGAATGAAGGCACGAAGAAGGATCCACATCATCCACTTCTTCACGTCCAGAAGGTTAAATTCTTGAAAGCTTGGCCAACGTATGAGCTGACGGGTATTGTGAAGGATACTGCGTTGTCGTTGATTGAATCGGTATTCGGATCGGAGCTGGACGCTGTGAAGCACAATGAAAAGTACAAGATGGAGCATCAACACGAATTCCCGGCTAGATTAGCTTGTAAGTAGTTTCAGAAAACTTTTTGCCTGAATTCCTCATTTTTAGACGCCGAAGCTCAATGCGCTATCGATCCGTCAGCGTCCGTGGTGAACTGGCTTCTGAAGTCCGTAGAAGACAGCACAGTCAACGAGAGATCGCTGAAAATGATGCTCAAGTTGAAGGATGGAATTGAGTATGGAAAATATGGAAAATGGAGCAAAGATAATGTAAGTGGGGTAAATTGGTCTGCTAGCTTTCGGACGTTGGTCTGCTAGCTCGTGACGTTGGCCTGCCAGCTCTACCCCGTTATGATTCTATCTGCAATTTTCAGAACGAGAAGCTCCGCAAGCTTGTCAACGGACTGTTCCCATTGGCTCTGGATTTCGGTGGAGGTGTACCACACAAATCACCATCAACTAACAACTCCACTGTTGAATCGAAATAAATCATCTTTTAAACTCGTTTTTCGCCCCCTTGTTTTCTTTTCCCGACTCTTTCATCATCTTTATTTTCATTTCTAGGTCCTCCTACCCCACACGCATCCTAATTGCCCTTTTTTCTCTTTCCTTCTTCTCCAGAGTTTAGTATTTTTGTGTTTCGTTTTTGGTAATTTATATTTCCCTCTTGTCTTTTTGTCCCACACTCAAAAATATCAATTTTAGGTTTAGTAGACTGTTTTTATTGCTCTCTTGTTTAATTTTTTTCTGTTAAAGAATTAAATTTATAATGTTTCCCCCACACCATCTATAAGACTGCTGCTGTTACCTCCACCGATCTTTGTTTTTTGTCTCTCCCTTTGAAATTTCCTCTAATTTTTCTCTATGTGACCCCACTTTAAAAATAATGATGATATCGATCTAAATCTCTTTTTTCTAGTTTTTGAAGTTATTTTCTATTTTATTTTAATCCTCCCGGTTTTCTCTCCGAATCCATGATATTTTCACTCTCCTAACACTGCTCTAACCATGTGTCAATCAGGTGTTGCAGGCGGAAAATGGGAGTGTTAGTGGTGGATACGGATCACGAGGATTCCGATGACTCACAACATTATAGTCATCAAGAGGAGCAGGGATTCAATGCCGCCTATGAGTCGAAAGAGGTGCGGAATTTTAACAATTCGAGAGATAACAGACCAATGTTGGTCTGCTAGCGATTCTATTGGTCTGCTAGCTCTTGACGTTGGTCTCCTAGGTTCTTCTCTTTTCAAAATGTCTTTTTCCAGGTTCTTGGCCGCGGTCTCGCCTCAACCGTTCGCCGATGTATTGAAAAAGGAAGTGGCCAGCACTTCGCCGTCAAAATAGTCGACGTCTCCACCGAGAAGCAGAGTGAAAACGAAGCGAAACGGCTTCTAGAAGAGACGATATCAGAAGTAGCGATTCTACGACAACTTATAGGGCACCCTTCTATTAGTTCGTGATTCTCTTTTGATTTTTTTATTAAAAAGTAAATTTCAGTAAAAATCCACGATTTCTATCAGACACCCTCGTTTCTGTTCGCCGTGTTCGAGATGGCTCCGAAAGGAGAGCTATTCGATCAGTTGAATGCGACGGTGACGGTGTCGGAGAAGAAGGCGAGACGGTTGATGAAGCAGTTGTTTGACGGAGTGGAGTATATGCATGCTAGGCATATTGTTCATAGGGATTTGAAAGTGAGTTGGTCTGCTAGTGATCAGCATTGGTCTGCTAGCGATCAGCATTGGTCTGCTTGCTCATAGCGTTGGTCCGCTAGTTATTCGCGTTAGTCTGCTAGCTCATCGCCAGCCTTTTTCATAGAAATTGCTCATTTTTCCAGCTAGAAAACATTCTATGTATCGACGACGAGCGAATCGTTATCTCTGATTTCGGATTCGCCACCCGCATCCCACCAGGCCAAAAACTGCGTGATCTCTGCGGAACGCCTGGTTACCTGGCACCCGAAACGATTCGATGCCAAATGTACGACAACGCCGAGGGCTACTCACTGGAAGTTGATGAATGGGCACTCGGAGTCATCATGTACACGCTGTTAGCTGGATATGCACCATTCTATCATAGGAAGTGAGTTATTGATCCGAGATCAAACTACATACAAAGCGGAATTAGAATACAATAGCAATTAGACACTACAGTTTTGTGTGCACCATCTGCTCCTCCCCTTCTCCACCTGACTGTCATTCACACCTAACCAATATCGGCTCTTTGATTCTTTTTATTACTGCACTCTAGTTATTTTCTGAACAAATGAGTATTGAAAGCGCCGCGGAAGCGGTTGATACCGGTTTAGAAGAGTGAGTTTGAAATAAGTTTTCTTACTTATCGAGAAAAATAGATCATCTGCTATAATTCAAAATTGGTCTGCTAGTGATTTCAAGATGGTCTGCTAATGATTTCAAATTGGTCTGCTAGTGATTTTCTCTTTTTCTACTACCTCTCGCTTTCATAATATTTTTTCCTCCGGTCAAGGAAGTTGTCAGTCACACGTTCAGACAATAAAAAAGTCCATCAGTCAATTCCCTATCATAAAAATAAATTGGCTAGCCACCTGACTTCCACAAGTACCTAATGACACACATTTTGTCCACATGGGCGGGGTTTTGACATTCCTCTTTCATTAATATTTTGATTTTCAGACAACTAATGATGCTGCGGATAATTCAACAAGGAAAGTATGAGTTTCGAAATGAGCAATGGAACAACATCACCGGCGAGGCGAAGAATCTCATATCTCAACTGCTTCAAGTAGATGTAACGAAGAGAATCAGCTCGAAGGAGTGTCTGGCACATGAATGGATGATCCCAATTGCTCAGCAAGTGCCAACTGTTGAAATCGAGAAAGTCAAAGATCAAAGTGGAGAGCGTGCTAGGAAGCGGTTTAAGACTGCGATTATTTGGGTTAGATTCTTCCAAAGGCTCGCCAAATACAAATATCTCAAGACGGTTATCGATAGAGATGTGCTCAGAAAGAGACCATTCAGAGATAGAGATGTAAGTGGTTTTTTATTGCTTTTTTGAAATGAAAATGACCGTTGGTCTGCTAGCGATCTTATTGGTCTGCTAGCGATCTCATTGGTCTGCTAGCGATCTCATTGGTCATAATATTTCTAATTTTCCCCTATTTCCAGATCCGCCACGAAGCCGAATCGTCCATGTTCAGTGTCTACGGCCACTGGGTCAACCGTGGATTCTACTACTCTCGTGATATGCTCTTCGCCAACAAGCCACGCCCGAAAATGGCCAAAAAATCGGTTGAAGCGAAACCGGGAGCTGCTCCCGCTCCTACTGCTAACACCACTGAACAGTTAAAAGTTCCCGCTTCTCAAAAATAATTGTACCAAATTTTTAAATTTTCATTTCAAAAATGTATCCCATTTCTAATGCTTTCGCCACCCGAATGTTTTCTTGCCCCCGCTGTTTCTTGATTTTCCTATCATTTTTGTTTTTTCGTTGTACTTATCACAGAATTTTCAAATTCTGTTGAAAATTCGTCTCTTTGTATAATTTTCTAGATCAAAATTCACGAAAAAGTCTTCATGTTATCTAGTTACGCCCACCCAGAAAGTCGCTGTACAGATCTCGATCCAAACTCTGTCCTTTAGAGAATTTTTTCCTTCTTCGAGCATTCATTCTTTGTATAAATTTTTGTGTTTTAGGGTTCATTTTCTCTCGCAAACTCGGTTTTCGGAGCGTTGGGTTTCCAGACGAACCGTTCGTATTTCTCAATTATTGGCTGTGCAAGCAGGCCAACAACAAAAATTTTCAGACCGTCCAACGATGCAGTTGGATATAGACGGGTTAAAAGTCCTGTTCCCTTACGATTATGTGTATCCGGAGCAGGTTTTGTATATGAAAGAGGTCAAGAAGGCGCTTGACGCGAATGTAAGTATGCAAAATTGTTTTTTTCAATAAAACAATCGCATAAAACTGACGAAATTGTATTTTTGTTCCGTTTTGGTCTGCTAGCTATTCGAAAAATCCACGTGGAATGCTAGCAGACCAGTTTCCTGATCTGGATAAATTGCATTTTAAAATGGCTCAATTTTTGTCATTTTTGCGAGTTTTTTGAAGTGAAATTTAGAAAAATAGAATTTTTAAGTTAGAAATTCGCAATTTGATCAATTTTTGCACAAATTTGCCAATTATTTGACTAGCGTCTCTCATAAATGCTAAATTTTTTTTTTCAGGGTCATGGGCTCCTCGAAATGCCATCGGGAACTGGAAAAACTGTGTCACTCCTTTCATTAGTCCTCGCTTATATGATCTCATACCCCGACCGACTCGACAAACTTGTCTACTGCTCTCGAACAATTCCTGAAATCGAAAAATGCGTCGAAGAGATGAAAGTGCTCTATGATTACTGGGAGAAGGAGACCGGACAGCCAGTCGCCAAAATCACAGTGGCAATGAGTGCGAGAAAGAATTTGTGTATAAATGAGAAGGTCGCCGCGTTGAGATTCGGAAATACTGTCGATTCGGCGTGTCAGAAATTGACGGCCTCGTCGGTGAGAGCTAAGAGAAAGGAGAATTCGGAAATTGAGGGATGCGACTATTTTGAGAATTTCGAGGCGAACAGTTTTCCCATGCAGAATGGAGTTTGGAATTTGGTAAGGAACATTTCGTACTAGCAGCATTGGTCTGCTAGCGATTTGCGTTGGTCTGCTAGCAATCAGCGATGGTATTGTTCTAAAACATTTTATAAATAACAAATTCAGGAAGACCTCCGCCAACTGGGACGTGACCGCAAAATCTGTCCATACTTCACCGCCCGTAACGCCATTAATCGTGCTCACATCGTCGTCTACTCCTATCATTATATTCTGGATCCGAAAATCGCTGAACTCGTTTCCAAAGATTTTAGTAGGAAGTCAGTTGTCGTTTTCGACGAAGCACACAACATCGACAATGTTTGTATTGAGTCAATGTCAGTGGCGATTTCACAGAAAAATGCGGATCGAGCGCTTCAGGAGCTTCAAAACCTCGAAGGAGTAGTTAGAAGGATGAAAAGTGCGAATTCTGAAAAACTACAATCAGAATACGACAGATTGGTGGAGGGGCTGAGAAGGGCTGAACGAGAACGAGCCAACGACGAGAGACTTGCGAATCCGTGTATTCCGGATGATATTTTGAAAGAGGCGGTGCCGGGAAATATTCGACAAGCGAATCACTTCTTGTTATTTTTGAAAAGATTCGTGGAATATGTCAGGCATCGGCTGAGAACTCATCAGGTATTGGTTATTGGTCTGCTAAATAAATAATCGGAAATTAGTTAATTTGTGGCGAAAAAACTGATCAAATTGCGCAATTTTCACTTGAAAATTGTATTTTTTTTCTCAATTTCACCCCAAAAAACCGGCCAAAATGAACAAAATTGAGCCAGATCAGTAAATTGGTCTGCTAGTTATTTCAAGTGGATTTTTCGAATAGCTAGCAGACCAATGTTGGTCTGCTAGCGATTTTTCATTGGTAGCTTCATAGGAGGCAACTTCATTGAATATTTTCCGTTTTTGTTCAAATAACACTTTCCAGGTACTCATCGAGAGTCCCGCCGCCTTCATGAAAGACATCCAAGAGCGAATGTGCATCGAACGTCGTCCAATGCGATTCTGTGCAGAACGTCTTGCGAATCTCGTGCGTACCCTCGAAATCACAGATAACGGAGACGTCTGGGCACTCTCTCAAGTCACAACAATGTGTACGCTGGTCTCCACGTATTCTAAAGGATTTTCGGTCATTGTGGAGCCACAAGATGGTAGTCAAATGGCAATGATAACTCTTTCATGTCATGACGCTTCGATTGCGATTAGGCCGGTACTGAAACGACATCAATCGGTTATCATCACTTCTGGAACCTTATCTCCACTGGAAATGTATCCGAAGATTTTGGATTTCGACCCTGCCGTGGTCGCATCGTTCACTATGACTCTGGCGAGACCTTGCCTGGCTCCGTTAGTGGTGGCACGTGGAAATGACCAAGTGGCGATGACGTCGAGATTCGAGCAACGTGCTGACGTGGCGGTTATTCGAAATTATGGAAATCTGGTGCTGGAAATGGCCTCCCTAGTACCAGATGGAATGGTTGTATTCTTCACTAGCTATCTATATATGGAGAATGTCATCGGCGTTTGGTATGAGCAGCACATTATCGATGAATTGATGAAGTACAAGTTGCTGTTTATTGAGACAAACGATGCGTTGGAGACGTCCGCAGCGCTCGAGAAATACGTGGAAGCGTGTGATAGTGGAAGAGGAGCGGTGCTGTTCTCTGTGGCTAGAGGAAAAGTTTCGGAGGGAATCGATTTCAGTCATCATTTGGGTGAGTAAAATGAAAGAATACCGAGAGAAAAAACTTGAAAATGCTGTCGAAATAGCAGAAAAACCGAAAAGAAAGCTAGCAGACCAACGTTGGTCTGCTAGCTCTCACGGTTGGTCTGCTAGTGATTTTCGTTGGTCTGCTAGCTATTCCACGTTGGTCTGCTATATCTTCCCCATTGGTCTGCTAGCTCTTTATCTTCATTTTTCCAGGACGTTGCGTCATCATGCTCGGAATTCCATATATGTACACCGAGAGTCGAGTGCTCAGAGCAAGATTAGAGTATCTCAGAGACACTTTTGGAATCCGGTAGGGCAAAAGTTTAACTTGTTGTATTCCACGTAGATTTTTTTCAGAGAGAACGACTTCCTGACATTCGATGCAATGCGACACACCGCGCAGTGTATGGGTAGAGCTCTCCGCTCGAAGACTGACTATGGATTGATGGTGTTTGCTGATAAGGTTAGTCGGTCCATTATTTGCAAACAGAATTTTAAAAAATGTTTCCAGAGATTCTCGCGGAACGACAAACGTGGCAAGCTGCCTCGCTGGATGCAAGAATATCTGGAGCCGGCTTCCACGAACTTGAGTATCGACGAGGCGGCACAAGTGGCGAGACGATGGTTGACACTGATGGCTCAGCCGTTCCAGAAGGAGCATCAGTTGGGCGTGTCGTTGTTGAATAAGGAAATGGTGCAGGATCAGCAGATGATGAGACGATTTGAACGAGTTGTTGAATATGTTGATTAAATTATTTTTTTTTTGCATTGTTTTTATCATTTTTTAAACGAAAATATCGGTTTTGGTCTGCTAGTTATTCTTTTCAACACTAGCAGACCAACGTTGGTCTGCTAGCTATCTCTTCATTAATTTTTGTCTTTGTGTCTCCAATTGTATCTCATTCCCATTTTCTCTTTTCTCAATCTCATTTTTTGTTAATTGTCGGAAAAAATCACAGGTTTCTTTTTATATACATTCTAATGCCTACTATTCATTTATTTTTAAACCTCGAAAAACCATTTTTTCTAGCTGAATTGGCTCTCATTGCCTGTACATATTTTCTAAGAAAATTTTTTCATATAATTTCTGCCAATATTAACTCTACTTTTCTCGCGTCAAGATGTTTTCGCCACTCCGGCGGCTAGCTGGTTGCTGTCCCACTGCTCTTCAACAACTCCAACACCTCCAGCAGTTCCAGCCAAATCGATTGGTGCATTTGACAGCGTATCAGTACAAAGGACACTCAAAATGGCAGAATATCAAGGCGACGAAGGGAAAAAACGATATGATCAAGTCGAAGGCGACGAATTTTTTGTTGAGAAAAGTAAAAGGAGCTGTGTCTCGCGGTGGATTCGATTTGAAATTGAACAGAGAGTTGGCTGATTTGGAGACGGAATTCAGAGCTCAGGGGCTTCCGTTGGACACTTTCAAGAACTTTTTGCAGAAGATGAAGGTGATTTTTTGCGAAAAAGTCAATTTTAGTGTGCTAGCAACAATTCGTTAATTCTGTGCAAAAAACTGATCAAATTGCGATTTTCTCACTTGAAATATGTATTTTTCTCAATTTCACTCCAAAAAACTAGCAAAAATGAACGAAATTGAGCCATTTTATCCAAATTTGTACATTGGTCTGCTAGTTATTCCACGTGGATTGTCCAAATAGCTAGCAGACCAACGTTGGTCTGCTAGCGATTTTTCTCACCTTTCCCTTCAATTTCAATCAATTTGTTTTGTTTTTTTCAGGACAAACCAGAAGTCGAGTACACCTTCGACATCATCGGTCCAGCTGGAACATTTTTCATCGTCACCGCCGAAACATCGAACAAGAAAGCGCTGGAAAACGATTTACGGAAGTATTTCAACAAAATTGGCGGATTCCGATTGGTGGCCGACGGTGGTGTTCGCAGTTGGTTTGAGGAGAAAGGAGTCGTTCATGTGGATGTGAAGAAAGATGGAAAGGAGATGACTACGGAGCAGGTGAGCGGGAAAACGAAAACGAAGTTAGAAATCGCTAGCAGACCAACTTTGGTCTGCTAGCTATTCCACGTTGGTCTGCTAGTTATTTTCTCACATTTTTTCATTCCAGATGGAAGAAGTTGGGCTAGAATTCGACGTGGAAGAAGTTCTCCTCGTCGAAGAGGACAATACGAAGAAATTCGAGCTCATCTGTGAACCGAAATCACTTTCAAATCTTGAATCTCAATTAGGAAAAGGAGGATTTTCGATTTTGCAATCAGAAATCGAGTTCCGAGCGGTCCATCCAATCGAGTGTCCTGAGGCGGAGTCGGCCAAGATTCAGAAGCTTTATGAGATGTTGCAGGTGAAAAAAAATACCCAAAACTCATTTGTTTAATAAAAAAAATTCAGGAGGACGAGCAAGTGCGCCAAATTTTCGACAACATCTCAGCAGACGAGTAGATTTTTAATTTTTGATTCAAAATTCCAGTTTTTTGTTATTTAGATAGGTCATTCATATATATATATGTTTCTTCGTTGTGTTTCCTCTTGATGATTATTAAATTTCTTTATTGAACCTGTTTTGTTAGTATAAAGCAATTTTTGATGATTTTTAAAATTATTTCCTATATTTTTGAGCCATACAGCTTCCGGATAGCTCGAACATCGTACTTTGATAGTTGGATTTTGTTGCTTTTTAACGGTTTTCTGGAAAAATGCATTTTGGAGATGACACGTGGCATACGGAGCTAGCAGACCAACGCGTTGGTCTGCTAGCGATTTTTGATTCTTATTTCTGAATGTTTGACCTTCTAAATCCCCTACCTCCCACATAACTAATCTCATTTTCAGCTGGCATTTAATTGTAGTCTAAATCCCTCTTTTTTGATCCCTCCGCCTCCCGAAAAACTCCTCAAATATCTTCACTTACTCATAATGTTTCCTCATCACTGACGCTTTTCGCCTCGAATGACGCAAACCCAATGTGTGTCCAATTTCATGAATAAGCACCTAAATAGAGCGGAAATTTGAGTTATTTGTGAGAGAGGATGTGTTTTCTTTTTAATTTGATGCGAAAAGGGCGTCGAAAATGCAGTAAAGAAGTAAAAAAAGAGAAATCGCTAGCAGACCAACGTTGGTCTGCTAATTACCTCTAGGAGCTAGCAGACCAACGTTGGTCTGCTAGCTATTTCTAAAAGCAAAAGAGCAATTTTCTGGCTCGTTTCTCCCCGTTTTTTCTTTTTTCTCTCTCAAAAAACCCTAATTATCTCCTCCACTAACCAATCTCAAATCGATAAACCGCACGTCGTTGTTGCCCTTCTCCTTCTCTTCATCATCTTCCCCTTCGTTTTCTCTATTCCTCGTATGCCATTCTTCGTCTCCATCCAAATGCAAAACACCAAACGGGGGGTACATGGAGTGTGCCACTACACCGCCTTTTCCGTCGAATTCCTGTTAAAAAATAAAAATTTTCTAAAATTTATTTTCTTATTTTCAAAAATTTCAGAATGGAAGTCCCTGACGGAGATGCTCGACTGGAAGTGATCCAACAATCACAAAGATCGGAATTGTGGAGAGGTAATAGCTTAGTTTTAAGCAGACCCAAAAATAAAATAAAATCTCGGTCTGCTTACTCACCTCATAACAAGAATGATTCTTTTTCGCGAAAAATACACTGATATCCGCTATTTTTTCACTGGAAACTTCCTCGAATTCCACCAAATCTTCTAGTGCAACCGCCCATTTCCCGAACGCTTCTTGTACAGTGTATCTGAAGAGTTTTGGTCTGCTTAGTAGAAAGTTTGGTCTGCTTAACATACCTGACACCTTCAAATTGCTTGTGGGTCAGAAGATTATGAGGATCCGCGAAATTCCACGAAATTAGTTTCTGAGTCCATCGACGGAGAGTTCTACATTCTGGAATAAAGGGGAGAATTTCGGGTTTTCAAACTAATTAGCAGACCAATGTTGGTCTGCTAGCGATTTCAAGTTGGTCTGCTAGCGATTTGAAATTGGTCTGCTAGCTATTTCAAGTTGGTCTGCTAACACTTACCTGCCAAGTCTATCAATAAAAAATAACAGAAAATTAGTTGAAAAAGTTTCATTCGAATTCAATTGAAACATTAAGGAAATGATAGCATAGTGTGTGTTGGATAAGTGGAATAAAAAAGAGGAATAGAATCCAGAAGTCGTTATGCTTCTCCTCCTTCTTCTCGTTCTTCCCCCCATATGTTTTATCAAATGTTTTTCTTCGCTTCATTTTTCTCATCGTCGATCTTCCTATGAAAATCCAGTATTTCCTTCTTCTCGCGCCTTTTCGTGGATCGTTTCGATCGTTGCGTAAGAAACCTGCCATGGGGAGAGAAAGACGAGTTGATTAGAAGCTAAACTTCAAAGTGTTGGGGAGAAAAAGATGAAGATAATAACAACTTTATTTATTAAACCAAAGTCAATCATAATAATTCAAATCCAAAATTTTAAACACATCTACAATTTGCAATGAGGCGATCCGATAATATCAATCAAATTAGCGTTGGCAAAGATGTTCGCCGGGTCGAGCTCACTCTTGATCGCTTTCAACAAGGCGATTCCGACGGCTCCGTTAGTTGTCAGCATCCATTGTTTTCTGATTTTTCCGACTCCATGATGATGGGAAATGCTTCCGCCGCAAGCGATGATCTCGTCACGGGCGGCCGTCTGGAATGAGACCGTTGGTTGAGACTCTGGATCTTCAGCTTACCTCAATACGATCATACACCTGAAGACCATTTGACAGTCCTCTTGCATTGAAACCGAAATAAAAGTAGACGCACGCGCCGGCGTCGTACACCTGAGTGACACGGCAACTTGCCAAGACGGGGTGTTTCACTCCCTGCGCCTTCGCCTCTCGTCTCATCAGTTCCTTCACGTTTCTGCAGAGACTGAGAACCTTGTCCCAGGGAACGGAAGTCTCGAACGACTCCCCGAGCACACCGTGGTTCATTCCGAGGTCCTGCAACACAACAGGCATATTACCTATTCTGGAGATCAAGAGATTTTGACACTTACTCTCAAATAGGCAATGGCAAATGTGAGTCTGTATCCATATTGTCCGTTCTCTTCTCCACCAACGATTCCGTGGAAATCGGCAGCCAACTTATTCAAACGATCCTCCTGCTGATCTACCTCCTCACGACTTCCCTCGTAGACACACGTGGCAGCGCAGATCTCATCGACCTTGAATCCCTTCCACGATGTGATGTACATCTTGCTCACGGAGCTCTTCAAGGAAGCCCACCAGGAGTCTGAAGCGACTTTGAGCGCTTGTCCCATAACGAATTGATCGTTATCCATAAGTCTCAACGAGGCTGGTTGAATGCGTCGGCTAGCCACCTCACGGAAGAAATTGACTCCGTTCTCAAAGTTGGGGAACACAAAACTACCGTATCGCTTGACTTCTGGAAGTGGGAAGATCTTGATGGTGACCTCTGAGACGACTCCGAATGTTCCCTCGGATCCGAGAATGATCTGGTGGATATCTGGACCAGATGATATACGTGGCACTTGGCACTGCTTTTGGATGATTCCTTTGGGGCAGACAAAGTTGAGATGGACGACGAGATCTTCGATGTTTCCGTATCTGAGAAAGAAAAAAGGAGTGGAAATTGACGTAATAAGAGGAATTTAGGTTGGTCTGCTAGCTCTTAACGTTGGTCTGCTAGTTATCAATATTGGTCTGCTAGCTCTTAGCGTTGGTCTGCTAGTTATCAATATTGGTCTGCTAGCTCTTGGCGTTGGTCTGCTAATGATAAACAACTCACTTATTCTTCTTCATTCCACTTGCTCTCGTCGACACCCATCCTCCCAAAGTCGAAAATTCAATTGAATCTGGCTCATGTCCACAAGTGAATCCCTTCTTATTTAGTTGTCGTTCCAACGATTGACCAACAATTCCCGCCTGAGCACGACACGTCAAATTCTCTCGATCAATCCAGAGAATTTTGTCGAGAAGCGCCATATCCATAGAGATAACTGCACGTTTTTCGGTGACTGGTGTGTCGAGAGCGTTGGTGACAGAGGTACCGCCTCCGATCGGGATGATGGCACAGTTATGGCTCATGGCTCCTTCGATGATCTTAACAATCTCTTGCTCAGTCTTCGGCCATACGACGACATCTGGAAGACGTGGAATCTTGCCCTCTCTCAAGTTGACCATGTCATGAACGGTATGACCATGAGCACGCATCAAACGGATTCTAGCAGAATTAGAGAATGAGATATTGTTCTCTTTTAAAAAATCGATAAGATCCTCATTCTCAACTGGTGCATCGATGACGACGTCGGAGAGTTTTTGAGCTGGACTGACGTAGTTCAAATCGATTCCCAAATAGTTCTCGAACCACGGACGGAAGTGTGGCATCACCTTGCCGGAGATGTCATATCTGGAATGTTAGATGAAATGGACGGTACCGTATTACGCCACTCACTTATCCCCAGTAAACGTGACATGTCCATCCTTGTTAATGGTGAACTGCGAGTCGGTGTAACCCCAACCATTCCACTTGAGGATTTTGTCACTGGAATTGACAAAAATACATTATTCCCAAATGGACAGCTATTAAGTGTGTTACCGATAAGACTGCGGCACGTCGTGCTCGATTGTTTGATAGGATGCCGACATTTCGAGACAAGTCGAGCAGAGTTCTGGAATCTTCTTTAGGTTTGAAAGAACTGTGAGAAATCTAGACGAAAAGTTGGCACAGTGCCAGGTTAGGCTGTTTATCAAAAACGCTCGCATCATATGGAAGTCGGTTACAAAGTCATATGAACGATCATAAATCACGGAATCTTAAAATTACTCAAGAAGGTACAGTCAGATCTAGAAGACCTAGAAAACGCTAGCAGACCAACGTTGGTCTGCTAGCGATTTGAAATTGGTCTACTAGTGATTTGAAATTGGTCTGCTAGTGATTTGAAATTGGTCTGCTAGTGATTTGAAATTGGTCTGCTAGTGATTTGAAATTGGTCTGTTAGTGATTTGAAGTTGGTCTGCTAGCTAATTCACATTGGTCTGCTAGTGATTTGAAGTTGGTCTGCTAGTGATTTGAAATTGGTTTGATAGCGATTTCAGTTCGGTCTGTAGTTCTACAGTAATTCCGCTATTCTCATCATCATCTGTCTTACTAGAAGACACAAAAATCCCGATTTAAAACAGTTTTTCACCATGAAAAGTGTAAAATCCATAAAAATTGTCGGGAAAAAAACGAAAAGAGTCTAAAACAAGGACGAAAAGTATTAAAATCAATCAAACACCTCGCTCTCCGTGGTGCCTACACTGTGACCATTGTATATGTGTATGTATGTAAAAGAACCCACCTTATCAGTTTTTTCTCTCTCGTTCTGTCTTCAAACCCACCAATCACTATTGTCTTATCAAATAGCCAAAGTACACCAGATTAGCGGAGAGACCCCGCAAGCAGGTGGAAGTAAGGAGTGGGAGACGGAATTTTCCGTTTTCAGAACAGGAAACTTGTGATGGGAGTTTGAAATAAATATTAGAAACTATTAATGATGTGAGAAGGGGTTCCGGGTATGCTTAGTGTTAAGCAGACCGAAAAATGGGTCTGGTTAGTGGAAGAATGCTGAAGATCACGTAGCTAGTAGCTAGCAAACCAACGTTGGTCTGCTAGCTCCATTGGTCTGCTAGCTCCATTGGTCTGCTATCTCCATTGGTCTGCTAGCTCCATTGGTCTGCTAATTCCATTGGTCTGTTAGCTCATCTGTGAGCCCTAAAAATTAGCTGTGAGAATAATCATAAAATTACATCTTCTTTCAGCTCCCACCCGTGTCATGTTCGACTATGAAAAGTACTTCCTCCAACTTCCGGAACCTGCGATCAAGCATGTCTTACACTTTTTGAGGTACATACATAATTTTCGCAAAGATTTTGGGTCAATTCAATTCTCTTTCTTTCCAGACTTCCCGACCTTGCGACTCTTAAAGAAACGTGTCCGGACCTCGCCGATCTATGCGACCTGGAAATCCGTATACTCGACAATGAGTTCACGTCCCGCCCGTTCTTCCAATTCGAGCGATGTGTTCTAGAAGATGGTGTGAAAGAAGTGGAGATAATGCCAGAGCGACAGAATGCTTCCGTCACCTACTATCCGGGAAATCAATCGGTTTATCTGTTCGGAGGGGAGACGTTGGGCGTGCGGGATGACGGAGCGCCACGTGCCACGTTCAACGATTTGTGGAGATTGGATACGGGGACGATGAAATGGAGTCGAGTCATCATCACGTCTGCACCTTATCCATCGCCTAAATGTCACGCGTCGTTTGTGACGTGGAAGGTGAGATTTTAGCGTGAAAATATTGACTGAATAGCTAGCAGACCAACGTTGGATAATATAATTTTACCAGGACCAACTAATCCTCTGCGGCGGCCGTGCTTATCATCATGACGGACGTGACACCTTCTTCTCTGAAATCCACTTTTTCGACGTTCAAACTTCCACGTGGAATCGCGGAAACTCCTCGCCGGACCTAATGCCAATCGGCGGTCACTCTGCCGTAGTCACCGAGAATTTCATGATTATGTATGGCGGATTCTTCGAACAACCGACTCAAGAACAAATGGAAACACTTTTTGTTGTTGAATTGCGGGAACAAATATTTCACCGAGTTCATTTGCAAAAACTGCCGATCGAAGAGGAAGAGCCGTCGCGATTCCCAAAGTACGGACTGTTTTTCTGACGGGAAATCGAAAATTATCACTTCTCATACTTTTATTTCGCTCGATTTCCTGACAGAAATAATCACAAAAATCGCGAAATTCTTGTAAATTTTTTAATAATTGTTTTCGTGGCGAGACCCGACGCACAATTTGCATGCATGCGCCTTTAGTGTCGATTTACGAGGGATACTGTAATTAATTTAATTTTTTGTGATTTTCAGGGGAAAAATTAACGAAATCCAACCTTTTTTGCCATATTTTTACTAAACATTTGAAAAAATCTATCTTGCAGATTCCAATGGCGAAAAACGAAGTTGGTCTTGATACGAGAAGGATTGCTTCTACTCACCGGAGAGCTGCTCCCCGGTGATTACGGCGCCTCGGCATTGATCGCTTTCGACCCGGTTGATGTGACCGCAACGTGGCAATGGAAACGAATCGAAACGATCGGAAGATGGTGGCGACCGAAGGATTGGCGAGATCCACGTCATCCACTTCACGGATATTTACCACAAGAAAGAGAGCTGATGAATGCGGTGGAGAACTGCTCACTGCCGAATTACGACTTTCATCAAATCGCAGAAGTCCGAAATTCGAGAATGGTGCGATTGGTTTCATTGGGAAGCGTCGAAAAGACTTCTCAAATGCTTCGTACATCAGGTCGCAAGGATTATGACAACCTTCAAACCCACTACACTGAATTCTGTCGTCAGTTGAATCGACATCTGGAGCAGGAATTCGAGAACAGAATGGTTCTGCATGCGATGTCGCCGGATTCTGAACAATTGAAGAAGACGACTGCTATATTCGAATATCAGAACATAAAGTGTCGAATCGATGGATGTTTTCTGGCGAAACAAGAGTGAGTTGTGAGGAAAAACGCTGAAAAACTGGAAAAAAGAAGAAGTCGCTTGCAGAGCAATTTGAAACGCTAGCAGACCCAAATAGAGCTAGCAGACCAACGTTGGTCTGCTAGTAATTTAAATTGGTCTGCTAATTTCATTGGTCTGCTAGTTCCATTGGTCTGGTAGCTCCATTGGTCTGCTAGCTCCATTGGTCTGCTAGCTTCATTGGCCTGCAAGCAATTTGAAATTGGTCTGCTAGATCCGTTGGTCTGCTAGCTCCGTTGGTCTGCTAGCTCCGTTGGTCTGCTAGCTCCGTTGGTCTGCTAGCTCCATTGGTCTGCTAGCTCCATTGGTCTGCTAGCTCCGCTTGTCTGCTAGCTCCGTTGGTCTGCTAATTCCATTGGTCTGCTAGCTCCGCTTGTCTGCTAGCTTGTTTTCCCTCAAAAATACAGTTTTCAACCAAAAAATTCTATTTTTTCAGCTGTTCGGCAGTTTTCCGCCACATAGCCCCTTCATTCAAAGTGCGAGTTCGAATCGATGAAATCGAGAAAAATCCGAAAATTTTGAATTCCGACGATTTTGACAAATGGGAACTACGCCAACGTATAGAAACGACTGTAAATCAGCTACGTGAGTTAAGAAAATTTGAGACTGAATAGACTCCGCCTCTTTTTCAGATTCCAAGTTCTACCAATCGGGTCGTATGGAGCAACTTGCGCCACGTGTCCCCACGCGGAATAGCTTGTTGAAACGTCTTTCGCTCTACGTGACAGAAATCGATTGCAACGTGGCAATCGAAGATTTCGATGTGTTACGGTAAGCAGATCAGCTAAGTAGATCATAATATATTTATTTTTCAGTTGGAAAGTTCAGCCCATGCAATACCCGTCTCCTGTGGAAACTCGCGATTTCTCGCTTGTCGGAGCACATCATGACGTCATCATGCACGCCGGACTCGTCAAATTCAACGTGACAATGAAACGGATGGGACAGTCCATTTTAATGACGCCCATCTCCAGAATCCCGACGTCACCGAGAAATTCGAGGAAGAAGGAGAAAGAAGCTATTGAAAGATTATTGTATACGTCGAATAAACAATAAATTTTTGTTCTTTTTTGAAAACTTTTTATTCTTAAATAACTGAAAATTAATTAACTGCTTCCAGCGGTTATTTGTCATATATTTTGTATTTTTCCTTTCTCCCCAAGCGGAAGCGCCTCACAATCAGAAAAATCGCCGATTTTAAACGATTTTTCGCTGATTTTTCTGGGATTTTGTACTCCAATACATTTTTAAAGCCCTAGTTTCAATTTTCAGCTCAAAAATACTGCAAAAATCCATCAATTTTCAGCTTTAATCGCTGATAAATGTTGTCTGAAATGACAATGTCTCTGTCGCCATTTCTTAGGCATTGTCCGCAAACACCGTCACGTCAGAATGCGTACTCGTGAAAAAGCGGTGCATTTGAAAAAAGTTGGCTAGAAAATGTTTTTTTCTTCTAAAAATGTGGTTTCTCGACGATTTTTTGAGGCCCTACTGTTTGGGGAGAAAGCAAAAAACGGGAACTACGAAAACGGGAGAAACGAAAACGGGAGAAAGTAAGTAGCACGAATTTTTGTGCGGTAAGTTGCGAAATTGTTGTGCCATACTTGTAAAATAGATTAAAACATTTTTTTCTGGTTTATGCGAGTATCCGTGGTTGCAAAAAAAACCACGAATGAGCAGTTCTAAATGAAATTTGTAGGTCTAAAATTCTTTTTATTATTTAGGACTACGGTAATTATTTGTAAGCACGGACACCCGGATAATCAAGACAACACATTTTCACTATTTCAACTATTTTACAAGTATAGCACAACAATTTCGCAACTTTCTCGCACAAAAATTTGTGCTACTTACTTTCTCCCGTTTTCGTTTCTCCCCTTTTGGTAGTTCCCGTTTTCGTTTCTCCCGTTTTCGTAGTTCCCTTTTTTGCTTTCTTCCCAAACAATAGGGCCTCGATTTCCTCTCAAAAAATTAATTACAGTACCGCTCGTAAATCTACATTGAAGGCGCACGGTTCAATATTGTCAGTGAGGTCTCGCCACGATTACAGCTTTCATTGAAATTTTTACTATTTTTTGAGCAAAATTGCTTTTTTCAGCTCGAAATCTATGATAAAACAGAATTTTTTATTATTCAAAAATGTGAATAGTGTTTTTGAATACTTTTTTCAAAATAATTAAGCAATAATATGAAAATTTGAAGGCGAATAATGAATTTTCGGTGGAAAACACAAAAATTAATTACAGTACCCTCTCGTAAATCTACATTAAAGGCGCACGGCTCAATATTGTCAATAAGGTCTCGACACGATCACAGCTTTAATTGAATATTTGTCATTGTTTTTGAGCAAAATCTAGCTTTCAGCTCAAAATCTACGATAGAACAGCATTTTTTGTTATTAAAAAATTTAAAAAACTTTTTAAATTAATTTTTTAAAAAACAAATTGATAATATGTAAAATTGAAACTGAAAAATAAGTTTTCAGTGTGAATCATCGACTGGAAACTTAAAAATTAATTACAGTACCTTCCTCGTAAATCTACACTGCAATCTTTACCCTGCCACAAAATTGACCTACTTGGCGGCAATTTCGTCATTTTGAAAAATTCTCTTGGATTTCCCTGGTTTTTATCGATTTTTAATTAAAATTTTTGCTTTCTATCGATTTTTGTGCTGGAAAATACGTTGCTTTATTGATTTTTCGTGTTTTTTCGAAGCTGAAATTGAGGAAATCAAATCTTAACGGATAAATTTGCCGGAAAACGTCAGAAATTTGTGTATTTTTCAAAGTTAAACGTAAATATCCGATACTAACTGGGGACCCCACACATAGGGAGCTACCGCACCCTACTTGTTCAGTGCCTCGGTGGCTCAGTGGATGAGGGTGCGGCTGGTAGTCAGTAGGTGTTGGGTTCGAACCCATGCTACCGAAACTTTTTTTGTTGATATTTTTAAACATTTATTCTCAGTTTTTTCAGAAAATTAAGAACTTTTTTCTGTTTTTAAGGCCTGCCGGATGTCTTTAGAATTTACAGTTTTTACTTTGTGGCTTAATTGGAGTTTCTTCTAAAATTTTTGATATTTTCTTGATGTTTTTTCCATACTTATCAAGGGCCGGGCATTTTTTTCAAAACGCCAGGCCCGGCCCGTCAGGCCCGTCTTTTTGGAGGGAATTTTTTTTTCAAATTTGATTAAAAGTGTACTAAGGTCAACTCTCAGTCAATGTTTCCAGAAATTTACTAAAAAATGATGAAAAAGGTATGAAAAAACGAGTAAATTTGAAAATTTTTTCGAATGAAAAAGTGAAAATTGAAAAAAATTTGAAAAATTTTCTCACAAATCCCATACGGCCTGACGGGCCAGGCCCGGACCGAAGCTTTTCAGGCCGGGCCGGGCCCGGGCCGAAGCTTTTCAGGCCGGGCCGGGCCGGGCTTTTTACGCGTCGGGCCAGGCCGGGCCGGCTCGTCATTTGACAAGTATGGTTTTTTTCTATAAAATGCAATAGAGCGTATTTGCATAACCCCCAGTTAGTGTCGGATATTTACGTTTGACTATTTTTCAATTATTTTCTGTCATGAATTCAGTGTTTTTTTTAATATTTTTTCGCTAAAAATTGCTTCGATTTTCGTCCAAATTTTTAATTTTTTTTCTTATTTTAAGATGCTCCACTCTATCGAATGATGCCAAGACGACGTAGATGAAGAAAGCGAAGAGCGGAAGCGAGTAAAGGATCGATGCCGAGGTACTTGAATCACTGAAAACGTTTGATTTTTGACAAAAATCATTAAGAAATGACTGAAAACCCAGTTTTTCGGTATCTAATTGAAGAAAAAAATAAGATTTATTTTGGATTTTCAACTGAAAATCGACTTTTGCAGCACATTTTTGCCTGAAAACCAATTTCTCGAGAAACAGAGATCAAATTTCCAACCACTCTGGCCACTCAAAATCAGTCGAATCCTACAACCGCATCAATCTAATCGCAGTCTCATTAGATTAGTGGATTTCGCTTGCGCAAACTTCATTCGCGGCAGGATTCACGAATAAGTCAGTACAAAACGCTCAAAATTTCTTTCAATTTTTATTTTTATGTTTTTTTTCTAAGTTTTATTTCCCTATTTATGGATCGGAAGTTTGAAACCGTTGCGAACTAATTTCGATTACGGTTTTAAAGACTTTTTCATTATTTTTCACTATTGAAAATTGTATTTTTCGGTTTCTATGGCTCCTCAAGTCTTCAACTGCACTCTTCAATCTTCTTCAACTGCACTCTTCAGTCTTAGTAAATAAATTCTTTGGTAAGCGAATTGTTTCTCTTACAATTAACAGTGAATAATAATTCTTTGCTCAGGTGTAATCGTCTACTTCTTCAACATCAGCGCTCTCCATATAAGCTTCGAACGAAGATTTTTTGCGAGTTCAGAATTATTAGACGCGGCACTAATCTAATCATGCCAATATTCAAGCTAATCTGACTGATGCGGTAGTAGGATTATATTAAAATTGAGTTGCCTGAGAACAAAATGATACCTTTCTAGAAACAACCGAATGTTTACTAAAAAGCTTGCTTCGCGAAAAATTCTTGACGCTAAAATATTTTTTGAAAAATTGAATTAAAATTTTTTTTAATTCGAATATTTCATTTTTCAGTGCGGTCAATCAGACGACGAAGACTTGATCGCTCGCAGTTGGTGGCCAGAAAAAAGAAGACTTGATGGGTTGGGTGTATTCACACCCAACTCACTCGTAGAATAAAGAAGACTTGATGGGTTGGATGCATAGAGCATCCAACTCACTCGTAGTTGGTGGCCAGGAATAAAAAGAAGACTTGATGGGTTGGGTGTATTCACACCCAACTCACTCGTAGATTAAAGAAGACTTGATGGGTTGGATGCATAGAGCATCCAACTCACTCGTAGTTGGTGGCCAGGAAAAAAAGAAGACTTGATGGGTTGGGTGTATTCACACCCAACTCACTCGTAGATTAAAGAAGACTTGATGGGTTGGATGCATAGAGCATCCAACTCACTCGTAGTTGGTGGCCAGGAATAAAAAGAAGACTTGATGGGTTGGGTGTATTCACACCCAACTCACTCGTAGAATAAAGAAGACTTGATGGGTTGGATGCATAGAGCATCCAACTCACTCGTAGTTGGTGGCCAGGAATAAAAAGAAGACTTGATGGGTTGGGTGTATTCACACCCAACTCACTCGTAGATTAAAGAAGACTTGATGGGTTGGATGCATAGAGCATCCAACTCACTCGTAGTTGGTGGCCAGGAATAAAAAGAAGACTTGATGGGTTGGGTGTATTCACACCCAACTCACTCGTAGAATAAAGAAGACTTGATGGGTTGGATGCATAGAGCATCCAACTCACTCGTAGTTGGTGGCCAGGAATAAAAAGAAGACTTGATGGGTTGGGTGTATTCACACCCAACTCACTCGTAGATTAAAGAAGACTTGATGGGTTGGATGCATAGAGCATCCAACTCACTCGTAGTTGGTGGCCAGGAATAAAAAGAAGACTTGATGGGTTGGGTGTATTCACACCCAACTCACTCGTAGATTAAAGAAGACTTGATGGGTTGGATGCATAGAGCATCCAACTCACTCGTAGTTGGTGGCCAGGAATAAAAAGAAGACTTGATGGGTTGGGTGTATTCACACCCAACTCACTCGTAGAATAAAGAAGACTTGATGGGTTGGATGCATAGAGCATCCAACTCACTCGTAGTTGGTGGCCAGGAATAAAAAGAAGACTTGATGGGTTGGGTGTATTCACACCCAACTCACTCGTAGAATAAAGAAGACTTGATGGGTTGGATGCATAGAGCATCCAACTCACTCGTAGTTGGTGGCCAGGAATAAAAAGAAGACTTGATGGGTTGGGTGTATTCACACCCAACTCACTCGTAGAATAAAGAAGACTTGATGGGTTGGATGCATAGAGCATCCAACTCACTCGTAGTTGGTGGCCAGGAATAAAAAGAAGACTTGATGGGTTGGGTGTATTCACACCCAACTCACTCGTAGAATAAAGAAGACTTGATGGGTTGGATGCATAGAGCATCCAACTCACTCGTAGTTGGTGGCCAGGAATAAAAAGAAGACTTGATGGGTTGGGTGTATTCACACCCAACTCACTCGTAGATTAAAGAAGACTTGATGGGTTGGATGCATAGAGCATCCAACTCACTCGTAGTTGGTGGCCAGGAAAAAAAGAAGACTTGATGGGTTGGGTGTATTCACACCCAACTCACTCGTAGATTAAAGAAGACTTGATGGGTTGGATGCATAGAGCATCCAACTCACTCGTAGTTGGTGGCCAGGAATAAAAAGAAGACTTGATGGGTTGGGTGTATTCACACCCAACTCACTCGTAGAATAAAGAAGACTTGATGGGTTGGATGCATAGAGCATCCAACTCACTCGTAGTTGGTGGCCAGGAATAAAAAGAAGACTTGATGGGTTGGGTGTATTCACACCCAACTCACTCGTAGATTAAAGAAGACTTGATGGGTTGGATGCATAGAGCATCCAACTCACTCGTAGTTGGTGGCCAGGAATAAAAAGAAGACTTGATGGGTTGGGTGTATTCACACCCAACTCACTCGTAGAATAAAGAAGACTTGATGGGTTGGATGCATAGAGCATCCAACTCACTCGTAGTTGGTGGCCAGGAAAAAAAGAAGACTTGATGGGTTGGGTGTATTCACACCCAACTCACTCGTAGATTAAAGAAGACTTGATGGGTTGGATGCATAGAGCATCCAACTCACTCGTAGTTGGTGGCCAGGAAAAAAAGAAGACTTGATGGGTTGGGTGTATTCACACCCAACTCACTCGTAGAATAAAGAAGACTTGATGGGTTGGATGCATAGAGCATCCAACTCACTCGTAGTTGGTGGCCAGGAATAAAAAGAAGACTTGATGGGTTGGGTGTATTCACACCCAACTCACTCGTAGATTAAAGAAGACTTGATGGGTTGGATGCATAGAGCATCCAACTCACTCGTAGTTGGTGGCCAGGAATAAAAAGAAGACTTGATGGGTTGGGTGTATTCACACCCAACTCACTCGTAGATTAAAGAAGACTTGATGGGTTGGATGCATAGAGCATCCAACTCACTCGTAGTTGGTGGCCAGGAATAAAAAGAAGACTTGATGGGTTGGGTGTATTCACACCCAACTCACTCGTAGAATAAAGAAGACTTGATGGGTTGGATGCATAGAGCATCCAACTCACTCGTAGTTGGTGGCCAGGAATAAAAAGAAGACTTGATGGGTTGGGTGTATTCACACCCAACTCACTCGTAGATTAAAGAAGACTTGATGGGTTGGATGCATAGAGCATCCAACTCACTCGTAGTTGGTGGCCAGGAATAAAAAGAAGACTTGATGGGTTGGGTGTATTCACACCCAACTCACTCGTAGAATAAAGAAGACTTGATGGGTTGGATGCATAGAGCATCCAACTCACTCGTAGTTGGTGGCCAGGAATAAAAAGAAGACTTGATGGGTTGGGTGTATTCACACCCAACTCACTCGTAGATTAAAGAAGACTTGATGGGTTGGATGCATAGAGCATCCAACTCACTCGTAGTTGGTGGCCAGGAATAAAAAGAAGACTTGATGGGTTGGGTGTATTCACACCCAACTCACTCGTAGAATAAAGAAGACTTGATGGGTTGGATGCATAGAGCATCCAACTCACTCGTAGTTGGTGGCCAGGAATAAAAAGAAGACTTGATGGGTTGGGTGTATTCACACCCAACTCACTCGTAGAATAAAGAAGACTTGATGGGTTGGATGCATAGAGCATCCAACTCACTCGTAGTTGGTGGTCAGGAATAAAAGAAGACTTGATGGGTTGGGTGTATTCACACCCAACTCACTCGTAGATTAAAGAAGACTTGATGGGTTGGATGCATAGAGCATCCAACTCACTCGTAGTTGGTGGCCAGGAATAAAAAGAAGACTTGATGGGTTGGGTGTATTCACACCCAACTCACTCGTAGATTAAAGAAGACTTGATGGGTTGGATGCATAGAGCATCCAACTCACTCGTAGTTGGTGGCCAGGAATAAAAAGAAGACTTGATGGGTTGGGTGTATTCACACCCAACTCACTCGTAGAATAAAGAAGACTTGATGGGTTGGATGCATAGAGCATCCAACTCACTCGTAGTTGGTGGCCAGGAATAAAAAGAAGACTTGATGGGTTGGGTGTATTCACACCCAACTCACTCGTAGATTAAAGAAGACTTGATGGGTTGGATGCATAGAGCATCCAACTCACTCGTAGTTGGTGGCCAGGAATAAAAAGAAGACTTGATGGGTTGGGTGTATTCACACCCAACTCACTCGTAGAATAAAGAAGACTTGATGGGTTGGATGCATAGAGCATCCAACTCACTCGTAGTTGGTGGCCAGGAATAAAAAGAAGACTTGATGGGTTGGGTGTATTCACACCCAACTCACTCGTAGATTAAAGAAGACTTGATGGGTTGGATGCATAGAGCATCCAACTCACTCGTAGTTGGTGGCCAGGAATAAAAAGAAGACTTGATGGGTTGGGTGTATTCACACCCAACTCACTCGTAGAATAAAGAAGACTTGATGGGTTGGATGCATAGAGCATCCAACTCACTCGTAGTTGGTGGCCAGGAATAAAAAGAAGACTTGATGGGTTGGGTGTATTCACACCCAACTCACTCGTAGATTAAAGAAGACTTGATGGGTTGGATGCATAGAGCATCCAACTCACTCGTAGTTGGTGGCCAGGAATAAAAAGAAGACTTGATGGGTTGGGTGTATTCACACCCAACTCACTCGTAGAATAAAGAAGACTTGATGGGTTGGATGCATAGAGCATCCAACTCACTCGTAGTTGGTGGCCAGGAATAAAAAGAAGACTTGATGGGTTGGGTGTATTCACACCCAACTCACTCGTAGATTAAAGAAGACTTGATGGGTTGGATGCATAGAGCATCCAACTCGCTCGTAGTTGGTGGCCAGAAAAAAGAAGACTTGATGGGTTGGGTGTATTCACACCCAACTCACTCGTAGATTAAAGAAGACTTGATGGGTTGGATGCATAGAGCATCCAACTCACTCGTAGTTGGTGGCCAGGAATAAAAAGAAGACTTGATGGGTTGGGTGTATTCACACCCAACTCACTCGTAGATTAAAGAAGACTTGATGGGTTGGATGCATAGAGCATCCAACTCACTCGTAGTTGGTGGCCAGGAATAAAAAGAAGACTTGATGGGTTGGGTGTATTCACACCCAACTCACTCGTAGATTAAAGAAGACTTGATGGGTTGGATGCATAGAGCATCCAACTCACTCGTAGTTGGTGGCCAGGAATAAAAAGAAGACTTGATGGGTTGGGTGTATTCACACCCAACTCACTCGTAGATTAAAGAAGACTTGATGGGTTGGATGCATAGAGCATCCAACTCACTCGTAGTTGGTGGCCAGGAAAAAAAGAAGACTTGATGGGTTGGGTGTATTCACACCCAACTCACTCGTAGATTAAAGAAGACTTGATGGGTTGGATGCATAGAGCATCCAACTCACTCGTAGTTGGTGGCCAGGAATAAAAAGAAGACTTGATGGGTTGGGTGTATTCACACCCAACTCACTCGTAGAATAAAGAAGACTTGATGGGTTGGATGCATAGAGCATCCAACTCACTCGTAGTTGGTGGCCAGGAATAAAAAGAAGACTTGATGGGTTGGGTGTATTCACACCCAACTCACTCGTAGATTAAAGAAGACTTGATGGGTTGGATGCATAGAGCATCCAACTCACTCGTAGTTGGTGGCCAGGAATAAAAAGAAGACTTGATGGGTTGGGTGTATTCACACCCAACTCACTCGTAGAATAAAGAAGACTTGATGGGTTGGATGCATAGAGCATCCAACTCACTCGTAGTTGGTGGCCAGGAATAAAAAGAAGACTTGATGGGTTGGGTGTATTCACACCCAACTCACTCGTAGATTAAAGAAGACTTGATGGGTTGGATGCATAGAGCATCCAACTCGCTCGTAGTTGGTGGCCAGAAAAAAGAAGACTTGATGGGTTGGGTGTATTCACACCCAACTCACTCGTAGATTAAAGAAGACTTGATGGGTTGGATGCATAGAGCATCCAACTCGCTCGTAGTTGGTGGCCAGAAAAAGAAGACTTGATGGGTTGGGTGTATTCACACCCAACTCACTCGTAGAATAAAGAAGACTTGATGGGTTGGATGCATAGAGCATCCAACTCGCTCGTAGTTGGTGGCCAGAAAAAAGAAGACTTGATGGGTTGGGTGTATTCACACCCAACTCACTCGTAGATTAAAGAAGACTTGATGGGTTGGATGCATAGAGCATCCAACTCGCTCGTAGTTGGTGGCCAGGAATAAAAAGAAGACTTGATGGGTTGGGTGTATTCACACCCAACTCACTCGTAGAATAAAGAAGACTTGATGGGTTGGATGCATAGAGCATCCAACTCGCTCGTAGTTGGTGGCCAGGAATAAAAAGAAGACTTGATGGGTTGGGTGTATTCACACCCAACTCACTCGTAGAATAAAGAAGACTTGATGGGTTGGATGCATAGAGCATCCAACTCGCTCGTAGTTGGTGGCCAGGAATAAAAAGAAGACTTGATGGGTTGGGTGTATTCACACCCAACTCACTCGTAGATTAAAGAAGACTTGATGGGTTGGATGCATAGAGCATCCAACTCACTCGTAGTTGGTGGCCAGGAATAAAAAGAAGACTTGATGGGTTGGGTGTATTCACACCCAACTCACTCGTAGATTAAAGAAGACTTGATGGGTTGGATGCATAGAGCATCCAACTCACTCGTAGTTGGTGGCCAGGAATAAAAAGAAGACTTGATGGGTTGGGTGTATTCACACCCAACTCACTCGTAGAATAAAGAAGACTTGATGGGTTGGATGCATAGAGCATCCAACTCGCTCGTAGTTGGTGGCCAGAAAAAAGAAGACTTGATGGGTTGGGTGTATTCACACCCAACTCACTCGTAGATTAAAGAAGACTTGATGGGTTGGATGCATAGAGCATCCAACTCGCTCGTAGTTGGTGGTCAGAAAAAAGAAGACTTGATGGGTTGATGGGTTGGATCAGTGGCTCCTTGCAGTCAACTGTTCCATGCGTATTGGAGTCAGTTCTACACGCACAAAAGGTATGCATTCGCAAAGTCGGTGAGCCTCTTACGAGAGGCCTCCGCACGCGTGGTGATGAGGACTACTCCGGATCAGTGGCTCCTTGCAGTCATCTGTTCCATGCGTATAGGAGTAGTTCTACACGCACAAAAGATAAGACGGAGATCCTCCTACGGGAGGTCTTCGCACGCGTGTTAATCAGACAACTCCGGATCAGATGCTTCGGCATCTGTTCCATGCGTATAGGAGTAGTTCTACACGCACAATTCGCGATGATTACATCCACGCGGTGATACTACTCAGCTAGCCGTTTCGATCGAACGGCGGTTGACTTTCGTTCTTGGTGGGATAACGGAGCATCGTTTCCACACAAAGTACGGTGGATGGCGGAACCCGCGAGATGTCGGCTGCTGAAACGCTTATATACTTAAAGCAGCAGCTGACATCTCGCGGGTTCCGCCATCCACCGTACTTTGTGTGGAAACGATGCTCCGTTATCCCACCAAGAACGAAAGTCAACCGCCGTTCGATCGAAACGGCTAGCTGAGTAGATGTATATGATCCGGTGATAAAGTTTATGAGCGAATACTTCATAATATTTGAAAGAAAAGAGTGAAAAGACTCGGACGAAAGGCTGATGATTTTTTCGAAATCACTTAGTTGGTAAGTTTTATCACAGTGGAAAAAAAATGGGCGGAGTCTAAACGCAGGCCTAGTACGCGGTATTTGCACTCGCTTCGGCTCTGCGTCTCTCTTCTCTCTGACATGCAGGTAGAGCGCGTTTGAAACAGTTGCTATTGTTTGTGTTAGACGAACACTTCATTATTTTTTTCCGTTTAGTTTAGTGATTTTACGCAACACGATGCCTTCTGTTTGTAAAAAAAAGTCTGAAATTTTAATTTAATAATTTTTCCACTCATTTCAGATGACGTCATCACTTACAATTTGCTACATTCCGGACAGTGTGAAGGAGGAATTAAAGAAGTTTCGATTCTTGAAATCTAGCGCGATGAACGCTTTAATCAGTAAGTGAGCTGTGTTATAGCAGACCTAAATTGTCAAAATTTCAGTGAAAATCGACAGAGAATCGCATCAACTCGAAACGGAGCAAACGCTCAATGATTGCTCGATTGAGGAGTTCAAAGAGGAGCTGCCCTCGCAACAGCCACGTTTCGTTCTGCTCAGTTGGAGTAAGAAGCATCAGGATGAGAGGGTGTCGTACCCGATGCTGCTGATTTATTACTGCCCGAATGGTAAGTGAATTTGAGAAAATTTGGGTTTAATGCGAGAAAATAGCTAGCAGACCAACGTTGGTCTGCTAGCATCGTTGGTCTGCTAGCTTCATTGGATATATCGATTTTAAAATCAATTAATTATTTTCCAGGAAGCAGTCCGGAACTCCAGATGCTCTACGCAGGCAGCCGCAATTCGATAGTAAACGAGTGCGGAGTGTCGAAGGTAATAATAAATAAATTAATTAAATAAAATAACATTTGTTTCCAGAACATCGAAGTGCGCGACATCGACGAAATCGACGACGATCTTCTCGACTCGAAATTCTGAAAATAATGGATGTTGAATGCTGTCCAAAAATCTGTGTTAATTTGCTCATCGAAAGAAGAAACCTCATTAAATTAATTTATTCATTTTTTGTAATTATTTATAATTTATCATCTCTTTACAGAAAAATAAAAATCGAAAAGTTTGAACTTTATTACTCATGGAGAATCGATTATTTAAATCACAGCAAAAAAAATGGAATTCAATTTCATCGGTATACCAATATGGGGGCGGGGTCAATTTAGAGATCGGTAGAAATCGATGAGATTTTGTGTAGAAAAACATTAAAAATAAATAGAAAATTACATACAGGAGAAAATATTAATTAAATTCAAAAATTTACAAAAATTAATTAATTTTCATTCGGGTCGAAGAAGAAGCTGGAAGGATCATTCGGATCATGGACTGGTGAAGACGCAGATTCCGCATCGACGTCCACAAAAGTATCTTCAGAAACTGGCTCCGGCTCGATCGAGGTGTGATACTCTGGTTCTTGACCTGAAAATTGTTTTTTTTATCTGGCGCGCCTTGAGCGCTTACGTTTTCGCTTATTCCGACTAGTATCCTTCGACGAATTGTATCGTTTTCTCTCCTCTTCAGTCATGTTTCGATACTTGGCTCTCGCCTTTTCCGCCTTCAGAGCTCTTTTCTGTTGAGCGTCGAATATCGCTTGCTGGGTCGCCTCATCGAGATGATCGAGTGGAGTCGTTTCGCCAAGTCTCAGAAGTTCGTCTTCGCGAGCTCTGGCGACACGGAGAGCATGGGCGCGACGAGCGTTTTGCTCGCGTCGTTGTTCGACCGACATTCGATGGTATCTGGAACTTTGAAAGAGGTTAGGGAGATTTTGAGAACTAGCAGACCAAAATTAGAGCTAGCAGACCAATGGAGAGCTAGCAGACCAATGGAACTAGCAGACCAATGGAGAGCTAGCAGACCAACGGAGCTAGCAGACCAAAATGGAACTAGCAGACCAATGGAACTAGCAGACCAATTGAGAGCTAGCAGACCACCGGAGCTAGCAGACCAAAATGGAACTAGCAGACCAATGGAACTAGCAGACCAATGGAACTAGCAGACCAATGGAACTAGCAGACCAATGGAGAGCTAGCAGACCAAAATGGAACTAGCAGACCAAAATGGAACTAGCAGACCAATGGAACTAGCAGACCAATGGAGAGCTAGCAGACCAACGGAGCTAGCAGACCAAAATGGAACTAGCAGACCAAAACGTTTGATAATTCGACAATGCGCCAAAAGTGCGCCAGACATAAACTTTCAGTCATTTTGAGCCGATTTTTGGTTCATTTTAGCTGATTTTCAAGCCAAGTTTCTGTATTTTTCAGATTTTTCTCCCCCATACCTTGCTCTCGCTCTTTCAGCACGTCTCGCGCGTACCGCTTGACTTCTTCTCCCTTTTTGAACAGGTTGCTCCACAAGCTCCTCGATATCCACCTCCACATCCTCTTCATCGTAATCACCGTACTCGGAGCTACCGATCTGGTAAAAATTCAATGAGTACACGCTCCCGTCATCCTCCTCGATTACCGTAACATCACCGTAATCCACCATATCAAGATGAGATGACGTGGACGTGGTGGAGCCGACGTGATTGTCTTGAGTCATGTCGCTTGAGGACGACGTGGGTTGCATTTCATCAAATGTGATGCATTTTTGTTCGGGGTGGTGCGTGATGACAATGGTTTCTTGTGAGAAGCGTCTGAAAACGTGAAAAATGAGTTGGAATAACTAGCAGACCAATGTGGGAATTAGCAGACCAATCTGGGAATTAGCAGACCAATCTGAGAGCTAGCAGACCAATCTGAGAGCTAGCAGACCAATCTGAGAGCTAGCAGACCAATCTGGGAATTAGCAGACCAATCTGGGAATTAGCAGACCAACGGCCATAAAATCGATAATTTTCATAGAAACTTACTCAAATTCCTCCACAGACGTAATCAAAACGCCATTCTGTAAACGAACTTCGACAGGAGTACCATCCGCATCACATCCATTCAAGATCATGTGGCAGACCGATTGCATGTCGATGACATTTGGCTCGTCGATTTCCTTTATCGGGGAAGGATCCGGAATCGGCGGATTCGGAGAAAGCTTTGGAGAAATTGGTATATGATTTGTGAATGCTGGGTTATGGGTATCTTCGTGGATAGGTGACGATGACGTAGGTTCGTCCTGGTAATCGGAGAAACTGGAATCGGGACGTCGATGAAATTGTTGAATGAGTTGAGGGAAGTTGGGTGGCAAAGGACCGGTAAGTCCCAAATTTCTGAAAAAAATGAACAAAATTGTTGAAAAATGGACGTTTTTAGGAGAAAATCGCTAGCAGACCAAAATGGAACTAGCAGACCAATGGAGAGCTAGCAGACCAATGGAACTAGCAGACCAAAATGGAATTAGCAGACCAATGATCGGAGCTAGCAGACCAACGTTGGTCTGCTAGTTATTTTCTATAAACTAGCAGACCAAAACCAGTTATTTTTCGTTTTCAAATCTTCAAAATGAGTATAATCATGGCCCAAATATGTCTCACCATAAAATAATTGTTGCGCAAAGTAGGTAATGATTATACTCATTTTGAGGGTCGTGTCGTGCTGAATTCGTTGAAATTTCAGAATTTTGACATTATTGTGTATATTTATAAACTGGAGCTCACCTCATGATAACAGCATGCGCTTTTCTCGTCTGTTTCAACACTTCGTCCTCCATTTCGACGTAAATCTCGTCCTTGCGACGCGACGATGCGACACTGTCGATAACTTCGGCCATTCGAGTCTTGCTGATTATATTGGCTCTCATTTCGAGGATTTCTAAGGGAAGGTTGGGTCTTTGATCGGCGATAAGAGTGGAGTGGCAATGGATTTCTGAAAAAATTAGAAAAAATCACTAGCAGACCAATGGAGCTAGCAGACCAATGGAGCTAGCAGACCAATTTGGATTCGCTAGCAGACCAATGGAGCTAGCAGACCAATTTGGATTCGCTAGCAGACCAATGGAGCTAGTAGACCAAAAAGGCCTTTTTTTTTAAGTTTTTGGCCGAAAATTGCGGTTTTTGGGTGGAAAATATATGTTTTTGGCAAAAATTCGACGTTTTTGAAATTTTTCGATTGAAAATCACGGTTTTTGAACTGATTTTAGTCCAAGATTCGGCTTATTGCCGGAAAACATCAAAAATCCGGTTTTTCATAGCAGAAACACCTATTTTGGAGACCAATGGGCCTCGCAGACCAATTTGAAATCGCTAGCAGACCAAAATATCCAATTTTCAAAATCACTAACCATCTATTTCCTCATCATCCACCTCCATATACTGTCCACCATCTATTTCCATAAATGGTTTCATTTCCCCATCTTCCGTCCTCACATCCAACGACTCCAATAACGCGACACCAAACTCATCCATCTCATTGACCGTTGCCGCTTGAACCGATTTCATCGGCACTTTTCTACTTATTTTCGGTCTTCTGGCCCGTTTCTCGTTATACGCTCTCCTCTCCTCTGGTGTCATTTGCTGATATCTCAGGCGCGCCGCTTCCGCTTTTCGAGCGTTTCGCACAATGATTTGACGTGCTTTCGGCAAATCTTCTTCCTCTAGTCTACCAGTTGGCATCGACATAATCCTCTCCTCTTCTTCACGTCGCTTTCTGAATGCTTCCATTCGACGCGTGTTATAGTTTTTCTTCTGTTCCGGCGTCATCATATGATATCGCTGGCGCGCCGCTTCCGCCTTTCTAGCGTTCGCCGTTTTCACTTGATTCCTGATGATGTCAGCGTCCTCGGAGGTTTCCGAGGTTACTCCGAGTGAGCGGAGACGGCGACGTTGATTGTAAAGACGACGCTCCGCCTCTGTCATTCGCCGGTACCGATCTCTCGCAGCGGCCGCCCGTCTTTGTCGAGTACGTTCTTCCCGGAGAGCGCGACCCAAATCGAGTCGTCCCATTTGAAGTTGTTCTTGAATTTCTTCCATTCCCTCCGTCTCCTTCATCAATTCTTCCAGATCTCGTTCGGCGCGAGTCTTTTTCTGGCTATTTGGGGAGGAGGACTGAGATTTGTCAGAAGTGACTGAGTCGTCAAAGTAGGTTTCCATGAAATCATCCAATTTGTCGCTTACATCCACGGAGAGAAGATTCTGAAAAAATTGACTTTGGTGATGTTTTTGAACGAAAAAAGATGAAAATCGCTAGCAGACCAAGGTTGAAATAGCTAGCAGACCAACGGAAATAGCTAGCAGACCAACGTTGAAATCACTAGCAGACCAACGTTGGTCTGCTAGTTATATTCTCGTCAAACTCACATTATCCTCCTCATCCAAATCGCACGACAATTTTTGTGTGTAGACTGTGTAAGTTGCACCAGGAGCCGTGGAAGAAGATGACGTCGATTGATGAAAATATGGGTCTTCACTTTGATGATTCATCTGGAATAAAACACATTTTTAAAAGTGGATAAGACAGGATTCGAGTGATAAGAATCGAGAAAAAAGCATAAATAAACAAGTCACGCATACACTACTGACGCCAACTTCGAAAGCAGGTGATCAACTCAAAAGTATAAAATATAAAAACGAGAGTAGGCTGGATTCTATAAAGCGGAAATTGAATACACTATTATTAGAGCGCACACTTTTTCTCTTGATCCAAATCCCGTGTCGACACGGATTACGGTGTTGCTTATATAGTAAAAGTGCACTTTTTTTTAGAAAAAAGTTTTAAAAACTTGTTAAAAGTACAACTTCTTCAGACTTATTTCGATTAAAAGTACAATTTTAATTATAGACTGATGGAAGAAATAACAAAATGCCTGAAATATGTCTCTATTTCAGCGACGGAATACACAACAACACGGCATCTGAGCAAAGTGAGAAAAATCGATTTTTCGGCGAGAAGAAGGGGCGCGTGCGCCGTTAATGTCAGAAGAATGCGTTCCGCTAGTGGGAAGGGGGCTCGTGAGAAAAACAATTTTTGTATTCATAATTTGATGTTTGGACTAGTTTAGTGGGAAAACTTCGTGGAAGAAGAAAAAAGGAGAAAAGAGAGGAAAAGCGTGGGAATTTTTTCGAAAAAAAGAGGAAATTGATGTGCTAACTAATCCACGCGAATTCAAAATGATTTTTTGAACGAAAAAAGGATGAATGACCGACGAAAATAGCTAGCAGACCAACGTTGGTCTGCTAGCTATATTCTTGTCACAAACTCACAATTTCCTCCTCATTTTCAATTAAAAAGGCGGGAGAAAGCGAAATTCTGTCGAATTATAAACAAATGACGTGATTCGGAAGATTACAAAAGTCAGACAACTTCAAATTTGGGTTCAAATGAATCGAAAGTTTTGTATTCTTGTTGACGTCGTTGAATTCAAGAAAAGTTTGCACGATCTCGTGATTTTTCGACAGAAAAATAATAAATAGAAGACAAATTTTGATTTTTATGAAGAGAAGAACACAGGTTTTTAAAGAAAAGCATTGAAAAACACGGCGAAGTGCGATTCTTATCACTAGCAGGCCAATGTGAAATCGCTAGCAGACCAATGTTGGTCTGCTAGTTATTGAATGCAACAAAGTGCGGCGAATGCTCGATTTTCGCATATTGCTCATAAGAAACTACAAGGCATAAACAAATTACGTCATTCTGCTATGAATCAGAAGCTTTGAAAGGAAGAAAAGCTCCAAATTCGTCGGATTTTTTGTAGCGTTGTTGATTTCGTAATGCATACGTGGTTGTGGTTTGTTTTTATAAAATTTGCATAGCAAGAGTAAATAGAAGAAGGAAGAAGAAGTAAAAAAAATTCTGAACTTTATTGAGGGAAAAGCTAAAAATTAAAATAAAAATCGCTAGCAGACCAACGTTGGTCTGCTAGCTATTCATCACACCAAAACTGAATTTTCGCTCATTTTCAGCGAGAAAACTCTCAAAACTCTTATTCAAATGACGTCTAGCGGAAAGAATCGAAAGATTAAACTTCTCAGAACCCTCTGATTTAATCGACAATTCTCGAGAGACACTTTTTCCAAGAATGCATCGAAATTCGTGTTTCGTTGACGTGGATTTCGAGAATCGAAAGGAAAACTTTTGCTTTTTGACAAAAAAGAATAAGAAACTTTGGTTTTTGATCGTGGGAAATTTAAGGTATTATTCTTCAAAGCCACGTGGCAAAAATCGCTAGCAGACCAACGTTGGTCTGCTAGCTCCTGTCGTTGTTGTTTTTCAGTTCTCTCCATTCTTCGAATTTCACAAAGAAAGTAGCATAACGCTGATGAAAAACACGCTCTCTGAATCGAGTCGAAAAACAAGTGACAATCTAAACATCTTCTTTATTCGGGGAGTATTATTTTGGGATTTTTTTGTTGAATGATGGAGATATATTAAACGAGAGAGAGAGAGAGAGAGAGTCGCAATTAGTTCTACAATAATTTAAAACAATCGAGCTTTAGCAACCAAAAATTTCAGTAATTTTTGTTTTCGGTAAAGCGCGATTGTTCTTTGCAGTACTAATACGAAGAATCAGAATATCTGACAGAATTGAGATGGGATAGATAGGTCAAAGAGTGAAGGTCTCGCAGCAAGACACAAAACATGGAATATGGAGTAAATTTGATGAAGGTAGTTCTAATTTTAAGGCCGTCTGGTTTCATGGGAATAGTATGGGAGATGTGAATATTATTGATTTGTCGCGTGGCTTCGGTGACATTTTTCTAAGGGAGCCACGTGGCAAATCAATAATATTTTGAGGTACTTTTCAGTGGATTGGGAGAGAGATTAGGTCAAAATGAACAAGTCGGATGGTGGGGTGGGATGGTTTCAGCAAAAAAGAAACAGAACATACACAGAACGAGGCATATTTTGTGTATGTTTTTGGTTTTCAAAAAAAAATGGACAGAATCGGAATAATGAGATGAGAGCACAGAGATTGTTGTTGGGGTGGAGAGAGATGAGTCATTGAAGAGAGCCGAGTGACAAAAAAACCATAGAAAAAAAAACAAAAAATACGTGGATTATTAGAAGAGAAAGAATTGAGTGGGGGTGAATGACAATAAACAATTAATAAATGAGGGTGACACAAGTTAGCAATCAAAATTTAAAAAAAAAGTTCCAATAAATGAATTTTTTTTCGGGGGAAAATTTTCGGAAAAAGTTTTTTGTTTTTTCGGTGCATTTTATGTTTTTTTTCTAAAAAGGGGATTCTAAACATTCCGCTAGCGGAAATCTAGATAGGGGCTTAAGGAAGGGGGACCGAATGTGACATGCAAGAGAGAAAATTTTGGGGAAAAAAGCTAAAGATTATTAGAGGCAAAATAATGACAAAAAAAAAGCAGCAAGAGACAGAATATGTGACAAAATGAAAAAAGCGACGATTTTCTTGGAGGTAGTAGCAACAATAAAGTGAGAATGAGAGAGAAAAATAACAAACAGGATGAGGAAAAGGAGAAGCTTAATTTCTGTATGGATTGTTGAGAATCTGTTGATTCTGTTGTTGTTGTTGTTGGGATTGTCCCTGTTGGCCTTGATTTTGAATCAGCATACCGGATGTGTAGATATTTGGAGGAATCGATTGAGAGGATTGCTGGAAAAATAACGGTGGAATTTGGTTGAAGATGGAGAGCTAGCAGACCAACGCTGGAGAGCTAGCAGACCAACACTAGAGAGCTAGCAGGCCAATGTTGGTCTGCTAGCTATCATTTAGCGTTTTTATCGCATTTCATCTTTTTTTACCTGAATTTGCTGTTGTTGTTGCATGTGTCCACCGTGCAAGATCTGTTGATGTCCATTATTGCTGACCAGCTGTTGATGCTGTGGCTGGCCGTTGCTGTTAACGATGTACGCCTGGAAATCCGACACCGTGAATAAGCAATACCTGAACCGACGTTTCATCTTACCTGTTGTGGTGGTGGAGTATCGGATCGTGGAGTCGACGCCTGGTTGGCGCGTTGGCGCAGAAGGATCTGTTGAGCGTGTTGTGTGCGCTTGACAACATCGCGTTCCAACGTGGAAAGAGCATCCATATCGTCCTTCTTCGATGGAGTTCCGGTGCCCATAGCAATGGTTCCAGAGGACCCAACAGCCATTTGTCCGGCAGCCATCATATCGTCGATCTCGTTGCGGCGACGCTTTGGTGTGTAGCGCTTTTGGTTGTAGGACTGAAAATTAGGAAGCGGTGAGTTTTGTCGAGCTTGGAATTCATGCGAAACACGGAAAAATCCGTAACTAGCAATGTTTTAAAAGCAAGAACTAGCAGACCAACGTTGGTCTGCTAGCGATTTCAAAGCGAGAGCTAGCAGACCAAAGTTGGTCTGCTAGTTATTTTTTCCACACTTTCGCATCTCTTTCAGTGCATTCCAAGCAAGAGAGTTCTACAAAGTAAAATTAAAAACTAGTGCACTTTTTCCTGTCAATCGCACACACACACACACACATAAATAGCACACGCATTGGGGAATTCACAGGCATTCTCAAATAAAAAAGGTACTTCTATTGATAAATGAGAGAGATAAAAAAGGAATGAATTAAAAGAAGAAAAAAGTTTCACTAACGTCTCCGAGATCATGGTCGTGGGTGTCTGATTCATGTGAGGGCCAAGACTCATCTTTGGGTTCTTGTTTCGCGATCTACAACAAAATTTAGAAAGTACGTGTGAGATCTCGGAGAGTTTAGGGAAACTAGTTGACAAATTTTGAGTGCTATTGGAGAAAAAAGGTTTTTTTTTTCTGTTTTCAGAGTCCACAAATTCAAAGGAGGCGAGAATTTCTTAAGCGCGAAAAAAATCGATAACATCAAGAAGCCCTGGCCCTCTCTCTCAGTTCTCTCTCACAAAATTACCTTTCGCTGGTCCGGAGTCATTCGTTGATAGCGAAGACGTGCGGCTTCTGCTCTCTTCGCGTTACGCACGACTATTTGTTGAGCACGATCGAGAGCTTCTCCGTTGATTCTTCCGATTGGCATCGCGAGAAGCATCTCCTCTTCCATGCGACGTCTTCTGAATGCTTCGGTACGTCGTTGGTTGTAGACGCGTTTCTCGTCATCGTTCATTCGGTGGTAACTGAAAAATTAACTGTAAAAGATGCCGTTTTCGTCGCGGCAAGCTCACCGCTGGCGTGCCGCTTCCGCTTTCTTCGCATTTTGGTTCTTGATGTGTTGGCGGACGGCCTCATCATCCTTCTGTGGATCACCAGTTGCCATTCCGCACGCCTGAAACTCCGAATTCTGGAATTTTGCGTCACGATAGCAGAGAGTAACGTAAAATGTTTTTTTTTGTTTGGGAATTTGGAGAATATTGGAAATGGAACACTGGAGAACTAGCAGGTGAGCGCTGACTGAAATATGTGAAACTGCAGGCGGCAGCGGCGGCGGTGGCGGAAAAAAATAGACGAGAGAGCGAGCGGCACCACTTCCGACAGTAAGAGACACAGGAAAATTTCCGCCGCCTCTGAAAAATAGAGTGACGCCGGGCGTCAAGAGCTAGCAGACCAACGGTGGAGAGCTAGCAGACCAAAGGAGGAGCTAGCAGACCAACGGTGAAGAGCTAGCAGACCAATGGAGGAGCTAGCAGACCAACGGGAGAGCTAGCAGACCAACGCTGAAAACAAAACTTGCGAAACACAGAAAATTTCAAATTTTTCGTCGTTTCCAACTGGAAAATTCTGATTTCTAGCTATACTCTGAACAAATATTCGAGATTTTTACTCGAAACTGCGGAAAATAGACTGTTGATCTGCTGCGATTGCCACGTTGCGATGCTAAAGAGCTAGCAGACCAACATTGGTCTGCTAGCGATTTCTGCTTCTTCCAAGACTCTCCAAATTACCAAATCATCGCCGTTTCCTCTAATATTCACCTTAATCGCGCTCATCGCATTCTGCATTTGACGCATTCGTCGTCTTGTATTATGAGCTCTTCTCTCCTCCGGCGTCATTCTAGCGTAACGTGTACGTGCCGCCTCAGCCCACTTGGCACGCATCCGCTTCTCTCTCAACTGCTCGGTGATATCCGGATCCTCTTGAATGTCGTTGGTCTCGCGGAGGATCGACTCCAACTCCTCCATCTCTTTCTCGCGTTGTCGTTTTCGCTTCTGTGCTAGCGTTCTTTTCAGATTGAGCTCTCGTTTCTCCTCATTTGATAGACGATGGTAACGCATACGGGCTGCCTCTGCCTGACGCGCTTTCTTTACACGATCTTTTTCACTTTTATCGGGTGATCCGCCCATTTTCATACTCATACTGTCATCTCGCAGGTCCTGAAATGATAATTAATACTATTTCGAACGAAAAAAGGTAAAAAATATATATATGGGAGAGCTAGCAGACCAAAATGATGCAGTCCACGTGGCTAGCTCGCTAGCAGACCAAAACAACGTTGTCGCATGTTCCACGTGGGAAATCAATTGGTCTGCTTGCGAACTAGCAGACCAAAATGATGCAATTCACGTGGCCTCGCGAAATTGGTCTGCTAGTGAGCTAGCAGACCAAAACAACGTTGCCGCAGACTCCACGTGGGAAATCGATTGGTCTGCTAGCGAACTAGCAGACCAAAATGATGAAATCCACGTGGCTTCGCACAAATTGGTCTGCTAGTCAGCTAGCAGACCAAAACAGGCAGGCTCCACGTGGAAAACTGGTCTGCTAGAGTGATTACAATATAAAAAATTTCAAAAAACACAACGAATTTACCACATCCTTCGGCAGCGGTATCTGCTGGTTGTATGTGCTCACGGACTGCTGTATTGACGACATCTAAATATTAAAAACAGGTCAACCACGAATCACAATCACAAATTTTACGAAAAAAAGAAATATCTTTATTACGAATATATCGATTTCTTACCTGTACAGGCTGCTGATTATTCCAAGAAGATGACGTGGACGGTGTCGTACTATCTATAAAATACGCATCGAGCATATTTACCAGATTCTTCTCTTCCCCCCTTCGATGTTGGGGTGCCTGCTGAAAATGAAAATTTTAGAAGAATTCGTGCCTTCCGATACCGCTTACCGTCACTGTATTTGGTATGAAAGCAGCGGATGACGATGAATGGAATGTGTTGCTGTTCGAATTCGAGTACGACGTCGGCTGATACGAATTCTGTTGAAATGATATTCCATGGAGCTGCTGGTTTTGATTACCACCCGATCGGGGATCCGAACTATATGAATATTGTAGATTTTGCTGCATTTTGACCTGAAATATCGAATTTTTGGGTTTTTGCAGTGTAGAAACGTTTTTAAAGGAATTTAGCGAATTAAAACATGACATATATGAGTTCAGACATTGAAAAATGAATTTAGAAGCTTATTTCCCATCAAAAACACTGAAAGAATCTGAAAAATCGCCCGCGAAACGCCGAGAATAAATAAATTATTTTTTGAATAATTTAATCTCGCGGAGTCTCAATGGAGCGCGTTTGCATACTTTCCAGAAATTTGATATTTTCAAGTAGAATTTTCAGCGTTTGCAGGTCTAATTACAGATTTTTTTTCTGTTTTTCGTAAAGAAAAATCAAAAAAATTCAAAATTAATTCATCACCGTCTGTGTCTTAACGCCTCATTATGTGCAGATGGCCTTATAATTGGCACCTATCGACAGGAAAGACAGAGCGGACCGTTGTAAGGTTTTCAGGGGTCATGAGACCGCGTTTGAGGGTCTGCATAAGGATTAGAATTAGGCAGACCTACTCAGACAGGTGGTAGGCCTAAAAATTATTCGAAATTCGGTAAATTTGGGTTTTTAGACGATTTTCCGGTTATTAGGTGGGGAAAATAGCTAAAAATTCAGAAAAACTGGTATTGGACGTAAAAAATAGGCAAAATTCCCAATTTCATCGGTAAAAATTAGAGAATTCGCTATTGAGAGTTGTTGGTCTGCTATCTCCCAAAGTTCAAACAAGATAGCTAGCAGACCAACTTTGGTCTGCTAATTATCGGAAAGAACTAGCAGACCAAAGTTGGTCTGCGAGCTATCTAACTCGAAGTCTCTAACTTTTCGACTGTCCAATTGGGCTATTTCTTTTTGTAAGTGTCCCCATAGGCCCGAAGCAGACCCAATTTCCCTATAACGTGTCCGCCGTCCGATCTTCTTCGCTCATTTTTCACTGTTCCTGTCCGAATTACGAAATTTCTTGGGGGAAATTTTTCTTGGCGAAAATTCAAATATAAATTTTTCCCTCCAAAAAATTTCGTTCATCGGCTTCCTGTCGTCTCTATGCCCTCTTGTCTTCTATTTCGTCCTTTTTTTCCTTTCCTTTCACCAACCAGATACTCTCAACCAAAATCAGTCGAATAAGAGAGAGACCGAGACCGAACGCAAGTATATACAGGGGAAGAGGGTATAAAGAAGACGAAAAGAAGAGTAGTCAGAGGGGAAGAAGGAAAGAAGGAAGAACAAGAAGAATAAGAAGAAGAGAAACGGCGAAACATAAGCGAAAATCGAAGCGCGCAGGCGTCCACATCGACCCGTTGGGGGAGAAAGAAATGAGGCGGGGAGGGTAGTCAGACGGGCGGTCGGTCGACAACAACACTGTGTACGAGGGTAGGCCGACCGCGACGCGAAGACGCGTCGCGCACACGTATACACAACGAGGTATTGAGAGGGTGGGAGGCAGGGTGAGTGAGTGTGCGGGGAGCGGAGAGTACGGGGTTTTGGGGGCCTAAATAGTGGACGGGACGGAGAGACGCGGTGCTCGCCGGGCGTGACGACAGCATATCGATCGTGGAGAGTGCTGGGTGTGTCGGCGGTGGTGGTTGGGCACAAGTGGCGGAGAGAAATAAATGAAAGGGGGGAGAATAGATTGGAAGGGAAGAGGACGGAAAACACACAGAAGAATTTTTGATAGTCGTATTTCAGTTGGGAAGAAAATGATAAGGTCTTCCTACTTCTTAGCTCCAGAAAACCTGTGGAAAAATCTGTCGGTGCTTCCATATATCCAGATGTCCAACCTACCCAATGGCAACTTTCCCAGAGGCAAAGTTCATCCTATCTCGCACCAGATCTATCACCCGTCTGTCGGTGTCTCCGTTTGTCCAGATGGCCTTCCCAAGAGTCAGATTTCCCTTGGTCAGTGTACGGTTACACTGACAAAGTTACAGTGACCACCAGAACAAAATCTGTGTGTCTGGATGTCCGGATCCCAGATGTCGGAATTTCGCAATTTCTCCGGATATTGGGTTGTCCGGATGTCTTTTGTCTATCTGTGACTCTGTTTGTCCGGATGTCTGTCTGTCTGTCTGTGCACATCGGGATGGATATCCATATGTCCATTTCCACGAATATCTATGATAAGCTCCGCCCCCTTCCAGGTCTATCTGTCCTCCTGTCTATCCAGATGTCTCCCTATTCTTCAAACACGCAAAGTCCATATATTTGGACACCTGGTCTCTTCAGTGTGTGCGTGAGAAGCCAGGTGTGCCTCCTGACTCCGGAAAAAGTTTTATGGTGGTGCGTGGTGCGTGGAGGAGAGGAAATTGAATTTTTGGGGCGAAAGGTACCCAGGTTCATGACAGGAAATTTGAAAATTGTGTTTAGGTAAAATCAGGAAGTACTAGGATACGGGCGGTCCCGTGATAACACGATCTAGAAGGATCGGGAACAGCTTCCACGGGGAACCGGGGGATCGGAGACATCTGGATGCACGGACCGACAGACAGACAGCTGAGATTCATTATCCGAGAGGAATACACGGAATTCGAGTGAATCCCTACATCTGGATAAATGAACAGACAGATTGTCACTGTAACTCTTGGTCACTGTAACTTTGTCAGTGTAACTAGGGGTTTTGATCAGTGTAGCTACTTTCTCAGTGGAGCGCAATTTCTTACATTTTGGATTGGAGCGCACTTTCTCAGGAATGATACATATGTCAACGGAGCGCGCATTCTCAGATCCAATAGCGTCAGTCACTGTATCCGAATATCACTGGAGCACACTTTCTCCAAGGTGATTCGCTTCTCATCAGAGCGCATTTTCTCCATGCACATTGAATTCTCATTGGAGCGCACTTGTGTTCTCCCATCATTCTACGTTGTCAACAACTACTCCAATTCCAGTCTTCAAGTACCTCATGTTTTGAAAAAAATGTGACCAAAATTTTTTTAAGATTCTCACGATAAACCCCAAGATCTATCCCAAGAACTTCAGCTGAACCGATTATCATGTTTTTCGAAGACTCCGAGAATTTTCAATTCCAGATAATTCCCCCAATTCCTTCTGACGTCATCAAGTGGAATTTCGACAAAAATTTCATTTTTTTTTTTGTTTTCCGAAAAAATATTTGGGAGGGTATTATTCAGCAAGGTATCGGAGGAGTAGGGGGGATGGAACGAAAAACAAACCGAGAAATAGTACGGTAGGTGGGCGGAGACGCAGAGAAATTCTATTGGTTAGTTAAGCAGACCGAAATGGTTAGGGTCTGCTTAGGGAGTCCCATAAGCAGCGCCGTGAGACACCAGGTGGTCTGCTTGGTACCTTCGAGAAAAGGTATTCGAGAGATGGGAGGAGATTAAAAGTGCATATAAGACGAAGAGACGCAGAACATCAAAAATTAATGAATTTTTTTTCCGTAATCAGACCCAGAGGATACTGATACAAAGAATGATATATTGAAGAAATAGCAGACCAAGCTTGGTCTGCTTAGAGGCTAAGCAGACCCAAAAGTGAAAAAATAAAAGACACTTTTGGCATTTGGAAAAAAGAAAATTGGTTGAATTTTTGGATTTCCAAAAAAGGACGTGGCTTAGGCTTAGGGATCTGAAAAACCAGTAGATGACACCGGATGTGGTGCCAGAAAAATTAGAGAAAATCACTAGCAGACCAACGAGAATCGCTAGCAGACCAACGAAAATCACTAGCAGACCAACGAAAATCACTAGCAGACCAACTTTGGTCTGCTAGCTCTTGCCTTCGAATCGCTAGATTTTTTAATACGGTTTTTTCCGTTTCCCACGAATTTTAGGCTCGAATAAAAGATTGAGCCGTTTGGACCCGTCAAAAATAGTTTTTTGAGTAGTTTAGGACGGTTAAAAACTATCTGGAAGACTCGGAACTGAATTGATTGGTCTGCAACCAATTTTGAGCTCAAAATCGGTCTATATTTGCTCTGAACCTTCGTTTCGAGTTTCAGAGCGTCTGACAGTGGGAGATTGCACTTTATAAGCTGTCAGAAGCTATCTATACGCCGTTTTTCACAAAACTAGAACTCAGCGAAGAAACATTTTCTTGGTCACTGTAACTTTGTCAGTGTAACTAAGGGTTTTGGTCAGTGTAACTGACGGTCTGGAATCTTTTAAATAGAAACATTAATTTTTCAAAAAGTTCATAATACGGGTTTCACATGTAACCTATTATGGAAGTCCCCTCGGGGAGTCATGAGGCGTAACCTATATCATTAGAAAGCTGAGAATTCGCTGATTCCGAATATATATTCAGTTTTTGTCCTCGGTGCCTGGTATTCGAAAAAAAGAGGTCAAAATTCGGATTGCTGACAAGTCACTCGGGACCTTCCCTAGTTAGTATAGTCTAGCAAACTCCGTAAAAACATTATAAAATCGGCACGTAACTGCCTGGGAGCATAGCTACATATCTTCCACCTCTAGGTAGATCATAACTTTCCCTATCATCCTGGGCAACCTTAGGATCTTCCTACGCTTCTGTATACGACTTTCAGATTCTTCCAGTCCCCCTCTTACCCAAATCTCCACAATTATCCTTATCATTCTCAAATGCTTCCTAAAACTCTCTCTCCGTTCCGCGCTCCTCTCCGCGCCGTGGGGGATACGGTAGGTTTCTTTTTTTCTATTCCTCCCATCACTTCTTCTTCTTCTTCTTCTATTCAACAGAGACAACAGAGAAAGGGGAAAAGGGAAACGAAAAAGCGAAAGAAATGGAGGGCTGCCAGACCGGCAAAGACTAAGAGTGTCACACGACAGGCGATCTCTGCGTCTCGTCACTTCCAACACTCTCTCGTTTCGTATGGCCTCGATACTCCGTCGATTCGTTGGGGCGGCGCGCGTGTCTGTTTACCCGACTAGAGAATTCGCTGCGTCTCTCCTCGCCACGTGCTCTCTGACTCAATGTGTACTCTGCGCTCTCCTAGCCTCACACACTCTCTCCGCATCGATTCATTGTTGTGTGTCCTGCGCTTAGATACGCGCTCTTCTCTGTCGACTCCTTCCCTTCTTTTCCATCAACGTCAGAAACGAAAAGAAGGGGAAATAGAGATTGGGGGACCTAGGGGTAGAAAGTGCTTCTCTGGTCAGTCACCTCTCTATCTTCGATATGTCTGGGGTTCCATTCTTTGGTATAGTTGTATGTGGAGGAGATAGTAGGGAGAGGAGACAAGAAACAAAACGAGAAGAAGAGGGAATATATACATGGAGACGGGCAGCACACATACACTCACTTTACCATTTCATATTATCTTATGCGTTAGTTTTCGTGTGAAGTCGCGACACCTTTAATTTCAGTTTTAGACCGTTTTCCATAGTACAGTTCTGACGAAAATTGTGAGAAGCGCCTCCCGGAAGGAGCGCCTGAATTCGGTGGAATTACCAATTTTTGTGGTTTGAGGTCCAGAATACGGGTTGTATCGATTTTTCGCCCTTAAAAGTAGGTTAGGGTTCCAATTTTGAGATTTTGACATGACTATCGGATTTCTGGCTTCATTTTGACTATACCTGTAAAATATCGCCGTTACCCGGCTTGTGCTAGGCGTAAGGTCCGCAACGTACAGATTTGAGTCTTTTCCGAGTCGCGTTGCGTTTGCGTCGCGGTTTATCGTAAAAATAAACGTAAAAATCCTTAGTCAAGTGTTTTCCTGGCACCGTGCCAACCGTTGGTCGCGTTTCCACGACCTTACATTTTGGTCAGTGTAGTTTGTCAGTGTAGTTTGTCAGTGTAGTTTGTCAGTGTAAGTTGTCAGTGTAGTTTGTCAGTGTAAGTTGTCAGTGTAGTTTTTCAGTGTAGTTTGTCAGTGTAAGTTGTCAGTGTAGTTTGTCAGTGTAGTTTGTCAGTGTAAGTTGTCAGTGTAGTTTGTCAGTGTAACTTTTTGTTTGTCAGTGTTAACTTTATTTCGAAATCCAATAAAAATTGCAAGAAACTCACAGCTTCCTATGATTTTTGTTATGTCAAACGTTCAAATCAATGTCATTTCAGTGCTCAACCATTTCACATAACATGTTCTGCGAAAACTACATAATTTTCAGTCCATTACCCTAAAAATCAAAAATAGTACATGATTGAAAAAAGTTTCTATTTTATTTTTTGATATTTGACATCACATATGAAAATTCCTTCAGACATTTCGATGATTATGAGGCACGCAGGCCCATACCCACAAAAGTTTATTAATTTTCTCCATCTTCTATTTTCCAGAACCGTTTATTCTTAAAGTTCAGGTCTTATTCAGATAGTAGCTCATCAGTGGTCTGCTAACCCACTCCACTCAAAACCTGTTCCAATGAATCATATGTTTCCCATTCGATTGACATAATCCAATCAAACTTATTTTCCCCAAAACCAGTCTATATAATTTTGTGTTTTTCATGACTAACCAAAATTACTGCCCTTCTATAAGTACCTACCTATGTACATACATATGTAACTCATTTGTCATCCATTAAAAACACTTTTGCAACAATGTTAATTTCGAAATTGCAAACGTTGTTATCAACGTATTTTTTATCATGACGGGTGTTCAGTGACCATAAGTACTGTAGCGTGATAAGATTGTCGATTTGGTATAAGCCTGGACACTCCATTAGACTGGTATATATTGACCTGCACCCCATTCTATAAGGGAATTTTTTGTATCTTACTGTAACTTTGTCAGTGTAACTACGGGTTTTGGTCAGTGTAACAGACGGTCTAGAATCTTGGAAGTAGGGTAGTCACAAATTGTTCAAAAGCGTTCATAATATCGGTTTCATACAGAACTTGCTATGGAAGTCCAAGTGTTTGGTCAGTGTAGCTAGTTCGAGTTTCGTCGATCGCAATTCCGGTGTTTTTCTTCAAAATTTCTAGGGAATCTGCCAGGTGTTTTCTTTCAGTTTTTTTGTTGAAAAAAGTGTCTCCAAGGGGTGTAATTGTTGCAGTAGTAGTAGCCCCCATAAAACACATTCTTTGAAGAGGCAAGACGAAGGTCATTCATAAGTGTTGTACTACTACGCAATTATACCTCCGTTGAGGGAGATAAAGAGAGGGGGACCAAATGGTTTCGAACGGATTTCGTTGGGTTCGGAAGAGGAAAGCTATAGAATGATGTACAACAACAAAAATTATCCTGAAAATGATTGCTAGGTAGTAAAATTACCTGTCTTCTTTCAAAATGTTATCTACTTTGAAATTCCTACATGTGACAGGACTCCTGGTACCTGACTAGCAGAGCTGTGAGGAATTCCTTTTTCTGATTTCCGACTTCCGACTTCCTATTCAAAAATTATAGTTCCGCACAGCTCTGATGTCTAGACTTTCATATATCAAGAGCCTGGGTCATGGAACTTCAGATACCAAGCTACGTATGTCTCTGATCTCCAAATTTTGCAACTTTTGCGTCCAGTACCTGTCCAAAAATGTCATAAACCCACTAAATCCACCACTTCTATCGTTCTGTCTCAGTAACATTCCTGGATATTAAACCGGATGTATTTATCAATTTTCAAAATGTGAATATCAATTTTATACCAGTAGAGTCTTTTTTTTTAATTTACCGATAAATATGTCCAAATTAGTTCAGATTGTTATAAACATGCTTCTCATGACCTTCCTTTGTTCAGTTCTCAGTTTAGTTGGCTTTTAGAATTACTCTGTCTGGCGCACCTTAGACGCGTCCTTGAACAATTCTGTTTGCCCATCTATTTCTCCTCGTATCTCTTGCCTTTCTCAGAGTCACTTTTCATTATCGTAAGGCCATCTGCGTCTAGTCTTCTAGCCCCCGACTATACATATAGTCCCCTCTCCCCCGTTGTGAGGGGAGAGGTCATTCACCTAGGTACTCGGGGGGCCATATTGGGCAAATATAGAATACACATACACATAGGTAGGTAGATAATAATAATAATATGAATCATACTTGTCACGGGCCGGGCCGGGCCGGGCCGGGCCGGGCCCGCAAAAAAGTCCTCCGGCCCGGCCCGGCCCGGCCCGGCCCGGCCCGTAGTGCGGGCTGGCCCGGCCCGGCCCGCTCGGCCCGTTCGGCCCGTCAAAATGTAGAAAAAAAATTTTTCGTCGTTTTCCCATTGTTTTTTCGTTTACTTCTTTATGGCAAACATATAATTGATTAGAAATTATAAAAAGACTACAACTGAAAACGGAAATTGTCAGAATAAGTACCATCTTGTTTGCTAGGGTCGAATTACTAAAATGTCTGAAAATTAAATTTCGGCTCATCTTGACTGTAACTGATCAGCCGAAGATTTTTTTAATTTTCAGATATTCGACCCTTGCAAACAAGATGGTACCATTTTTAGATCCCATAGGGCCCATTTGGGTCTTCTTCAGCCCTCGCCTTATTTTGTCACTATAGACTTTGAGCCTCTCAAAGTCTCTGTGATGATCAGCCGATGATCAGAATCTGGATCAAGAACTTGCTGGAGGCTTCTGAAAATAGTCTCAGCGAATTCCCCGACCTCGATTTAGTATAAACCGAAGAAAACATTTAATTTCCAAGACTTTCAATTCTATTTTTCAAAAATAATTTTTTGCTGCGGGCCCTGCGGGCCGGCCCGGGCCCTGAAATTTTCAGCGGGCCCGGCCCGGCCCGGCCCGGGCCAGCCCGGGCCGGGCTCACACGGGCCGGCCCGGGCCGGCCCGCGGGCTGGCCCGTGATTTGACAAGTATGATATGAATAAGGATGGGAAATGATGTTGGCAAGGTGCCAATATGGGCAGAGGTGGGGGTTATGTAGAATAGTTGAAAGAATCGCTGGCGTGACTTTAGCGCGTTTTTTGGCGTTTTTTGAAGTTTAGAGAGCTTACGGTAGAAATCATACAGCTTGATACATAGAACATGCAATTGGTATAAATCACATTGTTTGTAAAACGCTACATTTTTGTCAAAGGAAAATTGAGAAATATTTATTCTAACTTGTCCGGCTGTTTCTGATGAATGTAACAAAAAAAGCGTTTAAGGCACGCCAGGCTTTATAAACCCTCTTGTAACAGACGAAGCATCACCTAGGATTTCGAAATTTCCAGAACTTTATACTTTCAACAGTTTTCAGAATGAACAAGACCAATGTTATGGCTATTATAGTGTTTCCATTATTCAGAACTGTCTTGAATTAGAACCGCTTCCCAAATTAGAACTGGTAGAATTCAAATCTAGATTCTGTCATCTTCCAGATGTGGTAGCACCATTAAGGAAGCCCTTGAACCCCTAAATCTCCTCTATTTTATTTGTTTCTTCATCTAATTCTCCTCCGTCTCTTCTTCTTTATAACAATAAATAATCTGACGTCTAATCCTCTTCACCACCAGAAAATTATCGAGACCGATGAGAATCAGGAAGTTAGACAAAAAAGAAAAGGGGGATGGTGAGAGATACGAACAGAGGAGGGTATTGAGCAATATGGAATCTGAGAAATTGCAAACAGGCAGTATCGGACAGATCGGGGAAAAATGACGGATGACACAGGGAACCGGGGTATTTTGAATAATTTTTCCAGATCATTCAGTCTTCTGCTACAAATCTGGAACACGCATGACTCCTAATCATTGACCATATGGAGCTAATATAAAAGAATTCCGAACACTCGAATATAACCTATTTTTAAATTATTGCAGATACATATTTCAGATCCTTTTCAGATCGTTTGGAATTAGTTTCACCTCGACAACATTCATAGAAAAGCGAAATCGGCAGCAGAAACCAGCTTTGCAAAACTAAACTAATGTTTTCGAGCTGTAAAACTGTAAAACTTGTAGAAGGCTTCGGTACATCTGCACCAATTATAGGAAAAATTTGAAATGCTTTTTAGGCAAAAAAAATATCCCTGATTATGCTAATTAAAGTGAATGCATACCCAGAGTGAAGATTCTCGAAGATGTTTCCTTGTTTTCAATCTTCGGAGTCTATTCACCTTAATAAGGGCGTACATGTTTTTTCTCTCTAAAACTTTTTCAAACTTTCCTATAATTGGTGACAAAATGTCCCGAAGCTTGTTAGAAGGTTGAAAGAATGCTTCTTTGTCTCAACAACTGTATTATCCACATCCATTGGAACAGATTTACTCATTGTCACTGAAATGAACACATAGAAATATTCCTTCAGTTATTTCCTTTTGTGTGACCTACAAAAGTCATCAGCGTTCTCTTTTCCATTGTGTTCAACTTTCTCCATGCTGCTCATTGCAGATAAATGTGCCAGATCATAGTTCTCTTTTCGATCGAACAGGTGTAGCCCCGTACAATAACGAATATGCTGTTGGGACAGTCTCCTTCAAGGGATATACATGTGTATAGCTGCACTTTTGCTGTATATTAGTAAACATCGAATGTGATGGGATGACGAGATTCCCTAGTATGGAAGGGTGATTCAACACTTTGTCAGATGTTTTGCCTTCGATGCGCTTCAATCTCGCCCGTTGTTTTATTTCTATTCTGTGGTATATAACGCGTTCTCTGTATGACTCGAGCAACGTCTACACGTACTATGGGTCTCTAGTAACCCATCTACATTATTGGCTCCCAGCTCGCAGGTACGGTAGGTGCACAAAGGTGCAAAAATGAACATTTTTCAATTATATCATAAGGAGCTGCAGTTTTTACAATGTTCTCTATGACATAATTGAAAATACATGGCGAGCCTTTGACGCGTTTTAAGGGATATTGGGTGAATTAAAGAGATAATTTCCAGATATCCTAACGGAATGGATGTCGAACAACAACGATTATTGCTTTTTATGGAATTATAATGGATTTGGAACCGATAACGTATGTATTTTGGACCAGTTCAACAAGATGGAGAAAGTTTGGAATTTCGAAGGAATAAACAGGAGAAATGTAAGTGATCGTATGTGCAGAAAATATATGGATATGGGTTACTAGAGACCCATAGTACATAACTGTAAAAAAATGTTAGCCCTAACTTCTTGAGAGACTCTAGGCTCCTATGTATTATGACGATGCTCCAGTCTTACAGAGAACGCACGCCTATCGTATAGTCATGAAAATCTCCATCGTCTCGAAACATGAAAATTGTCGTCTTGTTGCCTCTCGTCTCCATTGTCGCAGGATCATTTGAGGTAAGGCAATCTAAAAATACATACTGTTGATCTTTAAAAATTTATAATTCAATTATAGTGTGATTGGGTTCCAACTCTCGGTTGTGGCGGAACGCATCATGTCTGCAAGTTGCGAGCAACTTTAGGATGGGGGGCATTCGACCGCGAAGAGGCTGAAGGCATAGTCGATTATCTCCAGGTGAGTAGACTTTTGATGTCTGTGATGTCATTAAGAAAAAAAAACAAAACTTAAAAAAAATAATTTAGAATGCACTCAAACTATTTGGACTACAAATACGCAGAGTTGGGGATTTTGGAGGACAATGTTCTTACAACTGGCAGGCTGGTCCGTTCGTCCAAGGAAAAAACTTCTGCTGCAAATTGTTCCTTTGAGGGATGACGACAACAAATGTTTTTTACTCGTCTAACATAAAAAAATAAAGTTACATATATTATCTTTACTAGTCAGAAACTGATTTATCCATATGATGTGAATACTTCATACGATCCAGTAGTAAAGGGAATGCTGAGACCTCGACAGTCTAAACCAATTTAGAACATACTTGCAAACCGGGCCGAAACGGGCCGACACGGGCCGGCGCGTAACTCGCTTCAAACGTAACATTATGAGCTGAAAAATATACCAAAATGTAGATCTCGGCGAGCTCTATGTCCGTTACCTACTACGGGCCGGATGACTATTCGTTAATATGCCGCGGGACGGGAAAAAGTGCCAAAAAACGCGAAAATGGCCAAAAAAGTCATTCTAGCCCGGCCCGCGGCACATTAACGAAAAACCATCCGGCCCGCAGTAGGTCACGGGCATAGAGCTCGCCGAGATCTACAGTTTGGTATATTTTTCAGCTCATAATGTTACTTTTGAAGCGAGTTACGAGCCGGCCCGTGTCGGCCCGTGTCGGCCCGTGTCGGCCCGTTTCGGCCCGGTTGACAAGTATGCCTTAGAAGCGCCGCAGGCGCTGTAACACCCAAAAGGGTGGTGTAGAAAATGAGGTTGAACAGCTGTTAGGCTGCGTTAACCGACTGGTATCCTAATACTTGAAAGAACATGAAACGTCATCTTGCGATTCTCAGTGAATTTCAAGCGAAAAATCGGAACCTAGCAGATTTCAATCAATTTCGGAGGATTTTAGACCATTTTTACCCGTTTTTCTCGATTTTTGTATTTCACTCAAAGTATTTCAAGAACGATTCGTCAGAATACCCGAGTTCGGCGATGACTGTCCGTGCAATCCCTGGCATCAATTCAAGGCAATAATTTGTGCTGTGAAATAACCATTTAAATTACTATTCGAATAAAGGTTATTTTCATGTAGTGTGCTATACAGCAACAGTGGTGAGAAAGTCGTTGGAAAGAGTAATAGCAGAGCCAATGAGTACGTTTACCTTCAGAAAAAGTGAGGACTCGAAAAATTTTATTACTTGCGAACCGGCGCGTAACTAGCTTGAAACTCAAAACCTACATTACAACAGTCTTTGACAGGTCAATTGTGGTCAATGTAGTTGTCAACTACAAAAATGAAGCTTACACTGACCAAATTGCGGTTTCGGTCATAACTCGCTTCAAAATGGATATTTTGAGCAGAAAAATATACCAAAATGTAGATCTCAACGAGTGCTATCTCTGTAATGTAACACGGGCTGGATAGCAATACGTTAGAGTGCCGCGAGTCGGCTAATGAGACAAAAACGCGAAAATTGTCCAAAAAGTCTGTCCAAGTTACATTGACAAACAGAATTGAGCGGAGTGAAGTGTAACTTGGTCACTGTATATTTGTCACTGTATTTCAATTACGACTACTTTTCCAGAATCACCATCTGCCGTTAATCAACCGCGAACAGGGCTAGAGGAGCCTTTTTTGCAATTTTCGCGCTTTTTTCGCTTTTTGCAAGACCCGCGACTCATTAACGAATTGCCATCCAGTCTGTATCATATCACAGGCATAGAACTCATCGAGATCTACATTTTGGTATAATTTTCATCTCATAATATTAATTTTGAAACGAGTTATGACCGGAATGCCAATTTGGTCAGTGTATTTATGTCATTGTAACTGTAACTTGGTCAGTGTATTTAAAAGTTCCATTTCTGTAGTTTGACTACAATGTTTAAGGAATGACTGTCTTACTGTATATTTTTTAGCTCATATTTATTTTGAGCTTTCGTTTCGGCCAAATGACAAGAATGCCTATAACATTGAATTCCATACCAGATATTCACCAGGACAGGCATGATTTTTACTTTCCAGAATTACCATTGGTGAACTCCCACTCGGCGGATTCACTGACGTGCATTCGATTATTACGGATTTCTACCGGAAAATCAAGGGTTTTGCAAGGTTCTCAACCGCACTCTGACGGTTATCAATAACTTTTGACACTTTTTTTGGTATCCTAACTATTATTACAGCAAAACTGGTATCCTATCGAAGTTTCACTCTGCGAATCTATGGTGTGCCTTTGGAGCGGTTTTCGGATATTTCGGATTTCTAATGGAAAATCGGGGGTTTTTCAAGGTTTCCATGATTCAGGGTTCTCAACCGTACTCTGACGGTTATCAATGATTTTAGACACTTTTTATCCTTACTGCAGCGTAACTGTTAACCAATCGAAGATTCATCCGGTGGATCCCTGGCGTGCCTTTGGTGCGTTTTTCGGTATTAAATATTTCAAGGTTTTTAACAGTTTTTTTTGGGTTTCACGGATTTTTTCGGGGTTTTGCTAGGTTCCAGGCTTGGTCGAGGTCGGGAAATCGGGATACTCGATTTCCCGATTTTCCCGACTTTTTTCGGGAACTTTTTCCCGACGAGAAATTTCCCGAAAAAAAAAGTCGGGAATTTTTTCCCGTCGGGAAATTTCCCGAAAAGTTCCGGGAAAATCGGGAACAATTTTTTTATCACTTATTGCTGAAATTTCCATCATTTCTGTCTCTCTCCTGTATATAACAGAAGTATTTGAGCTCTCCAGCAATGACGTCAGAAACAGAAACCGGCAAAAAACCGTTTTGACCGATAATAGAAATTTATTGAACGCTGAGAGTATTTTCGAAATTGATGTTTCTTCAGCAAAACGTGAGATTGATGAGGTACCAACCTCAGCAAACGAACTTTTTGTGTATTGAACAAGTTGCTAATGCGAACATTATTGATGAAAATACAAAATGTGGAAAAAATACGCATTTTTGAGTCATTAACTGCTTGTTTTCAAAAATTCTCGAATTTCCCGAAAATTCCCGATTTTCCCGAAAAAAAAAGTCGGGAAAAAAACCGGGAACCCGATTTCCCGAAAAATTTTTCGGGAACTTTTTCGGGTTCCCGATTTCCCAAAAAGTTTTTCCCGACCAAGCCTGCTAGGTTCTCAACCGTATTTTGACGGTTTTCAATAATTTTTGACACTTTTTTTTGGTATCTTTACTGCTGTACTCATTTGACAGTAACAAGACCAAAAACCTTACCTCCTCATCAAATAGTTTCCGTGGTTTCTGCACAGATCCCAATATTCCTTCAGATTTCTCCGGATTCAGAAGGTCTTTTTGCAAAAACATCAAATGAGAACGTCTCCGTCACCCAATCCCCTCTCATTGCAACTGGAACACATAAGAAGAGTTTAGAAGAAGATAGAGATATGAGACAAGAGAAGACGAAAAAAACGGAGAGAAAATCCCATCCCATTCTGAGCAACGGGCCTATCTCTCTCTCTTTTTAAGAAGGAAGGAAAAGAAGCGTGGGGAAGTAGAAGAAGTGCAAACATCTTCTTCTTCTGACGACGACGACGACGACACACATCCAAGTAGCATTGCACATCTTCTTTCTGTCTTCTTTTTTCTTCATAGCCCCCCCCCCTCGACTTTTTCGGAGGGGGGCCCTCTGAATCAGTTGGAAGACGGAGGAGAAGGAGGAGGCGGGAGAGACAAACAACTCATCATCTTTACTTATGCTAGGGGAGAGCGTCTTCTTTTTTTCTAGTTTTAGTTTTTGCTTTTTTTGTCGTATAATCCAAAACACAACTGGTGCTAAATATAGACTGCTTACACTACTCCAACCGATGAGTCTAGACCTCGAAATACCTTTCTAAACGTCTTCAAAAGAATCAAAAAAAGTTTTGACCCGACCAGGAATCGAACCCTTGACTCTCCGCGTGTCACTCCAAAACGCAAACAGCTGCGCCACGCGCTCACACAGCTCACTGATGGTGCAAGGGGGTGAGTAAGCAGTGGAGATCGGTAGAGATCGGCTGGCGTGCTTTTGGCGCGTTTTCCATTTCTTTCTGAAAATCGGGGTTTTTCAAGGTTCTCAACAGTATTTTGACGATATTCGCCAACTTTTGACATTTTTTGCTATCCTTACTGTTATCACAGCGTAACTGATAGATAACCTATCGAACTTTCACCCGGGGCGGATCCCTGGCGTGTCTTTGGCGCGTTTTTCGGTATTTCTGAAAATTAAGGTTTTCAAGGGTTTGGGGTTTTTTTGTGGGTTTAAGGGATTTCTTCGGGGTTTTGTTAAGTTTTCAACCGTATTTTGACAGTTTTCGACAATTTTTACACACAAAAAGTATAGTGGGGAAGCAAGTAAGAACCCGGGGAAAACCCGCTCTGTAGAACGATCTGAATGGTATGCAATGGTCTGCTTATACGCAACTAAGCAGACCCAGATCTTGTTAAGCAGACCCAGATCAATCTATTTTTAAACCTGTTGGACTCATAACTTCCTACTTCTTCACTGATATCCTCCCATCAATCACTTTTGATTTTTGTTGTTTTCTCTCTTCCCTGTCTATCTGTCCCTCGGAGTAGTAACCGCAAATCGGCAATTGGACCTGCCAAGTAGATTTACTCGCTGGGTGTCTACTCACTTTTTTCTGGGAAATTCATGTAGCGTATTTCTTATAAAGTTTAGGTTCAAAATACTCAAAATACCAATATTATCTTCTATATTTTCCCTCTATTTAGTCTCAAAAGGTGGCCTGGAAATCCTATCCCGAAACCCCCCCAATAAACTCGGCCATCCCTTTTCCTATTTCAAATATTCCATTTAAAACGCCTAGCCTGCTATCAATTCCCTCTCGCTTGTCACCGCCCTCTCTCCCTTTTACCCTATCTGTGCGCGTGGCGCAGTAGGTTGAGCTTTTGCCCTCACACAAAGGGTCAGGGGTTCGATTCCGAGTGGTGGCTAAACCTTTTTGTTTTCTTTTTCTTTCTTTTTCTTTCATTTTCTCACCCAAAAAGTGTCTTGGGGTGCTCTTGGGGCTCTGAATCACCTCTGTAGACTGGTCTGGCCACTAACCAATTAGCCAGAGAGAAAGAAAGAGACAATTAGATGACCAACTCCCGGCTCCAGGCTCCAGGGTCTCAATTTTTTTTTCTTTTTGGTAAGTATACCAACTTTCTCAAGATGTTATCACTAATCCCATTTCATGTTGTTCATTGGCCTATAGCAAGAAATACGAGTTTGATACACATGATTTCATTAGTAGGTGACAGATCAGTGGTGACACACTAACGTAAAAATAGATAGAGATATCTCATTATTTTGAGGCATCCAACCGTATTAATTTCAGAAAAATAATAATACAACATTTTCCAACTTTTTTTCTCGAAAATAGGCGAAAATAACACTAATTAGGCTGCGCGTCACTTCCGGTTTCTCCCCTTCTTATCACTGCCCGCTTTTCTCTGGTATTCAGTGTAAACGTTTAGCGCAACTGGTTGCATTTTGGACTTTCACCCAAAGGGTCATGGGTTCGAGTCCACATGCCGTTTTTCCTTTTTGCAGTCTTTTTAAAGAATTTTTAAGGTGTCTAGAGTAGTCTACACCCTTCAAAATAGCTCTAGGGTTCAAAATTTTGCTCTCAATCTGTCAAAAATCTCGGTCAAAAAGTCAAAAAAGAAGATAAGAAAAAAGAAAAAAAGTTTCACATAAGCATCTTCTTGCCCTTCTTCTACATCTTTATAAATTCAATCAGGGTGTCAAAAGGGACCCTTAAACACATACATACACATAAAAAAGAGCGAGAAATGACGCGAAAAAGAAGAAGTTGACTTTTCATTGAATATATCTCTCCAAATCTTGAAGCACTTTAATCTTGTCGACATATCTCTCTCTCATCGCCTCTTTTTCTCCAATGTGCTAATCCTCTACCACACTTTCCCACCATCGTCACTTCTGTGTCAGTGTTATGTCAGCGCTTTTGCTAATGCAGATATTTTTTGAGAGGTTTTTAGAGAACTTTTTGAGCTTTAAAATAGCGGTTTTTGGGGTTAAATTCTTTGAAAATACCTTAAAATCACTTAAAATAACTAAAAATGAGTGGAAATTGCTAAAACTGGACATCCGGACAGCAGGACTCACAGATTACTGTTCCATCATTGAACCTTTGGGATCTCCCCCGCCCACTGATTTCACCGACCTTTATCACCACCCTCCCTTTCACCTTCGGGGTGTGCACGTGTGGCGCAGTCGGTAACATTTTGGAGCGTCACCACCAGGGTCCCAGGTTCAATCCCCGCCGGGGTAAAAACGTTTTTTTTCTTTTTTTATTCCTATTTTTCCGCCCTGGCGTGTCTTAGACGCGTTCTTCACGTTTTTCTGATCTTTCTGGAGTTTACTCCAGAAGTGCCTGCGTGACATTTGGTGGGAAAGTTTAAGTTTTACATACATTTTTTCTCACCGACATCACTTGAAAATTGAATTTTTTTCTGATCTACAATTTGATCTACAATAAATCATGTGGTTCTTTTTGATTTGATCAACCTACATAGATAAATCACTTTTTTTTAGAAAAGTTGACATTTGTCGAATTGAACAAAAAATTCCCGCCAAAAAATTTTTTTAGTACAGTTTTTTTTCTATCCGAAGAGCAATTCCATCGTCAAAATAGATGTCTAATTGGTTTCGTTTTCCTCATCTATCTCTTTTCTTGTAAAAAGGGCAAAAGTGAGAAAACGAAACCACCGGAAAACGCAGAGGAAGGGAATGGGGAGGAGCAAGAAAGTTTTTGTGTGTGTGCTCTTTTTGCTCCAACTTGTGAGCCATTCCATTCTGGAAAAGAATTCATTTTGTGTTTCGGGAAAATTTTTTGATGTAGTCTTAGGAATTTTTTAGGTCTTTCTCAAAACCTCGCTGTTTATAACATTTTATATAGCGATTTTCACACTCATCTCGTCGAGACGGTTCAGAAAAGTATAATCATGCCCGGATTTGGAGAAAGTTGGGTTTCGACACGAAAACCACAAAACTACGGTATGCGCCTTTAAACTCATTTCGTGGTGAGACCCAAAGTTTAGCAAACCTACGCATGATTATACTTTTTTGAACTGTCTTGATGAGCTGAACACAACTATTTGCATGAAAATACGTGAAAATTTGAATTCATGGATTTTGAGATGAACATGAAAAATGCTAATTCTTCAAAACCTCGTGGCTAAAAACATTTTTCATTGTGTTATTCGTGCTCAGCTTGTTGAGACGGCTCAGAAAAGTATAAACATGACCAGGTTTGATGAAAATTGGGTCTCACCACGAAAGCCGCGGAAAACGGGTTACTGTAGTTTTCGTGGCGAGACCCAACTTTCATCGAATAGAGGCATGATTATACTTTTCTGAACCGTCTCAATGAGCTGAACACGATAATACTATTCATTTATTTCGATTTACTCATCGATCAGATTTTTTTCGATAGACTTTGATTTTTGATGACCAATTAAATTTCTCCCAATAAAATCTTAGAGGGGGATTACCAAATAAAACAAATTGGTGGAGACCTATAATCCAAACAAAAATGGGGCCCTTTTTCTTGGTCCGCCTCCTTAAATTTTATGACTTTTCTGTTTTTCACTTTTCGATTCTCAATTTTTGGTTCTTTTTCTCGCTTTTTCTCGAAAAACATGAAATTAGAGTTGAAGTAGTAATTTGGGTACGAATATTATATTTTCCGGTTGGACAGATTACGATTTTACGAGAAAGTTAGGAAAACAGGTTGTTGACTGTCTAGTCTAGGCTTTCTTTGGTCACAACTTTTTCAAAAAACACCTAAAATAGTGTTTGATAAAATATTAGTAATCAGCGTGTTAAGACCTTTCGAATGAGTATAATCATGCGATGGTTTGAGCGAAGTTGGGTCCCGCCACGAAACCGCGGAAGTTGGGTTACTGTAGTTTTCGTGGTGAGACCCAATTTCGTTCAAACCATACCGTGTTTATACTCATTCGAAGCGTCTTAACACGCTGATTACTTGTATTTTATCAAAAACTATTTTGGATCCCTCCAGAAAAAGTTGTGACCAAAAAACGTGTTGCTGATCGTTGCTCTCTTGTCTCTCCTCTCAATTCTAACTCTAAATTAGCATAGTTATGTATATATATATATATATATATATATATATATATATTCCAAAAACTAGTGTCTTTTTTCTCTTCTCTCATTTCTTCTTCTCTTTTTGAGTATTTACATAAACATATGTCATTCGGAAACAAAAAAATAGAGAGAGACGGAAAGAAGCGGGAGGGAAATGTCAGATTTCCTCTTGTTTTTGACTTTTTCCCCCCTCCCACTTTTTCTCTAATTCTCTCACTCTCTCATTATCACAGACATTTTTTCTTAGATTCTGTTAACTCCACCCACCTAATTTGGCGGTTATATATTTCAAGCAGTTTTTGTTGTTCGTCTTTTTTTCCAGCCTCAAAAATAATTTTAACTGAGGTTTTTGGATTCAGCGTGTCGAGACGGTTTAGAAAAATATAATCATGCGCGGGTTTGATGCAAGTTGGGTCTCACCACGATATTACGGAAACTGGGGTACTGTAGTTTTCGTGGAGAGACCCAACTTCCACCGAATAGGGGCACGATTATACTCATTCGAAGCGTCTTGACTAGCTGAATCCAAAAATCTTGGTTTCAACCGTTTTGCGTCAAAACTGATAAAGTTACATCACTATTTCCAGACAGCCAATGACAATGGCTGAAAGTGAGAATGAGAACGAGTCAGCAGAAACAACGCCTCGCAACTTGGATGTGCCGTTTGCCAAGAGGTAAGACGCAACAGTAGGAAAAACTGAATCTGGCGTGCCGTTGACGCGTATTGATGCTCATCCAAATCAAAAAACGCGCCGAAGACACCCCAGCCGATCACCACCGATCTCTACTGCTAAGTCACCGCCTTGCATCTCTGTTCTTTTGTGTGCGCGCGTGGCGCAGGGGTTAGCATTTTGGAGTGACACCAGGAGAGTCAGGGGTTCGATTCCTGGTGTGGTCAAAACTTTTTTTGCATTTTTTGAAAAGCAGACCAGTACCCTTATGGGTCTGCCTAGTCCCAAAAAGTGCATTTTTTCAACCACCTCCCCTCCAGGGTCCCATTTCACTATTTTTTTTCGTTTTCCAGCCCCCGAAATGTTTTTCTGCCCCAAAAGCAAAAGCAACACAAATGTTTATAGCAAAAAAACTAGAAACTGACAAAGTTTTGTTGGAAAGAAGGAAACGGACGGGGGCATTAGGACAGACACCACCAACACAATGTGATGAGCTCCCAGCCACCACCACCACCACTTTGTGTATCCCCCCCCCTCCGTTTTTAGTGTGTGTCCTATTTTTGGTTTACACAATACTCCCCTCCCCCCTTCCGCCCAAAACTACATCATTCGTCTTCTTTTTTTCTGTTTGGCGGTTCGTCTTACGACGTGTGACAAGACACATGATGGAATTTTTCGGGTGAGCCTAATTTAAGCAGTTAAAATCGGTTGAGATCGGTTGGGGCGCCTTCGGCGCTATTTACACCTAACAATCGGCCATAACTTGCTCCAGTTCTATCCAAGCTAAAATATTTGTACATTTTTGAATTCAGCGTGTCAAAACGCTTTGAATGAGTATAATCATGCCAAGGTTTGAAGCAAGTTGGGTCTTGCCTCGAAAACTACAGTAACCCGAAATTCGGATTTTCGCGTCGAGACCCAACTTGCATCAAACCATGGCATGATTATACTTTTCTGAACCGCCTTGACACGCTGAATCTGAAAATCATAATTTTTAGTAATTTGGAGTGGATATAGCAAAGTTACACCCTAAAGAGTTAGAAGGAACAGTTTTCGCCAAACAACTGAACATAACTTGCTCCAGTTCCATCAAAACCAAATTTTTCTTACATTTTTGTATTCAGCTCGTCATGACGCTTTAGAAAAGTATAATCATGCCCAGGTTTGCTACAACTTGGGTCTCGCCGCGAAAACTACAGTAACCCGAAATTCGGATTTTCGCGTCGAGACCCAACTTGCATCAAACCTAGGCATGATTATACTTTTCTGAACCGCCTTGACACGCTGAATCTGAAAATCGTAGTTTTGAGTGATTTGGAGTGAATATAGACAAAAATTTCCAGAAAAACCCTTCGCTCGTCGATCATCAAACATGGCGGACGAGCGAAATCGCCGGCAGGTACTGGCGGCAGAAAAACAGTCTCGTTTTCGTCGAAAAACAGTGATGCCAAGATTTCAAATGGTAAGATTAGTGGACATTTTTTAAATCTGAAATGTTTTTTTGCTACAGTAAGCGACTGCTGGAACTACATGCAAACTGGGAGTGATTTTGTGAAGTTGCGCGGCACGAATCGTCAATTTCGACGGTTTTTCAGTTTGGACGCCGATTTGTCGTATATTCGCTGGACGCCTACAAATAAGAAGCCGCATAAGGCG